>JARQOD010000001.1:72567184-72595177 GCA_033576555.1 Oophaga sylvatica | reverse complement strand
GGACCCTTGTACTAATATTCAATAAGAGTATGTCAAATTGTGAATGCTTTTATTTAAAGGGGTTGTCCGGTCCAAACAATAATTCTGCAGTCTCTCTGTTGCCGGAACCGGAGGGTATGTATGAGTCATACATACCCCCATCTATAGCCGTCTAGTGGGTGCAGCCTCGCTCCTTACACTTTTATTGAGCAAGACTCTGCCCCATCTAGAAATGAGGCTGTATGGAGCTAGGCCATACCCACTGGACAAGTGTATGGAAGAGAGGCCGCACCTACTGGACGGGCTGTGGACGGGAGTATGTTTAACGCATACATGCCCTCTGGTCCCAAATCAGAAACTGGTGAAACCCCGCAGTGCACAGTGCTTCCTTCCACTGGGGAATTCATAATTCTGCAGTCACACAGATTGACTGCAGACTTATCGATTTGGAACGGACAGCCCCTTTAAAGTATAACTGCACATTCATATGACTTAAGGTACTGCCACACTTAGCTATCCCGCTAGCGATCTCGTTAGCGTTGCATACTAATGAGATCGCTAGCGGGATTGTTTCTATATCGCTAAATGCGGCCACATTTAGCGATATAGTTAACGACGCTATCGCCGTTAGCGATCTTCTTAACGACTTTAGCGTACAAAAGTACCGCTAAATCGCTAAAAAGTGCCACACAGCGATTAGATACTTACCCAGCGGGAGCGCCAGCGATGAAATAGGGTCCGAACGATTCCAGCGACGAGCGAGATCACAGCAGGAAGCTCGTCGCTGGAAGCTGCCGCACTGAACAATATCGCTAACGGGATCGCTAAATAGTGACGTTTTTTAGCGATCCCGTTAGCGATATTGTTTAGTGTGGCATACCCTTTACAGTAAAAAGCCGTTGTGTGTGTAAAAAAAAACAACACTATTCTGGCCATTATATGCTTGAACTTGAATTTTAAGTTGTTTTTTTCCCCCCTCTGCAGCTCAGATTTTCTCCTTGTGCCATCCTTCAGCTTTTCCTCTCTCCCCTTTTCATACATTTCTATAGACAGCAAGTTTAATTTAATCTATCAAAGTTAACAGATATGTAGACAAATTTGACAGATTTTTTCGAGTGAATGTTCAATGTAGGAGATATAAAATGACTGATAAGTGGGGGTAAATCTCTATAGAGATACAAACTATAGCTTTTTCATCTTCATTTGTATATTTGATTTATGAGAAAAATAAAAGTGTAGTTATAATTTATAGCTGCTTTCATTTACTGTAGGAAGCCACATACAGGGGGTCTGAGAGCCACATGTGGCGTCTGAGCTGCTGATTTAGGAACACTGCTCTGAATTAGCAAAAAATCATCAAGTATATCACATTAGCTTTTTTTCAATCATTTTTAAAATTAATGTATATCGTATCCATTCAATAACGTCTGTTTCCCAAAATTGGGGTTTTTAGATGTTTAAATGGAACTGGACCCTATTAAGAGACATCCTATGCTTAAAGTCATAATTTGAAACACGTAAGCACTCTGCTTGTTGGTAACGTGTTCATGAATTTTAATGGTTAACCATTTCACGACATCTGCTATACATGTACGGCACAAGTCAGAAGCAGGTGTATGGAGCAGGCTCACGGGGTGAGCTTGCCCCATACCTGACAGGTAATGGCTGTGTGTTAAAGCCAGGACCTGACTCTAACCATCCCGGCTTTCGCAAAGCAACGCCTGTGATTGTTAACCTGATAAATGCCATTGTCAAACTGACAAAGGAACATTAGGGTGACCCAACAGGCTCTCCATGAATGTGCTGTGACTGTCACACAGCTGTGACATATGCAGCTGTGGCACCGGACAACTGATCAGAAGGAGCGATCCAGGTAGCCGGGTTCCCTCTGCAGCTTATTCGGTCAGCGCTATAGCTTGCCGAATAAGGAGTGACTCGAACAGATTCGCTCAACTCTACTCATGACCTCCAAAAGTTACAATGTTTTTTAGGGTTTTCCAATTACTACAGAAAATGTATTAGGGGTTTTTCATATTGTTAAACCTCTTACTGATCTCACACGCAAGGAGGCAAATCTGAAGTGTTGGTTGACGGATGCTATTTTGGTACTTAATAAACTGAAAGAATGCTTCATGTCCGCCCCAGTTTTAATTTAATCCGATCTTCATGAACCGTTCACTGTGGAGGTGGATGCTTTGGAGATCTGAGTAGGGGCTGTATTATCTCTAGGCTCCAAAACTGACCAACGTGGGACGATGTGCTTTACATCTGCTGAGAGAAATTATGATGTTGGGAATCGCAAGCTACTCGTGTTTAACTTAGCTCTTGAAGAATTGAGATTTTTTTTAAGGGGGTAGTTCATTAAGTCAAGGCAGTGACAGATCATAAAAATGTAACCTATATTGGATCAGCTAAACGTTTAACCCCAAGACAGGCAAGTTGGTAGTTATTCTTTTTTAGATATATATTTTTTTATCACGTTAAGGCAAGGGTCCAATACTGTGAAGGCTGATGCTTTATCACACAGCCTTGATTTAGTTACTCCCCCAGAACCTCCATCCTCCATTATTCCTCAGATTATTGTGGTGTCTATGGTATCTTTGGAGTTGGATGCGGTGGGGTCTAAATATGAGTGCAGGGCAGGTTCAAAACGCTAGTAACCTGCAAGTTAATAGTGTTTTTTTTTACATGAAAGTTTCCCAGTAAGCAGTGCTGTGTGACTGATTTTCTGTGCCTTTCACGATCACAAATAAATGAGTTCCCACTTCTGCACAAAGGGAATCTCGAACCATCCCAGCTGCGGTCTCCCATCCGTCTCCAGCCGCAGTGGACTCTGCTCAGCTTAGACGTCGGTCCCAGCTTCTCGCCCAGTCTAACAGTGTGCAGAGGATTACTGCTGCCTCTCCAGGCTCTGCTATTGTGGCCAGTACTGGTTAGCGGCGAAGCAGACGTCTTTAGGACAAAGTCCTTGTTTTCCCCCTTCTGAGCATGCCCAGAGTGAGATCTCTCATTGGAGATCAGGGGTCACATGCTCAGGAACTGCAGCAGCTCCTATTGGTCTGCCAGGAAGGTCCTGTGACTACTGGTGTTCTGGAACAGTTTCATTGGTCCTTGTTTCTGGCAGGTCCTGTAGCTGTTACTATAAAAGGGTGGCATGGCTGGGCCGCCATGCGCTAGTATCAATTGCATTATGTGCTTTGCGCCAGTGTGATCATGCACGCATGTGGTTAGGGCTTGGCTGAAATAAGCCCCTAGAATACCGGCACCTCTGGTGAGGAGATTTGAGTGCAAGTGGTTAGGGCTTGGCTGAAATAAACCCCTAGAATACCGGCTTCTCCGGTGAGGAGATTGCTTGATTGCGTTGCTGTCTGCATGATCACGGACTGCTATCCGCACAGCAGTTATCTGTGTATCCCTGTGGTGTTAACAGGACACAGTCTTTTTCTCAGCGGCTCTGTGATGCAACAGGGTTCGCTTTATAATGCTGGTTCAGCGCCCTAGCGTTTTACTTGCGGCTCACTGAAGCTAAGTGAGTTCGCACCTATCCCATATAGCGCTGTGGCATTCCCGTTAGCGGCTCTGGGGATTAACAGAGTTCACACTTACTGCCACAGCGCGCTACGGCGTTTATTTTAGCGACTCTGCGGGATAACAGAGTTCGCTACTTTCGCCATCTTACTAGCAGCGGGCTTTGCCTGCACGGTGGACCCCGGGCTGCGAACGCACCTCTCTACTATATCTATTAGGTGCGTTCCGCAGACCCTAACAACATATATACAGTATATCATATATGGTGCACAGACAGATCAACAGATGGAGTTGAGGAGATCAACTTTTTTCCAAGAAAAGGAAACTCTCCTGCTAAGTGTAAATCAATGTGTTATCTATGTGTGACAACTTTATTTTCCTTCTACCTGTGCACCCGATTCTTTCTATTTTATCTTGTTAAAAAGTGCCTTTCATAGTTAGACAGTGAAGAACCCCTCCTTACATTAAACTTCATCCTCTTTTTTTTATGTAAAAGGGTTTACCAGGACTAATTTTTGTTACTAGGTAGTACCTACCTGCCTGTTGTGCCCAGCACCAATCTCTGTGGGAACAGAGCAGTCACAGACCACTCCTGCCGGTGATATAGCAGCTTCCATTGATGTCACGTTGTCACAGCAGCAGCTTCTCTACTGCTCTGATGATGAGGTGTGCCAGCAGACGTCATGCTGATTGAAAGCCGACAGTCAATCTGTCCCATCTGTCCCATCGACAAAGCGACCCCCGAAGCGAAAGAGCTGTTCTGTTGACGGTGAGTAGCTGAATCACCAGGAGGAGCGGTCAGTGACTACTCTGTGCCAGCTGCCTGATAAAACAGACAGACACTGTTGTTGTGTCGGTTAGCAACTACCTGCCTGTTAGTTTTTAGGCCCACAGTAAAAAAAAAGTCTTGGATAAACTCTTTAAGAGTGTCAAAAATGTGAAACAAAATTGTTATGGGGCATGTACCATTTTTGACTAATTCAAAGGGTTAAAATAATGCTATTTATTGATATAATTAAAACTTCAAAATCCAAGTGAAAAAAATCGTAGAAAAAGACAACTAGTTTCGGATGCAAGCAGGCATCCTTAATTGTGATATTGTTTGCTTCTGAAACTAGGTATTTTTTCTACCCATTTTTTTCACTTGGATTCTGAAATTTTCATTATATTAATAAAAAGCATTTGTTTAACACTTTGAAGTTGGAACAATCTTTATGGATTAACATGACCCAATTGGATGTCTTTTAGAGAAGCAGTTCAAGCACCAAGAGTCATCGTTCCTACTTCATGGAGGAGGTGAGCTGGTTCCCTTTTTTCTTTGTGCTGCATTTGTGACTTACAGCCACAATTCTGGTACACTGTCCTTAATAAATTGCCTCCATTGTTTTCAACAATTTCTTTATTTTTCATGGAATGATTATTATGCGCATAAACATAGTAACAAGCTACAGTACAAGACCCATCACTTTTTCCAATCCTTCCTCTCTTGATCTTCTGGTATGTAATGCCAATATGTGACCACATCAAGGCTGTAGTTACGCTGAGTAGTAACTAACATTTAATTATTAGTAGTCACTAAATACCTTATGTTAAAGTTGAAGCACAACAGAGGAGTGAAGCTTGTGTGGGTGAACCAACAAATGGCCACATACAAGGCATATGGTAAACTGTCCAAGTCTACTAACACTTGGAAATAGTGGAAAAATGTAAAGTACTTCATTGATATAGTTAGAATTATTTATTCTCATTGATTGTTATCTTTAGTTACACAGACTTTTCTCTACAGTCAGTATAGATGAGTAAATCAAATCAATTCAAACCAAATAAATGTTGAATTTTATAAAATTCAATGGACCCAGGGAATTCCATCAATTTTCTATTCATTTCATGCGAATCATTAGAAATGCCCACCGCCATTTTATACAGTGAGTAAGAATGCACCAGCCAATGATAGCTCATATGACCTTCTCATAATTCTTTGCAGCTTTCACATCAAATGGTATACAAGAGCCAACTAGAAGGGACTATCATAGCCTGCATAAAAGTTGAGACAGGGAAATCAGCAGCCATTTTGGAGTGAATCTGGATAATGAAAAGACGTCACACTTCACAACTTAGAGATAGGAAGAGAAACTCATAAAACTGGACAAATACAAATACTACAGACAGTGTGTGCTGTACAGCTGCTGTAGTGAAAAAAATTAGCTTCGTAGACTGAGAACTAGGCTAAGGGTCACATGGCCATTTTTCTCTCATCTGAGAAAATTGGTCCAACTAATCTGATGAGACTGTGATTAGAGTGAGATCCGATTTTATCAGATGTGGAGAATGAAAATAAAAGTTTCTCCATTGTCTCCATTCAGTCTGTGTGTGAAAATCAGACTGCGCTTGGCTGTCATAAGAGTTTGGTCTGATTTTTGTCACGGACCCATACATTTGAATGGCCAAGTGTGTTCCGATTATCAGAGATAAAACGTGAATGACGCGATTTTAATAAACCTTTTGCAACTAATTTTAATAAATCTCTTGCAATACCACCAGCTCTGGCCATACATTACAACTTCAGATATTTACGATATGCTCACCAAAGGTGTCCACCTTCTGCAAGACAATGCACCATTTCACAACTCAGATGTTGCCCAAATTGGAAGAATGCTCCTGTGGCTTTAAAAGTCTGCCACATCCCCTTTATTCACCTGACCTCGCACCATCGGACTTCCACCTCTTTCCAACAATTAAGTTATTTTTGAAGGGCAAGCATTTTCCCCAAGATGAGACTCTGATTTCCGATGTCACAACGTGGCTTTTGGAGCAAGCTGTCGACTTCTACAAGCAAGGAGTTCACAGTTACTTAAAGAGAAGGGAGCAGTGTGTGTCCCTAGGTGGCACCTATGTAGTGAAGAGCTAATAAGTGTGCCAAGTTTCATTGCTCTCAGTCCACAGGAAGTGAGTCTGGGGTAATCTTTAATGAACGCCCATTGTGCTAACACATGTCAGCAACACAAAAGTAGAACCAGCCAGGTACTGCATGGATAGTCCGGGTCCACTAGAGTTCTGCCAATTGGAGGAGTGTGCCAAGTAAGAAACTTTACTTTATCATGTGTGCTTGGGGACATGGAAAGCTTCTGTACTGGTGAAACTTTAGAGGATACAGTATATACATTTTTATAACAATTTTTTGTTTCAAAGAGTAGACAATACAATAAAACATAGCAACTGTCGGTGTTGGAGAGGTGCCACCTGGTTTTCCAAAATTGCTGTATCCTCTCCAGACTCTCCCTCTATTGCTGAAACAGGTTGATTTGGTAAGACTTAGAGCCTTCACTAGGTTTGTTTGGCAGGAGATACGGCCAAGGATTAAAAAACATAGCAACATATTAATCAAGATTATAAAATAAGAAAAAAATCCTACTGTTTTGTGTCTGCAGCTCTTCTTCAGCAAATAAGTGTCTGTCTTGTATAATAGTCATGTTGCATGATTTATCATAGAGTCACATATAGCTGGCGCTGTGAGAGTTGAAACTTTATTTCTTTTGGAAAGAGATAATTTTTACATCTTTTCTTTGTTCCTTTCCCATACCCCATTATGTCCTTCTGTATACTGCGCATGTGCAGTAGTATATCTCAGAGGGAAATGCTACTGATTAGTCTTCAATCAGCCGAGTACATATAGATATTCTAAAGCACTTACAATCAGACTGTGGCTGATGAACTCTTGCTACATCAGTGACATCAGTTTGGAACATTTTATGCATATAGAGTGTTCTCTTCCGATGCATGGCGCCATTTCTTAGCACATTTTTTACTGAAGTATCTACGCTCAGTAAGTCAGGTTTTGCAGCTAAGTTTTTCTGAAATCACTTCTCATCACTTATAAGAGTCATATCATTATTCGGAATGATTGTGAAGTGTGTCACATATGTAATCATGCATAACTTTAGCTTAATTGGCCATCATCCAATGAGCCAGAAATTTTTAAAAATGTGTTCCTTCACAATATGTGCATCAACTATAAAGGTGTTGCATCAGATTTTTTATTTGTCCTCAGTTTGACGGGAGAAAAACATATCATGAAGAGCTATGTTACATATAAGATATATTAGGGTCATGAAGACCTATATTAGGTATAAGATATGTTAGGGTTTAACCCCATAATGATTGCGGGTGAAGTCCTACTCTATGGGAACAGTCAGATGGCTGTATAACACGGTCGACAATCGCATCGCAATGCTTGGACTGGTCGGCAGCTCTTCTGACCTGAGCTGGCGGCTTGTATTTCTATGCAGCTGTGATGGTCAGGAGAGCCCACGGCCATTCCAAGAATTGCAATGAAATCGTTGTCCATGTTATACGACTGTCTGACTGCGCCCTATAAGTGAGGAATAGGCAGATGATGCATGCAATGACTGGTCCAAGGGGCCCTAAGGGCAGGACAGTGGGCAGCAAGCAGCAGTGCATCTGGAAAGGTGAGCGGTGAGGTATCAGGGGGATTTTTTACCGCTCCTTTATGGATCATCACAAGCTTTGTAAATCAAATTACAAAGGCGTTAAAATTCATGTAGAAGCGCAAATTTCAGTAAATTTGACTTTCTTGATCCTCTGAATATCAATATGCTCATCTCTACCGTTTAGTCACTTGAGATCAGGCAGAAGTGTCTGTGAAGTACAACAAACTGATGGTGTCACTGTCAGAGACGGAGATGAGAGATGTGCAATATTTTCCATAAGTTCCTCCATTCTACTTTACTAATACACTTGCCAGAGGCAAAGGAGGTCACTCTTGGTTTGGTAGTACAACTGCCTGGAAGGCTGGTGTTGGTGATGTTGGTGCTTCTTCTGATACCAGCAACTCCCACGTTATTAGCCATGCTGTAGATTTTTTTTCTTTCACACCACCAATTCAACACCATTGCCACTTTTACTGTTTAATTTGTATAACTCAATAATTAACTTTGGACATTATTTTCAACCACAGTTATTCCAGAATTTCCAAAAATAACATAAGTAATTGTAGGGAATTGGTAGATACATGTAAAGAAAGTAAAATGTCGCAGCTGGCCTCAATATAGATGTAGCATATATGGATGCAAAATTTGTCTAGTAATATAGAAATGCAAAAAATAAAATGTTTAGGAAAAGCAACTTTGTAAAGTAGACAGTTGAAAATAAATATCTGTATTTAAGATATTATTTAGAATTTAAAAAAACAACATTTATTCCCCCTTTACAAAAAGTATTGCATGGCAGGGCTTAGAAGAGGAGTGCTTTTTGCACTACAAATGGTTTTCAGTCTCCATTTCACATTTTCAGAGCCCCTGAGGTACCAGTACAGTGGAAATCCCAGACAACTGATCCCATTTTGAAAACAAAACCCCATCAGGAATTCATTTAAGAGTATAGAAAAGCATTTTTACCATACAGAGATATCACATTTTTTTTTATCATTGGCCTGTAAAAATAAATTGTACTTGTTATAATTTTACATAGATTCAGCTAAAGTTTTCTTTTTTCATTTTTACAGGAGGTTGCAAGAAAAATGTACTATGTGATTTATTACACAGTTTGTACAGAGTACTGAAATAACCCCTACTTTTTGTTTGGGCAGGTGTGAGGGCTTAGAAACAATGGAGTGCAATTTGGCTTTTGGAGTGCAAATTTTTCTAGAAAGATTATTGGTCACCGGATCGCATTTGCAGAGCACCTGATGTACCAATACAGTGAAACCCCACAGAAGTTCTTTTATGTTGACTGTGCCATCACAGAGCTTATTATTTGTGAGGTGAGTTCTAGTTTTAATTGCTTCAAGTTTGAGGTGCATAGAACATTTTGACATTTTAATCACTTTTTAATATTTATTTTGTTAAGGCAAGATAAATATAATACAGCAATTCTGTCATTTTTTCCTATGTTCATTTGGCTGAATAAATAAAGTAATAAAGTTATCATTTGGACTGTTACAAACCCGGTAATATTGTTTTTCTTTTTTTGTATGTGCAACACAGACCCTTAAATTTTATTACCCTTTTACAATAAAATCTTAAAAACATGTTTTTGGGTCATTATATTCAAACTTTTTTTGCTGTTGTTGACAGATGTGTGTAAGGGCTTGTTTTTATGGGACCAACTAGTTTTTGATGGTGTAATTTTTACGTTCATGTGACTTTTGGTTCGGTATTCATTTAGCATTTTTTTCTCATATGAGTAGATCCCAAAAAAACAGCAATTCTGTTGTTTTTTTTCTACACCATTTACCAATGCATGTTAATTGAAATGCTTGTTTAATATTCAAATACTTATAGTTTTATTTTCTTAGTTTCTTATAGTCTATTAATACTCTGATCACTGGTAGAATTTATTGCAACACTCCTTTATTGTCCTGCTCCTGGCAAGAATGGTCATCAATGATAGGTCATGAATACCACAGTACAGGACAACCCCTTTAAAAAGAATGTTGACAGTGTAACTATTATTCCTTAATCTTCCACAACTTTTAGAGCTGTCTGGGTATCCGTAGCTCATTCATTAATACAACGGCACTAATGGTTTTCTTTCTCCCGTTACTTCCAAGAGAAAACAATGCGAGTTCTATTGATTTTTGATTGCATGAGCTGTGTTTTGGGTTCATTTTGCATTTTTTACAATATCATTCTTTGTTTTCTTTTTGGATCTATGATGTATTCATATGTTTAGGGTAGGTAACCATTAAGAAGAATTGTTTTTTTTTTTAAAAAACTATACATAAAAAGTTTATATTCAATTAGTCATCAACTTCACCCCTTTTCAGTTGTGAAGGCTATAAGAGGGTTGCATGTCACGTTTTGTTTATAGACACCTGATGAAGGCTGTTCGTAGCCGAAATGCGTTGTGTTTTTAATACATTTTTTATTGTTATTATTTTTATTAAAAGACCTGCTAATGGAGCAAATACAGTAGATCTACTTTTACTTATTCATCCTCTGCGGTGGAAGCGGCATTTTCCTGGATTCCCTTTGCTTGTCACTGTAGTTGGAACTCCATTGGAGGAATCTTCCACAGTACACCAGGCTGGCTTCAGTCAACATCACATATCACGTATTGGATTTATTGTTCCTAGCATTGTTCCTCAGCTAGCATAACCATTCTTGGCGAGCAATTACCTTAAGTCTCACCTGATTTATCCACCACTTGATTAACTGCATTTAGATAGAGTTCCTTTTTTCCCCTGTCCTAAGAGAAATCCTTACCCTCGAAAATCTGTAATTGAACTGACACCTGGCACTGGTTCATCATTGGTAGCAGTGCTTTTAGATGCAATGATTTCGGCCAGTCAATGGACCTTAATAAGCACGATTGACTATAAACAAGTCCCATTTTTTTGACGGCACAAACGATCTGATCACCCTACCAGTGACAGTTTTACTTGCCTATCGGGTGATAAACACCATGTTTACATAATACGATAATCATTAAAAGAAATTTAAAAGCTTGTTTGCCAATTATCCAGTCATCTAAATGCATTATAAGATTACGTAAAGACTACTGAATAGGCATCACAGCATTATGTTACTTTAGTCATGCAATGCAATTCATAACAGTGCAGAGTTAAAAGAAGATGCTCCAGCATAATTATTTCATGAAAAATACAAGTGAGCAGACATGTTCTCTTTAAAGCCAAGGGGTGGAATACTTAATGTATGAGATTTGAAATCATAATGACAACCCAATACATATAAATGACCCTGATCAAAAGTTTACATACCCTGGTGATTTGGGCCTGATAACATGCACAGAAGTTGACGAAAATGGGCTTGAATGGCTTCAAAAGGTAACATCCTCACTTGTGACTTGTGACAATGCCAGAAAAATTGTTCGGGATGCAAAGAAAAACCCACAAATAACATCAGCTGAAATATTGGACTCTCTGAATACTAGAGGTGTGGCTGTTTAAAGATGCACAATAAGGAGACACTTGAAGAAAAATGTGCTGCATGGTCGAGTTGCCAGAAGAAAGCTAAATGACCCTGATCAAAAGTTCACCTACCACATTTCTTAATACCGTGTATTGCCCCCTAACATCAATGACAGCTTGAAGTCTTTTGTGGTAGTTGTGGATGAGGTTCTTTATTTTTCAGATGGTAAAGCTGCCCACTCTTGGCAAAAAGCCTTTATTCCTGTAAATTCCTGGGCTGTCTAGCATGAACTGCGTGCTTGAGATCTCCCCAGTGTGGCTCAATGATATTGAGGTCAAGAGACTGAGATGGCCTCTCCAGAACCTTCACTTTGTTCTGCTGTCGCTAATGACAGGTTGACTTGGCTTTGTGTTTGGGATCGCTATCATGTTGGAACGTCCAAGTACGTCCTATGCGCAGCTTCCAGGCTGATGATTGCAAATTTGCCTCCAGTATTTGCTGATAACGTGCTGCATTAATCTTTCCTTCATTGTAGATTGTAAGCTCTCACGAGCAGGGGCGGCTTATTTTGCTTTAATTATTGTATTGTTAATGTTGTTACTTATGACTTGTGTTTTGAAACTGTTAAACTGTAAAGCGCTGCGGAATATGATGGCGCTATATAAAGATTATTATTATTATTCCTTCAACTTTGACCAAGTTTCCAGTGCCTTTGTAGCTCACACATCCCCAAAACATCAGCGATCCAACTCCGTGCTTTACAGTAGGAATGGTGTTCCTTTCATCATAGGCCTTGTTGACCTCTCTCCAAATGTAACGTTTATGGTTGTGGCCAAAAAGTTCAATTTTTGGTCAGATCACTCCAAATTACCTTGTTCCAGAAGTTTTGAGGCTTGTCTCTGTGCTGTTTTGCGTATTGTAGGCGAGATATTTTGTGGCATTTGTGCAGTAATGGCTTTCTTCTGGTGACTTGACCAGTGGCTTCACCCAACCACTAACCATGAGTGGAGAAAAAGTTTTGGTGTTATCATTCATATTCTCTGAAAAAAAAAAAAACCAAGAAAGCAAAAATTCTGCCGGGGTATGTAAACTTTTGAGCACAACTGTACGTTTCTTTTATTTTCTTGGATTGAAGCGAGTATGTATTGCATATAAAATATAAACCGAAAAGCAAGTACACCTACATTAGAACAGGATATAATGGTTTTTTCGAGCTAAGAACAAGAAATTACCAATTTTTAATGGCTTTATGTTACTCACGCAGGTGGCGCACGTCGTTCATGGACCCACTGTGCCATGGGGTTGGGCTTACCGAGGAGGAACGCAGCTAAGCGGCTCCAGGTGTTTACTGGAGCTCTTGATGGTGGAGTCAGGCTTGACTGCAGTTAGCCACCAGGTACCACTCCTAGGTAGTACTTGGTCCTGCAGATGCTGACCCCAGGGATCAGTGATGCAGACAAGGAAAGGACTAGAGGTCTGATCAGATTGATAGGTGCAGGATTCTCTGCAGAACGGTTACTGACACAGACACAACTAGGGCTAATTTCAGACTACTAGGATCAGGATCCACTGCAGAACACTTGCTGACACAGAGATACAGTCAGGGCTGATTCAGAGACTGGTTTTAGGAGTTTGTATATACGGAGTACTAGGATAGGCACATGTTTAGACACACGCATCCTGGATACTGATTCAGGTACTGACCGCACACTATCCAGGGGATGAGGATCAGGAAGTAGCCGCAATAGAACCAGGGACGTCAGGTTCAGGACTGGCCACACCAGGACCAGGGACTTATGGTTTGGGACTGGCCACACAAGGACTAGTCACTTTGGGCTCAGGACTCTGGCCACACACAGGACCGGTAATACCTCAACAACTCACTAGGAGACCACCTTACCCACTAATGATTCACTGTGTTGCTTGGGTGCCTTAATAGTTATTGGCTGGGAGCTATTTTTCAGGTGCACTATAATACTAAATACATTGGCTGGGGACATTTCACTTTTTGCACGCGCTGCCCTTTAAGACACGTTGCTGTGAAGTGTGGAGCACATTACACCAGGAAGACAGGGGCATGGGACTATGCCAGTGTCCCTGCATGGAGGGGAAGGGGAACCATGCATGGGCACCGGTAATTAACGTTACACTTTATTAGATGATTTTAGGATCTCTATTTAACAAATTGCAATGGAAAGTTGGGAAGTGTACACATTAGTTGACTAACCTTTGGTAAACCATACCTTCTATATAAGAAAACTAGATGAGAAGTAACTTTCTAATTTCTCTATATCACCAAAGTTGCTTCCATATATACCCTCAGATTTTTATATAAAGTGTCAATCATAAAGTTTGACGTTTCCATGTAGCTGTCGGGAAAAAAAATGGTTTACTGAGGGGTAATTGCAGTTGTCTTGAGGCTCTCTAGTGTGGTTTACGAAAGGGTAAATAAGATCACCAGGAGGTTGTCTGGTGGGTTACTGCGTGGCAACTGAGATAATCTTGAGGTGTTTATTATTATATATCATTGCAAATCTATAAGCCATGTCATACTTATAGTGAATACTGAAGAAAGGCTAGCAAATTATTAAAGTTTATATGATGCTTTAACTGTGACTGAGGCCCTCTAAAGGGGGGGTCCTTTACAAAAAGTAATTAGAGAGGATCAATGGATAGCAGATGCAGTCCCATCCCTAGCTTGCCTAAAGCCCCCATCTCACACAGCGATCTCCCCTGCGATATCACTGTGTGTGACATTCAGCGACGGTTCAGCCCCCCTGCTGGGTATCGCTGATCGTCGCTGAATGTCCTGGACATTTTTTGATCGCTGGTTCCTGCTGGCAGGCACGCATCGCTGCGTGTGACAGGCAGGAGACCAGCGATCAAGCTGGTAACCAAGGTACACAGCGGGTTTCCAGCGCGCGGGGCTGTGCCTGGAAACCCGATGTGTACCTTGGATACCAGCGCCTGATGCAGGGAGCTGGTAACCAAGGTACACAGCGGGTTTCCAGGCACCGTGCAGCACCTGGAAACCCGACGTGTACCTTGGCTACCAGCTCCCTGCATCAGGGCGCTGGTATCCAACGTACACTGCGGGTAACTAAGCGATGTTACCCGCAGTGTCGCTGTGCTGATCGCTGCCTGAGCTGCCTGTTGGCAGCTCAGCAGCGATCATGTAGCGACACACCAGCGATCCTGATCGTTGTCGGGATCGCTGGTGTATCGCTATGTGAGACCCGGAGGAAGTAAACAGATAACCTCTAGCATCAGCTTTGATCACAAAAACAATTAGATTACTTCAAATCCTTTGTCCTCCTTTTAGAGATTATGAATTAAGGTTTTTATGAAGGGTATAGATATGATTAGACATGAAAGTCATATTTTTGGAGTTGTGATGAAATGGCAACGCAACATGACAGTAATATCTCCAGCCTCGGACCTCCAGGGTCAAATATATTGTAGAACGTGGGAATCTCATGATTTTCTAAGACTGAGCCACATTCATATGGCTTTCTGAAGACCAGTCCTGTTATGAGTCACCGGAGGGGGTGATGTAGGTGTAACTTGAGTTAATGAAAACAAATGCCAAATTATAATCATAGTCAGTCCTGGGCGATGCAGTTTACTGTAATTCTGTCCTTTGCTCCCCCAAAAACGAAGAGCTACCCTCAAAAAAGCAAACTCTGCAATAGTTTAGTACATTTCTTCTGTTTATTTTTTTAGGTAATTGGTTATACTGTATTGTTTAGTCAATTTTGTAACATCTTTTGTATATTTTATAAACAATGCCTACTTTTTGTATTAAATATATAAAATGTAATAGCTTTGTAACTGTTGCTTTATAAACTGCACCCTGAAGCCATATGCTTCTGTCGGGTGTCCAATCGGCCTGTTTTTCACAAGTTATTGGGAAGTTTGGCTGTGATGTACCGGAGTAAATATATTCAATACGTTGGAATCGGATGTGTATATACTATACGCTCACTGTGAGCTCCCTAATGTTTGGCCTAATTTGTGAAAGTAGCCACGGTCTCATCCATCAATTGTCAGAAAATTGTGGGTTTTTGTCTTGACAATTGGAGGTAGTGGAGTGCTGGTTCGTGATCATCTTGCAACCGTGGGGCGATATCTGAGAGATGCCCTGTGTTTCTGAGAAGTTGGGGGCAGCGGTGGGATCTGTGTGATCTCTCGGCTGTTACCCTTGACAGTGTTTCATGGTGTTTTACTGAGTGGTTAACTGCGGTTGTCTGAAGATCATCTAGAGGTAATTTACTAAGAGGTGGCTGAGATTGGTGGTTTATTGAATAGTAATTGCAGATGTGTTGAGGTCCTATGGGATGGTTCTCTAATGGGTGATTGAGATCATCTTAGGTTTTGGTGATGAAGGTAAAATGTGGCCGTGGTGGTTTACTGATTGGTAATCTAGATCATCAGGGGTAACTAAGGGTCATCAGGAGGTAGCCTGGGGCAAATTAAGATCTGTGTCGACCGCCACCACAATTGTGGGTTTACCAGGGCAATGGGGTATCAGAGCCGAGCCCATGGAAGTCTATGGGATTTGTCACAGGTAGCTGTGGCTCGGTCTGTGGCCTGGCGGTCTGCGTATGTTGGGGAATATTTAAAGGGATTGATTTTATATACAGTTCGTGACGCCACGTAGTCTTCTGGTAATTTATACCAGCGCTGCTGTGATCTCTGAGGGGATGGTGCGGCAGCTAGATGTCGGGTCCCCTAGGTGGGACCTTCCTCAGGTCGGTATTAGGTAGGGATTGTGCAGGCATGCAATAATAACTCAGTTCACACCGTCAGCGTCTTTCATACCTTTATTGTAAGATGTTCAAGAGGTCCAGGGAGGCTGATGGGGTTGATGGAGGATGAGCTTTGAGGAACAGCTAAGCAAGTTAGGGGCCTCCTTAATGTCCAATGAGATGAGTACACCAGCCTGAAGGTAGTCCCTCTATGATTCCAGCTTATCCAAAGCTGTTGCTTCCCAGTCAATTTAGTGTTAGGGCCTTTCTATGAGGGAGCTGAATTCTTATTTTGTCCGCAGAGATCAAAGTCTTCACTTCCCTGACCCCAGTTAGTATGACTATAAGGGGGTGTTTGCCGCGCCTAGGGTCCGGTAAATCTTGTTTTTCTTCACTATGCTTGTAACAAATAGTGATTCTTCGGTCCCCAGTGACCGTTAGCAACGTGCAGGACTCTTCAAGCCAAAGCACTTTTCCAATAATCTTCCTTCCACTTTGCCTTCGATTTTGCTCAACTCTTTAATAGCTAGTTCAGTCTTTCTTCAGTGGGGCACAGCTTGACTAGACTAAGGTGAATTAGACCACCTGTACCAGCTCACAGTTCTGAACTGAGAACAGGCTCAACTGGACACGTTTCTGTTAAGGACAGGAAATGAGACTAAAATCATCCCTTCCACACCCCTGCTGGGTGGTCAGAAGTGTACATGATGTCATGAAGAGACCTTAACTGTTACCTCTCCATCATCCTTTGGTATTGTGTACCAGGGCTACACATTCCCCCATTGGGAAACGACAGCACTCCGGGCTGTAAAATATAAGAGACATTTTGTTTATGCATGAAAACATTAAACACGTAAACAGTAATTCGTCCCATCCGGGAGGTGAGGATATCTTGAACGTTGCAAACATTAACATTTTATATAGAATACAAAAGTATTAAATAGCATTCAATAAATATACGGTATACTTGTGAAGGACCCGCACCAAACTTCAAGTGGGTCCTGGGTGGGCTGCAGGACATCCAAATGCAGACCTCACTCAGTGCCACACCACACGGGTTTTTGGTTCAGAGGTAAGTCAAGGTTTCATGTGAAACCATTAAGAAGGCATTTAGTGCAAACTATTTACAGGATACAGTTTTGGGCTGGCTCAGTCCTCAGCCTCTGAGTCATTGTTAAACGAAGACATAAATAGGAAAAACCATTTATATATATAGACTTTTTACAATGTTCCATAAAATTCGTTATAATCACTGCTGAATATTATTGGGTAATTTCCCTTTTGTGATTCTCTCTGATTACGTGGTGTAGTTTCAGGATATCAAGTTGCGATCTGTCTGCACTGCGTAACGGCAAACTTAGAACTGCCTTAATCTTTCCATGGATTGGCAGCGTACTGATGGCTGGGCGGTGTGAGTCAGCTTCACCAGGAGTCCCAAAGTATGGGCGCTGCTTCAGATGATCCATCTTGAGGTTCCAAGGTTGAGGTGTTGCTGGGATGGGTAACTCCTGAGCGGGCTCAATGGCACCACAGGCACAACTGGAGGTAGAACTTCCTCTTGTGGCTGATAAAAACTGCAACACGGAATTATCACAGCATCTCCCAGTCGGGGCCAATCTGCAGGAAAATCTCCCAGAACTGTGTGTAGGACCTCTTCCTTTTTTCCTCCTTGATTGAGGACAGGGTTCTTTTCACAACGTTTAGTGTTCTGGACACAACTTCAAATGATCTCTGGACACGTGATTGTTGTTCTTCCTCCGTCTTTACTGACGACACAAACTTTTTGTTTCTATTTAGAATCTTGTATGCGAGGTTTTGCTCCCCCTGGTTACAGTTTGTGCATCTTTTTTTTTTTTAATACTACCTCTCAGGATCAAAGGCTTGGCGGAGCATTTGGTTGTAAAAATTTCCTGTTTTCCGTGCCCTTTTTGAGATTTCCTCCACACGATTTGTATCTTTGTTTGTCTTTTCCGATTGACGTCCGTTTTCCCGGCACGTCTGCCTCGGTTCACCATCCAAGTTCTAAATCCATTGGTAGTTTTCCCGGGCCTTGCTCTCATAAGATAGGTGGAGTGAGTTGTTGAGTTTAAAGGGATATGGGTTTTTTCAAATCAACCAAAACGGTAGTAAATCGGCCTCGATTCCTGTCTTCAACGGTATGGATCTCAAAAGTCAAGGGGCAATATGGTTCATTTTTACAAAGGGCCGTTGGTTTGGGGTGGTTTGGTGTGTTCTAATTTTCTTGCACCCTTACATATGCAAACCCCCAAAAATCGGCTTCAAAAGCAGGTCCCTGATGGGTTTAAAAACTTGCTCCCGGGTACCCATGCGGTTACAAAAACTTGCTTGAAAGGTCTTCGGGCCTCACGCGGTTTTGGGGTTTTTAGGGGAAAAACCCCAAAAATCTGGAGTATGGTCCCCCATGGTCGGGGGGGGTACCAGATCACGGGGGGACATTTTTTTATGGCCCCGGGCCCCCAATCTCCCAAAGGCAGTCGTCGGATGGTTTTCAGGGGGTCCTTTACTACCGTAGCCTTTTTTTTGAGACCCAGGGGCCCCGTTCCGACACCCCTCTCGTGGAGCTGCGCTCCCTTTTCCCCCGTAAACCCCCGGGATTAAGGGTCTCCAGCTTTCTCCCCAAAGTGTCCTGCTTGATCGGGTAGCTTTTCCCCCCCATTGGGGGTCTGCCTTGGGGACCACGATTTCCCCGCCATCTCTGGTTTGGGGTTGAGTATCTCCTGCACAATTCTCCGGGGGATGGAAACACTGCTTTCTCTTCCAAGGAGTTGGCTGACATAGGGCTTTTTTTTCCAGAGAGGAGCCTTCCTGTTTAAACAATCCTTGATGCGGTGCCCTGGGGCATGTCCCCAGTCTTTTCCAACTTGTGGGGTAAAGGATTTAATGTTGCACCATTTGCTTTTGTGGACTCGTGCCGTGGCACCCCTTCGATGGAAAACAGTAGCTCAATTTTTTCCGGTGTCGATTCTTCTTCCGTACAGAGTCTGGGCTTCGGGACAACCTTTGCATTAGCTTTTTCGACCTGCCCGGACTTGTATAAAAGGGGAATTGGCAACCGGCCACCTCCTTTCCATGGACCCGCTTGGCGGTTTCCAGGGGGTTAAAAGGGTTTTGTCGGGGAGCCGGAATTATTGGAGGCCCCATGTTTAAAAATTTCAGTAAAAAGGGCCAGCCAGGCCAAAACTCCACTTGAAATGCTATAAAATTTTCCGGTTCCTCTCCGTTGGCCTGGTTTTTGCTGCATAAGGTGACTTTTTCCCCTTTGGCCATTCTGCTTTTTGATGAGAATGCTCCCAGCCCCTTTATTATGGGTCGGGACAACGGAACGGTTTTGGTTAAAAAGATAGGTTTTTAAATCTCATCACCCCTCAGGATCTTTTCATCTTTTGGAATGCTTCACCTTTCTTTACCCAATTAAAGGGGGTTTTGCTCTTTAAGATTGTCCCCGGAGGTCCTGTAAGGAGCTGCCTTCTTGTAAAATTTTAAAAGAACCCCCTGTAAAAACCCGTTACCCGGAATGTGCTTTTTCCTTAAGGTTTTCTTGGCTCGGCCACTTCTGGAGGCTGACTTTCTCTGGGTCCGGCGCACCCTTCCGAATACGGGTGCCCCAATATTGTACCTTCTGTTTTGATGGCATTTTGGGGTTTCAACTTCATCCCTCCGGAAGGGACTCGAATACTTCTGCCGGTGTTCAGATGGTCCTCATAGTCTTGGAAACACTAACGTCGTTGGATAGCGCCGGTTTCAAAATTGAGGTGTCCAGACAGTTTTCCTCACTCTTGAAATGTTGGGGGGCACTACGGGCCCCCAAACGGTTCGTCGAATAAGCCCCCCATGGGGTGGTGAAACCCGTTTTCTCACGATCCCCTCGCCACAGCCTTTTCCCAACCCCATAGTCCAAGGGTAAAAAAGTTTTTAGCCTTTTTTCAGGCACTAAGATCTCTATACGTGGGTGGGGATGATCCTTGTGTGTTATGGGTTCCCTCCTAAAACCCACACCATTCTATCTACCTCTTTCTTTTTAACCAGAACTAGA
This sequence comes from Oophaga sylvatica, assembly GCA_033576555.1. Lineage (NCBI taxonomy): Eukaryota > Metazoa > Chordata > Amphibia > Anura > Dendrobatidae > Oophaga > Oophaga sylvatica. The sequence goes on along the minus strand of JARQOD010000001.1, from coordinate 72,574,979 downwards.
GGGGTCCCCAGGGGCTCAACTATCCCTTTCACCCCCTTTTTAAATTTTAAAACATTTCTTTAGCTTTCTGATAAGGCGGGGGGGTATGGGTTTCCGCTTTTTGGGAGGTGCTCCAGTAGGGATATGATGTTGTACCTTAATTGTCCCAAAAAAAAGTGGATTTTTGCTAAAAACTTGGGCGTACTCTTGCCCCCCCTTTTAATCCCCTTGTTCGGTGGGGGGGAGTGGTGTCTCCCAACAGGTTTTCTGACACCTTCCCCGCCCGAGTTTGGGTTTTTGGCCCTCTATTTGAAGGGTTGGGCCCCGGGGGAAAAATAGAATTTTATCAACAGAAAAAGTTTAAAAATTTTTCATAACGGGGAAATTTACCCTATCTCCCCAATTGAGAAGCCGTACGGTACTCTTCTTTCCCCCAACTCTACTACTATAGCGTATAAGTGTGGTCTATGTTCGAATGGGGGGTTCACTACAGTGGTAATTTTGCCCCTTTAGACTTGGCTGCCCGCACCAAATGATCTTTCATCTTGGGGGGGATCAAAAAAGATCTGAGTCGTGCCCGTACATTCCCCTTTCGCCGTGGGGAAACTTCGCTTGCTGCTGACACCCAGGGCCCCGGTCCTCTTTGGTTTTCCCTTCTCCCTTGGTGGGCAATCTCAGCGAGTGTTTGGGGTAAAACCCAAAATTCTCCCAAAAAATTACGAAATGTTAGTCCCCCCAAAGATTTTAAAAACCCCTTTCCTCTTTACGTCTTTACCCAGAACCCCGGTCTTTCAACTCCTCTCTGCCCACCCCTTTCATTAACATTTGTTCCCCGTCTTCTACAGGAAACCCGAAGCTAACAAAAAGTAAGGCTCGGAGGTTTTAGACTGCCCCTTTACCCCTTCTTGGATTTTTTTGAGCACGGTTTGGGCACCCCGGGACCCCCGGGCTAACAAAAATGGAACACAATACCCCAAAAAAAATAGACAGGTAGGTCGCCCCCCCCCAACCTGCGGTTCCAGTTAGGGGCCTGCGGGTTTCTCCCCGGGGGTTGGCCTTGGCCCCGGGTTAGCCCGTTTAAAGGAAACTGTGTAACAGATGCCTTTTTCCGGGTTGCAGCGATAAAAAATGATCTCTCGACGGAAGGGTGCGCAGGGTTGTCCTGGGGGGGCGTTGTCCTCCTCCGGGGGGGCGACGTCTTCTTTTTCTCCGGGATCCCCGGAAGTTCTGGGGGGCAGCTAAAAAAATCTTCCCCTTTTTTCTTTCCCCGTGTAGGCACCACAGGGGGCCCCATTTTTAGTCAGCTGGGCACCCCCGAGGCGACAGTCCAATTCACTAGGAGGTGTCACCGGTTTTGGTTTGCCACTAGCGGGGAACGGGGGGGTTTCTGCCGGGGTTCCCCAATGACTTACCCCCATGTGTTGGGTGGCCCTGGTTTGCCAGGGGGCACCCCTTTTTTGCCATGTCCAAGGCATCAAAGGTAGCATCGGATGAAAGGACCCAATTCACAGTCTGCGTTCCTGGGGATCCAATCCCTTTTTTAAAATTTTTTCTTTCAACTTTTATTCTCGTCGATAATTTAAATTGTTAAATTTTTGCTTGAGGGCCTCAGGTCCCTGTAGTGGCAAGCATACCCCGGGTTTTGCTGTCACCTGGTGTTGTGGAACGTGAAAAAGGGCCCCACCGGAGCCCCTTCTGGGGTTTCTTAAAATAGGCATGCACTTCGGAAGATCGGGGGTCCCGACTCCTGATAACGGTATCCCAGTTCCTTCCCTTCAGCGGGCCCCTTGCGCCCTTTTTGCAAGCGTTTTTGTCTCTCAGGCAGGAGTACATTTCAGGAGCTGAAAAAATTCCGCTTAAGCCGCAATGTCCCGGTCACCCCTGTTTGGGGGGAAGCCATTTCGCCCAGGTTTTATGGGGGCGTTGTGGCAGAGGGCTCCCCGGACTGGGTGCAGGGCCTCCCCCCCCCCTCTGGCGTACAATACCAGAGGTCGGGTTTTGGGGGGTCCGACCGGGGCCGCCTGTCCCCCGGTTTTTGTGACCTAGCCCCCCCTTTGGTTTAAAACGGGCCAAGGTTTCAATGCTGTACTCACAGGCCCGCAGGGGAAAAAGGGACCCGTCGCGGCGTCTGTTGTCAGGGTTAAAATCCTGTTGCAGGCCCCTGCCGCTGAGTCAGAGGGGGGCGTCCAAGATTTGCGCGCTCTTTGGTACGCCCTCTTTTCCCCCACCCCCTGAAGGCGCTAGGCGCAAAAAGGCGTTTTTGGGCCCAAAAAAATGCAAACAGTCCTTTTTCACAAAAAACCCGGCACAGGGGCTCGCAATGTGCAAGTTTGTATCCTGTTGTGGGCCAAGTTTTTGTGTCACCCCCCCCCCAAATTTGGGTTACCGGGGAAAAGGGGTACTCAGAGCGAGCCAGGAAAAGTCTATGGGATTTGTAAAGTAGGTGGCTGGTTTTGTGGCCTGGCGGTCGGCGTATTTGGGGGGGAATTTAAGGGGATTTTTTAAAAAGTTCGGCGCCCCTTTGTCTTGGGGAAATTTTAACCCCGCGCTGTGTAGATCTCTGGGGGATGGTGGGCAGCTAATGTGGGCCCCCTACAGGTGGGATCTTCCCTAGGGGGTAGTTAGGTGGGGTTTTGTGAGGCTGCAATAATAACTCAGCTCACCCGCAGGTTTTTTCCTTTTATTTGTAGATGTTAAAAGGGGGCCCAGGGGGTGATGGGGTTTTTATGGGGATGGCTTTGAGGAACATTTTAAACAAGTTGGGGCCCCCTTATGTCCAATGAAGATGAGTACACCCCCCGAAGCGTAGTCCCCTTTTGATTCCTTTTTCCCCAAGCTGTCTTCCCCCTTTTGTGTTAGGGGCCTTTCTTGGGGAGTAAAATTTTTTTTTGCCCGCAGAGACCAAAGTTTTTTACCCTGCCCCCCTTAGTATGACAAGGGGGGGGTTTTTTTCCGCGCCGGGGTTTTCCGGAAATCCTGGTTTTTTTCACTATGCTTTAACAATAGTGATTCTTCGGCCCCCGTGCCCGGGTAGACTGCGGATTTTTCCCCAAACCCAAAGCATTTTTCCCCAAAATTTCCTTCCCCTTTCCCCTTCGATTTGCTCAACTTTAATATTTAGTTCAGTTTTTCCCCTTCCCCGGGGGCACAGCTTGTAGACAAGGGAATTAGCCACCTGTCACCTCCACGTTCTGAATGATGACAGGCTCAAAAAGGAAATTTTACTCTGTTAGGACAGGAACTGATGATAAAAAACCCTCCCTTCACCCCCCGTGGTGTGTTCAGAAATTTTTTTCATGATGTTTTTTAAGAGCCCTTTAAAAAATGTTCCCTCCCATCATCCTTGGTTTTGTTCCCCGGGCTAAAAGATCATCTAGGCTGTTTGTGGGGGATATGGGTTTTGAAGGTTGTTTAGAGGGGGTTTTTTAGGGGAATAAGATCGGTAGGGTTTATGGGGTAAGGCGTATTGAAGTCCGTAGTGAAGGTTCATAATATTGATTTTTGTTGGTGGGGGAAGGGAAAAACCCTGGCTGTGGAGGTGATGAGGAGTAACTAAGCAAAAAAACAAAGATATTTCATCATTTAGGCCCACTTTTTTTTCGCTCAACTTTCCCCAAAATTTTTTTTTTTATATTTTAAAAAATGAAAATTTTTTTCTTCAAAAAAAGTCTTTAACCGCCCCTTGTAAAATTTTTTTTTCTGCATTTTTTTTAAAAAAAAGCAAAAAAAATGTAAAACTCCCTTAAACGATTTATCCTTTTGGAAGAAGCCTACCCCTTAATCTATTTACTAAAAAACAGATTTTTACTCATCGGGCAAAAAGCAAAACTATCAATATTTTTGTGACGTTTTAGCAACACTTCATTGAAGATGGGCTTATGCCCCGCCCAAAACTTTTTTTGGGGGTAAGTTTCCAGGGATTTTTGGAAAATTGTGGAGATTTTGGAGAAAATGGGCACAAAGATGTCAGCAAAGAGATTGTTCACTGCCAAATTTTTTTTAAAAAGTGCATAATTATCCCAAAATCCCCGATGTGGACGAAATACTGCCCCGGGGGTTACTAATACAAAATAGGGCAGCTAAAAAAAACTGGCATGAAAATATTTTTTATCAATTTTTTTTTTTGCCCCTTTCTTTTTTTTAGGGGGATGGCAGTGCAAATGATGGAGACGTTTTTTTTAAAGGGGAGAAACTACAAAAATAATTAATTTCTTTAATATTGTTTTAAAACACATTCTTTCTTGGATTCTCTAGAAGACAGATAATGGTTTATCAAAAGGCTATGCCCTTTCCCCCGCAGTTATTTTGTGTTTTTGACGATTTACAATAATAGCCTCCTCATGGGGGATAAAATAACATTGCTGGGACTATGGCTGAACCAATTTTTAAGCTATTGATTTTAAAACTAACCTTTGTATTGTTTTTTAAAATACATAGTTTTTGATCTCAAATAAGAGAACCAGGTGGGGGTGAAAAATTTCTTTTTACTATTTTAGGCTATAGAGCTGCAAGGGGAGATTTTCTAAAGGGAACTCTCAGTAATTTGTTTTTTTTAAATTAGCTAGGGTCTGTTAAAGAGAATAATAAAAGAATCTTCTAGCTATACATTCTGGGTCAATTTCTGTAAAAAACCCAAAACAAATAAAAAAACAAAAAAAATGAATTGGCAGTGTTTTTTCCCGGGGGTTTAGTTTGTTGTCTAAACCTTTTGGTACTATTAGCAATTTTTAAAAAAGGGAATGTGGCTGGAAGAAATCAAAATATGCCAAATTGAACCAAAAATTAGTGCAAAATATTTTTCAAAGGTTGACTAATGAAGACATGGTTTTGGGTTAAAACTGTCTAATATGTTTGGCAAAATGTGCCAATTTATCAAATTTGCCGTTTCTTCGGTCTGTCTGAACTTAAGTAAAGGGAATCTTCAAAAAATAACCTATGTTTTTAAACCCTGGTTTTTATGATTAAATATATTTTTTTAACCAGTTCAGGTCATTTTTTTCCCTCCTGCTATCAGGCAATTTTTGGGTTTTTTTATATACACTTTTGAATTACCGATATATATGATAAGCTGACCCGTGTATAACCCGACCCCCCCCTAATTTTCCAAAAAAAACTGGGAAACTTATTGCCGCGTTAAGCCTAGGGTGAAAAATGATTTGCCCCAAATGATGCCCCCACAGATTATGCCCCCTTGCTGCCAGTTATGCCCCTATATGCTCCAGTTTATCCCCCCATATGCTCCCAGATTATCCCCAAATTTGTTCAGGATTTGCCCCCATATGCTCAGATTTGCCCCATTATTTCCCAGATTATGCCTCCGTATGATCCACAGATTATGCCCCCCATATGCTCCACGATTTGCCCCCAATGTCCACCATTATGCCCCCATATGCTCATTTATGCCCCATAGCCCAGTTTTCCCCCCATTATTCCAAGATTTTGCCCCCGTATGATCACAGATTATGCCCCATATGTTCCACATCTTATGCCCCATATGCTCCATATTATGCCCATATGTTCCACAGCTTATGCCCCCATATGCTCCATATTATGCCCCATATGCCCCAGAAATGCCCCCATATGCTCCAGATTATGCCCCATATGTTCCACAGCTTATGCCCCCTTTACGCTCCATTTATGCCCCCATATGTTCCACAGCTTATGCCCCTATGCTCCATATTATGCCCCATATGATCCATATTTTCCCCCACATGCTCCAGATTATGCCCCCATATGTTCCACAGCTTATGCCCCCATATGCTCCATATTATGCCCATATGCTCCATATTTTTGCCCCCATATGCTCCAGATTATCCCCCCATATGTTCCACAGCTTATCCCCCCATATATGCCCCCATATCCTCATATTTTGCCCACTATGCTCCATATTAGCCCCCATATGTTCCACAGCTTATGCCCCATATGCTCCATATTATCCCCCATATGCTCCATATTATGCCCCATATTTCCAGATTATGCCCCATATGCTCCATATTATGCCCCCATATGCTCCATTTATGCCCCCATATGTTCAGACTATGCCCCATATGCTGCAAAAAAAAAAAAAAAATACATACTAAACTCTCGTCGCGGGGGGCCAGGTGCCGGGGTCCTGACGCGGGGACACCGGCGCGCTATGGGGGACAGGTGCCGGCGTCACCGCTCACTCAGAACCCGGCACCTGTGATATTTACCTTTCCTTCTGCATCGCAGCGCTGCGTCCCCTTCTGGTCCTCGGCAGTGAATGATCTGGCAGGGGGCGCGGCGCTCACTAATGACATCATCGCGGGCCCTCTGCTGATCATTCACCGCCAGAGGAGTCGGACGACGACGCAAAACACAGCGGTGGAGAGAAGACAGGTAAATATCGCTGTACTCACCTCTCCGCCGCGCGTCCCGCAGCCTCTCCTCTTCTCCCGGCGCTCTCAGCAGCGCTTCCTTCCTACAGCGGTCACATGGTACCGCTCATTAAAGTCATGAATATGTGCATATTCATGACTTTAATGAGCGGTTGCCATGTGACCGCTGCAGGAAGGAGCCGGAGATCGTGGGAGAAGCAGGGGGGCTGCAGAGACCGCGGCGGCGGAGAGGTGAGTATAATCCGACACCCCCGCTCCCCTCCCCGCTGACCCCGTATATGACCCGGTATAAGCCGAGAGGGGGACTTTCAGCCCTAAAAAATGGGCTGAAAATCTCGGCTTATACATGGGTAATACGGTATCTAAAACCGATGATTTAACTTACAATTTTTCTTTATGATTATTTCTGTTCTATTTTACCTATGTTTTTTTTTTATTTTTCATTTACTTTACATTCTGCCCCCCATAAGGTCTGAAAAGAGATCTCTGGGGGAAGGGAAGCATTTTAACATGCTAATTATATTATTATTTTTGCTGATTTCAACTTGTAACTAGAGTGGTAAATTAGCACCAGTTAAAGCTGAAATTCTGCTTTCTGCCCTCTAGCAGAGCTGACTGAGTCTCCAAGGACCCAGAGGATCCTGCTACCTTCCTGCAGCTGGTGATCACATGATCACTGGGCCTGGAGGAGGATGCACTGTCAGTGTTTCCTAATTTGCATGCAAAAGAGAAACAACCGTCTCCCCGTCCCACCAGCTGCAAAATCTTATGCAATCCGATGACTCTGCACTGATATTTTAGAACATCAATGAACAGTAAAGTGGGGAAGTTCCATACATTTAACCCTTCTCTGACATGTTAAATTTCCATTTAGAGCTTTCATTCCCCCCCCCTTCTTCCAAGAACCTAAGTGTTTTATTTCTCCAACAAAATAACCATGTGAGAGCTTGTTTTCTTGCATGGACAGTTGTACTTTTCAGTAACACCATCCATTTTATACTGTGATGTACTGGAAAGCAGAAAAAAAAATCCAAGAGTGGCGAAATAGTGAAAAACGCAAATTTTCGTGTTCATTATACTGTAAAAAACTGGGATTGGTTTCCCGATCAGTTTATTTTGGCAATGAAAATAAGGATAGTTTTTTTATTGAAAGTGGTGACAAAAATTCGAAATTTGTAAAAAAAATTGTTTTTGTCGCCCTTTTTCATGGTCGGGAAACTTTCAAATTTCGGTGATGTGCTATGTGAGGGCTGTTTTTTTCATCTGAGCTGCGTTTTTTTTTATACAATTTTTAGGTACATAAGATGTTTTGATCGCCTCTGCAAGGAGTAATACAATACTAAACCCCCCCACACTTTTCCCCATTTCTACTTTGGGAGATGAAAAAGTTTATTGCAATAGTAATCCCTGACTCCCTGCACAGTATCAGTACTTCCCTTTTTCTTCTCCCGTGGTAA
>JARQOD010000001.1:72508440-72567084 GCA_033576555.1 Oophaga sylvatica | reverse complement strand
TTGTGGAGCGTATGCAGCTGATTTGGGACCAGGTAATGGAGAGGTTGTCCCTCTCTCAGGAGAGGGCCCAGCGGTTTGCTAGCCGGCATAGGACTGATGGTCCTCGGTTTAAAGTGGGGGACTTGGTCTGGTTGTCCTCAAAGAATATTCCTATGAGAGTAGCATCTCCTAAATTTAAGCCTAGGTTCATTGGACCTTATAAGATCATGGACATTATTAATCCTGTTTCTTTTCGTTTGCTTCTTCCAGGGACATTTAAGATCCATAACGTGTTCCACAAGTCCTTGTTGAAGAGGTTTGTTGAGCCAGTGGTTCCTGCTGCTGTGCCTCCTGACCCTGTTTTGGTTGAGGGCAATCTGGAGTATGTGGTTGAGAAAATATTAGATTCTCGTTTTTCTAGACGGAAACTCCAGTATTTGGTTAAATGGAGAGGTTATGGTCAGGAAGACAATTCTTGGGTGTTTGCTTCGGACATCCATGCTAGGAGACTTATCCGTGCGTATCATAGAACTCATCCTGACCGACCTGGTTGCTCAAATGAGGGTTCGGTGACCCTCCTCAAGGGGGGGGTACTGTTGTGAATGGGTTTGAGATGAGTTCTGAGCAGAGGCTCCCTCTGGTGGTTACAAGCGGTGCTAGTCTGTCCAGTGAAGATTGTGAGGAGTGGGAATCAGGTGTTACTGACTGGTCTTATATAAGGGAGTCACCTTCCCATCAGGGTTGCCGGTGATCAATTGTTCTGGTCTGAATCCTTTATTCCAGTTTCCTTTGTAGCCTGCTGTGTCGTGTCTGCATCTCCTGCTAACAGATATGACATTTTCTTCTTTTGTGTTTTTGCTATATTTTTGCATTTTGTCCTGCACTTCTGTGGGGGGCCTTCAGGGTCCCCTCCGGGGGCTTCTGCCCTCTCAGTTTTGTTCAGCCACTGATGTTTGTACTTTTGCTTTTTCCAGTTTTTTAGTGGCTGCTGTTTTGATTTTGTTACACCAGAGAACTAATTTAGGTGGAAGAGGTCGTGTGATCTCAGGTGTTTTTGAAATTAGTAGAGTTGGTGCCTTTCAGGGTTTTCTGGGATTGCAGTAAGTACCCTTCCTATCCTTTTCTTTTTAGTTAGTTTGGGCCCCAGCGTTTGCTCATACTATTTTCTTTCTGTGTCAGTATTTCATCTTGTCTAACCGCCATTACATGTTTGGGGGCTTTCTTTTATCTTTGGGGTTCTGCTCCGGGGCAGATAGCTTTCCTATTTCTATCTTTAGGTGTAGTTAGTTTCTCAGGCTGTGACGAGGCGTCTAGGACCAACGTAGGAACGCTCCACGGCTGCCTCTAGTTGTGGTTAGTCAGGGTACTGCAATCTCATAGATTCCAACTGCTCTGGTGTATTGCCTTTTTAACCTGCACTCCTCAGCTACCGAAACATAACAAAGATGTGTATTGATCAAATGAAGGAACAAAAGGAGGGAATGTTAGAGCTGAACCAGCATTTTTTTGAAATTCAGAGGCCTTGTTTTCTTTTTAACAGGCTGATGCGTACCAGAAGTCAAGATAAGATGTTCCTCATTTTAGTCAATACACCCCCGCCCGCCTGAGTAGTTCTGGGAGACAAGGGCAAGAATGGAGTTTTCGGTTAAAATCAGTATTCTACGTGTTTTAGTGATAAGTTGTATTAACCGCCATATATGGTAATTCCGCTTCCTGCTTCAGGGGTGTATATAAATCCCGTATCCAGCAATAAAGAGCAGAGTTTATTGACGCAGACTCTGTGTCTTATTCTCTCTGGTACCACATTCCGAGGAGGAAAGGGTTAACGAGACAAGCAGTGACGACACCAGCGATTTCTCATTTTTACAACAAAATTTACAAAGCCATTTTTTTTAGGGACCACCTCATATTTGAAGTCAATTTGAGGGGTCTATATAGCAGAAAATACCCAAAAGTGACACCATTCTAAAAACTGCACCCCTCAAGGTACTCAAAACCACATTCAAGAAGATTATTAACCCTTCAGGTGCTTCACAGGAGCTGAAGCAACGTGGAAGGAAAAAATGAATATTTAACTTTTTAGCCACAAAAATGATCTATTACAAACTTTTTTTTTATTTTCACAAGGGTGAAAGAAGCAAATGGACAGATAAAGTTGTTGTGCAATTTCTCCTGAGTACGCCAATAGCCAATATGTGGAGGAAAACCACTGTTTGGGCACACGGCAGAGCTCGTAATGGAAGGAGCGCCGTTTGACTTTTTCAAACTAAAATTGGCTGAAATTGAGATTGGACTCCATGTCGTGTTTGAAGAGCCCCCGATGTGCTTAAACAGTGGAAATCCCCCACAAGTGACACCATTTTGGAAACTAGACCCCTAAGGAACTTATCTAGATCTGTTGGGAGCACATTGAACCCCCAAGTGTTTCACAAAAGTTTATAATGCCTGGGTCTGAAAAATAAAAAAAACAATTTTCCACAATAATGAATTTTTAGTCACAAATTTTTGATTTTTCACAAGGAAATTGGACCCCAAAAGTTGTTGTCCAATTTGTCCTGAGTACGCTGATACCCCATATGTGGGGGGGGAAACTGTTTGGGCGCACGACAGGGCTTGGAAAGGAAGTAGTAACGTTTTGGAATGCAGACGTTGATGGGGGTCATGTTCCGTTTGCAGTGCCCCAGATGTGCCTAAACAGTGGAAACCCCCACACACGTGACCCCATTTTGGAAACTAGACCCCCTAATGAGCTTATCTAGATCTTTGGTGAGCACTTTGAACCCCCAAGTGCTTCACACAAGTTTATAATGCCCGAGCATGAAAATAAAAAATCCTATTTTTTTCCCACAAAAATTATATTTTAATCACTAATTTTTTATTTTCCCAAGAGTAACAGGAGAAATTGGACCACAAAAGTTGATGTCCAATTTGTCCTGAGTACGCTGATACCCCATATTGGGGGGGAACCACTGTTTGGGCGCACAGCAGAGCTCGGAATGGAAGGAGCACCATTTGACTTTTTCCAAACAAAATAGGCTGGAATTGAGATTGGACGCCATGTTTCATTTGGAGAGCCCCTGATGTGCATAAACAGTGGAAACCCCCCACAAGTGACCCCATTTGGGAAACTAGACCCCCTAAGGAACTTATCTAGATCTTTGGTGAGCAATTTGAACCCCAAAGTGCTTCACACAAGTTTATAACGTAGAGCCGTAAAATTAACCCCTCTCTGACATTAGACGTACTATCCCGTCCATAAAACCCGTGCCATTCTGACCATGGACGGGATAGTACGTCATAGGCGTAGCGCGCTGAGATCGCCGCCGGGTGTCAGCTGATTATCACAGCTGACACCCGTGACTGTGTGTCAGGAGCGGTCACGGACCGCTCCCGGCACATTAACCCCTTGCACACCGCGATCAAACATGATCGCGGTGTACTGAGGGCACAGGGGAGGATCGCGCAGGGTGGTGGTGAACTCGCGCGCTGCCTGCCTGAGGGCTTCCTCCCTCCCAGGACCCGGATCCAAGATGGCGCTGGGGTCCTGGAGGGAGGCGGCTTCCACAGTGCCTGCCGAGAGCAGGCATGAGGAAGCGTCCTGCACTGCCTGTCACATCGCTGGTGTGACAGAGTGCTGTGCACACTGTCACACCAGCGATCTGATGAAATACAGTGATGTCCCACCCTGGGACAATGTAAAAAAGTAAAAAAAGTAAAAATAAACATGTGTAAAAAAAAATCCAAAATAAAAAAAAAAAAAAAAAAAATATTCCCCAATAAATTCATTACTTATTGTAAATAAAAAAAATAAAACAATAAAAGTACACATATATGGTATCGCCGCGTCCGTAACGACCCCCCCTATAAAACTGTCCCACTATTAACCCCTTTTGTGAACCCCTTAAAAAATAAAAAATAAAAACGAAGCAAAAAATCAGTGCTTTATCATCATACCGCTGAACAAAAAGTGGAATAACACGCGATCAAAAAGACGGATATAAATAAACATGGTACCGCTGAAAACGTCATCTTGTCCCGCAAAAAACGAGCCGTCACACAGCATCATCAGCAAAAAAATAAAAAAGTTATAGCTCGCAGAATAAAGCGATGCAAAAATAATTATTTTTTATATAAAATTGTTTTTATTCTATAAAAGCGCCAAAACATAAAAAAATGATATAAATGAGGTATCGCCATAATCGTACTGACCCGAAGAATAAAACTGCTTTATCAATTTTACCACACGCGGAACGGTATAAACGCCTCCCCCAAAAGAAATTCATGAATTGCTGATTTTTGTTCATTCTAACCTCCCAAAAATCGAAATAAAAAGCGATCAAAAAACGTCACGTGCTCAAAAATAGTACCAATAAAAGCATCACCTCGTCCCGCAAAAAATAAGACCTCACATGACTCTGTGGGCCAAAATATGCAAAAATTATAGCTCTCAAAATGTGATGATGCAAAAACTATTTTTTGCAATAAAAAGCGTCTTTTAGCGTGACAGCTGCCAATCATAAAAAACGCTATAAATAGTAAATCAAACCCCCCTTTATCACCCCCTTAGTTAGGGAAAAATAATAAAATAAAAAAAATGTATTTATTTCCATTTTCCCATTAGGGTTAGGGTTAAGGTTTCGGCTAAAGTTAGGGTTAGGGTTGGCGCTAAAGTTAGGATTAGGGTTAGAGTTAGGATTAGGGTTAGGGTTGGGATTATGGGTGTTAGGGGTGTGTTGGGTTAGGGTTGGAGTTAGAATTGGGGGGTTTCCGCTGTTTAGGCACATCAGGGGCTCTCCAAATGTGACATGGCGTCTGATCTCCATTCCAGCCAATTCTGCGTTGAAAAAGTCAAACGGTGTTCCTTCACTTCTGAGCTCTGCCATGCGTCCAAACAGTAGTTTATCCCCACATATGGGGTATCAGCGTACTCTGGACCCCAAGAGTTATTGTGAAATTTGTCCTATTTCTTCTGTTACCCTTGGGAAAATAAAAAACTGGGGGCGAAAATATTATTTTTGTAAAAAAAATAAGATTTTTTTGTTTTTACGGCTGTACATTATAAACTTCTGTGAAGCACTTGGGGCTTCATAGCGCTCACCACACATCTAAATAAGTTCCTTGTGGGGTCTATTTTCCAAAATGGGGTCACTTGTTGGGGATTTCCACTGATTAGGCGCATCAGGGGCTCTCCAAATGCGACATGACGCCCCCAACCATTCCATCAAAGTCTGCAATCCAAAACGTCACTACTTCCCTTTCCGAGCCCTGACATGCGCCCATACAGTAGTTTTCTCCCACATATTGGGTATCAGCGTACTCAGGACGAATTGGACAACAACTTTTGGGGTCCAATTTCTCCTGTTACCCTTGTGAAAATAAAATATTGGGGGCGAAAAAATCATTTTTGTAAAAAAAAAAAGGATTTTTTATTTTTACGGCTGTGCGTTATAAACTTCTGTGAAGCACTTCGGGGTTCAAAGTGCTCACCACACATCTAGATAAGTTCCTTGTGGGGTCTATTTTCCAAAATGGGGTCACTTGTGGGGGGTTTCCACTGTTTAGGCGTATCAGGGGCTCTCCAAATGCGACATGACGCCCCCAGACCATTCCATCAAAGTCTGCAATCCAAAACGTCACTACTTCCCTTCCGAGCCCTGACGTGCACCCATACAGTAGTTTTCTCCTACATATTGGGTATCAGCGTACTCAGGACAAATTGGACAACAACTTTTGGGTTCCAATTTCTTCTGTTACCCTTGTGAAAATAAAATATTGGGGGCGAAAAAATCATTTTTGTAAAAAAAAAAAAGGATTTATTATTTTAAGGCTGTACGTTATAAACTTTAGTGAAACACCTGGGGGTTCAAAGTTCTCACCACACATCTAGATAAGTTCCTTGAGGGGTCTAGTTTCCAAAATGGTGTCATTTGTGGGGGGTTTCCACTGTTTAGGCAGATCAGGAGCTCTCCAAACACGACATGGCGTCCAGCCAATTCTGCGTTGAAAAAGTGAGACGGCGCTCCTTCCCTTCCAAACTCTGCCATGCACCCAAACAGTGGTATACCCCCACATATGGGGTATCAGTGTACTCAGGACAAATTGCACAATAACTTTTGGAGTCTTGTTACCCTTGGAAAAATAAAAATTCGGGTGAAAAGATCATTTTTGTGGAAAAAATATGATTTTTAAATTTTACGGCTCTACGTTATAAACTTGTGTGAAGCACTTGAGGGTTCAAATTGCTCACCAAAGATCTAGATAAGTTCCTTAGGGGGTCTAGTTTCCCAAATGGGGTCATTTGTGGGGGGTTTCCACTGTTTAGGCACATCAGGGGCTCTCCAAATGCAACATGGCATCCAATCTCAATTCCAGCCAATTTTGGTTGGAAAAAGTCAAATGGTGCTCCTTCCCTTCCAAGCTCTACCGTGCGCTCAAACAGTGGTTCCCCCCACATATGGGGCATCAGCGTACTCAGGACAAATTGGACAACAACTTATGTGGTCCAATTTCTCCTGATACCCTTGGGAAAATAAAAAATTAGTGACTAAAAGATAATTTTTGTGGGAAAAAAATAGGATTTTTTATTTTCATGCCCGGGCATTATAAACTTGTGTGAAGCACTTGGGGGTTCAAAGTGCTCACCAAAGATCTAGATAAGTTCCTTAGGGGGTCTAGTTTCCAAAATGGGGTCACTTGTGGGGGATTTCCACTGTTTAGGCTCATATGGGGCACTGCAAACGGAACATGACCCCCATCAACGTCTGCATTCCAAAACGTTACTACTTCCTTTCCAAGCCCTGCCGTGCGCCCAAACAGTTTTCCACCCCCACTTATGGGGTATCAGCGTACTCAGGACAAATTGGACAACAACTTTTGGGGTCCAATTTCCTTGGGAAAATTCAAAAATTTAGGACTAAAAAATCATTTTTGTGGAATTTTTTTTTTTTTTTTCACACCCAGGCATTATAAACTTTTGTGAAACACTTGGGGGTTCAAAGTGCTCACAACAGATCTAGATAAGTACCTTAGGGGGTCTAGTTTCCAAAATGGTGTCACTTGTGGGGGGTTTCCACTGTTTAGGCGCATCAGAGGTTCTCCAAGCGCGACATGGCGTCCAATCTCAACTCCAGCCAATTTTAGTTTGAAAAAGTCAAACGGCGCTCCTTCCCTTACGAGCTCTGCCGTGTGCCCAAACAGTGGTTTTCCCCCACATATGGGGTATTGGCGTACTCAGGAGAAATTGCATAACAACCTTATCTGTCCATTTTCTCCTTTTACCCTTGTGAAAATAAAAAAAAAGTTTGTAAAAGATCATTTTTGTGGCTAAAAAGTTAAATATTCATTTTTTCCTTCCACGTTGCTTTAGTTCCTGTGAAGCACCTGAAGGGTTAATAAACTTCTTGAATGTGGTTTTGAGTACCTTGAGGGGTGCAGTTTTTAGAATGGTGTCACTTTTGGGTATTTTCTGTCATGTAGACCCCTCAAAGTGACTTCAAATGTGAGGTGGTCCCTAAAAAAAAATGGCTTTGTAAATTTTGTTGTAAAAATGAGACATCGCTGATCAACTTTTAACCCTTATAACTTCCTAACAAAAAAAAATTTTGATTCCAAAATTGTGCTGATGTAAAGTAGACATGTGGGAAATGTTATTTCTTAACTATTTTGTGTTACATATTTCTCTGTTTTAAGGGAATAAAAATTCAAAGTTTGAAAATTGCTAAATTTTCAAAATTTTCGCCATATTTGCGTTTTTTTCAAAAATAAACGCAAGTTATATGGAAGAAATTTTACCACTAACATGAAGTACAATATGTCACGAGAAAACAATCTCAGAATCACGAAGATCCGTTGAAGCGTTCCGGAGTTATAACCTCATAAAGAGACAGTGGTCAGAATTGTAAAAATTGTCCCGGTCATTAACGTGCAAACCACCCTTGGGGGTGAAGGGGTTAAAAAATCATATTTTTTCCACAAAAATGATCTTTTCACCCCAATTTTTATTTTCCCAAGGGTAACAAGACTCCAAAAGCTATTGTGCAATTTGTCCTGAGTACGCTGATACCCCATATGTGGGGGTAAACCACTGTTTAGGTGCATGGCAGAGTTTGGAAGGGAAGGAGCGCCGTTCGACTTTTTCAACACAGAATTGGCTGGATGCCATGTCGCATTTGGAGAGCCCCTGATGCGCCTAAACAGTGGAAACCCCCCACAAGTGACCCCATTTTGGAAAATAGACCCCACAAGGAACTTATCTAGATGTGTGGTGAGCACTATGAAGCCCCAAGTGCTTCACAGAAGTTTATAACGTACAGTCGTAAAAACAAAAAAATCATTTTTTTTTAAAAAAATTATATTTTACCCCCAGTTTTTTATTTTCCCAAGGGTAACAGAAGAAATAGGACAAATTACACAATAACTCTTGGGGTCCAGAGTACACTGATACCCCATATGTGGGGGTAAACTACTGTTTGGGCGCATGGCAGAGCTCAGAAGTGAAGGAGCACCGTTTGACTTTTTCAATGCAGAATTGGCTGGAATTGAGATCAGACGCCATGTCACATTTGGAGAGCCCCTGATGTGCCTAAACAGCGGAAACCCCCCAATTCTAACTCCAACCCTAACCCCAACACACCCCTAACCCTAGTCCCAACCCTAACCACAAACCTAACCCTAACACACCCATAACCCTAATCCCAACCCTAACCCTAATCCTAACTTTAGCGCCAACCCTAACCCTAACTTTAGCCGCAACCCTAACCCTAATGGGAAAATGGAAATAAATATTTTTTAATTTTATTATTTTTCCCTAACTAAGGGGGTGATAAAGGGGGGTTTGATTTACTATTTATAGCGGGTTTTTATGATTGGCAGCTGTCACGCTAAAAGACGCTTTTTATTGCAAAAAATAGTTTTTGCATCATCACATTTTGAGAGCTATAATTTTTGCATATTTTGGCCCACAGAGTCATGTGAGGTCTTATTTTTTGCGGGACGAGGTGATGCTTTTATTGGTACCATTTTTGAGCACGTGACGTTTTTTGATCGCTTTTTATTTCGATTTTTGGGAGGTTAGAATGAACAAAAATCAGCAATTCATGAATTTCTTTTGGGGGAGGCGTTTATACCGTTCCGCGTGTGGTAAAATTGATAAAGCAGTTTTATTCTTCGGGTCAGTACGATTATGGCGATACCTCATTTATATCATTTTTTATGTTTTGGCGCTTTTATAGAATAAAACCAATTTTATATAAAAAATTATTATTTTTGCATCGCTTTATTCTGCGAGCTATAACTTTTTTATTTTTTCGTTGATGATGCTGTATGGCGGCTCGTTTTTTGCGGGACAAGATGACGTTTTCAGCGGTACCATGTTTATTTATATCCGTCTTTTTGATCGCGTGTTATTCCACTTTTTGTTCGGCGGTATGATGATAAAGCATTGATTTTTTGCTTAGTTTTTTTTTTATTTTTTTTAAGAGGTTCACTAAAGGGGTTAACTAGTGGGACAGTTTTATAGGGGGGGTCGTTACGGACGCGGCAATACCAAATATGTGTACTTTTATTGTTTTTATTTTTTTATTTACAGGAAAAAATGAATTTATTGGGGAATATTTTTTTTTTAATGATTTTTTTTAAACAATTTTTATTTTTATTTTTTTAACTTTTTTACTTTGTCCCATTGTGGGACATCACAGTATTTTAGCAGATCGCTGGTGTGACAGTGTGCACAGCACTCTGTCACACCAGCGATCGCTCTGGCATCGCTGCAGGCTTCTCAGTGCCTGCTTTTAGCAGGCACTGAGGAAGCCGCCTCCCTGCAGGACCCCGGCGCCATCTTGGATCCGGGGACCTGGAGGGAGGACGGACCCTCGGAACAGCGCGACACATCGTGCTGCTCTGAGGGTCTCAGGGGAGCGTGCAGGGAGCCCCAACCCTGCGCGATCCTCCCCTGTGCCCCCAGTACACCGCGATCATGTTTGATCGCGGTGTGCCAGGGGTTAATGTGCCGGGAGCGGTCCGTGACCGCTCCTGACACATAGTGCCGGGTGTCAGCTGTGATAATCAGCTGACACCCGGCCGCGATCGGCTGCGCTCCCCCTGGGAGCGCGTCCGATCGCTGGGACGTACTATCCCGTCCATGGTCATACGGGCCCAGGTACCATGGACGGGATAGTACGTCGGATGGCAGTAAGGGGTTAATAATGTCCACTGTCCTGGCCTCTTTCTTAAAAAATCCCCCCCCAATCTGGAAGCCCATCTTGAATAATGTTCCCTGTCCTGTGACTCTTCTCCAACACATAAAAAAAATTAAATAGGTATCCTTCCTACCTGCCCGGGCTCACACGACGTGCAGCATACTCTTCCTCCTTAATAGCCAGAGCAGATGGGCGAAGCAGCTCTGCCAGTGACATCATGCACCACCCATGAAGACACGCCAACATTAGCTGCCGGTCTATGGCAGTCTAGAGGCCTGTACAGCAACTGAGGTACAGGAAACTGGTGGCTCTCTGTTCTGCAATACATATCAACTGAATGTGCGTCCAAGGACACACATCCAGTTGAAGCAGGCATTGGAGTTTGCGGACCTGATTCATCCCGGGGCCAGTCACACTCTCTTCGACTATGACCGTTACATAGGGGACTTGTATAAAAGTAACACTGTCATTCACAGACATGCAGCTGCTCGTAGCAAAATTTATAAAATGGTCCACAGTCAGAACCACCATTGGCAGGGGATATGTTTCCTCCCTTCCTTTGTGTCTTAGTGCTCGACAGTATATAGTGTATAATTGTGGAGGTTTCCCCCCAGGCTACTTAGCCCGTTGAGAGCAGTAAGACCTTTTACCCTGGTAGTTTCACCAACGATACTGAGAAAATTAAGTGCAAGACAAAGGTCCCGTTAAAATCAATGTAATTCATTATGCTGTCCGATTTCCTTTATCTTTTGGTTACAAATAATGGACAAAAGCACAGAAAAGACTTGATAGATGTAGACAGCGCCTTACTGTAAGGAACCTGAGTACAACTAAACACAGCAGCGGATCAATATGTGTCCAAATCCAGGCGTATATCTGTCCGGTAATCCATATGTGTTGCAGACAGGCATACATAATGGCGAATGTCAGACAACTGATCAATATATTATCTAGAAAAGCATGTAGAAAATGTAGTATTGGTTCACAGTTATCTAAGATTCTGTCAACTGTAATCCCTGTTTATCCTATGCTAACAGCCAAACCTAAATGTAACATTTCACACACATTCATGCAAAAGAAAAGCTCCAGAGTAGTTGATTACAAAATGTCTCATAGGTTTGTATCATCACAGACAACTCCTTTAATTTGGGTACAGTTTTTCGATGCTGGAAGTGATAGAAGTTAAATGTGGCAGTACCTTTAGTTGCAAACTAAGAAAAGTTGTGGCTAAAGAAGTTGTCATGATGGTCTGTCCTAGATGGAAAGGGCAGAAAAAGTGAAACAAGAACATCTGTATATATATATATACAGCTCTGGCAAAAATTAAGAGCCCATTTTCAAATGTTCAGATTGTCTGATTTTTCTCTTTATAGGTATATTTTTGAGTAAAATGTAAATTGTTCTTTTAGTCTATAAACTTCTGACAACGTGTCTCCGAATTTCCAAGCAATACATTTTGTATTTTGTTTCTGACAAAGAAAAATGGTCAAAATTTTTTAAAAAAGCAGATGCTTTCAGACCTCAAATAATGTAAAAAATACAAGTTCAACAAGTTCAAAATCATTTAGAAACAACAATACTAATGTTTTAACTCATGAAGAGTTCAGAAATCAATATTTTGTGGAATAACCATAATTTTTAAAAACAGCTTTCGTGTATCTTGGCATGCTTGCCACCAGTCTTTCACACTGCTTCTGGCGCAAAAATGTAAGCAGTTCTTCTTTGTTTGATGTCTTGTGACTATCCATCATCCTCTTGATCACATTCCAGAGGTTTTCGATGGGGTTCAGGTCTGGAGATTGGGCTGCCCATAACAGGGTTTTGATGTGTGGTCTCTTAATTTTTGCCAGAGCTGTATATATATACAGTATATATATATATATATATATATATACAGTTGTGCTCAAAAGTTTACATACCCCAGCAGAATTTTTGCTTTCTTGGCCTTTTTTCAGAGAATATGAATGATAACACCAAAACTTTTTCTCCACTCATGGTTAGTGGCATGTAAATTTCGCCAGTCTCCGCTGTATAGTTACCCCCATAGCCAGTCACTAGATGCGTTAAAACCGCACAGTTCACTAAGGCTAGCTTCACACTAGCATTCGGCAGGGCTGCGGATGGCTGCGTACTTCCTCCGTCAAGCCCCGCCCACTGCCGCACCTTTTCCTTTCAGCACCGCCTACCTCTGCATGCGTCCTACGTACCCTATCTTTAACATTGGGTAACAAGCCATGTGGATGTATGCGGATGCCTGCGCATGCGTCGTTTTGACGCTGCGCCGAACTGCATTGAACGCAACATGATTAATATGTTGATTAATATGGGGGTATTAATACTGGGGGTGAAGAAATCCATCTTGTGGTTCTTGTGTAATCAGTGTTAGAAGTTTGCAGCTAATGATATGCCTGTGCTTCGGGGCAGGACTGTAGGCAGAGTCTTATCTTCCTGCCCTAAGCCAGAGAAACCAATAAAAGACCAGACCACAGGCCACCCCGAAGCACAAACATGTGCCTCATCATAAAGACACAGAGAGAGAGAGTGTTTGTGCTTTGAGGTGACCTGTGATCAGGTCTATCCTTGGTTTCTCTGAGAGAAGAAGATACGACTCTGCTTACAGTCTCGCACGGCAGCACGGACATCTCATTAACTACAAACTTCGAACACTAGGTGACAAAAAATGATTATTTTGATTATATTTCTTTATTTGAAAAAGTACAAAGATTTATAAAACAAGCAATGTCATGCAGAGAATAATAGTAAAAAATAGTAAAAAATGGCTCAGAGCAGAAATACCAAAGGTGCCACAGGACGGTCAATCCCCCCACATAAAAGTCCACATATGAAATAGTCACCATCAAAAGAAAACCCCATAGCAGTGTGATATGAGGATATATATCAAGTAGGTGAGTGTCCGATTCCCCTTGAGGAAGTGTGCTTTGCAGCACACGAAACGCGCGTTGGGGGTCCACACTGCCTGCCCAGGACGCTCTTCCTCCCTCTAGAGTCCTTTACCTCGGTAAGTGTCCACCTTACAACCCATGGGCTCGATTCTGAACCCTTATTGACGGCATTTTCTTGCACTGGCAAGGGCCTCTTTTTCCGGACACTCACCTACTTGATATATGTCCTCATATCACACTGCTATGGGGTTTTCTTTTGATGGTGACTATTTCATATGTGGACTTTTATGTGGGGGGGATTGACCGTCCTGTGGCACCTTTGGTATTTCTGCTCTGAGTCATTTTTTACTATTATTCTCTGCATGACATTGCTTGTTTTATAAATCTTTGTACTTTTTCAAATAAAGAAATATAATCAAAATAATCATTTTTTGTCACCTATTGGCTTCTTTTCCTCCTGGTGTATATGTTGTTCTGGAGCGGGTGCACTCTGTTGCTCTTTGGGCTTATGCCCCTCATTTGTGGCACTATTTGTATGCCACCATGGGATATTTTTGAATGTGCAAACTTCGAACACTGATTACACAAGAACCACAAGATGGATTTCTTCACCCCAGGTATCATTTTAATCAGTATAACAACGCCAACCTGACAGTGCCTGTTAGTTTACTTAGCAAAATCCTGCTGACATGTTCTATTTAAAATTGATGTTTATAGATTATGTTTTGTGTCAGAATTTGCTTCTTCATTCATAGAAATAGGCTTCAATTGGATCCACAATTCAAAGACAATCTATATTAAGGTATAAAAGGTACAAAAGGTCACAAAGCAAGTATATCATATAATCTGTGCTTTGTGAAAAATTAGATCTAGTCTATAAATCCAACACACTGCAGCCTTTAGAGAATCATGAATAGAAGCCCGGGTGTGAACCTCAATGATCCAATACAAAGAAGCATTTCCTTCCTGAACAGCATTTTTCCAAATAGCTATTATCTTCTGTAAACAGGAGACACCACACGATTGCTCTGAGTATATCAGTCCATCGCTGCTTACAAAGGCAATGCAAGTCATCACGCCATTGTGTCCATATTAAACAATGCATAGCTCCCGTCGTATGAATCCTGTTTCAGCTTTAACTACTCACATTGTAAACCATTGCCAAAAACACATTGCTGGTTTATAATGTGAATGCCCCCTTCTGTAAAGCCTAAAGTAAAGGAATAGTTCAGAGGAGGTGTAAGCACTGCCATCACTCTTGCCTTGCAATCTCGTGTCCTCTAAAAGCAGCTCTGGCCTCTGTATTATTTATGGGATGCAGGTAGCGAGCGCAGCCTCCATTAAGGCATAAATGTTTAACTTTGCTCATTACTGAAAACTCATTCAATCAAAGTATATAGTGTATGACTGACTATAAACCAGTAAATCCAAGCCGTGAAATATAGCACAGTGTGAGCCTATCCGAAAATACACAGGTCATTAATCAAATCATTACAATGTGCAACAAAAGTATGTCTACAAATGAAAATGTGAAACTAGGAGAATCCTTTTAAGGGTTTTCCTATTCATGTTCCAGAAGACATTATATTACCTGAGAGGTACCCCCTGTAGTGTAGGGGGTCACCCCAAGCCTCACACTCTGAGGGGCCCAGCTGGCGCTACACTACATTTAACCGCAGCGCACCGAAACAGTTAAACTCTGTGGCAGAGCAGGGAACCGCAATCAATGTGGGGGCTATTATAATATTTGGAGGACTATGTGGGGGCCTTTATACTGTATGTAAGCGATTATACAGAGTGAAGGTTTGTGTGAGATCCATCATATTGTGAGGAGGGCTGTGTGGAGTCCATCATACTGTGTCACGGCCATTACACAGTATGGAGAGGTGGGGGTCAATATTCGGTATGTAGGGCCATTATACTGCACGGAGGGCTGTGTGGGGGTCTCAGTTGGGGATCATACTAAGTTAAGGTCACTATACTTTTCTGGGGGGGATGAGGGGTGGGGTACAAAAGGGTCATAATTTTTTGCGTGTGGAGGGTACTGTGGAGGAATTCACTGTGGGGGGCCTCTTTCAGTGTTTGCAATGTTTGGGGGGCACTTTTGTTGACCTCATACTTTTTGAGAGCAATGAAAGGGTAATCTAGGGCTCCAGTAGGAGGAAAATTAGAGGGCACACAATTCCACAGAGCAGGCGCAGTAATAGGGTCACATACAGCAGCAGCGGCTCACCATTGTGGTATCAGCAGGATAAGGAGTTTGTGCAAGTTGGGAATAGATGGAGACAGTGCCAGAAATGTGAGAAGTCAGATGTGTCTTTGTTGTAATCTCTGCAGATGAGTCCTGGCTGGAGAAGTTGTCATGTCGGTCTGGGTCAGATGGAAAACAGGGAAAAAGTGAACAATTCCACCAGAACGAACGTCAGCGGTAAGTCACCATCTATAACTGTACTGTATTCTCTTACATACCGTATATACTAGTGTATAAGCCGAGTTTTTCAGCACATTTTTAAAGCCTGTGCCTGCAGCTAAAGAGAAATTAATATTCACCGCACTGGCAGTGAATATTCATTTCTCCTATAGCACGCACAGTTACAGCCGCAGGCGCCGATTTCCAGCAGCGGCAGGGCTATAACGGGTGCCTGGTCATTAAGGTAATGAATATTCACCTCTTTCCACTCCCAAAGGCGTGGAGTGAATATTCCTTACCTTAATGAGCGGGGACACGTGATCGCTTGGCTGGGACGAGATGCAGCGAGGACGTGCAGGGAAGGTAAGTAGGATGTGTTTTTTTTTTATAGGAACCATACATACAAGGACAGGGATGGGGAACCATGCATACAAGGATAGGGGATAAGTAGCCATGCATACAAAGACAGGGACGGAGAGCCATGCAGATGGGGACGTGGAGCCATGCATACAAGGACGGGGACGGGGAGCCATGCATACAACGACGGGGACGGGGAGCCATGCATACCCGGCTTATACTCGAGTCAATATTTTTTCCAGTTTTTCAAGGCAAAATTAGGTGCCTAGGCTTATACTCAGGTCAACTTATACACGAGTATTTACGGTATTTTGAAGGACTGGTATCTACCAATATATGGTCACCATATGGCGTTAATATGAGTGTTGGTTACCATATTTGTAATCTGGGTTACCTTGTTAGGGGCCCACTCAGAGGTTTCGCCCCCCCTCTCATGCCTCCCGAACCAAACCCCTAGTTACCCCAATTTTCAGGTCACAATGGCTACAATTTCATTATATTTATGTTTAATCCCTGTACAGAGCTTGCTCTGAACCTTTGCTCTCTACGAACGTTTTGGATTGTTTACTATGCCAATTTTCAGGCTTCCAGCTGTCAGATACTCAGTAAGAAGATACTGATGGTATATTCAAAAGATATGATGCCATTGTCAATGGTGGTTGAAGCCAGTTTAAAGCAGTTGTCAGCCCCCTTCTTTTTTTTTTAAACCAGGACAAGTGTACCCACCTACTGATCCTCACCACCTCAATATTATGGGTGGGTTATTGCTAGTTTTATTTGGGAGGTATTACTGTATTTACATATATGCCTCTATCCTTAACCCCTCCAACCCCAGGTGATTTTCCATTTTTTTCATTTTTAGTTTTCCACCCCTTCTTCCAAGAGCCATAACTTTTTTACTTTTCTGCTCATATAACCTTATGAAGGCTTATTTTTTTGTGGGCCAAGTAACATTGTTAATGATATCAATCATATTATAATGTGGTACACTGGTGTGTAGCCCTGGTGTGTGAAGGCACACGCAGTACCCTGGAGGATGTGTGGAGAGATAGCAGTTTAATGCTAAATGAACATTCATTCCAACATGCACTTCTGACACACCCAGCAGGGGTGTGGAAGGGAGTGATTTCTAGTCAGTCAGTTTCCTGTCCTTGGACAGAGTAGACGTGTCCAGTTTGAGCCTGTCATCAGTTCAGAACGTGGAGGCTGGTACAGGTGGTCTAATTCACCTTAGTCTAGTCAGAGCTGTGCCCCACTGGAAGAAAGACTGAACTATCTAGTAAGAGTCGAGCAAATCGAAAGGCACAGTGGTAGATATTGTGAGTGCTTTAGGATTGGAAGTCCTGCACTGTTAACCGGTTACTGGGACCGAAGCATCACCATAGCTTCATGCATGGTGGTAGAAGAACCAGATTTATTGGAGGGAACTACGCTTCATGCTAGTTGAACTCGTCATATTGGAAGTAAAGGAGGCCCCTAACTTGCCCAGCTGCTATCTCGAAATACATCCTCCTTGGATCAGCCTCCCTGGGACCTGCTTGAACATCTTACAAGTAAAGGTATGGAAAGACGCTGACGGTGTGAGACTGAGTTATTATTGCATGCCTGCACAATCCCTACCTAACTACCGACCTGAGGGAAGAGTCCCACCTGTAGGGGACCCGACATCTAGCTGCCTCACCATCCCCTCAGAGATCTACAGCAGCGCTGGTACTAATTACCAGAATACTACAGGTGGCGTCACGAACTGTATATAAACCTATCCCCTGTAAATATATCCCCAACATACGCCAGACCGCCAGGGCCACAGACCGAGCCACAGCTACCTGTGACAATCCCCATAGACTTCTACGGGCTCGGCTCTGAGTACCCCATTGCCCTGGTAACCCACAATTGTGGTGGCGGGTCGACACAAAAACTTGGCGTCACGAACAGGATGCGAAACTCGCAAAATTGCGAGCCCTGCGTGCCTATGGAATTGTTTTAGTGAAAAAGACTGTTTGCTATTTTTGGCGCTAAAATCCGCCATTTTACCGCCATATTCGCGCCCTCAGGCGCTGGAGAAGAAGGTGGGCGTACCTGTAAAAGCGCGCTGTTGCCTGGCTCCGCCCCCGGCTCTGACTCATCGGCAGGTCCTGCGACAGGAAGTGAACGCTCTGACATCAGAGCGCCTGCGACGAAGGTCCTGTCTCCACCGAAAAGGAATGAAGGAGATAGAGAGACGCTGGCGTGCCCTGAAACAGCGGCTGCTGAGGGACGCAGTGTTCTCTCCTACAAGCATAATGCCGTCTCCTGAATTCCCAAGTTCCCTGCTGAGGAAGGCTGAAGAGAAACCGGAGGCTGCCCCCAAAAGTACCGATCCTGATCCCACCGATGGAGCGGTGGAGGCAAAGGAGGTTGAGGAGGTACCGCCAGTTCCGGAACGCCCGCCCGGCCAGGAGGCCGCAGCAGATGATCAATCCCTGGTAGGGACACCGGCGGGGACCCAGCCGTCAATGATGGAGAGCGACTGGGAAGAGATGGAGCAGCGACAGCAGCAGGTTAGTGCGTCCTCAATTGAGCCATTGCGCACACCTGCTTCCTGCTCTGCATCACACCAGCATTGTGCGTCCTATTCCGCATCGCCCCCTGCGTACACCTCAGTATCGCAATCGGCGACCTACTCTGCATCGCAATCGGCGACCCAATCTACATCGCAAACTGCGGTTACAGCTGAATCGCCCCCTGCAACGCAAATTGAGACGCAGTCGGCGTCTCACGAGAAAGAGATACCCGTTGCGCCCCTGATGGTTCATACAAAGACTGTTGCGACCCAGACTCTGATCGCAGCACATGATCTGTTCGTCATGAGATCTAGGGATCATCGCATTGTTCCAGCCCCCGGGATGGAAAGTGTAACAGAAGTTAATAAAGAAATGTGAAGAACGGTAGGACCCAGACAGGGTTTACCGCAGCTGAGAAGATGTATATAAGTTTTTATAAAAGTGAAAGTAGTTTGTACCGTTAATATGAAAAATGTCTATTTAATACTTTGTGTATTTTTCTATGTTTAATGCAACGTTCAAGATATTCGTACCTCCCGGATGGGAAGAAGTTAATGTTTGTTGTTATGCATAAACAAAATTTTCTGTCTTCTTGTATTTCACAGCCCGGGAGTGCTGTCTTTTACCATGGGGGAATGTGTAGCCCTGGTGTGTGAAGGCACACGCAGTACCCTGGAGGATGTGTGGAGAGATAGCAGTTTAATGCTAAATGAACATTCATTCCAACATGCACTTAGACACGCCCACAGGTTTATAAGCTTGTGACATCAGCAGGGAGTGTTCAGTCAGAGAGTGTCCTGTCTTCAGTCAGTTCAGTTTGTCTGAGGAGACAGTCAGTCAGCGAGAAGTCTGTGCAGGAGAGAGGAGTGAGCTGCAGATAATTCAGACGCCTGTCTAGAGGACGGTAAGAGGTTCAGAGACGTGCTCCTGCCTAAAAGTATTACTGGTATTCTGCTAGCAAGCTCTGAAGGAACTAAGAAGGAACTGACTGATATATATATCTGTGAAGTGAGGGATGCTTATGCTACCAGCACGGGCAAGGCGAAAGGCACAGTGGTAGATATTGTGAGTGCTTTAGGATTGGAAGTCCTGCACTGTTAACCGGTTACTGGGACCGAAGCATCACCATAGCTTCATGCATGGTGGTAGAAGAACCAGATTTATTGGAGGGAACTACGCTTCATGCTAGTTGAACTCGTCATATTGGAAGTAAAGGAGGCCCCTAACTTGCCCAGCTGCTATCTCGAAATACATCCTCCTTGGATCAGCCTCCCTGGGACCTGCTTGAACATCTTACAAGTAAAGGTATGGAAAGACGCTGACGGTGTGAGACTGAGTTATTATTGCATGCCTGCACAATCCCTACCTAACTACCGACCTGAGGGAAGAGTCCCACCTGTAGGGGACCCGACATCTAGCTGCCTCACCATCCCCTCAGAGATCTACAGCAGCGCTGGTACTAATTACCAGAATACTACAGGTGGCGTCACGAACTGTATATAAACCTATCCCCTGTAAATATATCCCCAACATACGCCAGACCGCCAGGGCCACAGACCGAGCCACAGCTACCTGTGACAATCCCCATAGACTTCTACGGGCTCGGCTCTGAGTACCCATTGCCCTGGTAACCCACAATTGTGGTGGCGGGTCGACACACTGGAAAGTAGGAAAAACAATCCAAATTCATTGAATTGACAAAAAAAGTGCAATTTCACATTTTATTTCTTACCATGTTTATTATACAGTAAAACTGACCTGTCAACATGATTCTCCAGGTTAGTACAATTATGCAGATACCAAACATGTAGTTTTTTTTTTATTTAGGTGGTGAAAAAAAATCGGAAATTTGTCAAAAATAAAACCCAAACTGCTTTTGTTGCTATTTTACGAGTCCCAGAACGCTTTCATGTTTTTGGATATGAGACTGTATGAGGGCTTACTTTTTGTGCCCATTTTAGGGAACTTGAAGCTGTGATCATCTGATCTCTTGTGCTATACATATACAGTATATGTATAGCTAAAATCACAATCTACTATAAATGCCACCTGCAGGCTGGCTTTAACAGGAGAATCTTCATGACAAGGCATCAGAGCCTCGCTATCATGTCACGGGCGCACCGATGGGAGAGGGAATCAACACGCGCCCCTGCCGGCACGTGCTAAATGTCAGAGATTGACAGTGGCATTTAACAGGTTAACAACTGTGGGCAAAGCTCTGCTCCACACCCTGTTGTTAAAGGCACATGATGGCTGATTAACCCCTTCACTCCCAGAGCTTTTTTTCGATTTTTTTCGTTTTTTTCGCTCCCCTTCTTTCCAGAGCCATAACTTTTTTATTTTTCGGTCAGTATGGCCATGTGAGGGCTTATTTTTTGCAGGACGAGTTGTACTTTTGAATGACACCATTGGTTTTACCATGTAGTGTACTAGAAAACGGGAAAAAAAATTCCAAGTGCGGTGAAATTGCAAAAAAAGTGCAATCCCACACTTGTTTTTTGTTTGGCTTTTTTACTAGGTTTACTAAATGCTAAAACTGACCTGTCATTATGATTCTCCAGATCATTATGAGTTCATAGACACCAAACATGTCTAGGTTCTCTTTTATCTAAGTGGTTAAAAAAAAATCCAAAATTTGCTAAAAAAAAAAAAAAATTGCGCCATTTTCTGAGACCCGTAGCGTCTCCATTTTTCGTGATCTCTGGTTGAGTGAGGGCTTATTTTTTGCGCACCGAGCTGACATTTTTAGTTATACCACTTTTGTGCAAATACGTTCTTTTGATTGCCCGTTATTGCATTTTAATGCAATGTTGCGGCGACCAAAAAAATCGTAATTCTGGCGTTTTTAATTTTTTTCTTGTGTAGTGATCAGTTAATCCTTTTTTTTATTGATAGATCGGGCGATTCTGAACGCGGCGATACCTAATATGTGTAGGTTTGATTTTTCTTTTATTGTTTAATTTTGATTGGGGCGAAAGGGGGTGATTTGAACTTTTATTTTATTTTTTTAATTTTTAAACTTTTTTTTTTTTACTTTCGGCATGCTTCAATAGCCTGAAGCATGCAAAACTCGATCGGCTCTGCTACATATGGGCGATGAGCAGATCGCCCATATGTAGCAGATTTACTGCATTGCTTTGAGCGCCGCCCAGTGGTCGGCGCTAACAGCAATGTGCCGGCAACAACCATAGAGGTCTCTATGAGACCTCTGGTTGTCAATGCAACGCGTCGCCGACCCCCGATCATGTGACGGAGTCGGCGATGCGCTCATTTCCGGCCCGGTGGCTGGAAGCGCTAGTTAAATGCCCGCTGACAGCTTTGACAGCGGGATTTAACTAGTTAATAGGAGCGGGCGGATCGCGATTCCATTCGCGCCTATTGCGGGCACATGTTTATAACAGCTGACATGTCGCAGCTTTGAGGTGGTCTCACCGCTGGGGCCCACTTCAAAGCAGGGGATCCTTACCGATGACGTACTATCCCGTCATCGGTAAGGAAGGGGTTAATTCAGACATCATCTGCCGGCAAACATGTGGGTTCTGTGTGCAAGCCCTCATCAAAGTCAGAGACTTGACATATGACTTAAATGTACGCCATATGTCTTAAAGGGGTTAAAGAGTAATCATTGTTTTATTTTTTTTTTTATTGCATAAATCAATAGTACATGTGAAAATAAGAAGGTGTGAAATATTCCTTCTGGTCAGGTCCTAGGGAGTGTTGTGTTAATACTTGAAATGATTATAATTAACGGGCACACAAGGACCTTCCTCTTTAACAGAAAATATCTTGCGCTTGTTTGAGAACAATTGCCCTGATGGACCTAATAGATTCAAGAAAATCTTTATAAAATTAATCTTGATCGCACTTAAAAAATATTCAAATTTTTAATTAAAGGAGCCAGAGGTCACGTTTTTTGCTCTATGAGAAGCAAGAGAATAAAACAGTTAACAAGCCGCTGATTAAATGAAATTGATAGTCAAGCATCAGACACACCTCAACACATCACTGGACTAGTATAGCTTTTTTTTTATTTCAGAGAGACGTTAGTGGGTAATTTCACTTATCCCAAACCAGTGTCATATGTAAGGCGGCCAGGGTGGTAGTCATGGCATCGAGCTGTAGTGTTCCCACAACCTGGCGCCCCACAGATGAAATATAGCGTCCCTTCTGCTGCTTGTGCAGTGTGCAACAGTACACTTACATTCACTGTCAGAGTCCTCTCAAGTACTGTCACATGGCTCCGCGTTCCCAAGCTCTACAAAACATCTCTGAGGCAAAGTTCTTTTCCAACAGCCTCTACTCTTCCTGTCAACTCTGTCTCTCTTCTTCTTGCAATCCCTGCCTTAGCTCTAGACAATCTCTGTTCCATCCATGCCTTCAGTTCCACCAGCTCCCTGCCATTCCCTAGGCAAAGGTTCCAGGATCACCATCTCAGCTACTCCTGCCCCGGTCATAGACCCCAGATCCTTCCTAGGATCGTCCTCCTTGAGCCGCTGCCTGCACAATCCCCAGCCTGGGGCCCCTTCATGCCATTGCAGCTCTATCCCCATGGCTCCCTACACCTTGCCCTGGGCAAGGATGCCCGGGCTCTGCTCCCTAAACAGGAAGTGTCTCTCCTATATCCCTAATGCTCTGCACTGCCCTACTCTAACTCCTCCCCACTGAACAACTCCCATGCTGCCTGTACATTACTAACACTCCTATTCAATTCTATTCCCTATCTCTTTGATGCCCCCACTATTCTAATCCCCCTACGGTCCTATTCTATATCCTAATCTATCCCTAAGCCTATACACGGGACATCACAAACACATCACATTACAGTACATAACAAGTATAATAACATTAGAGAACCATGAGGTGCAGCACATAATCATGTGAACAGCGTCCAGGGGAGAGGAGGCATGTGAGGGTCCCCGCCACCTCCATACACATACGATTAAACACAAATACATATCATCCCAAGTAATCAGTAATCAGCAGCTTTCTTCTTACTGTTTCTATCAAATTCACCTAAATTTAGAACAACAGCACATTAGAAATGGTATTTAAAGGTCATATCAGAGCAGAATTTTTTTGCATTGTTGATTACAACTGTTGTCTCAGATTTCCGAGCCACTTCTACTACAATTAGAGACTGTTGAATTATTGATAAAAATATGACAAGAAAGGCTAATATTATTACAAAGTTTTATATTCTGTAAAAAGAAGCATGGAGTAAATAGATAAAATCAGGTCCAGATCAGTGCTGAGCATGCCAGATGCCCGGACACATTGCCGCTCCTGGCTCTGCATTTATAGCATGTGTCTTGTGTCGTTTCTCCTACGCACGACAATAGGACAAACTACCGCATGTCAGACACTACTGTGTTCTACACAGGAAGGGCTCTCTGGTGTAAGACTCTCTCTATACATGTTTTATTTAACATTTTTCTCCAGGTCTTTCCAAAGTGAAAAACTAAGGACCTGCTGTCCAAGAGCCAAAAACACTAAGGGCCTTAATTGTTAAGACTGGAGCCTTAAAAAGGGACATGCAGAAATAAAGTGCTCCAAATTGACTAAAAAAGTCATGTTACTTAATGAATTTGATGGATCTTATCAGTAGTGTGTGCCTCTGTTCACCTCTATAAATTGAAACACCAGACAAATGTATTCTTCAAATATAAATATTTTTTATTCAATAATGTGCAAAAATACAGTTCAGCAAACAGTGGTGTAACTGGAGTTCGATTGGTCTCAATGCCAAATTTGGATCTGAGCCCCCACATGTATATTCGTCAAATGAATGGGCCCATTCCAGATCCTGTGAAGATGTATGTGTTTGCCCTCTCATGTAACAATGTCTCCCATCCTGTAATAAAGTCCCTGATCCTGGCCCCTTCCTGTAATAATGTCCCCCATCCAGTTCCCCTTTCATGTAAAAATATCCTCCATCCTGGCTCCTTCCTGCATTAATATCCTACATCCAGGCCTCTTCCTGTAATAAAGACCCCATCCTATTACTCTTCCTGGTATAATCACCTCCATCCTGGGACTTTTCCTGGTATATTGTCTCCATTCTGGGCCCTAACCTGACATAATATCTCCCTTTCCTGGTATATTGTCTTCCACCCTGGGCCCCTTCGAGGT
The DNA here is from genome assembly GCA_033576555.1 of Oophaga sylvatica. NCBI lineage: Eukaryota > Metazoa > Chordata > Amphibia > Anura > Dendrobatidae > Oophaga > Oophaga sylvatica. Next base: position 72,542,567 of record JARQOD010000001.1, on the reverse strand, counting down.
AAAATGTCCCTCATCCTGGGCCCCTTCTAGTATATGTCCTCCATCCAGATATAAGCCCCCCATCCTGGACAAATTTCAATCATATATGTCCCCCATCCTGGTATAATGTGCCCCATTCTGGGACCCTTCCAGTAATAGTGTCCCCCATCCTGTTATAATGTCCCCCATACTGGGCCCCTTCCAGTAATAACTGTGCCTTATCCTAGTATATTGCCCCTTATCCTGGGCTCCTTCAATGAATATATGTCCCGCATTCTGATATACTGGGCCCCATTATGGGCTTCTTCCAGTAATGATGTCCCACATCATGGGCCCCTTCCAGTAATATATGTCCCCATCCTGTGATATAACAAACTACATCATGGGCCACTTCCAGTAATATATGTTCCCATCCTGGTATACTGCCCTCCATCCTTGCCTCCTTCCTGTCATGTATGTTCTAGTAATATATGTCTCCCATCTTGGTATAATATGCCTCATCCTGGGCATCTTTCATTATTATTTGTCCCCCATCCTGGTATAATACCCTTCATCCTGGGCCCTTTTTAATAATATATGTCTCCCTTCATGTTATAATGTCCACCATCCTGGACTCCTTCCAGTAATAAATGTGCCCCATCCTAGTATAATGCCCCTTGTCCTAGGCCCCTTCAAGTAATATATGTCCCACATCCTGATATAATGTGCCCCATCCTGGTCTTCTTGCAGTAATAATGTCCGTATTCTGCTGCTCTTCTCCAACCAATATAAAAAAAAAGATTCTTCTTACCTTTCCCAGCTCCCACAATATGCAGTGTCGTCATCCATAGCCGGTTCAAAAGCCGGCAGCTGACTTTAGTGCCGGGCAGTGCATTATGTCACTGCCATGCGCCACCAGTGACTTGCATGCTGTCTTCAGCGGTTGGCCTCTGATTGGCAAGAAAGCATGTACTGTAATGCAGGGACCTGGTGGGTCTCTGCACCGCCACACTTTTCAGCTGTGCTTCCTCGGACACACATCCAGCTGAAATAGCTGCTGGCGTTGGTAGTGCCTGCCCTTTCCAGCAAGGATATATGCAAAAAACTAGTTCATTTTCGGGTCATAATGCTACCTTAAACGGACATTGCTGTAGATCCAGAGAAGAAACTCCTACATGCGATATTTGCATGACCTTACAATGACACCGGCTCGTGCAAATTATGTTATAAAGCCGACAGGGTCGTGATAAAATGGAAAGAGGGCTAACAAGTCTGGGGAACTAACGCCCCATTGACTAGTCAAAGCTCTAATTAGCATAGGGAAGGCGAAGGTTATAAATGCTTTTTTAAAACATTTATTTAACTGAATAACGTTATGCAGGGCTGGTTAGGAAGGGAGCTTAGTCATACATATGAGAATGCTATTAGGTTGGAGGGCATGGGGACCAGACAGGCTCCCTTTAAAGATAATATTCATTGGGTAGTTTGAATATAGTGAGTGGGGTTTGACCCCTTCTCTTTTTACACATACACAAGCATATTGCCTCTTCAGATAGAAACAGGACTTGAACTCTATAGCGATCCTACAAGTCATAATCAACCCTTTAATGAATATTGCAATATGACTTAGGATAAAAGCCAAATCAGAATCTCAATTTGCAGACATGGTGTTTCGAGCTATTGGCCCTCATCAGTGCAAAGCATGAGAACTGATTTGGCTAGGTGAGAGGCTCTAGACTGGTGTCTAAGGGGTAAGGTTTCTCCTTGTGGAGAGTGACATACCAGCTCTGGCGTGCCAAGGTAAGGAGGCTTATTCGCCGTGCAATGCTCTCTGGGAAATTTAATATGCAAATTGCCTCTTCAGAGAGAAAGAGGACTTGAAATCTATAGCATCACCTCTTGGAAGTAGCAATCCTACAAATCACAGTTATCCCTTTAACAAGGAGCACTGCATGGCGAATAACCTCCTTACCTTGACAAGCTAGAGCTGGTGTGTCACTCTTCACAAGGAGAAACTTTTCACATACCCATACATAAATACTCAGCTCACTTGAATGTGTACTATTCTTCTCATTTGTAGAACACCACTCATCAAAATACTAAAAGGCCATCAAGTGTACTCAACAAGTGCAACATTTGTGAAGTTTTTATGCTTCAGGTGCTGAATTATTTGAACAAAGATGAGGAAGCAGTTGAGCAATGTCCACCTTCAGATAGTAACATAATTATTAAGGTTGAAGGAAGACTTTAAGTCCATCTAGTTCAACCCATATCCTATCCTAACCTGCCCTAACATGTTGATCCAGAGGAAGGCAAAAAAAACCCAAGTGGCAAACAGTAAGCTTCACATTGGGGAAAAAAATTCCTTCCCGACTCCACATACGGCAATCAGACTAGCTCCCTGGATCAACGCTGTATCTAGGAAACTAGTGAATATAGCCTGTAATATTATACTTTTCAAGAAAGGCATCCAGTCCCCTCTTAAATTTTAGTAAGGAATCACTCATTACAACATTAGACGGCAGAGAGTTCCATAGTCTCACTGCTCTTACAGTAAAGAATCTGCATCTGTGATTATGGCTAAACCTTCTTTCCTCCAGACGTAGAGGATGCCCCCTCGTCCCCATCACAGGTCTAAGAGTAAAAAGATCATTAGAAAGGTCTTTGTACTGTCCCCTCATATATTTGTACATTGTAATAAGATCACCCCTAAGCCTTCGTTTTTCCAAATTAAATAACCCCAAGTGTAATAACCTGTCCTGGTATTGCAGACCCCCCAGTTCTCTAATACCTTGGTCGCTCTTCTCTGCACACGCTCCAGTTCAGCTATGTCTTTCTTATACACCGGAGACCAGAACTGCACACAGTATTCTAAGTGTGGTCGCACCAGTGACTTGTATAGAGGTAAAATTATGTTCTCCTCATGAGCATCTATGCCTCGTCTAATGCATCCCATTATTTTATTTGCCTTGGCAGCAGCTGCCTGACATTGGCCACTAAATGTGAGTTTGTCGTCCACCCATACACCCAAGTCTTTTTCAGTGACAGTTTTGCCCAGTGTTTTACAATTAAGCACATAATTATACATCTTATTTGTTCTACCCAAGTGCATGACCTTACATTTATCCCCATTAAAGCTCAATTGCCATTTATCAGCCCAAGCTTCTAGTTTACATAAATCCTCCTGTAATATAAAATTATCCTCCTCTGTATTTATTACCCTGCAGAGTTTAGTGTCATCTGCAAATATTGAAATACTACTCTGTATGCCCCCTACAAGGTCATTAATAAATATGTTAAAGAGAAGCGGCCCCAATACTGACCCCTGTGGTACCCCACTGCTAACCGTGACCCAGTCCGAGTGTGCTCCATTAATAACCACCCTTTGTTTCTATCCATGAGCCAGTTCTTAACCCACTTACACATATTTTCCCCTATCCCCATTGTTCTCATTTTATGTATCAACCTTTTGTGTGGCACTGTATCAAAAGCTTTTGAGAAGTCCATGAACACCACGTCCACTGCATTCCCTTGGTCCAGTCCTGAACTTACCCCTTCATAAAAGCTTATCAGATTAGTCTGACAAGAACGGTCCCTCGTAAACCCATGCTGATACTGTGTCATGAGGTTATTCAGCCTCAGATACTCCAATATAGTATCCCTTAAAAAACCTCCAGGATTTTACCCACAGTAGATGTTAAGCTCACTGGCCTATAATTTCCAGGTTCAGTTTTTGCCCCCTTTTTGAATATTGGCACCACATTTGCTATACGCCAGCCATGTGGTACAGACCCAGTTATTATGGAATCTTTAAAGATTAAAAATAATGGTCTATCTATAACTGTACTTAATTCCTGCAGTACTCGGGGGTGTATCCCATCCGGGCCCGGGGATTTGTCAATTTTAGTGATTTTTAGACGCCGCCGTACTTCCTGCTGGGTTAAGCATGTGACATTTAATGGAGAAATTTTTTTATCTCTGATCATGTTATCTGTCATGGGATTTTCTTGTGTAAATACAGTTGAAAAAAAGTCATTTAGCATATTGGCTTTTTCCTCATCCTCATCCACCATTTCACCCAGACTATTTTTAAGGGGACCAACACTATCATTTTTTAGTTTCTTGCTATTTATGTAGTTAAAGAATATTTTGGGATTATTTTTACTTTCTCTGGCAATGAGTCTCTCTGCCTCAATCTTTGCTGTCTTGATTTGCTTTTTACAGAATTTATTCAGTCTTCTGTATTTATTTAATGCCTCTTCACTACCTACTTGCTTTAATTCCCTAAACGCTTTCTTTTTGTCCCTTATTGCGCCCCTTACAGCTCTATTTAGCCATAGTGGTTTCCTCCTAATTCTAGCATGTTTATTCCCATAGGGTATATACTGTGCACAGGTCCTATTCAGGATACTAATAAACGTCTCCCATTTTCTTTGTGTATTTTTATGTCTCAGGATATCGTCCCAGTTTATTGCACCAAGATCATCTCTCATCCGTTGGAAATTTGCCTTCCTGAAGTTTAGTGTCCTTGTAACCCCTCGACTACACATCTTATTAAAGGATACATGAAAGCTTATTATTTTGTGATCACTATTACCCAAGTGACCCCCAACCCTTATATTTGATATGCGGTCTGGCCTGTTGGATAATATTAGGTCTAGCAGTGCCCCCCCTCTTGTTGGGTCCTGAACTAGTTGTGAAAGGTAATTGTCTCTCATAGTTGCCAAAAACTTATTACCTTTGCTGGAACTGCAGGTTTCTGTTCCCCAATGTATTTCAGGGTAGTTGAAGTCCCCCACAATAATGACTTCTCCTTGAGTTGCTGCTTCATCTATTTGCTTTACGAGGATATTCTCTGTTGCTTCCATTATTTTAGGAGACTTATAACAAACCCCTATCAATAATTTATTATTTTTCCCCCCTCACCTAATCTCCACCCACAGAGACTCTACATCGTCATTAGATTCACAGATATCACGCAGGATGGGTTTTAAGGATGATTTTACATATAAACACACACCCCCACCTCGCTTATTTTTACGGTCATTCCTAAACAGACTATAGCCCTGTAAATTAACCGCCCAGTCGTGGCTCTCATTCAGCCAAGTCTCAGATATCCCCACCATGTCATAATTATGTTCCAACAAAATTAATTCTAATTCCGCCATTTTGTTGGTGAGGCTTCTAGCATTAGTATACATGCACTTTATGTATCTCTCTGAACCTCTATTCTTTCTTAAATTATTAACTGTTCTAACCCCACCCCCAATTTCATTATTTGTGCCCAGGTCTCTATCTGTACTGCCTTCACCTCCTATAAAATGAATACCCTCCCCCCCAGTCCCTAGTTTAAAGACTCCTCCAACCTTCTAGCCATTTTCTCCCCCAGCACAGCTGCACCCTCCCCATTGAGGTGCAGCCCATCCCTAGCATAGAACCTGTAGCCAACTGAGAAGTCGGCCCAGTTCTCCAGGAACCCAAACCCCTCCTTCCTACACCAATTCTTGAGCCACTTATTAACCTCCCTAATCTCCCGTTGCCTCTCTGGTGTGGCACGTGGTACCGGCAGTATTTCAGAAAATACCACGTTGGAGGTCCTTGCTTTAAGCTTGCAGCCTAATTCCCTGAAATCGTCTTTAAGGACCTTCCACCTACCTCTAACTTTGTCATTTGTGCCAATGTGCACCATGACCGCTGGGTCCTCACCAGCCCCTCCCAGTAATCTGTCAACCCGATCAGCGATGTGTCGGACTCGAGCGCCAGGTAGGCAGCACACTGTTCGACGATCCCTGTCTTTGTGACAGATTGCCCTATCTGTTCCCGTAATAATTGAGTCCCCCACTACCAGCACCTGTCTGGCCTGCCCTGCTCTCCTAATTCCCCCCTTACTGGAGCAGACACTCCCCCGGCTTTCAGAGGACATGCCTGGCTGCAGCAGTGCTACCCCTGTACTGACAACCCCCTCATCTGCCAACTTTGCAAACTTATTGGGGTGTGCCAGATCAGGACTAGCCTCCCTGACGCTCTTCCCTCTACCCCGCTTTCTAACTGTCACCCAGCTTCCTACTTCAGTGTCCTGCAGCTCCACCCTAGCATCCCCCCCCTCATCTATCCCATTGAGCGTCTGCTCAGTGAGCAGAAGACTCCTTTCCATATTGTCTATGGATCTAAGTGTTGCCAGCTGCACATTTAGATCCAAGATTTGGGCTTCCAAATGCACAACGTGCTCACATCTCACACAGCAGTATGCACCCTCGACCGGCTGTTCAAGGACTGCATACATGTGGCAAGATGTACACTGGATGGCATTGGCAATAGTGGAGCACATATCTAATGGGGATTTCACCAGACAGCAAAGATAAGTAAAAATAAATAAAAAGTATTAATAAAATATACAGTAACAGCAATTCAGTAAATCCTCCCTTGGAAACTCCCTGAATCCAAAGTCACTGAATCACAAGTCACACTTACCACCGTTCACACTTCTCAAGTCACACTTACCACCGTTCACACTTGCGCTCCGGTCACACTCAGCTCACTCACACTCGCTGAAGCAGAATATTTAAAGAGATTTTTTTTTTTTTTCTCTCAGCAGCAAATCACCCTGCTGCTCAAATGCACTTCAAAAAAGACTTGAGACCCAACCAGCTGGCCCTTATAAACCCTTAATTATGAACCCCCACCCTTAATTAACCCCTTGTGAATATAGCTACACCAAGATTTAAATGCAATATAGTTAACCTTTAAACCTTTAAACACACAGATAGTAAAATAAGAGATTAATCCTTTAGAGAGAAAAAATAGGTTAAAAAAGCCCCCAAAAGATAGAACAGGTAGAAAGGCACTCAGCAATCCACAATTCAGCCACTCACACCAATTCACACAGGTATTTGATTTAAGGTTTTTCAAATACTTCTTCACTGAATCACAAGTCACACTTACCACCGTTCACACTTGCGCACCGGTCACACTCAGCTCGCTCACACTCGCTGAAGCAGAAGATTTAAAGAGAGATTTTTTTTTTTTTTTTCTCCTTCAGCAGCAAATCACCCTGCTGCTCTAATGCACTTCCAAAAAAGATGTACCATATGTGCATGCTCTTTGTCAGTTCTCTTCTTAGAGATGGATTAATGTAAAACTAAGGCTTTAGTCACACATCAGTATTAATTTTATCAGTATTTATATGACAAAACCAAGAGTGTCTCCCAAAAACAGAACAGGTGTCAATCTTTCAAGAACAGTTTTTCTCTAAAAGTTCCTCTCCTACTTTTAGTATGCAAACATTGATGCAAAATACTGACCAAATACTTATTGTGTGAATTAGCCCTAAGGCTGTGGTTCCACGGTTCGGAACCACAGCGCATTTGACGGAGCGGAAATTCCGCTCCGTCCTAAGCCCCGCCCCCTTTTGACGCGCGCTCTTTCCGGATGTGTTCCGGACACCTCCGGAACACATCCGGAAAGAATGCAGGGCTGCATAGCCCTGTGTTATTTCCGTTGCGGCAACGCAGCGTCGCCGCAACAGACTAGGACATGCTGCGGTCTGAAAAGACGCGCCGCATGTCCGGAAACGCAGGTCTTCCGCCTGCGTGTTTTTACGCATAGTGGAGGCGGGATTTCTAGAAATCCCCTCCACTATGCTGTAACATCTGGACGCTGCGTGTTTGACGCTGCGCCAACGCACAGCGTCAAACACGCAGCATTTACTGAAGCATTCCGGATCGTGGAAACTCACCCTTAGACAATGCGTGTTCAGCTTTCTGTGGAGAGCGAAGAAGAGACAAATATAGCAAGAGGGGCACAACACTCAGCTTCACACTTCGGCAACTTCATTTCAGAGACTGGTTGGGTCTCAGAATCCGAACCCTATCAACCGATCGAAAGTTCTCACATGTCAACATGAAATGTTGAATGTTTTAGGAGAAATCCACTTTAATTAAATTGGCCAGTTAATTTCAGATGCTTCAGTATTCATTGTCACTTCTGAGGTCATGAGATGTGAGCAGTAGGCTGAAAATGGCCGGTTACCAAAGTTTTAACCTAATTTATCTGTGTTACTACACAAATCTTAGGCAAAAATCACTTTTCAAGACACAAGAAACACCTCTGTTTCCAGAAGGATATGCGATGACAGCTAATTATCCTCCAATTTGTCTAATCACAGAAATATCTGGCAGGTAGGACAGCTCTGGGACCACCATAATTCCCTTTGTGTTGTCAAATAACAAATCATTATTCTAGCTCAAGATATTAGCAAGTTACTCCTAATGTAAAAAATCCAATTAAAAATCCACCACACAGATACTATTCATACAGCTCTCATTTTAAAATATAAATATATGTTAGAATTAAAATTTGTTATAAATATATAAATAAGATTAGTTTTAAAAAGGATTTTCCAGGAATATTTTTTTTGGTCTATAGGCTTGCCCTGTGTACAAATACTTAAGATTTTCTCCCCCACCGTTGCTCTACTACCGCCTCTCTACTACCGCCATCAATCCTTGATAACAGCCTTCAGCATCATCATCATGACTACAGCGTGTAATCAATGCAGCCAATCACTTTGCTCACTGATCACTTGCTCACTATGTAGGCATCTCTGCTAAGCTCAGTAGCTGGGTGCAGTGGGCACATGCTGTTGTGATGTCATCATTGCAACCTGTCTCAAGAAAAATTGAGAGCATCGGTGGAGAGGCATCACTGGAACAGCTGTGGGTGAGAAAGGCTTAATTTAGTATGTTTTCCTTAGGAAAGACTATGGTTATAACAAATTATTCCTTGAAAACCACATAAACGCCTACATTGATCATCATTTGTAATAAAGCCGTTAACTGTAAGATTGATCATCATTTGTAATAAAGCTGTTAACTGTAAGATAGCCAGAAAAAAATATTCTGTCACATCATGTGATCCAAAACAAACTTGATGATATTGAGGTCACGGTTCTTTGGTGGTCATATTGTCACTTCCAGGACTCCTTGTTCTTCTTTACACTAAATATAGTTCTTAATGGCATTTGCTGTATGTTTGTGGTTAATGTATGACTGCGAAATAAATTTGAAGACAATCAGACGTTTTTGCATGATGGATAAATATCTGCCTGAGTTTCTCAGCATTGAGGTCACCATTAATTTTGGTCAAATTCCAAAATCTGGTTGTGAACTGATGGCACTGCTGGATATCTTGATTTTGAAGGTAAGTAAACATTGTGTCTTTCATCTGCTGCACTAAGTTTCCTTGGCTGACCATTGCCTCTGAACCTCAACGTTGCTCATTACTTGGTGCAGGCTATGCGACATAGCATTCACACTATTTCTAGCCAAAATTGCGCTCCAAAGGTCAAATAGTTCACCTTCCCCTCTGTGCCTTGCCTTATCCCCAAATACCAAATTCTATCCAGATCAGGGGTATTGCTGCATTCAGGATAAACTAATTAATAAATTAGTTAAAATTACAAATTAGAGGTTAAAACAACAATTTAGTTGAAAAAATTTAATTTTTAGTTTTTTCATTCGACTTTGCATTAATTCCTGTGAAGCACCTGAAAGGTTAACACACTTCCTGACTGAGGTTTTGAATACATCAAAGGGTGAAATCATTACCATGCTATCACTTTTTTTTTTCCAACATGTTTTATTGATTTAAAGAGTATTACATTACAATATATTCATATAAATCATTAAAGTTACAAGCTTGTTTGACAGGTGTGAAACTCAAGATAATGATTTAAGGAACAAAACTACAAAGTAGGTCATACAAAATTGAAGATAATAAGCTTGTAAACTCTTGTTTAGAAGGTGCAATACTCCTAAATGTCCCCCCACCTACCTCCACCCTCCCACCCCCCCAACATATAAATCCCTGAAACATTCCCGCATTCGATTAGCAATCAACAAGCTTAAGGAATAGGATCATGTCCACTAATTTTCTGAAGAAGATACCACTGAGTGTTTTCAAACTGTGTCCTTAGTTTGTCCCTGGTGTCTTGAGATGAAGGGATAAATAATGACCATGTGCTTAGAAATTTCCCGGTCAATTTCTCTTTATTTGTCAAAGTATCTAGCCAGTCCATTCGAAAGATATACGTTAATTTAGAGTATATGAGAGACTTGGGTGGTGGCAAAGGATCTAGCCAGTGCTGTAATATACTTTTCCTGGTAGCTGAGGCCCATATTATCAACATGGCCTTAACATGCTTGGGGAATTTGTGTTGAGAACTGTCTATAATGTTAAATATTGCCCATTGCGGGGTCAGGGGAAACACTATCCCGCCAAGATTCTGTAGTTCGGCATGGATAGATTGCCACAATTTCTGCACTTTGGGACATCCCCACATGTGATGAAGTAGGTCTGTGTTTCTTGTCCCACATTTGGAACAGGTCGAATGTGCCCTCTGGAGACATCCTAGACTTAATGTGTGGGGTAATATAAGCTCTATGAAGAAGCAATAAAGACATGTCTGTATAACTGCTGGAGGGGATCACCTTCCGTTGCAATAATGTGGCGTCTAAGATTTCCCCTACTGTGATGTTCTGTAGATCATTAACCCATCGTGCTGGACCTGTCGTTTTGCCTTCCCAAGATCCATGCTTACGCAACAGTGTGTAAATACTGCTTGTCGAGGCTAATTGCATTCTGGCGGTCCTAATGAAACCATCCAAAACGTTCCTCACTCCCTCTCTACCCCCCACGGCCATGCTCTTCAAGATTAAACTTCTTGCTTGAAGAAAAGGTATGGCTTGTTAACAAATGATGGATAACGTTGTGCTGCTATGTCAAATGTGAGCAAAGAGAATCTATCATCTAGAAGATCAGCAGCCAATATGCACATGCTATCACTTTTGGGGATTTTCTGACATATATGCCCCTCAAAGTCACTTCAAAACTAAATAGGTCTTTATACAAATAGTTTTATAAATTTTGTTGAAAAATGAAAATTTCTGCTAAACTTTTAACATTTCTAATATCCTCAGAGAATAAAAATGGCATTTAAAAATGATGCTGATGTCATTTAGACGTATAGGGAATGTTACTTATTAACTATTTTGTGTCGCATGACAATCTGTTATAAGGGCATAAAAACTCAAAGTTTGAAATTTACATTTTTTTTCTAAATGTTTAATATTTTCAGAAATGTAGATTTTATTAACCTAAATTTACCATTATCAAGAACAGAATGTGCCATGAAAAAAATCATTCTCAGAATCATGGGATATGTAGAAGCCGACAAGAGTATAAGAGAATTAACCCATAAAGAACTAAACCACGACAACAAATGGGTCAAACAGGAAAGGAAGATGGTAATACCCAACTAGACAATGTGGCCTGTGGACTAGGAAATAGGAAAGGTTGTATCTCTGATATACAGAGTGATAATAAACAATAAACCATGATGAGTTTCCAGCATTGCACTCATAGTTAAACTATTTTTGTAGGATTTATTGAATAACTCATATTTCAAGGCTCGTTAAAGGTTTGATAATGACTTGTAGGATCGCTACTTCCAATATGTGGCACTAGATTTCAAGTCCTCTTCCTCTGTGAAGAGACAATTTGCATATTTAATTTCCCAGAGGAGCATGCAAGGCGTTTAAGTCTCCTCATACTGGCATGCCAGACCTGGCATGTCACTCTCCAAAAGGAGAAACCTTACCTCTTTTTAATCACTAACCCTCAAGTATATAAAATTGTCTCATATGTTCAAAGTAATAATCCACTAGATATCTCTCAGGAAGGTAGTGTAACTGTTTAGAAGAGAAGCACCATAGGGCAGTCAGGATGTAATATAGAATTCTACAGACAGTCTTCTTTTCCTGGGTATGGCGGGAATTAAATTTAGTGGGTGAAAAATGATGCCTCCTCGCTCTGGCTGTACCCCGCACTCCTAATAAAAGCAGCTATGTGTAAAAGACATATAGATCCAATACGTCTAGCAAGCACCATAGCCATCTTCAGCCCGAGGAGAAGCATCGCTCTTAAAAAGAAAGTAGTTATAAGTTTATATAGTTGAATCTTGCAGCTGACAGAAGCCGTTCAATAGATAAGTGTAGACTAAATGAACAACATTCAATATATACGCGCCTGCCCTTTTTACCGGAGCACACAACAAGCTTCATAAATGTCAAGGAATTGATAGGTTGGGATCATCTGCTGCAGGTGCTGTGTTGGCTAAAAGTAACAGCTAGATAAAGCGGGATTAGAAATAACTATTTCTTCACAATGGAAAGACACATTGTGATGGCAAATATTAAGAATCCCTAGGCACAGGCTTAAGTAGAGAAATATCGATCCTAATGTTTATTTAGATTGAAAAATACTAAAATTGCCGGGTCCTAAGCTTCGAAATTCAACATCCTTAGAAAAACTACATTTTTTTTTAATTCTGTAGATAAAAAACCCAGAGCAGGATGAAAAGGAGCTAACGCTGGGCTCGAGCTTTCAATAGACATTCAATTTCTGTTGGCAGATCCCATAGATTGGAGCCAAATCTGCTGACAATGTTATGACTTTTGGAGCTTCCCGAAAAATCACAGTTGGTCCCAAAGTGTTAAAGCTGTTGACTGAGAGATGGTTGGCTTTAGAAAGATCATTACACATAGTCCCATGGGGCAAATTTTCTGTTGGCAAATATTTAGCTGCCATGACTTAATAACATGGATCACAGAACACCCATTTCATCCTCAATAAATGTAAAACAACCATCCCAGAATCTTGCACTGTTTTCGCTTTACTGGCATTTACTGTACATAATCTGACTTGAGTTTCAGGACTCAACTTGTCATGTTGATAAACTGATCAATATTCTAAAAATCTTTAATGCTCTCATCAATACATCTACAAGCAGGGACTGCACCATAGGCTCATCTCATATAAACCTATTATATACATCCCCTATCATTACCGTCTGGTATAACATTATAAATCAACTTACTGTATATACTCGAGTATAAGCCAAGATTTTCAGCCCATTATTTAGGGTTGAAAGTGCCCCCCTCGGCTTATACTCGAGTCATATACCAGGGGGTCGGTGGGGGAGGGGGAGCGCGGCTGTCACATATACTCACCCCCTCCGGGCACGGTCTCTGCAGCCCCCCTGCTTCTCCCATGGTCTCTGGCACCTGTGTTCAGCGGTCACGTAGTACCGCTCATTAAAGTCATGAATATGTGCATATTCATGACTTTAATGACCGGTACCACGTGACCGCTGCAGGAAGGAAGCGATGTGGCGCCGGAGACAATGGGAGAAGCAAGGGCTGCAGAGACGTGCCAGGAGGTGGTGAGTATGATGGGGAGGATGGGGGAGCCATGCTATATTCACCTGTCCCCGTTCCACCGCCGCACGCCGCTGTCCTCCACGCCCTCTGGCTGTGACGTTCAGGTCAGAGGGCGCGATGACGTGGTTAGTGCGTGCCCTCTGCCTGAACATTCACAGCCAGAGTACCCGGAAGACACAGCGGCGCACAGCGGAGGAACGGGGACAGGTGAATATCGCAGGTGCCGGGGGCCTGAGCCAGCGGTGACACCGGCACCTGGCCCCCATAGCACGCCGGTGTCCCCATCTGCTCAGGACACCGGCACCTGGCCCCCAGCGACTAGAGGTATGTCTTTTTTTTTTTTATTTGCAGCAGCAGCATATGGGGCCTATTCTATGGGGCATCTTATGGGGCCATAATCTTTATGGAGCAGTATATGGGGCCCATTCTATGGATCATCTTATGGGGCCATAACTTTTATGGAGCAGCATATGGGGCCCATTCTATGGAGCATCTTATGGGGCCATAACCTTTATGGAGCAGCATATGGGGCCCATTCTATGGATCATGTTAAGGGACCATAACCTTTATGGAGCAGCATATGGGGCATAATCTATGGAGCATCTTATGGGGCCATAACCTTTATGGAACAGCATATGGGGCATAATCTATGGAGCATCGTATGGGGCCATAACCTTTATGGAGCAGCATATGGGGCATAATCTATGGAGCATCTTATGGGGCCATAACCTTTATGGAGCAGCATATGGGGCATAATCTATGGAGCATTTTATGGGGCCATTATTAACCTTTGTGCAGCATTATATGGTGCGTATTTTGTATGGAGCATCTTATGGGGCCATTATGAACTGTATGGAGCATTATATGGGGCTCCTGATTAAATATGGATATTCAAAAACATTTAACCTACTGATGTCTCAATTAATTTTGCTTTTATTGGCAACTATTTTTATTTTTGAAATTTACCAGTAGCTGATGCAGTTCCCACCCTAGGCTTATACGCGAGTTATCTCTAGTCTGCGTGTGAGTTTTTACAAGGATGTCATCTGTTTTTCTCATATAAAATAAAATTATGGAGGTTTATGAAATCTTCTCCCATCAACTGATCAGTGAAAAACAAACAGCACTAGGTTGGCACACGGATGGCATCCAAGTGAGATACATTTTCCTTTCATGAATACGTTCACTTGAATGGATGAATTTTGATCTAGTAGACAATGGGGTCGAAAACAAAATGGCCATATTAACCTATACATCCGTCTATAATGGGTACATGTATTCTCTGTGAAAAACAAAAATTCACACTACATTTAGGACGACATTATCATGACGTTTCCGTTCCCCTTTTAGTATTTTCCTGCAGATTCTGACATTTTTATTACAGATTAGACCGTGATGGGGTGTATAGGGACCACAACACGACGCAGAGCTCTAAAAAATACTTCTTTTAATGAACGAGAGAGAAAAAAAGACAACGCTTTCTATCACACTTAATGGATATCTGATTCCGGACTGAAGCTACAATACAATTTAGACAAATGGAAGTGGGGAAGCAAATGGTGCATTATATGGAAACTGGAAATCAGTAACTGGAATCAATTTTTTTTTTACAAATCATGACAACAATTAGCTGTAATGCCACAAAAATAACAGAAACACAAGTTTAATTTTTCCTTCTAATGACCCTTTTGGATCTCTATAGACTATAATACATGCTAATGATCCTTACATTGGGAAGTCTCATCTGGGAATGTAGCGTCCTACACTTCTATAATATAATTACTTCCATTCCTCTACATAACAAGGTATTTCCATACATAATCTGTGCCCCAAGCTATTTCTATATTTATTTCCATTAAATAAACTGCAATCTCGTTATCCCAGCCATGTGCCTGTTCTCTATATTCTGATTTATTCTTTCAGCGACTTTGCTCCATCCAACGTAATGTAATTGACACAATACAGAATTGAATAATAGGCGTAATAGAGAATTTGTGCAGCAGTTTCACACTTCTATTTATTAGTCTTTCCTATGTTATACCCTCCTCCCAAATTTCCTAAAGATTCATTATGCTTCATGAAGCATGGGGACAACAAGCATATCTGCGTAACAAACGTCACAGATAGAAAGAAGGGGAAAAGTTCTTCCCGACTCCACATACGGCAATGACACTAATTCACTGGATTAACGTCACATCACAGAATTTAGCACCCGTAACCGGTAATACTATATTTTACAGGAGAGGCATCCAGGCCTCCTTGAACTTCTGCAGTGAATCCCCCATTACAGCATCATGTCGCAGAGAGCTCCGTAATCTCACTGCTCTTACAGGTTGACTGAAGGGTTTTCCCTTTCAATAAATGTTGGCTGCAGGTTATTATAAAAAACAAACCACACTGTACTCACCTTCCCTTGATCCACCAGTGAAGCTCCGCCACTGCTCTCGGTTTCTTGCATTGGTTTCAACGTTGACTTCACGAGAACAGCGCGGCAGCCAATCAGTGAGCTCATCTGCTCTGCCAGCATAGACAGAATGATGCCGTCATAGGCACGGAGCGCTCTGATTGACTCACATGCTGTACACATTATGTCAGCTCCGCAGCCAATGCCAGACATCAGGAGCTGCAGTAGACACTCACTGGTGGAGCCGGGAAAGGTAAATCCAATGTACTTTATAATAACCTTCAGCTAGGGATAAGGAAACAACCACTTTAAGACACATTTATATTATCCAATTATTCGGGAACTAGCACTCATATGTCAGTCTGACTACACTTGCTGGCAATCATCAATAAATGAGTAACATGCTCGTTTATCTAGTATATTGATTTTTAAGCTTGCTGAAAGATTATAATTTTCTGCATTGCATCATCCTGTGTGAACACGTCATGTGCTACCAATAACATGATATTCTAGGTGCACAAAATTATAGTATTAATGATCGTTATGTGCACTTACAATCGGAGTTGGACTGTCTAAACAGGCTATTAAATGACTACTGATTGAGTAGTCGATTGTTAGATATTTGGATGCGATCATGCCATGAATCCCTCTGTAGCTCTTTCACCCATTTCTCTTGCACAATGGTATTTCTGGACCGCATGGTCCATTCACTTGGAAAAGGTTGTAATGCTGTTCATTGTAAGTGCGTGGCAGTCGTACAATTGTGTAAAGAATTAGATTGGTGAAGGGCCCAGAGTCAGACACCCAACTATCATAATGTTATGGCATATTCTAGTGAGAAGCCATAACATTCCAGGAGAGAAACACCAGGCTCTACCACTAGAAACTGCTGCCTGCTGGCTCACCTCTCTGCCTCTCTCCAGGTTCTCCACTTCCCCATTTTGATAAGCATCAACTGTAATCTGATCCCTCAGTGAAACAGATCTGAACACATTTTGAGAGTGAATTATAAGTGCATCAGACAGGTGGGAGACCAAGAGAAGAGATTGGAGAAAGAATTAGTTTCTCCAATAAAAGATATTAGGGTATCTTTCCTTGGGCTTTTGAATTATAAAAACAAACTGAAAACATATTTACTCTTTCATAATCACTATTAAATCTTTATAAGAGAATATAAAATATTTACTTTCCTGCATTAATTATGAGAACATCATATATCCGTTAAAAGGCAATCCTATGAAGTTTTTTCACTAAACGTGTGTACATATGCATGGGATGTAGTGTGAGTGTAGTAATATAAGCACCTACCGCCGCTCTCTTCAGGATCCAACAGCGTTCTTTTCCTCTTCTCAGTGACATCACCGCTCTTCAAACTTTCTAGGTCACACTTTTACAATGTACATCTATGGAGCGTCAGAACGAGGCATAGAGCGAGACTCCATAGACTTACGTTGTAAAAGAGATGTCCGGCTCACGAACTCAACATAGAGAGCTGACGTCACTGAGAAGAGGAGCAGAACGTCGCTGGATCCCAGAGAAGGCATTGGTAGGTGAGTATATTAATACACATACACTATCCTACATATAAATACTTAGATGTTTAGTGCAAAAATCTTTATGGGAGGGCTTCTTTAATTTCTTAGTGAAGGTCAAGGAGACAGACACTGTTAGATCTACAATTAATACAAAACAGCAGAAGAAAGTGGAGAGCAACCCCCACCCCAAACTTAATGAAATGTGGTAGGCAATCAACCAAGAGAGATAATGTGCCTACATCCATTATTTCTTCTTATAACATCTGGTCTTCTGGTTCTCCTTGGCCAGTCAACAAGGAAGCATTTACATGGATGCACTCCTTTATGGCCCTACTGCGTCATCTGTGGCTCTTGATAGCTCATTTTATTGTGACCGATGCTCTAATGTAAGGGGGATGTTTTTCTAAGAGTATATTCAGATCTTGACAAAGAAATAAAGATCGACACTTCCATTTAAAGTGATTGTCTCAACAAGGCAATCGATGACCACATGGCTCGAATAGAAGGGGGATCTTCGATAATTAGAGAAGTTTTCAATAATATCCCTATGATCTCTGTTACAATAGTCTCCTGTTCAGGAGCTGAATCATCTACATACAGTTATATGAAAAAGTTTGGGCACCCCTATTAATCTTAAGCTTAATGTTTTATAAAAATTGGTGTTTTTGCAACAGCTATTTAAGTTTGATATATCTAATAAATATTGGACACAGTAATGTTTCTGCCTTGAAATGAGGTTTATTGTACTAGCAGAACACGTGCAATCTGCATTCAAACAAAATTTGACAGGTGCATAAGTATGGCCACGCTTATCATTTTCTTGTTTTAAATACTCCTACCTACTTTTTACTGACTTACTAAAGCACCTTTTTTTGGTTTTGTAACCTCATTGAGCTTTGAACTTCATAGTCAGGTGTATGCAATCATGAGAAAAGCTACTTAAAGTGGCCACTTGCAAGTTGTTCTCCTGTTTGAATCTCCTCTGAAGAGTGGCATCATGGGCTCCTCAAAACAACTGTCAAATGATCTGAAAACAAAGATTATTCAACATAGTTGTTCAGGGGAAGGATACAAAACGCTGTCTCAGAGATTTAACCTGTCAGTTTCCACTGTGAGGAACATAGTAAGGAAATGGAAGAACACAGGGACAGTTCTTGCTAAGGCCAGAAGTGGCAGGCCAAGAAAAACATCAGAAAGGCAGAGAAGAAGAATCGTGAGATCAGTCAAGGACAATCCTCAGACCACCTCCAGAGAGCTGCAGCATCAACTTGCTGCAGATGGTGTCACTGTGCATCTGTCAACTATACAACGCACTTTGCACAAGGAGAAGCTGTATGGGAGAGTGATGCGAAAGAAGCCATTTCTGCAAGCACGCCACAAACAGAGTCGGCTGAGGTATGCAAAAGCACATTTGGAGAAGCCAATTTCTTTTTGGAAGAAGGTCCTGTGGACTGATGAAACCAAGATTGAGTTGTTTGGTCATACAAAAAGGCGTTATGCATGGCGTCAAAAAACACAGCATTCCAAGAAAAACACTTGCTACCCACAGTAAAATTTGGTGGAGGTTCCATCATGCTTTGGGGCTGTGTGGCCAATGCCGGCACCGGGAATCTTGCTAAAGTTGAGGGACGCATGGATTCCACTCAGTATCAGCAGATTCTTGACAATAATGTTCAAGAATCAGTGACAAAGTTGAAGTTACGCAGGGGATGGCCCTTTCAGCAAGACAATGATCCAAAACACCGCTCCAAATGTACTCAGGCATTCATGCAGAGGAACAATTACAATGTTCTGGAATGGCCATCCCAGTCCCCAGACCTGAATATCATTGAACATCTGTGGGATCATTTGAAGAGGGCTGTCCATGCTCGGCGACCATCAAACTTAACTGGACTGGAATTGTTTTGTAAAGAGGAATGGTCAAAAATACCTTCATCCAGGATCCAGGAACTCATTAAAAGCTACAGGAAGCGACTAGAGGCTGTTATTTTTGCAAAAGGAGGATCTACTAAATATTAATGTCACTTTTCTGGTGAGGTGCCCATACTTATGCACCTGTCAAATTTTGTTTGGATGCAGATTGCACATTTTCTGTTAGTACAATAAACCTCATTTCAAGGCAGAAACATTACTGTGTCCAATAGTTATTAGATATATCAAACTGAAATAGCTGTTCCAAAAACACCAATTTTTATAAAACATTAAGCTTAAGATTAATAGGGGTGCCCAAACTTTTTCATATAACTGTATCTATCATATAAATGGATTCCACTTAATATACTATATTTTTTTCCTGCCTCATCTACCACAAAGAAAATATTTTCTCCGCATCATTGTGACTCCAGTATGTAAGAGGTTCTATATGATGAGACAACTCCTAGCATTCCATCGTGCCTTCTCTGTGTATCACTGAATTATCCAAAACTGATATACTCAATATAAATAATCAATAAATATAAAAAATAAACCAACTGTTGGGGTGTCACCACGTTGCCTATGGTTCTGTAATATGAACTCCATGTGCCGCTCTACAGGATCCAGACACCTATGGACACTTACAAAAATTCTTTTTTCTTATTCTTTATTTATTCTGTCCAGATTTCAATATTTTTTAATTAAATCCTCTTTATTTCAGCTGATTGATTTTATAAATTGTGCATTGTGGGTGTGTAGTGATGTTTGCATTTTAAGAGAGATATATCACCGATTCTTTGACAGGCAGAACATATTGTTCTCGGTATCAAAAATTCTTACATTTAATGGACCAGATAAAACTTTGTAAAATAAGATGGCATATTTAAAAATAATTGCAAATAGAAGAAGGGTATTTATATACGCAGATGAGAAGTGACTGAATATCTAAAGTCTGAGGTCAGGGACCTCCATGCCCTTGGAGTTAACTGTAAGCAAGAAATATCATGTAATACTATGATTATTTCTTTCTTCCAGTCTACATGGCTCCCCCGGTAGAAGGCACAGCGCCAAAACGCGCGTTGGGGAGAGTGGCACCACTGGGTCCCAGGTATGTGTTTAACTATTTGATAACTGATATTTCACATAGAGTTTTTGGATTGGCATACAGCTTTCCTCTGACTACTCTTATAATTGCTCTTTCCTTGTGTGAATGACTCAATGCAGTCCTCTGATATGGATTAGTGGCAAAGCTTTAATAAGCTCTTTTTGCTTTATGTGCATTATATGTAGTGGCATTATAGTTGTTACTGTACCTGGGTACTCTTGTGGTTCCACTCCTTTTGGGTTACCATTGTTACTCTCTCTCATACGCTTTGTATGTTTTTAATATTGTCTAATAAAGCGTTTACATATTTTTATATTGAATTCCTTGTGTGCATTTCCCTTTTTCTGAGCTACATCTACCTTTTGCACTGAATTCCTACATTTGTGCACCTTAGTACTCATAGTTTTATCTCTACTGATTAGGTGCAAGCCTTATGATAGTAGTGGAATGGGGTCAACCTGAAGATTATGGTTGCACCGTCAGCTATTTTTATGGTACAAAACTCTTTGAAAAACCAAAACATTGATAAGAAGCAGGGCTTCCATAACTTTCGAACCACCGAAAAGGATAAGAAGCAGGGCTTCCATAACTTTCGAACCACCGAAAAGGATAAGAAGCAGGGCTTCCATAACTTTCAAACCACCAAAAAGCATAAGAAGCATGGCTTCCATAACTTTCAAACCACCAAGAAAGAATAAGAAGCTGGGCTTCCATAACTTTCGACTCACTGAAAAAGAATAAGAAGCAGGGCTTCCATAACTTTCCAACCATGAAGAAAGAATAAGAAGCAGGGCTTCCATAACTTTCGAATCACCGAAAAAGAATAAGAAGCAGGGCTTCCATAACTTTCGAACTACAGAGAAAGAATAAGAAGCTGAGCTTCCATAACTTTCGACTCACTGAAAAAGAATAAGAACCAGGGCTTCCATAACTTTCCAACCATGAAGAAAGAATAAGAAGCAGGCTTCCATAACTTTCGAATCACCGAAAAAGAATAAGAAGCGGGGCTTCCATAACTTTCGAACTACAGAGAAAGAATAAGAAGCAGGGCTTACATAACTTTTGGACCACCGAAAAAGAATAAGAAGCAGGGCTTCCATAACTTTCGGACCACCAAAAAAGAATAAGAAGCGGGGCTTCCATAACTTTGGAACCACAGAAAAAGATAGACCCCTAAAACATAACCATTATTTATATTAAAAGCACAAAAAACTCTCACAAAAACCACACTCTCTAAAAATGATATTATAGAGGTGTGACTTGTAAAAAGTTATGACCAAAAATACAAATATATTATGATAGAGTATATGAAGGGCTATTAATTCCCTAATATTTCCTACTAGTTACCCTACCTTACCACGGAGGTTGACACCCTAATGTTAGCAATATGGCGCCCCTGCTCAACGTCGGTTTCCCTGAATACCGTTACAAATCAGAATGTAGCTCAGATAGTGAAACAATATTCATTAATATCATATATGTGCATATCAAAAGATAAAAGCATGTATGTCTGCCAATAGTATAATATATCAAATTGAGATATCCAGACAAATGCATAGATGAAACAAAACATTAGCCACTAATCAAAGTATGCAGGAAGCAGTATCCATCAATATGAAACAAATCACAAGATTCAGTATACATATATACATGTAATGCTCATCACACAATCTATAGGCCCTGAAATAATGTCCCAAAGAAGCAATAGGCTTTTCAGATATGCAAAGGTATACATTCTTTTTATGTTTCTTCATATAATCAAAAGACAAATATTCAAGATACTAGTTAGTCTGCATGTCCCAAAGTCAAGAACGTGCATCAGCATACCCATTGATATGGGAATCAACCAAAATTAGTAGAAAATATTAATAACATGATACTTATCATCCATTGTAGTATATGGGTACTTGTCCTGACGCGTACATGAATATTGTTGCACTATCTGAGCTACATTCTGATTATAGTTGAGGTGTGTAATAGGGTATTCAGGAATACCGAAATTGAGCGGGGGTGTTATATCGCTTACAATAGGGTGCCAACCTCAGCGGCAAGGTACAGTAACTAGGAGGGAATTAATAGCCCTCCATATACCCTGTCATAATATATTTGTATTTTTGGTCATCCCTAGTTAGTCTACTTTTTACAAATCACACCTCTACAATATCATTTTCAGAGTGTGTCTTTTTTGTGAGTGTTTTCTGTGCTGTACCAAAACAGCGGTGTGAAAATGGGCGCCTGGCTCAGTTAATTTCTCTACAGTAGTTATAGTCATGAAAGTGTTGGCACCCTTGAAATTGTTCTAAAATAAAATAAATTTTTTTTTTTTTTTGCAAAAAATGCATGAAGGTAGTAATAATAATAAGGGTATTTAGTAAACATAATTTTGATCAAAAGAATGTACAAGCCATCCCGCCACGTCAAGGCAACCCTTTGTGGGACAGTCCTACTCTAATATTAAAAACCTTTCCACTTGTCAAGTGACACAAATGTGAACAAGGCAGAGGGACTGAACCCACCAGTTGAAGCTCAGGCCAGACAGGATGGATTTTCTCAACTCAGAAACAGGGCGGTCACACCCTTATATGCACAGAATGCACTCTGAACTACTGTTTTTTAATATTAGAGTAGGACTGTCCCACAAAGGGTTGCCTTGACGTGGCGGGATGGCTTGTACATTCTTTTGATCAAAATTATGTTTACTAAATACCCTTATTATTATTACTACCTTCATGCATTTTTTGCAAAAAAAAAAATTTTTTTTTATTTTAGGATATTTTCTTTTTTTGTGCCTGTTTTCTGTGTAATGGTCATGTGTTAATATGCATTTACATTTTGCATACACATCAACTTACTTTTTCAGTTCAGATTTAGTTTCCTATGTAGTCCAGAGTGCATTCTGTGCATATAAGGGTGTGACCGCCCTGTTTCTGAGTTGAGAAAATCCATCCTGTCTGGCCTGAGCTTCAACTGGTGGGTTCAGTCCCTCTGCCTTGTTCACATTTGTGTCACTTGACAAGTGGAAAGGTTTTTAATATTAGAGTAGGACTGTCCCACAAAGGGTTGCCTTGACGTGGCGGGATGGCTTGTACATTCTTTTGATCAAAATTATGTTTACTAAATACCCTTATTATTATTACTACCTTCATGCATTTTTTGCAAAAAAAAAAAAAAAAAAATTTATTTTATTTTAGGATATTTTCTTTTTTTGTGCCTGTTTTCTGTGTAATGGTTATGTGTTAATATGCATTTACATTTTGCATACACATCAACTTACTTTTTCAGTTCAGATTTAGTTTCCTATTTACCCTTGAAATTGTTACAGAAAATGAAGTGTGTCTCCCAGAAAATTATTGCACTTATACATGTTTTGTTATACACGTGTTTGTTTTATGTGTATTAGAACAACACAAAAAAAATTGCAATAATTTTCTGGGAAAAATATTTTATTTTCTGGAACAAATTCAAGGGTTCCAATACTTTCGGCCATGACTGTATGTATGCTGTTAGGTTCTTAAAAAACTTGAACATTTATTTAGAAGGTAACGACCTCCATAGCTTGCACTACTAGATTGTTTTCTTCAAAAAAAAACTCATTTTCATATTGCTAATAAAAGTACAGCTGGTCTTCTACCTCATCTGAAAGCAGCATAAAGTAGGGAAAGAGACCCTGATTCCAGCGATGTGTCTGAGTGCAGCAGTTGTGATACAATCAAAGTTCTTACATGTAGAAGAACTGAGAAACCTGTTCCCACCCACACCAGGCTCTCTATGCACATTGTCTATTGACAATGAGCTGCTTATCAGAGGAAGGGGCATGGTTGGAACAGGCCTGTAAACTAGGCTGTGATAATCTCCTGGCGATAAAACCTTCATTGTATGGAAACAACAGCATGCAGCCTAATAAGTGACACATTGCTGAAATCTGTATCCCAGCTGCTACATTATAATGCTACATAACATAAAACCTGCTGATTGATTCCCTTTTAGGACACCCAGTCTCACCTTCGCAAAACAGCATTGATTGAAGGATAACTTGTTCGATCAGCCAAACCCAGTCATACACCAAAGAGGCGCATTTGTGGATTGGGTACAATCAGCAGCCATACTGCAAGCCGCATTAAAAGGTAAAACGCTGTCGTACAGGGTAGCTACCTCCGCAGGTGGCATAGTACGGTATCTTCCTAGATAAAGTTAATCTTCTGTTACCTTCAAAGCCTGTCAATAAAGGGATATTCCCATCTTAAAAGATGGGTCTAATAGGAAAATGCAAACAAGTTATTTTCCAAATGACTTCTTCTTAGGATGATGCACCATTCCCTAATAATTACACTTTTATTTTTTTACTGCACATAGCTCATTGCTTAGGACGCTGCCGGGGTGTTGTGGCAGCGGTCAATCATGGTCAGCGCTTACAAGCTTTTCCTAATAGGCTTGTAAGCACTGCACTGGAGCTGGCCAGGATTGGTGGAGTGCGCCAGATCTTAGCTCCAGATCCCAACCAGCTTCAGTGCTCCTCCGATGCTGCAGAGGCAAGATTGCATCTGACTGCAGTATCAGAGACCGCACCGTATGAGTCAGCCGGTCAACAACGCTGCTGGTCTGACTGTCAATCAAGCACCCAGTCCCCCAGCAAGCTGGAAGCTTTACGTCATGGAGTGGTGTGGTCCTAAACTTAAAGGGTGACGCTAACCCTTTAAAAGACTACTTTGACCCACCTAGTGATAGTAGCATGTACCTATGGATGCGCTGTTGGGTGGTAAAGGGAAACCCGCCATCTTCGTTCCGCTCCAAGTGGATTCCCTTTATAATTCAGAAGCAAAGGATCATCACGAAGAAGAAAACAAATGAAAAACACAAAACACTGACAATAAAAGTAGCAATGGCTTCCTCCACCTGTCGTGTCTAAACCTGTCCTCATCAGTGAGGGACCCTTGGAGATAATGATGCTTTCAGCACCAGCGCAGTGGAGACCAGGCTTATCCATTAATAATGCGTAAGCAAATCCTGACACCCAGCAGCTTATCACATAAGGTCGCAGGAAACGATTTATCAGCAAATATTACATGGCACGCTGATCGCTTCAGCTGCTTCCAGCTTTTCCTTTGTGTAGGCTGGAAATCCACAGTGCAATATGGGAGCCATAATGCGGGAGATCCGGTTACACCTCCAGGACAAGGGAGCTCACGTTTTATAGAGAAGCCTGGAGAACCGCTGGGCCTCGCAAGCAAGGTCAAAGATAAGTGAGCGCTCGGGCGTCAGCGGACACGTGGGATCTCGTCAGGCCCCATCCGCTCTAAACACTTTGTGCGCTTTACGTGACAACTTAGCATTCAGTGTAGAGAAAAACGTTCACATCCCCCAGTCTGGTGACAGTGATGTCAACGCTTTTTGTAGACCATGATGTCACCGATGCACAACATCAAAACTTACTGCTATGCAGTCACAGTCTGCCCCGGTGCTGGAATAACGGATGTGCTGGAGAAAGACTGGACCAACCTCACCGGCATATAAGAAATATAGCAATGTATACATCAAAGATCAGTCCTATGTAAAGTAGATTGTGGTATCAGAATAAGAGGAGTCAGATACATGTGTGCTTTATATGTGTGTGAATACTGTATATAATATATACATATATGTGCAGAAATGTGCAGAACTGTCTGCACATACCTATACGTGTGTCTATATGTATAGGTACATACATACATCGACATATATATGTGTGTGTTTCTTCACTCCCTCTTCAAGGCTGACGTTTTCTATCTGCACCAAACTCAGCACTGCTGCATCTGCTGCCCTGGATCCGTTCTGCTGTACATGCATGTCTTGTATGTCCATATACTTGTCCCACATTCCTCATGGACAGATGTCACCTCTCCTGGTCTGATCTCCTGGTCTGGTCCGGTCTCCTGGTCTGGCGTACTGGTCTGATCACCTGGTCTGGTCTCCTGGTCTGGTCTCCTGGTCTGATCCCCTGGTCTGGTCTCCTGGTCTGGTCCCCTGGTCTGGTCTCCAGGTCCGGTCTCCTGGTAGGCGCACTGGTCTGATCCCGAGGTCTGGTGCACTGGTCTGATCCCCTCGTATGGTTGCCTGGTCTGGTCCCCTGGTTTGGTCCCCTGGTCTGGTCTCTTGGGCTGGTGCCCTGGTCTGGTCCCCTGGTCCGGTCTCCTGGTCTGGTCTCCTAGTCAGGCACACTGGTCTGGCGCAATGGTCTGATACCCTGGTTTGGTCTCCTGGTCTGGTCCCCCTGGTCCGGTCTGGTCTGGTCCTCTGGTCTGGTCCCCCTGGTCCCGTCTCCTGGTCTCGTCCCCTGGTCTGGTCCCCCTGGTCTGGTCTCCTGGTCTGGTCTCCTGGTCTGGTGCACTGGTCTGATACCCTGGTTTGGTCTTCTGGTCTGGTCCCCTGGTCTGGTCCTCTGGTTTGGTCTCCTGGTCTGGTCCCCTGCCTCAGATACCGCCACTGTTGTACTTTGTGTTCTGCATGCTGCTATATCAGTAACATCTTTTTCTGGCAAATCTGGGGCACCTACTTTTTAGTGTCTCTATGAAGGGTGCTGTGAACACATGCCAGTCATTTGTTATGCAGGGTTCACACTTCCGCAGTGTGTGACATCTGAGTACATTGTAAAGGAATCATAAAAACCTTCCTGGGAAGTGCAGACATCAGACTAATGTGTGATGGATCTTCTGTAACCCAGGCATTCATCTCAGGCTCAATGAGGCGTGTGGGCTTACTATAAATACACTTACTGATGAGGACACGCTCACACACTGTATTCCCCAACTAGTAGGAACAGTCATGTTAATGAAGGGTTAAACACACATGTAAATCTACATCTGTGTTACATAAGAGAGCAGAGCAGATGTAGGCTCTCCCATATACTGCTCTAAAGACCACCATATATACTAGGAATCAGAGTAACCTTTACCCTGACAGACAGCACACAGGAACAGGAGTAATCATCACACTACAAACATTACATAACACATAATACAAGATCCTCAACTCATAAGTCACCAGCACAATGATGGAAGATATAGTGACTGAGACACCAGAATGAGCAGAGACACCAGCCTGCCCATCACAGCTGACAGTCTAACACCTTTATATAGGTACACACACACCATGTACCATGTATATATAAAAGTGCACGGACACTCCAACCTACAACTAGTAGAGTCACTTGTAATATTAAAAAGGTTCTGCAACAGCTAAAGTCCCACTTGTACATTATACACCCCGCATAAGTAGCACAACACACACACACACACCACATCAGTACCACACACGCCACATCAGTACCACATACACACACATATCACATCAGTACCACCACACACACACACACACAACATATCACATCAGTACCACACACACACACATATCACATCAGTACCACACACACACACATCACATCAGTACCACACACACACACATATCACATCAGTACCACACACACACACATCATCACATCAGTACCACACACATCAGTATGACACACACACACACACACACACATCATCACATCAGTACCACACACATCAGTATGACACACACACACACACATCATCACATCAGTACCACACACATCAGTATGACACACACACACACACACACATCATCACATCAGTACCACACACATCAGTATGACACACACACACACACACACACACACATCATACATCAGTACCACACACATCAGTATGACACACACACCCATCACACATCAGTACCACACACATAACACACTACATCAGTACCACACACACATATCACATCAGTAACACACACCACATCAGTACCACACACACACCACATCAGTACCACACACACACACCCAATCAGTACCACACACATCAGTATGACACACACACACACACATCACATCAGTACCACAACACATACTACATCAGTACCACACACACACATCCTCACATCAGTAACACACACACACTCCCAAATCAGTACCACACACCACATCAGTACCACACACACACACATCATCATCCACATCAGTAACACACACACACTCACATCACATTAGTACCACATACACACCACATCAGTACCACATACACACCACATCAGTACCACACACCACATCAGTACCACATACACATCACATCAGTACCACATACACACCACATCAGTACCACACACCACCACATCATAACCACACACACACACCACATCAGTACCACACACCACATCAGTACCACATACACATCACATCAGTACCACATACACATCAGTACCCACACACACCACATCAGTACCACACACACAACACATCAGTACCACACACCACATCAGTACCACACACATCACATCAGTACCACATACACATCAGTACCACAACACACCACATCAGTACACACACAACCACATCAGTACCACATACACATCAGTACCACACACACATCAGCACCACACACACCACATCAGTACCACACACACACCACATCAGTACCACACACCACATCAGTACCACATACACATCACATCAGTACCACATACACATCAGTACCACACACACATCAGCACCACACACACCACATGCACAGAGACAGTTATAACAAAGTAGGGCTTACCTTCAGGGTTGGCACTGATGAAGACCCGGACGCTTTTCCCTGTTGGCACAAGGTGTGGGGGCATTGTACAGAGGTTCCCAGAAAAAGCTGCTCTCCTGATCGCAGAGTCCCGGGGGCACGGTGCCCTACTGGTCGCTCCAGACGGCCACATGTCTTCTGCTTCACATGCCAGGGACAAGAAGTGAAGTAGGTGAGTCACTGCCGGGCAACTTCTTACCCGCTGGCACCCACATCCACCTGCATACAGAGAAGGGCCATGCCAACTATCGCAGGAGCCGCGCTCAGCGGCAGAGCAGGGCTGTCTCCAGGACTCCCGGCACCGCAGGCACCAGCGCTGTGCGCCCCATGTACCCGAGTGCCAGTGCCAGCCGCGGAGGAGCCGCTTCTCTCGCAGTCAGACCGGCAGCGATTGCTGCTTCTGCTGCTGCTGGGAACATGTGACTTGGGAGAATCTTCACTCCCTGCTCTCCCGCCTCTCCCCTGCCCAGCTACTAGCGGAGAGGAGGGGCGCCATAGCTCCAGAGACCACTGGCATCCACGGCGGGATGGTTCAAACTGGGCGCAGCTCCGTGCCGAAAACCGCAGAGAGCGAGAGCAGTGTGCACACTGACACAGCAGTGACCAGAGCAGCGCGCGTCCTCCTCACAGCCCGCACCTCACTGTATCCCCGGTGCAGGGCTCGTACTCGGCTCTCATGTAGTATATGGTTATATGCAATAAATGTGCACGGATAAGGGATAGAAGACATACAGAGTGCAGCAGCATCCGATATACATGCAGACATTGAGTATAGAGATACTGAAAGGTATTCTATCTATTATCTGTCTTATCTATCCATCTGTTATCTATTCACTATCTATTATCTACCCCATATGTATCTCATCTATCTGTCTATCATCTATCCATACACACATCCATCTATCTATACATACTGTACATACTGTACTTTCTTACATCTTCTTGATACTTGGTATATTAGCTGCCTCGTCAGGTCGGTTTATTGGTCGCTTCTACTCGACTCTTCCAATAAGGCGACATGACCCAGTTTATGGCCCCCAAGCATCCTGACACACAGTCACAAATCTGCAGTTCAGATACATGCTGGACTGATTCATCAGTTATCAATGGATGAATTATGAATTCTGGCATAAAAGTTTGAAATGTTGCAAAATTTGTGTGCATATCACGGTTGTGCAGAAATGTGACTTTCAGCATTTTTCATGCCAGTCCCAACGTTTTGAGTGAGCAGAGCCTGACCTGGAGGGAGTGCGGCCAAGCGAAGACCACAAATCCATGCGCTGCAGAGGCGGCTGTCAGTCAAAGTGTCCGGAGTGCTTACAGCAGCCACTTCCCATGACTGAAAGCCTCCGGCTCATGACAGGAATGAGTTCATATTTTTCTGGTAGGCATAATTTCAGTAAAGCATCTGGTCAGCATTTACCTACCTACTTACCTAGGTCATGAGTGGCTTGACACAAGGAATGTGACACTTGGAGCCCATGTCCTGGATACCTCTGTGTGTGGTGGCTCTTGAAGCAATGACTCCAGCAACAGTCCTCTCCTTGTGAATCTCCCCAAAATTTTTGAAAGGCCTTTTCTTAATCCTTTCAAGGCTGCGGTTATCCCGGTTGCTTGTGAACCTTTTTCTATCACACTTTTTCCTTCCATTAAACTTTCCATTAATATGCTTGGATACAGCCCTCTGTGAACAGCCAGCTTCTTTAGCAGTGACCTTTTGTGGCTTACCCTCCTTGTGGAGTGTGTCAATGACTGCCTTCTGGACATCTGTCAAGTCAGCAGTCTTCCCCATGATTGTGGAGCCTACTGAAACAGACTAAGGGACATTTTTAAACCCTTAGGAAGCCTTTGCAGGTGTTTTTGTTATTTATTCTAATTTACTGAGATAATGACTTTTGGCTTTTCATTGGCTGTAAGCCATAATCATCAACATTAACAGAAATAAACACTTGACAGATCACTCTGTTTGTAATGACTCTATATAATATATAAGTTTCACTTTTTGTATTGAAGAACTGAAATAAATTAACTTTTTGATGATATTCTAATTTAGTGAGATGCACATGTATATAAAATACACCATGAGATTTTTGTGATGCGCTTGTTCACACCACTTGTTTATTTTATTTATCAGCTCATACTATACCTTTATTTTTCATGTCAGCAAATGACAGCTTGATTTCTTCTAAGACAAGCTGTAATTTTGTTAAGTGCCATTTTGCCAAACACTAATACAAGCGTTACAATTGTATTAACTCTTTAATGGATGCTATGGAGAAGAAAAACAATTGCCAGTTTTTTATTCTATTTACCAATCACCTTAAATATTCTCCATCACTGCAGATACAGTTCATCTTGGCTTTTTATATAACTACACCATATCTTAAAGGGAACCTGTCACCTCGTTTTGCCGCTACAAGATGCGGCCACTGCCTTTCAGGGCTTATCTACAACATTCTGTAAAGCTGTAGATAAGTCCCCGGTCCGACCTGCAAGATAAGAAAAAGAGGTTTTATTATACTCACCCTGGGGGGCGGTCCTGTCCGATGGGTGTCGCAGGTCCGACGCCTCCCATCTTCACGTGATGTCGTCATCCTCCTTGCTTCTCTCGCGCTCCTGCGCAGACACATACTGATCTGCCATGTTGAGGGCAGAGCAAAGTACTGCAGTGCGCAGGTGCTGGACCTCTCTGACCTTTTCTGGAGCCTGCGCACTGCAGTATTTTGCTCTGCCCTCAACATGGCAGATCAGTATGTGTCTGCGCAGGAGCGCGACAAGAAGCAAGCAGAATGACAACATCGCATAAAGATGGGAGGCGCCGGACCTGCGACACCCATCGGACCGGACCTCATCGGACCGCCCTCTGGGTGAGTATAATAAAACCTCTTTTTCTTATCTTGCAGGTCGGACCAGGAGCTTATCTACAGCTTTACAGAATGCTGTAAATAAGCCCCGAAAGGCAGTGGCCGCAGCTTATAGCGGCAAAACGAGGTGACAGGTTCCCTTTAAGCCCACAACAAGCAGTGCAGACCATGGTGTGCTCCGTGCTGGAGTACACAACAGCTGCAGGCTTATGCTCTGTGACTGTGTTGAGCAGACAGCAGATGGCGCCGTGTTCATTGTTAGATTTTGATGCAACTGTACTGTATAACCTCTTTGATATGAGTTTCTCCTGCAATCCTCTGTGTGGAGGCGATGCAGATAATGGTTGCTGTGTGTCCCTAACAGTTCAGTTTAACACAATGTTTGACTGCTGTGATTCTGCTGAAAGCTGAAGTCTGCAGCATTCCTATGCTTTGTAGCTACCTACTAATATTCACATATTCATATTTATATGTATTTTCTAGTCCAATGGGGATTCTTTGATTTCTTTGTTTTCAGTAATTTCCTGTTGTAATGTGACTGGGACATCGCTGGCACTGAATGGATTAACAAGGTTTTGTATATAGGTGCAGGAGATTGGTGTTAGTACCCCATCGTGATATCCAGCGAGGACTCAACGGTTTCTGAGATAGGAACGAAGGGTATGTTTGCGTTATACACACTCCTGGACAAGGCTCGTCTAGTGGGGGTGGCCTCACTTCATACACTTGTATTGAGCAAGGCCGCACCCCATCTACCATCTATTGATGTGGACAACCAGTCGGTGTGGCCGAATAGAGGGCGCGGCATCGTTCCATACAGGTGTCTGCAAGCAAGGCCATGCTCACTGGCCAGGAGTATATATAACACATACATACCTTCCGGTCTCTGGTCAGAAACCAGCAGATCCCCGTAGGGCACAGTGTGGGCGCTGGGAAGATTCATATATTTACAGTCACACGGAGTGACTGCAAACTTATTGATTTGGACCAGACAATCCCTTTAGTGTTGCCCATTTCTTGGTATCCTCATTGCTGAGAAATACAGGCAGATACTTATATAACATGTACCATATATACTCGTCTATAAGCCGAGTTTTTCAGCACATTTTTTTGTGATGAACATGCCCCCCTCGGCTTTTACAAGAGTCAATTGTCCCAGAAAGACAGAGGGGGAGGGGTGGAGCAGAGGGTCACAGAGGCAGGAGTCGGCGGCTGTGGCTAAAGCCTGTGTCGCTGCTAAAGAGAAATGAATATTCATTTCTCTGTGATAGCGTGCAGTGGCAGCCACAGCTGCCGGCTTCCAGCACACATCCTACTTGCCTTCCTGCGCGCCCTCGCTGCATCTCCTTAGTTTCGGCGCCAGCAGCTCTTCCGGCCGAGTGATCATGTGGCCCCGCACATTAAAGTAATTAATATTCACGCCTCTCCGCTCCCTTAGGTATGGAATGAATATTCATTACCTTAATGAGTGGGGCCACATGATCGCTCGGCCGGAAAAGCTGCTGGCGCCTCAGCGAGATGCAGCGAGGGTGCGCAGGCAAGGTAAGTAGGATGTTTTTTTTTATAGGAACCATTCATACAAGGATAGGGGGTAAGGAGCCATGCATGCAAGGATAAGGGATAAGGAGCCATTCATACAAGGACAGGGACGGGGTAGCCATGCATACCAGGATAGGGATGAGGGGACAATGCATACCCGGCTTATACTCTAGTCAATAAGTTTACCCAGTTTTTCGTGGCAAAATTAGGTGCCTCAGCTTATACTCAGGTCGACTTATACTCGAGTATATACGGTAATACCATCAGGGAGATGTCTGATTGTCTCCAAACGTATTCTTCTTGACCCCAAACATACAGCCAATGTCATTAAGAACTATGGTCAGCATAAGGAAGAACAAAGAGTCCTGGAAGTGCAGATACAGAGCCTTGATCTCCTCAAAACAAAAATATTTGCTCAAGATGACATCCACAGAAGATATGGGGTTAGTTCTCCAAGATGTTTGGAACAACCTCCCTGCCGAGTTTATACAAAAACTGTGTACAAGTACCTAGAATACTTGATGCTTTAATGATGTTTTGACAGCGAAGGGCGGTGACACCAAATATTGATTTGATTTAGATTTCCCTTTTTTTCTTTAATTTTGAATTTTGTTAATTGCTAAAAAATAAACTATTAGCACATTCCATTCTTATTTTGCAGCATTCTTTCCACATTTGCCTAAAATGTTTGCTTAGTACCGAAAAATATTTAGACTTGAGAGTCCTCAGTGGTTGATACCTTTTAATGGCTAACTGAAAAGATGGTAACAAATTGCAAGCTTTCGAGACTACTCAGGTCTCTTCATCAGGCTAAACTAATACAGAATCTGAAGAATCACATATTTATACACAACACAGCACAGAAAAAATGCAATAGGTAAGACAAGTGACGTAAAGCAGTGTTGTGCATAAATATGTGATT
>JARQOD010000001.1:72460815-72508340 GCA_033576555.1 Oophaga sylvatica | reverse complement strand
CAATATTTTCTCAACCACATACTCCAGATTGCCCTCAACCAAAACAGGGTCAGGAGGCACAGCAGCAGGAACCACTGGCTCAACAAACCTCTTCAACAAGGACTTGTGGAACACGTTATGGATCTTAAATGTCCCTGGAAGAAGCAAACGAAAAGAAACAGGATTAATAATCTCCATGATCTTATAAGGTCCAATGAACCTAGGCTTAAATTTAGGAGATGCTACTCTCATAGGAATATTCTTTGAGGACAACCAGACCAAGTCCCCCACTTTAAACCGAGGACCATCAGTCCTATGCCGGTTAGCAAACCGCTGGGCCTTCTCCTGAGAGAGGGACAACCTCTCCACTACCTGGTCCCAAATCTGCTGCATACGCTCAACAACAGAGTCAACACCTGGACAGACAGAAGCCTCCGTCTGTCCTGAAGAAAATCGAGGGTGAAACCCAGAATTACAGAAAACGGAGACATCAAAGTGGCAGAGCTAGCCCTATTATTAAGAGCAAACTCAGCCAAAGGCAAAAAAGAGACCCAGTCATCCTGATCAGCAGACACAAAGCATCTTAGATAAGTCTCCAATGTCTGGTTTGTTCTCTCAGTTTGACCATTGGTCTGAGGATGAAATGCCGAGGAGAAAGACAATTGAACACCCAGTTTAGAACAAAAAGTCCTCCAAAATCTGGAAACAAACTGGACTCCTCTGTCAGACACAATGTTCTCAGGAATGCCGTGTAAACGAACCACGTGCTGAAGGAACAACGGCACCAATTCAGAGGAGGAAGGCAACTTAGGTAATGGCACAAGATGTATCATTTTGGAAAACCTATCACAAATTACCCAGATGGTGGTCATTCTCTGAGAAACAGGAAGATCGGAAATGAAATCCATAGAGATATGGGTCCATGGTCTCTTGGGCACAGGCAATGGCATCAACAAACCACTAGAGCGAGAGCAAGGCTTGGAGCGAGAGCAAGTCCCGCAGGACTGCACAAATTCCCTGACATCGCGAGACAAGGTAGGCCACCAAAAGGACCGACTAACCAAGTCTCTGGTACCAAAAATTCCGGGATGCCCAGCCAATGCGGAACAATGAATCTCAGACATCACACTCTTTTTCCATTGGTCCGGGACAAACAATTTTCCAACAGGGCAGCGCTCGGGCCTATCCTCCTGACACCCCTCCAGAGCAAGTCTCAAATTAGGCGAGATGGCGGAAAGAACTACACCCTCCTTCAAAATAACAGAGGGATCAGATAGCTCAGGAGAGTCCGCAAGGAAACTCCTCGAGAGGGCATCCGCCTTAACATTCTTAGTGCCAGGAAGAAAGGAAACCACAAAATTAAAACGTGTGAAAAACAAGGCCCACCTGGCCTGTCTAGGATTGAGTCGCTTGGCAGATTCCAGATAGACCAGATTCTTATGGTCCGTAAGGACCACCACCTGATGTTTGGCTCCCTCCAGCCAATGTCTCCACTCTTCAAAAGCCCACTTCATGGCCAATAACTCCCGATTACCCACGTCATAATTACGTTCAGTAGGAGAAAATTTTCGAGAGAAAAAGGCACAAGGGTTACTTTTAGAGGTCTCTGGATCTTTTTGGGACAAAACGGCACCTGCCCCAATTTCAGAGGCATCAACCTCCACCTGAAATGGCAGAGAAACATCAGGCTGCCGTAGAACAGGAGCAGAAGTGAATCTCTGCTTAAGTTCCTGAAACGCAGAGACTGCCTCAGGAGGCCAATTCACCACATCAGAACCCTTTCTGGTCAAATCAGTTAATGGTTTAACAATAACAGAGAAATTACCAATAAATTTACGATAAAAATTGGCAAAACCCAAAAATCTCTGTAGAGCCTTTAATGAAGTAGGTTGGACCCAATCACAGATGGCCTGAACCTTGACCGAGTCCATTTCAATAACAGATGGGGACAAAATGAATCCCAGAAATGAGATCTTCTGTACGCCAAAAAGACACTTTGATCCCTTCACATACAGAGCATTCTCTCTCAAAATCTGGAATACAGTTCGAACATGTTTCACATGAGAGTCCCAGTCATTAGAAAAAATCAAGATATCATCCAAATAAACAATCAGAAACTTGTCCACAAAATCCCTGAAAATGTCATTCATTAAGGACTGGAAGACGGAAGGAGCATTAGTGAGCCCAAAGGGCATCACAAGGTACTCAAAATGCCCTTCAGGGGTGTTAAATGCCGTCTTCCATTCATCCCCGTGCTTAATGCGAATAAGGTTATACGCCCCCTGAGGTCAAGCTTGGTAAACCAAGTAGCGTTTTTCACCCTGGAAAACAGGTCAGAAATCAAGGGTAACGGGTATTGATATTTCACAGTAATATTGTTCAAGAGACGATAATCAATACACGGCCTTAATGAACCATCTTTTTTGGCCACAAAGAAAAAACCGGCACCTAAGGGTGAAGAGGATGGTCTGATATGACCCTTCTCCAATGATTTCTTGATATAAGACCGCATAGCGTCATGTTCAGGTACAGACAAGTTAAAAAGGCGACCCTTAGGGAATTTACTACCTGGCACTAATTCAATAGCGCAGTCATAGCTCCTATGGGGAGGTAAGGATGCAGATTTACTTTCGCTAAACACATCAGAAAAATCAAACAAAAAGTCAGGAACATCCTCAGCCTGGGGGAGGCAGAAAAAACAGGAGTGTTGGTATTAACACATTGGCAGCCCCAACTGGTTACAGACACAGATTTCCAATCCAAAACAGGATTATGAGACTGTAACCAAGGGAAACCCAGCACGATAATGTCATGCAGATTATATAGAACCAAAAATTTGCAGCACTCCTGGTGATCAGGTTCAACCCTCATTATCACCTGAGTAGAAAACTGGGGTTTATTCTCAGCCAAAGGGGTAGAATCGATCCCCAGTAGGGGAATAGACTTCTGTAGGGGTATCAAGGGAAATCCACAACGTTTAGCAAAATCATAATCCATCAGGTTAATAGCTGCTCCAGAATCAACGAAAGCCTGAGCAGAAAATGAGGACAGAGAGCATATCAGAGTGACAGTTAATAAAAACTTAGTCTGAACACTACCCAAGACAACTGAGCGTGCAAAACGTCTTCCCCGCTTAGGGCAGACTGAAATAGCATGAGAGGCATCACCACAGTAGAAACATAACCCATTGCGCTTTCGAAACTCATGACGCTGTGCCCCAGACACCACTCCATCACACTGCATGGGCTCAGCAGCTGGCTCACAAGGCAACACCACTCCACGCATACTTCTCCGCTCACGCAAACGTCTGTCAATTTGAATCGCTAATGACATAGAATCATTGAGACCAGAGGGGACAGGGAATCCCACCATAACATCCTTTACATTATCCGACAGACCCTTCCGGAAAAGGGCCGCCAAAGCGTCGTCATTCCATTTGGTCAGGACTGCCCACCTACGGAATCTCTGACAGTATAACTCAGCATCATCAAGCCCCTGATTTAATGCCAACAAGGCTTTTTCAGCTTGATCAGTGACATTAGGCTCATCGTACAATAACCCCAAAGCCTGAAAAAATGCATCAACATCACTCAAAACAGGATCCCCAGGTGTGAGGGAAAAAGCCCAATCCTGAGGATCGCCGCGCAGGAGAGAGATGACAATTTGAACCTGCTGCGCTGCGTTTCCTGAGGACTTAGATTTTAAGGCAAGAAACAATTTACAATTATTTTTGAAATTCTGAAACTTAGCTCGATCCCCTGAAAACAAATCTGGCATGGGGATCCTAGGTTCCACAACAGGCAAC
Source organism: Oophaga sylvatica (assembly GCA_033576555.1). Lineage (NCBI taxonomy): Eukaryota > Metazoa > Chordata > Amphibia > Anura > Dendrobatidae > Oophaga > Oophaga sylvatica. Next base: position 72,504,556 of record JARQOD010000001.1, on the reverse strand, counting down.
CTAGCAAGATATGCAGCAATACTCCGAACCTCAGTGGCAAGCTGATCCACACGGCCAGACAACTGTGCAAACTCCATTGGGAGAAAAGATCCTCCCCAGCACCCAGAGATACAGAGGGAAAAAAAAAAAAAAAAATGCAACAAACAGAAAAATATCTCTGACAACTTTTCTTCCTTCAAAATATTTTTTCCCTTCTGTGAGTACCATACAATTTTTATGGCCGGTGATACTGTTATGTTACGGTAGCTGAGGAGTGCAGGTAAAAAAGGAAATACACCAGAGCAGTTGGAATCTATGAGATTGCAGTACCCTGACTAACCACCACAACTAGAGGCAGCCGTGGAGCGTTCCTACGATGGTCCTAGACGCCTCGTCACAGCCTGAGAAACTAACTACACCTAAAGATAGAAATAGGAAAGCTATCTGCCCCGGAGCAGAACCCCAAAGATAATAGAAAGCCCCCAAACATGTAATGGCGGTTAGACAAGAGGAAATACTGACACAAAAAGAAAATAGTATGAGCAAACGCTGGGGCCCAAACTATCTAAATAGAAAAGGACAGGAAGGGTACTTACTGCAATCCCAGAAAACCCTGAAAAACACCAACTCTACTAATTTCAAAATCACCTGAGATCACACGACCTCTGCCACCTAAATTAGTTCTCTGGTGTAACAAAAACAGCAGCCACTGAAAAAACTGCAAAAAGCAAAAGTACAAAACACAGTGGCTGGACTAAACTGAGAGGGCAAAAGCCCCCGGAGGGGACCCAGAAGGCCCCCACAGAAGTGCAGGACAAAATGCAAAAATATAGCAACAACACAAAAGAAGAAATTGTCTTATCTGATAGCAGGAGATGCAGACACGACACAGCAGGCTACAAGGGAAACTGGAAAGAAGGATTCAGACCAGAACAATTGATCACCGGCAACCCTGATGGGAAAATGATTCCCTTAAATAAGACCAATCAGTAACACCTGATTCCCAATCCTCACTAGTACCGCTTGTAACCACCAGAGGGAGCCTCTGCTCAGAACTCATCTCAAACCCATTCACAACACCGCCCAAAACAGCTCAAATTTGAGATTGGCAAACAGTTCTAGTTGAACACCGCTCATCTCTAGAAACAAGTCAAAATGAAAATCAAAACAAGACAAGATTAAAGTGAAAACAAGTCAAAATGATGCTCAGTAGTGTGTGTGGCCTCCACGTGCCTGTATGACCTCCCTACAATGCCTGGGCATGCTCCTGATGAGGTTGCGGATGTTCTCCTGAGGGATCTCCTCCCAGCCCCGGACTAAAGCATCCGTCAACTCCTGGACAGTCTGTGGTGCAACGTGACGTTGGTGGATGGAGCAAGACATGCTGTCCCAGATGTGCTCAATCAGATTCAGGTCCGGGGAATGGGCGGGCCAGTCTGTAGCTTCAATGCCTTCATCTTGCAGGAACTGCTGACACACTCCAGCCACATGAGGTCTGGCATTGTCCTGCATTAGGAGGAACCCAGGGCCAAACGCACCAGCATATGGTCTCACAATGGGTCTGAGGATCTCATATCGGCAGGGCCGCCATCAGGGCATTACAGCCCTTACTACTGTATGGGGCCCGGTGATTAGGAGCAAAAAAGGGGGGCCCGAGCACGCTGGCAAACGGAGCCGCGCTCGGGCCCCCTCCCGACATTTTGTTCAGGCTTCTGATTCTGAACGCTGATGCATAACAACACTGTGGCGTTTACAGTGTGGTAAATGCAGACGGTGAACAGAAATAGGCACTGTAGCTTTAAGCTGCTGGCCGGTGCATTATGGTCCGTCTTGACATGACAACACATGCTGCTCCACTTCCTCATTCCGGAGCAGAGCAGCGTGTGTGTGCCATGTGTGGGTGGACAGCAGACGGCCAGGCAGACCAGTGAGGCAGCAGGGCAGGCTGACTGGATGAGCAGGTGGAGGCCCCAGGCGAGCAGGGTGAGTACCGTGAGTCTCTCTCCAGTGAGAAGAGGCTTGGCTCAATGGTGACTAGGGGGGCAGGTGCCAGCATCTAACAGGACCCAGGCAGCAGGGGGCCCGCATTCAACAGGGCCCAGGCAGCAGGGGGCCCGCATCTAACAGGGCCCAGGCAGCAGGGGGCCCGCATCTAACAGGGCCCAGGCAGCAGGGGGCCCGCATCTAACAGGGCCCAGGCAGCAGGGGGCCCGCATCTAACAGGGCCCAGGCAGCAGGGGGCCCGCATCTAACAGGGCCCAGGCAGCAGGGAGCCCGCATTCAACAGGGCCCAGGCAGCAGGGGGCCCGCATTCAACAGGGCCCAGGCAGCAGGGGGCCCGCATTCAACAGGGCCCAGGCAGCAGGGGGCCCGCATTCAACAGGGCCCAGGCAGCAGGGGGCCCGCATTCAACAGGGCCCAGGCAGCAGGGGGCCCAGGCAGCAAGGGGCCCACATTCAAACAGGGCCCAGGCAGCAAGGGGCCCACATTACAACAGCCCAGGCAGCAGGAGGCCCACATTCCAACAAGGCCTCGGGCTTGGGACCTGTTTTTGACACAAGCCTCCAGTCACCAGTAGCCTTCCCCTGGCCCAGTAACAGCGTCAAGGTTGCTACAAGTGATGAGTGACACCCTCAGCTCTGCTACATGTGACAAGTAACACCCTCAGCTCTGCTACATGTGACAAGTAACACCCTCAGCTCTGCTACATGTGACAAGTAACACCCTCAGCTCTGCTACATGTGACAAGTAACGCCCTCATCTCTGCTACATGTGACAAGTAACACCCTCAGCTCTGCTACTTGTGACAAGTAACCTCAGCTCTGCTACATGCGACAAGTAACATCCTCAGCTCTGCTACATGTGACAAGTAACAACCTCAGCTCTGCTACATGTGATAGGTAACAACCTCATCTCTGCTACATTTGACAAGTAACAACCTCAGCCCTGCTACATTTGACAAGTAACAACCTCAGCTCTGCTACATTTGACAAGTAACAACCTCAGGTCTGCTACATGTGACAAGTAACAACCTCAGCTCTGCTACATGTGACAAGTAACAATCTCAGCTCTGCTACATTTGACAAGTAACAATCTCAGCTCTGCTACATGTGACAAGTAACAATCTCAGCTCTGCTACTTATGACAAGTAGCAACCTCAGCTCTGCTACTTGTGACAAGTAGCAACCTCAGCTCTGCTACTTGTGACAAGTAGCAACCTCAGCTCTGCTACATTTAACAAATAACCTCAGCTCTGCTACATGTGACAAGTAACAACCTCAGCACTGCTACATTTAACAAGTAACCTCAGCTCTGCTACATGTGACAAGTAACAACCTCAGCACTGCTACATTTAACAAGTAACCTCAGCTCTGCTACATGTGACAAGTAACCTCAGCTCTGTTACATGTGACAAGTAACCTCCGCTCTGCTACAGGTGACAAGTAGCAACCTCAAGTAGCTGAGGCTGTCACTCCTCACATGTAGCAGAGCTGAGGCTGTCCCTCCTCACATGTAGCAGAGCTGAGGCTGTCACTCTTCACATGTAGCAGAGCTGAGGCTGTCACTCTTCACATGTAGCAGAGCTGAGGCTGTCCCTCCTCACATGTAGCAGAGCTGAGGCTGTTCCTCCTCACATGTAGCAGAGCTGAGGCTGTTCCTCCTCACATGTAGCAGAGCTGAGGCTGTTCCTCCTCACATGTAGCAGAACTGAGGCTGTCCATCCTCACATGTAGCAGAGCTGAGGCTGTCACTCCTCACATGTAGCAGAGCTGAGGCTGTCACTCGTCACATGTAGCAGAGCTGAGGCTGTCCGTCCTCACATATAGCAGAGCTGAGGCTGTCCCTCCTCACATGTAGCAGAGCTGAGGCTGTCACTCCTCACATGTAGCAGAGCTGAGGCTGTCACTCCTCACATGTAGCACCTCACATGTAGCAGAGCTGAGGCTGTCCCTCCTCACATGTAGCAGAGCTGAGGCTGTCCCTCCTCACATGTAGCAGAGCTGAGGCTGTCCCTCCTCACATGTAGCAGAGCTGAGGCTGTCCCTCCTCACATGTAGCAGAGCTGAGGCTGTCACTTGTCACATGTAGCAGAGCTGAGGCTGTCCCTCCTCACATGTAGCAGAGCTGAGGGTGTTACATGTCACATGCAGAAGAGCTGAGGGTGTTACTTGTCACATGTAGCAGAGCTGAGGTTGTTACTCATCACATGCAGCAGAGCTGAGGGTGTTACTACTCACATGTAGCAGAGCTGAGGCTGTCACTCTTCACATGTAGCAGAGCTGAGGCTGTCCGTCCTCACATATAGCAGAGCTGAGGCTGTCCCTCCTCACATGTAGCAGAGCTGAGGCTGTCACTCCTCACATGTAGCAGAGCTGAGGCTGTCACTCCTCACATGTAGCACCTCACATGTAGCAGAGCTGAGGCTGTCCCTCCTCACATGTAGCAGAGCTGAGGCTGTCCCTCCTCACATGTAGCAGAGCTGAGGCTGTCCCTCCTCACATGTAGCAGAGCTGAGGTTGTCACTTGTCACATGTAGCAGAGCTGAGGCTGTCCCTCCTCACATGTAGCAGAGCTGAGGGTGTTACATGTCACATGCAGAAGAGCTGAGGGTGTTACTTGTCACATGTAGCAGAGCTGAGGTTGTTACTCATCACATGCAGCAGAGCTGAGGGTGTTACTACTCACATGTAGCAGAGCTGAGGCTGTCACTCCTCACATGTGTAATTGGTGAGGGCGTGGTGCAGAAATGGAGTTTTTCTAAGAAAGGGCAGAGGGACTATGGAAAGTTCGGGATGTGGAGGAAGAGCAAGGGTGGAGGTGGAGCTAGGGGTGGAGCCTGGGCGGAGTCTGTAGGGGGCCCCGTAAATTTAGCCAGTATGGGGCCCCAGAATTCCTAGTGGCAGCCCTGCATATCGGTACCTAATGGCAGTCAGGCTAACTCTGGCGAGCACAAGGAGGGCTGTGTCACCCTCCAAAGAAATGCCACCCCACACCATTACTAACCCACTGCCAAACCGGTCATGCTGAAGGATGTTGCAGGCAGCAAATCACTCTCCACAGCATCTCCAGACTCTGTCACGTCTGTCACATGTGCTGAGTGTGAACCTGCTGCCTGCAACATCCTTCAGCTTGACCGATTTGGCAGTGGTTCAGTAATGGTATGGGGTGGCATTTCTTTGCAGGGCCACACAGCCCTCCTTGTGCTCGCCAGAGGTAGCCTGACTGCCATTAGGCACCGAGATGAGATCCTCAGACCCCTTGTGAGACCATATGCTGGTGTGGTTGGCCCTGGGTTCCTCCTAATGCAGGACAATGCCAGACCTCATGTGGCTGGAGTGTGTCAGCAGTTCCTGCAAGATGAAGGCATTGAAAATATGGACTGGCCTGCCCGTTCCCCAGACCTGAATCCGATTGAGCACATCTGGGACAGCATGATTTGCTCCATCCACCAACGACACGTTGTACCACAGACTGTCCAGTAGTTGACGGATGCTTTACTCCAGGTCTAGGAGGAGATCCCTCAGGAGAACATCTGCAACCTCATCAGGAGCATGCCCAGGCATTGTAGGGAGGTCATACAGGCACGTGGAGGCCACACACAATACTAAGCATCATTTTTACTTGTTTCCACTTTAATTTTGTCTTGTTTTGATTTTCATTTTGACTTGTTTCCACTTTCATTTTGGGGGTCACTCCAAATCCAGGCCTCCATTAGTTAAAATATTTGATTTCTATTGATGATTATTGTGTGAATATGTTGACAACACATTCAACTTTGTACACAACAAAGTATTCAATGAGAATATTTCATTCATTTAGATCTAGGACTTGTTATTTGAGTGTTCCCTTTATTGTTTTGAGCAGTGTATATGCCCTTCTATAGATATCAGGTGAAGTTTTGGTAAAGGGAACCTGTCACCAGGAATAATGCTGTTAACCTGCAGATATGGGGTCAATCTGCAGGTTAACAGTGTTATTATGCTGTCCGGCGCCTGTACGCAGCCGAATGCAGTGAGGAGAAAATGATCTTATTCTCCCCACAAGCATTTGGTATTGTCATGGAGGCGGGGCCGGTGTCGGTTCAGTCACCGCTCTGAGTATACAGAGCAGTTACCAGACTCTGACTGAACTCGCTCAACATTGCGGCCGGCTGTCAGTCAGGACCGGGGGTGCGGTAACAGCGGCCGCTGTGTATACTCAGAGCGTGACTGAACAGGCACCGACCTCGCCTCCATGACTGAATACCGAATGCTGGCTTGGAGAATAAAGATAATTTTCTCCCCTCTGCTTCCGGCTATGTGCAGGTACTGGACAGTATCATAACCCCATATCTGCAGGTTAACAGCGATATCCCTGGTGACAGACTCCCTTTAAGCCTTTTTCCTGATTATCCTTTTCCATTTTTACTTTAAATTTAACTTTGCATTTTTTTCTTATTTTTTTGCTTTAAATGTGAATTGTGATCATTTTTTATTTTGCTCATTCCTGCAATTGCAAATGTTCTAAACTAATTCTAAAATACGTGTTAGAAAATGTTGAATGGATGAACCTTGGTTGCAATAAGGTAAACCATGTATTTTGCTGTAGGTTTTTTTTTCGTGAGGAAAACATCTTGTTTTTCCACTCTATTGAGGACAGCCTTTGAAGTAAAACCCAAGTGGCAGTCATTAGATAGCTGGGAATCAGGGTGTCTTTTGCGCAAAATTGTCTCTGACTCGTTCACTTAATGTGACCTTCAAATAAAAGCTGGAGGAATTGCGGCAGCAAGTATGTCCCAGGGGGCTAGGTTCTGTCCATACCTGCTACTCAATCAGCCTTGCTTTAAGGGATGCTGCCTCTGGAGGGCTACGACTCATAAATGTCCTATGTAAACACGTTCTTACACATGGGTGAATTTTGCATTTGGGCATCATTTAACTAAATCACACCCCTAACGAGATTGATCTACAAAGAACCTGTCAGCTCTGCTGCCTCCTCACTTTAGTAAATATTTGTAGCCCTTATAATATACCAAATAAGGGGAATCCTTTATTATAGAGGATCTTACGCTTGTGCTGTTCCTCTGATAGACCTCCTAAAAATATTTAAATATATTGACATCTGGGTATTAACCAATTGTTGCAGTGACTTTACATATTCTCATAGTTACAGAGGTTGATAAAAAGACTGATATTTTCTAGCACTAGATTACCTATAACCCACACTGTCATTTGTTGTAAGAAAAGCATTCAGCCCTTTTTAAAATGCTGATTTATTGTCTGCCATTACCACCTCTTGTGGTCGGGATTCCACAGTCTGACTGCTCTAACTGTAAAGAACCCTTTCCTATTTAGCAGCAGGAATCGCCTTTCCTCCATATGTAATGAATGTCCCCTGGTCCTTTATAAGGTCCCTGGAAGGAATAAGTCATGCACAAATCCTTTGTATTGAACCCACATGTATGTATGTATGTATATATAGATGATATCTCCTCTGAGATGTCTGTTTTCTAAGCTAAATAAGCCCAGCTTTTCCAACCACTCATCAAAGGAGAGGCCTCCATCCTGTGTATTATAGCAGAAGCCTCCTTCCTGTGTAATAATCCAATATCCTTTCTAAATGTGCATTATGGCAGAGGCTTCCTGTCGGGATTTGAACCCAGCAGCTATTGTGCTCCCTCTGAACTATTCAGCTTGCTGGACAGTTCCTTCAGATACTAGTACCTGTGTTGTTCCTGATGTCTCCAACCTGAGTTCCTGATGTCTCCACCCCACGTTCCTTATTGGCTCACCCTTGTGATCTCCTGATTGAGCACCCTACTTACCCTACTTACTACTTACTCTACTTAAACCTGGCACTGCACCTACTTCATTGCGAGATTATTGAGCTTTCTGCCTTTAGTCTAGCTTCTTCCCACCTGCTTATCATTCCAACTACACTGCTGCTTTGTGTACCAAACTCTGGCTATATTCTGATGACGCTACCTGCTGGTGCTGCCCATAGTGGTTGCAATATCAATATTCCAACTCAGGTTAGTTCTTAACACCTCCTTTCTGTGTAATAATCCAATATCCTTTCTAAAATGTAGAGCCCAAAGCTGGATCCCATGTTCTGGCCTCACAAGTGATTTAGAGAGGAATAATAAAACATTGAGATCTCGCTTCCTCAAACTCAAAGTGGACAAATCTGAACTAATTATCTTTCCTCCATCTCTCATACCTTCCCTACCTGATCTATCTATCACAATAAATGAATTCACACTTTCCCCTGTCCCGGTAATCCGCTGCCTTGGAGTAACCCTTGACTCTGCCCTGTCCTTCAAACCGCACATCCAAGCTCTTTCTACCTCCTGTCACCTCCAGCTCAAAAATATTTCCAGAATCCGTCCTTTCCTCAACCCTCACTCTACCAAAATGCTTGTGCATGCCATAATCATCTCCCGCCTCGACTACTGCAACATCCTCCTCTTGTGAAGGACTAAATTAAGAAAGATCAAAACTGAATGCTCCATTTTGTGCTTGTAACTCCATCTTGTAGTTTATGAGATAAATTCTGTTACTTAACAAGGCTATAGTTCCTGGCCATTATAAAGAAGTAGAGTAAAGGTTATGGGCTGTAATAAAACCAGACCGCTCCAGTTTGGACAAGATATAAGATACTATTGTTCCCTTCTATGGTCACTTGGATATGACCATATATGTAGTTTCCTGTCTTCCTGTATTTTCATTGGTTAAATGTTGTAGGTGTGGTTTTATACTATTGGTTGAAGTACAAACTCACTAAATACTATAAAAGATGATGATGTAATACATGGGGTAGGAATGTTGCTCGATTCTCCCAGACAGAAACACGTCTTCGTCTGGTTATTTATGTTGCTAGCAACGTTCTGTGAATTAATTTGGAAATCACTAGGTCAACCGTGAAGGGTCACTTAGATCCTACCTCAACAGATGGCGCCAAAGTGGGGCCCCCATATAGGGACATCTCTGCCCCCCCGGAGGACAACAAGACAAAGGACCCTCGGACCGGACACAGACACTGGAAAATTGGGACTGATCATTCCCCACAACCACGGTAAGTTGGCAGTTATACTGTTCAGACTGACCGTTTGGTGTGGTTTTCCTGTGTTTGTTGCTGGAAAGAGGATCTGAGGTTTGTCCCCGATGGTGGGATGATTCTCGGGTGGAATCATATAGAGGTGTGTTCCGTTGGGGGCCCAGTGTTCGAACCGTACCTCATAAGGGACGGACACGCCGGATTGACCAGTGATTTTAGTCAAAATATCCTGAAATCCTGATCACTGTTAGAATCGGGCATGATGAAGTGATCGAAGATGGGAAGGGTACCGGAAATATATTTATATTTATATATATATATATATAACCAGAGGTGCCCGGAGGGATAGTCTAAGACGCCCTCCTCCTTTCACTGAGTATCATGTTGTGGGGCCATCCCTGTGGGGGATAGATAGGCCCGGTGCGACAGATTATACGGCCGCTCTAGGACTGGGCACAGTTTAAGTAAGGATATTTTATTAAAGAAGAGTTTGGATTTGTGTGATGGATTGGATACTGTCAGTCTTATGGTTCAGAGACGAAAGAAAAAAAATCTATCAAAAATGCAGAGAAATTCCTGAGGGCGGGAGGATGAAGCCTACGCTATGGAATGAAGGTGTTAGAAAGAATAAAGGCAGGTTGATATGGAGGTAGAAAACAGAAAGTGAATTCTGATTGTGTTATGGTTATAATGAAAAAAAAAAAGGAAAGCTGTCTATTACTATAACAAAGATTGGATGTTTTGTGGAAGGAACTGAGAAAGTGACAGAGTAATATGCTAGAAAAACAAATAATTAAAATGATGATTTGGAACCAGGGTCTCTCTGCTAGATGATAAGGTCCCTTCCCAAGAAATTAAGTTTCTTTTCCCGACTGTAAACTCTGTGCCCCTCAACCCCAGGACACCAATATATCCTGGGTTGCAAAAAAAAACCATGCTGGGTAAATTTGTGATGTATGCGGGGTTACTAATCCTCAGTGGAGAGAGACCTGTTACAGTTATGGAGCTAGGAGACCCGGAGTTGTAGTCCCAACTTTTCCCTTGGTAAACGCTGATGGCACTTATTATTAACCACCGCCAGCACCAGTCCCTGCTATCCACCCCCTCCTACTTTATTCACCCAGTCAGTCTTATGGTAGTATTTAAAGATCTGGGATTCTCATTGTATAATAAAGCCCACTCACGTTTTTTTTGTGGCAGCTTTGATGTCCCGAATTGAAGGAGGCGATCTGATATTGAGAATTCCACTCCGGACAATATATTAAAAGTAATTAAAAGTTTTCAGAAAAATCTAGCCCGCTCAACTTCAGCAGGGAAATCGAAACCCAAACCAGCTGCTGCTGCAGTTTCGGCTCTCACTCCAATTTTAGCCCCACCTCCGCAAGCAGGCATCTGCAGCTGCAAGGACACAGTTCTTATCAGTACCCATATAGCAGACTCCAGCCCCCCCTTCAACTTAACCCCTGTGTACCGGTTGGTACAAGATCTATGGGCAGTTAATGCAGTTACTGATCTGGAAACTCCAGTGGTGTCTAATATATATACTCTTTTGTTCCAGATATCTCAGGATGCTGCTTGGTTCACAGTTATCGATTTTGCCAATGTCTTATTTTTAGTATTCTATTACACCAAGATTGTCAATTTCTGTTTGTATTTATTTATCAGGAGGACAATTGATATGGACAGTTCTGCCACAAAGGGCCCAAAACAGTCCCAATTAGTTTGTAAAAAAATATGGGCGAGTGTCTTTTACCCTGGCAATTGACCACCCCCATGTCACGCTGCTTCAGTATGTGGATGATTTATGTTGTGTGTATGGACTGAGCAGGAAGCCATATTGCTATTGTTAGTCTTCTGAAGTATCTCACAGATCTGAGCTGTCGGGTTTCGGCCTCGAAACTTCAGTTCTGTCTTGGTCAAGTGATATTTTTGGGTCACTGTCTCCTTCAGGGTGTCAGATACCTCACAGAAGAAAGAAAAATAGCTGTAAGCTCCCTTCCTTTCCCAAAAGATGAAAATGAACTATGTACTTATTGTCGTCAGTGGATACCGGATGCATCCCGCAATAACCCCTTTACAATGTCTTAAAGGACGGTATAATGAACTATAAGGAAAGATCACCGGTTTGTATGGAAAGCCTTTATCGTGCCTTCTCTGAATTTAAGTGGCTTATTGCTTCCGCCCCTGCCTTGGGCATCCCGGACTATACTCCACCGTTCCATTTGTATGTGTCTAAGAATGAAGGACACGCAGCAGGGGTACTACAAACTCACTAAATACTATAAAAGATGATGATGTAATACATGGGGTAGGAATCTTGCTCGATTCTCCCAGACCGAAACACGTCTTCGTCTGGTTATTTATGTTGCTAGCAACATTCTGTGAATTAATTTGGAAATCACTAGGTCAACCATGAAGGGTCACTTAGATCCTACCTTAACACTCTGTGGCCTACCTTCTAACACTCTCGCACCCCTCCAGTCCATCCTTAACTCTGCTGCCCGACTAATTTATCTCTCTCCTCGCTACACTCCTGCTTTAAATCCCTTCACTGGCGCCCAATTTCCCAGCGTATCCAGTTTAAACTACTAACACTGACCTACAAAGCCATTCATAACCTTTCTCCTCCGTATATTTCCGAACTAATCTCTCAATATTTTCCCTCACGTAATCTCCGGTCCTCCTAAGACCTCCTTCTCTCCTCCACGCTTATTCGCTCCTCACCCAATCGCCTCCAAGACTTCTACCGAATATCCCCCATCCTCTGGAATTCTTTGCCCCAACACGTCCGGTTATCCACCACATTTGGATCCTTCAGACGGAACCTGAAAACCCACCTCTTCAGGAAAGCTTACAGCTTGCAATGACCACACGGTCACCTCGACACCATTGGAGCTACTGCAACCCCCGACCTTCTGTCTCCTTCCCCATAATCCTGTAGAATGTAAGCCCACAAGGGCAGGGTCCTCTTCCCTCTGGACCAGTCATTGTTAGTTTTGCTTACTGTACGTGATATTTGTATTTTGATGTAATCCCCTTCTCATGTACAGCACAATGGAATTAATGGTGCTATATAAATAAATAATAATCACAGGATTTTATCTCACTTTTTATACACACTAAAATCTTGTTTGCTTTGCGGCTGCTGCTTGACATTGTGTACTGCTGCTCAGCTTACTTGTAACCTGAATACCCAAGTGCTTCTCCTGTTCCGTAGTCCCGAGTATACTCCCATTTAATGTATATGTAGCAATAGGATAACTCCATCCCAGGTGCATTACACTACATTTATCAACATTAAATCTCATTTGCCAAGTGTTTGCCCATTCAGACATCGTATCCAGATCGTTTTGTAATATTGCACTGTCAAGTTCAGTTTTTATTATCCTAGCCTTTTGTTATCAGCAAAGACTGACACTTTACTCTAAAACCCATGGTCAATAATAAAGAGAGTGCTGCCACGATCCAATCAGTGATACCAGTGTGTGTCATCATGTACCACTTTAAGGGGAATCTGTCATCCCCTGGGACGTTTTTAGCCTATTAATATGGGCATACAGGTGATAGAATAGTTAAACTAGTCCTACTTGTATGCCCATATCTGCAGTATTGTTGTTGAGAAATCATCTTTTATTTCTTTATGCTAATGATTTCTTCCAGGTTCTGGGGGAAGTGAAGAGCCTGGAAGAAAACTCTGCCTCCAGTCTTCATTTTCATACCAACTCCATCCCATCAGCATTACAGTGCCCTGTGATGTGTATTGGTGGCTTGGGAATCCCACGTCTGCGCCCTGCAATAGCTCAATTATACTTTTCCACCCTTCTATGGTCATTGGCTTCATTGTTCTTCTGCGCAGGCGCCGGTGAGTCAGTAGCACCGGTGAGTAGTGGCCACTGCCAAGAATTCCAGATCAGCCTCTATTCTTTTGAAAAGGGGCTGAACAACACTTATTGGCAACAGCTACTACACAGTGAACAGTACTATACTATTCATTTCTGGGGGCAGACCCTCTTCAATCTGATATTGATTAGCTATCTGAATAATAGGTCATCAATATCAAACTCGCTTCAGGTACATTGGCTCTTTGGCTAGGTCTTTGGTGGTGTCAGCCGCATCAATCGGATAGTGATGACCTATCCTGATGATAGGTGACAAGTATCATTAGGTTGGATACTTGCTTTAGGGTCATGCTTCTTTTGGGCTAGTTTTGCTCTTTCAACACCATGGGTCTAGAATATTCCAGAAAGGAGATAAAGACATTTAGGGCATGTACACTCCTCGAGTATTTGCAGTGGATGTTTCTACATCAAAAACTAAAGTGATGGAAGGAAAAACACTGAGAAAAATGCACATATTTCTGATACTATTTTACACCCGTTAATTTTACTATGGGTAAAAAAACGCTGCAAAAGTGCTGAAAAAATGCTTTGAAAGTTCAAAACCAGAAGGAAAAATTAAGCAGTGTGTGCACGAGATTACAGAAATCTCATTTACTTTGCTAGTACATTAAACTGCAGTGTTTTTCACCCTTGAAAAACTTGTGAAAAAAAACAACACGGCAAAAACACTGCGCGTGAACCAGCAACCAACTGCAACCAAAAGCAACCAATTGTATTTCAATTGTCATTTAATAACACGTGATAAAACTAAATAACTGTTTTTTGTGTTTTCTAAATGTTCAATACTTATTTTACCAAAAATAATTTCTAATGCTGCCCCTCTTATTGTAGGATCTGTAAGGTAGTTTGGATTAATACAGAAGCTATTTAGAGATTTTATGAACCTACAGCAGAAAAGAAGGAGCTTTTCCCTATTATCTTCCATTAATCTCGGCACCTATAACGGTGTAATATTGATTTTGGCAAAAAAACACTCAGAAGGTGTAGAGATTGTGAATGGAAATTGAAGTGTGATCAGAAAGTGTAAGGCTGAATGTTGAAAAGAGTGGAAGAGATGTGTCACCCACATTGATGTCCTGTGAGTACATTTTAGTGTTTCCTTATGGATTTTTTTATTTCAGCAAAACAGTCACATTTTTTTTACATTTACCATATAATCTCTTCACCTTTAGAGTGTATATGGATAGTAATGCCATTTATAACCCTGAAATATGGTTTTCATGAGTAGATTTCTGTCGATCAATTGAGATTTTCTGTGGATCAGCTAAGATCTTCTGTGGATCACATAAGATCAAATAAGAAAGACTCCTTTCTAGTACCGGCACCTTCAAACAATACCATCTCTTCCCTCCCTCATCCTCTCCGCTTTTGAAGTGCACTCTATCTGTATTTACTCTCCCTCCAACCTCCAAGTGGCTGTCATACACCGACCCCTGGGTCCGCCCACAGTATTTATCGTTCTCTTCTCCACCTTGCTTCTACACTCTCTGCTGACATTTCTACCATAATGTTGGGTGACTTTAACATCCACACTGGCACCTGTCAGGCAGTAGCCTCCAAACTCTGTCACTTGGTTCATCATTTGGTCTTACACAATGGTTCCCTACTGCCACCCACACAGGCAAACATACCCTAAATCTTATCTTCATCTGCCTCTGCTCCCTATCTAACCTCACCTCTTCCCCTATCTGACCACTACCTACTTACTTTCTCATCCCTGTCCTCTTCACTTGCCCTTCATATCCAGCAACTAGCACAACCCCACAGAAACCTCACACACCAAGACATTCACAAACTCTTTGACTTTCTCTTACCACTGTCTTCCATATCTTCACTCCACGGCACAGACAGTCACACCAATTTCTACAGCATCACACTTGAATCAGCTATTCACTTGGTCACCCTTCTTGTACATGGCAGAGTGTGTTATGAATTAATAGACAACCCTGGCACATCAACTTCACTAGCAAACTACGGCACATCTCCAGGGTTCCTGAGTGGCCCTGAAGAAAATACACCCACATGAAGACTTTACCAAATTCAGACAAGCATTTTTTACATTTAAGTTGGCCCTCACCTCTGCTAAACAGGACTATTTCACAACTCTCATATCTTCTCCATCACACAACCCCAAACACTTTTAACTCCCTCTTCCATTATTCATGATGTCAAAGACAAAATTTACCAAATCAGGCAAGTCTTTACTAACCAACTACCACAACCCGTTCATATAACAGACTAATGCTCTTCCCCCATAACTTTTCTCCATATTATTACAGAAGGAGAACTCACTTATCTCTCTAAATCACACCTCACCACTTGTGCACTTCACTCGATCCCATCCTACCTCCTCCCCAACCTCAGCACTAACCAATCTTTTCAACCTATCCTTAACTTCTGGTACCTTCCCTTCTGTTTTCAAACTTTCCATACTCACACCTACCCTGAAGAAGCCATTCCTCAACCCGACCGCTGCATCCATCTATCATCCCATAACACTGCTGTAACCGTCGACTCTACCTTGTCCTTCAAACCGGTCATCCAAGTCCTTACCACCTATTGCTACCTCCAGAATCCGTCCTTTCCTCAACTCTGAATCTACTAAAATGTTAGTGCATGACCTCATCATCTCGACTACTGAAATATCCTACTCTGTCGCCTCCCTTCTAACTTTCTTGCACATGTCTAGCCTGTCCCTAACTTTGCTCCCTGACTAATCCAACTTTTCTCCTCACTACGCCTTCACTTCTCCACTCTGCAAATCCCTAATATTTTATAGTAATATGGGATAAACCTTATCCTCTACTTAAACAGGTGGGTAATATACCTATATAATGGAGACACGACTGAAGTAAATTTGAATATTTATTAACATAATCAGAATCAGACAATGACATAACAAATATCTCAACAGAACAAAATTTAGCGGTGGATGGGATGTGACAAAGTGCTTATGTATAATACATGATAACAATAGCAGCCAAAAATATTGCACAAAGCGGTATAAGGCCAAAAATTACAGGTACAAGGGTCACATAAATAAATAGTAGTACCGAATTAACTGACAAGTACTCAGTAACAATTGCACCTGTGCCCCTATGTTAGCACCACACCGGAGTCCTGCTCTGACAGGCAGGGTCTCTGGTGTGTCTCTTCACTCACCCGTGCTGTGGTCAGTTATTCCCTTCTCCATGCTGCGCATGCTTCCAGACGGTCCTCTAGCCATGTCCTTAGAGCGCGCGCACGGGAACTCCCGCCCTCTTAAAGTGTCAGTGTCTGCCCTTGCTATTTCCTCCCCAGACAATAGCTGTGGGACATTATGACATTATGTATCTATTGCTTCCTCCCCACTGGGGAGGTGCCTGAGCAACCTTCCTGTTTTGCAGTTTAAGTTGTGTAAGGTTGCATACCTGTCCCAGCTGCACTGTACTGCAGATCCTGCCTGCTGCACTGTACTGCAGACCCTGCCTGCTGCACTCTAATGCAGACCCTGCCTGCTGCACTCTAATGCAGACCCTGCCTGCTGCTCTCTGATACAAACCCTGTTTGCTGCACTCAAATGTGAACTCTGTCTGCTGCACTCTGATACAAACACTGCCTGCTGCACTCTGATACAAACCCTACCTGCTGTACTCAGGTGCAAACTCTGTTTGCTGAACTCTGATACAAACACTGCCTGCTACACTCTGATACAAACCCTACCTGCTGCACTCAGGTGCGAACTCTGTCTGCTGCACTCTGATGTGAACTGTCTGCTGCATTCTAATACAAACCCTGCCAGCTGCTCCTTCCAGTCTATCCTCTGGGTCCAGCTTCTGCGTGTCCGTTAGTCTGTCCTTGAGTGGCACCTGGCGTTCATTGGGAGCCAAGTCTAACCTCTCCATCAGAGGCTCTAGTGAACAGTCTGGTGTTTGCTTAGTCACGCCCCTCCAGGCTCTCCCTGGTCCGTAGCACAGTGGTTCCGCAAACCATGTCCGTGACACCCTACAGTACACAAAGTGTGTAATTTAATCC
This sequence comes from Oophaga sylvatica, assembly GCA_033576555.1. NCBI lineage: Eukaryota > Metazoa > Chordata > Amphibia > Anura > Dendrobatidae > Oophaga > Oophaga sylvatica. The sequence goes on along the minus strand of JARQOD010000001.1, from coordinate 72,487,628 downwards.
AAAGAGTCTGGAATATAAACCTAGTAGCAAAAAGACACACTTACACCAGACATAAGACTTAATTTACTTCAGTCGTGTCTCTATTATATAGGTATATTAATCTTCTTAAAGGTCACACGACAATTATTATTGGTAGTTCTATTTATTAAACACTTGGGTATTACAATCAAGTATAAGAACAAAATGAACATTTTTATATGCACTGGCCACTGGTTTGTATGATGTCCATGCCGCCCAAATGCACGTTTCACTCTTTCTTCATCTGCAAACTAATGAGTGGGTGGAGCTTTCAAACAGGTGAGCGGGGCTGCATTCAGCATAGCTCACTGGGTTTCTGTGAATGCCGCCAGCTCTCCATGCAGGCACAGCTCTCCCTTGTGTCTGAGGTGAGTATAAGAGACAGTTAATTTGAGGGGAATAACATCTCTGCAAAACCAGTTTCCAAGAAAAGACCGCCTGAACAGGTGAATTTGAAAATTGCCTGATCCATTCATCTTTACCACCACTCCTTTCAGAAGGGGTATTTTATGATATCCTAAGAATAGGTGATAACTTCTAAAGATGTGTGGGTGCACGCATCACAGAAAGCTAAGCATCATAGAAGACAAGCATCGAGTAAACGGCAGTTATCCATGGCAGTTAATCAGGGCAGGAATCAGGTACCCCACACTTTGCTTTCTTTTTAATTATGAAAAACAAAATTTGATCAAAATTATGTTTACCAAATACCCTTATTATTATTATTATTACAACCTCATGCATGTTTTGCAATATATTTTTTATTTTATTTTAGGATTTTTTTTCTCTTGTTTTTTGTTTTCTTTTTAATTATGTACATTACCTCTATCCTCCTGTGTTCCCTTGCCATCCACATTCACCGCCCCATCCCCCCTCCATCACGACTCATACACATCAGCCCCTCCATACTTCCCTCTCCCATGTACAGTTCCCATGCACTCCTCACCTTCCTGAGAAACCTCAGCCCATCTTGCCCAAACACATCACAGAAAAAACCTACTTACAACTCCAACAACTACCTACTCTTTATCTTCCTACTCCTACTGATTTCAGGGGACATCTCCCCCAACCCTGGTCCACCATCCCCCAACCTCAATCCCTACCCTACCTCATATCGAAACCATAATAATCTTATTAATATTACTTGCACTCCCTCATCTCCTTCGTTTAATTGTGCCCTCTGGAATCCACAGTCCGCATGCAACAAGCTAACCTTCCTGCACAACTACTTTCTGAACAACTCTCTTCATCTGTTGGCCCTCACTGAAACCTGTATTCAGGATTCTGACACGGTCTCCCCTGCTGCCATTTCCTATGGTGGCTTACAGTTCTCCCATTCCCCGAGACCCGCAAACAGACATGGTGGTGGAGTCGGCATACTCCTGTCCCCACAATGCACTTTCCAGGTCATCCTCCCAATTCCATCACTCTCATTCCCTTCTTTTGAGGTCAACACCATCAGGCTCTTTCGTCCCCTCTCCCTCAGAGTAGCGGTCATATATCGGCCCCCAGGCTCGCCCACCCAGTTCCTTGACCACTTCTCTGCCTGGCTGCCGCACTTCATGTCCTCAGAACTACCAACCCTTATTATTGGAGACTTCAACATCCCCATTAACAGCCCTACTTCCACACCTGCATCTCAGCTTCTATCACTAACCACTTCTCTAGGCCTCTCACAGCTTTCAACCTCTGAGACACACAAGGATGGTAACACCCTTGACCTGGTCTTTGTCCGCCTCTGTTCAATCTCCCACCTAAATAACTCACCGCTTCCACTGTCTGACCACAACATTCTCTCCTTCACGCTCACAAATCCTCCACCACCCCAGCGCACTCCTACCTACCACATATTCAGAAATCTACAAGCCATTAACCCTCAGACACTTTCAGACTCCCTACACTCATCGCTGTCCCCAATCTCCTCTTTTTCCTGTCCTGATCTGGCTGTTCATCACTACAATGACACTCTTAGAAGCACCCTTGACCAAGTAGCGCCGCTCACCCTCAGAACTTCCAAACACACAGTAAAACAGCCCTGGCTCACATTGCAAACTCAACTTCTTCAGCGATGCTCTAGGAGTGCTGAACGCCTTTGGAGAAAAACCCGCACACCAGAAGACTTCATCCACTTTAAATTCATGTTAAGAACTTATAATGCTGCCCTTCACCTCGCCAAACAGACCTACTTCACCACCCTGATCTCCTCACTAGCCAACAACCCCAAGAAACTTTTTGACACTTTTCACTCCCTCCTCAGGCCAAAAGCACAAGCCCCTATCACAGACATTTGTGCTGACGACCTGGCCTCCCATTTTATAGAAAAAATAGATACTATCCGTCAGGAAATCTGCTCTCAACCACCAAGGGCTGTGACTCCCATCCCACCCTGCTGTTCCCCTGGCTCACTTTCCATATTTGATCCCATCACAGAAGAAGAAGTCTCCTGACTCCTCTCTTCCTCTCGTCCGACTACATGCACTACCGACCCCATTCCCTCACATCTCCTCCAGTCTATCTCTCCAGTTGTCACAACTCACCTAACTAAAATCTTTAATCTCTCACTCTCCTCTGGCATTTTCCCATCCGCCTTCAAACACTCCATCATTACTCCACTACTAAAGAAACCCGCTCTCGACCCTTCCTGCACAAACAACTACAGACCGGTCTCCAATCTCCCCTTCATCTCTAAACTTTTGGAGCGCCTAGTCTACTCCCGCCTTACCCGTTACCTCTCCAATCACTCCCTCCTAGACCCTTCACAGTCCGGCTTCTGCCCCCTACATTCGACCGAAACTGCACTCATCAAAGTGACCAATGACCTTCTTACAGCAAAACGTAACGGTGACCACTCTTTGCTCATTCTTCTCGACTTTTCTGCAGCTTTCGACACGGTTGACCACCGTCTCCTACTGTCTAGGCTCCACTCACTAGGTATTAAGGACACTGTTCTCTCCTGGTTCTCCTCCTATCTTTGTGACCGCTCCTTCAGTGTTTCGTTCTCTAGCTCCACGTCATCTCCTCTTCCTCACACTGTCGGTGTACCCCAGGGCTCAGTCCTTGGCCCCCTTCTCTTCTCTCTCTACACAGCCCCAATTGGACAGACCATCAGCTTTCAGTACCATCTTTATGCTGATGACACACAAATATACACGTCATTCCCCGACCTTACCCCCGCTGTACTACAGAACGCCACTGACTGTCTGTCCGCAGTCTCAAACATCATGTCCGCTCTCTATCTGAAACTCAACCTCTCCAAAACTGAACTTCTTCTGCTCCCGCCGTCTACTAACCTCCCTAAATCTGACATTTCCCTCTCCGTGGGCGGCACCATAATAACACCCCAGCAGCAGGCTCGCTGTCTGGGTGTTATGTTTGACACCAATCTCTCCTTCACCTCCCATATACAATCTCTTGCCCGCTCTTGCCGCCTACACCTAAAGAACATCTCTAGAATCCGCCCTTTTCTCACCATGGAAACAACAAAAACCCTCACTGTAGCATTGATCCACTCCCGCCTGGACTACTGCAACGCTCTATTACTTGGCCTCCCCATTACTCAACTATCCCCTCTCCAGTCCATCCTTAATGCAGTAGCCAGGGTAATCCATCTGGCTAATCGGTACTCGGACGCGTCCGCTCTTCGCCAGTCCTTACACTGGCTGCCCATTCATTATAGGATCCAATTCAAAGTACTTGTTCTCACCCACAAAGCTCTCCACAGTGCAGCACCCCCCTACAGTCATGGCCAAAAGTTTTGAGAATGACACAAATATTAATTTTTACAAAGTCTACTGCTTCACTTTTTCTAATGGAAATTTGCATATACTCCAGAATGTTATAAAGAGTGATCAGCTTAACAGCAATTACTTGCAAAGTCAATATTTGGCTAGAAAATGAACTTTATCCCCCAAAACACATTTCAACATCATTGCAGCCCTGCCTTAAAAGGACCAGCTAACCTCTTTTCAGTGATTGCTCCATTAACACTGGTGTGGGTGTTGATGAGGACATGGCTGGAGATCAATCTGTCATGATTAAGTAAGAATGACACCACTGGACACTTTAAAACAGGGTGGGGAACGTCCGGCCCGCGGGCCGTATACGGCCCGCCATATCATCTGGTCCGGCCCGGCAGGCAGCCGACACTTTTTCAATGAAGTTTTGGTGTCTGCGCCACCTGCAGGCCTCTCGCAGTGCGGCGCACCGGAACCCCCACCCTTGTTCCTGGTGAGCGGAAGCAGAAGATCCATCTCTGCTTCCCCCCCACAGTGACAGCAGCGAAAGCCGGGACTGTGCGATCCTCCCGCCCCTCTCCTGCACGCCACCTGTTGTGTGTGGGTAGAGCCACTAGGTAAGTGTGTGCACATAGCAGGGCCGGGCAAGTGCCGGGGCCCTGAGCAGGCGGGGGGGCCCACTCGCTGTCGCGCCCGCTAGCGGTGTCAGCGCCGCCACTGGGCCCCCCCCCCCGCTTGCTCAGGGCCCCTGCAGGAGCCGGCGCAATACTCACCTATCCGCCGTGCCTCCGCTGCCGCAGCTCCGAGCTCCAGGGGGCGCCGGTGCTTTCTCTCTCACAGCAGCGCCGCTGAATGACGTCATCATTCAGTGGCCGGCTGTGGCAGAGAGCGCGCGGACAGGTGAGATCGGTGTGTGTGTGTCTGCCTGTGTGTATGTGAGAGAGTGCTGCCTGCCAGTGCTGTATGTGTGATGGTGGTGGGGGGAGGCAGGCAGTGATGGTGGTGAGGAAGAATGATGATGATGATGATGATGATAGGGAGGCAATGATAATGGGAAGGCGATGATGATGATATTAATGGGGAGGCAATGATAATGAGGATGATGGGGAGGCATTGATAATGGGAAGGCAACGATGATGATGATATTAATGGGGAGGCAATGATAATGATGATGATGTGGAGGCAATGATAATGATGGGGAGACGATGATGATGATGGGCAGGCATTGATGATGGGGAGGCGATGATGATGATGGGCAGGCATTGATGATGGGGAGGCAATGATAATGGGAAGGCGATGATGATGATATTAATGGGGAGGCAATGATAATGATGATGATGTGGAGGCAATGATAATGATGGGGAGGCGATGATGATGATGGGCAGGCATTGATGATGGGGAGGCAATGATAATGATGGGGAGGCGATGATGATGATGGGCAGGCATTGATGTTGGGGAGGCAATGATAATGGGAAGGCGATGATGATGATATTAATGGGGAGGCAATGATAATGATGGGGAGGCAATGATAATGGGAAGGCAATGATGATGATATTAATGGGGAGACAATGATAATGATGATGATGTGGAGGCAATGATAATGATGGGGAGGCGATGATGATGATGGGCAGGCATTGATGATGGGGAAGCAATGATAATGATGGGGAGGCGATGATGATGACGGGCAGGCATTGATGATGATGGGGAAGCAATGATGATGATAATGGGGAGTCTTTCCACAGAGCCTTTTCCTGAGCCGTAACAGTGCAGAACGCAGCACAGCGCAGAGGAGAGCTCCATATTTTGTATGGAGCATTATATGGGGACCAGTATCCTGTATGGAGCATTATATGGGGACCAGTATCCTGTATGGAGCATTATTTAGGGTCCAGTATTCTGTATGGAGCATTATATAGGCCGGGGATGGGGGGTGACATCCTGCATGGGGTATTATATGGGTGATGAGGGGGAGACTATGTGGTGCCCATAATATTGTGGAGGACTGTACTGTCCAGTCTGTACTGTGCGCTGTGAGGATTTGGCGGTTTTTGAGCTCTTGTACAATTTACAATAGATATCAGTCATGTAATGGAAGAAGTGAAGTGTTTGGCATTGTACTGTATCTATATTTCTCTGCAGTATCTGTGCATCATGAATCGTGGTCTGTGTTAAAGGGGGCCCACTGAGGCTCTTTCGCCCGAGGCCCATAATAACCTGGAGCCGGCCCTGCTAATGGGGACAAAATACTCAGAGGACACCTGAGCATGCTTGGGAAAATCCGAGCAACGAGTATACTCGCTCATCATTATTAATAATTTTATGCGGCCCCCGAACACTTTTATAAAATTCCAAATGGCCCTCGGCAGAAAAAAGGTTCCCCACCCCTGCTTTAAAAGGAGGCTGGTGCTTGGTATCATTGTTTCTCTTCTGTTAACCATGGTTATCTCTAAAGAAACACGTGCAGTCATCATTGCAATGCACAAAAATGGCCTAACAGGGAAGAGTATCGCAGCTAGAAAGATTGCACCTCAGTCAACAATCTATCGCATCATCAAGAACTTCAAGGAGAGAGGTTTCATTGTTGCCAAAAAGGCTCCAGGGCGCCCAAGAAAGACCAGCAAGCGCCAGGACCGTCTCTTAAAAGTGTTTCAGCTGCGGGATCGGGCTACCAGCAGTGCAGAGCTTGTTCAGGAATGGCAGCAGGCAGGTGTGAGTGCATCTGCACGCACTGTGAGGCGGAGACTCTTAGAGCAAGGCCTAGTCTTAAGGAGGGCAGCAAAGAAGCCACTTCTCTCCAGAAAAAACATCATGGACAGACTGATATTCTGCAAAAGGTACAGGCAGTGGACTGCTGAGGACTGGGGTAAAGTTATTTTCTCTGATGAATCCTCTTTTCGATTGTTTGGGACATCAGGAAAACGCCTCATTCGGAGAAGACAAGGTGAGCGCTACTACCAGTCTTTTCTCATGTCAACTGTTAAGCATCCTGAAACCATTCATGTGTGGGGTTGCTTCTCAGCCAAGGGAATCGGCTCTCTCACAGTCTTGCCTAAAAACACAGCCATGAATAAAGAATGGTACCAGAATGTCCTCCAAGAGCAACTTCTCCCAACTCTCCAAGAGCAGTTTGGCGATCAACAATGCCTTTTCCAGCATGATGGAGCACCTTGCCATAAAGCAAAGGTGATAACTAAATGGCTCAGGGAACAAAACATAGAGATTTTGGGTCCATGACCTGGAAACTCCCCAGATCTTAATCCCATTGAGAACTTGTGGTCAATCATCAAGAGACGGGTGGACAAACAAAAACCTAAAAATTCTGACAAAATGAAAGCATTGATTGTGCAAGAATGGACTGCTATCAGTCAGGATTTGGTCCAGAAGTTGATTGAGAGCATGCCAGGGAGAATTGCAGAGGTCCTGAAGAAGAAGGGTCAACACTGCAAATATTGACTTGCTGCATTAACTTATTCTAACTGTCAATATAAGCTTTTGTTACTCATATGTTTGCAATTATTATATTTCTGTCTGTGATAAAAACATCTGTCAAACACACATAAAAACCAGAGGGCAGCAGATCATGTGAAAATATAATATTTGTGTCATTCTCAAAACTTTTGGCCATGACTGTACATCTCCCTCATTTCTATCTATCGGCCTAACAGACTGCTGCGCTCTGCAAACGACTTTCGACTAACCTCTGCACTAATCCGTACCTCCCACTCCCGACTCCAAGACTTCTCCCGCGCTGCGCCAATCCTCTGGAATGCTCTACCCCAAGAAATTAGGACTATCCACAATTTGCATGGTTTCAGGCGCTCCCTCAAAACACATTTGTTCAGAGCGGCCTATCACATTCACTAATCAAAGTCATTCTATGTATTCTGTGTAAGTGTGTGTGTGTGTAGCCCATTCACTATCTCCATCCATCCCTCACTCCCTCAAGATGGCTGGACCATCATTGTAAATGCACCATTATATATAAACACGTGTACTTTGTATCTCCCCCACCTCATTGTAGATTGTAAGCTCTCACGAGCAGGGGCGGCTTATTTTGCTTTAATTATTGTATTGTTAACGTTGTTACTTATGACTTGTGTTCTGAAACTGTTAAACTGTAAAGCGCTGGGGAATATGATGGCGCTATATAAATAAAGATTATTATTATTATTAAAGATGGGAATAATTCTTTAGTTGACACTTTAGGTTTCTTTCTTGGAACTATTCATTTACATTTCATCCACTAGTTAAATTGGTCATGCACATTAGATTAATGATGTTTGAACCCACCTACTGGCCATCGCATGTGTATGAGGGACTCCCAATAACGCCTGGTGTTGGAGGACACAAAGAACCGATATGTTGAATTTTAACATCTTGACCAGTGTCTGGCAGGGGCATACGATCTTCAGAACATATGCATGCTCAGCCATCACAAACCTGTATGAAGCTGGGATCGGGAGGATTAGCTGTTGGATGAATGAGTCCGTGACTGACAGCTGTCAGCTTAAATTAACAGGAAAGAAAAAATCTGCTACCTCAAGTTTGATGCCAGTATCTTTTGCTGTTACTCATCTTCTCAACACAGGACCAAATGTGCACATCCAGTATGTCAGTGCATCTAAGCAAGAACCTTATCTACAGTCAATGTCTGTGCCCTCCACTCTATGGCAGCTGATGTCAGCTGGGGGAGGGATGGAAAACCACTACACAGAGAAACAGCTGACATTTCTCATCCATTTAGTTGGAGTCCTGGAAAAAGAAATGTCAGTCAATGTTGTTTCATGTCATAGATAAAGAGACAAAATCAATTATTCCTTTAACCTCTTCAGAACATGAGTGTTTAAGGCTCGATGTTCTGCTGCTGGAATAGAAACTCAGCAGAATATGTAATATGACTTGGAGATACATCTATGACATTCGACATTACTATTCCAGCTGTTATAAGTCCTCCAAATCTGATCATTCGACAGTATATATATATATATATATATATATATATACACAGTATTATACTGTGTATATATGGACTGTCGAATGATACATATATACAGTCATGGCCAAAAGTTTTGAGAATGACAGAAATATTAATTTTTACAAAGTCTACTGCTTCACTTTTTCTAATGGCAATTTGCATATACTCCAGAATGTTATAAAGAGTGATCAGCTTAACAGCAATTACTTGCAAAGTCAATATTTGGCAAGAAAATGAACTTTATCCCCCAAAACACATTTCAACATCATTGCAGCCCTGCCTTAAAAGGACCAGCTAACCTCTTTTCAGTGATTGCTCCATTAACACAGGTGTGGGTGTTGATGAGGACATGGCTGGAGATCAATCTGTCATGATTAAGTAAGAATGACACCACTGGACACTTTAAAAGGAGGCTAGTGCTTGGCATCATTGTTTCTCTTCTGTTAACCATGGTTATCTCTAAAGAAACACGTGCAGTCATCATTGCAATGCACAAAAATGGCCTAACAGGGAAGAGTATCGCAGCTAGAAAGATTGCACCTCAGTCAACAATCTATCGCATCATCAAGAACTTCAAGGAGAGAGGTTCCATTGTTGCCAAAAAGGCTCCAGGGCGCCCAAGAAAGACCAGCAAGCGCCAGGACCGTCTCTCAAAAAAAGTGTTTCAGCTGCGGGATCGGGCTACCAGCAGTGCAGAGCTTGCTCAGGAATGGCAGCAGGCAGGTGTGAGTGCATCTGCACGCAATGTGAGGCGGAGACTCTTGGAGCAAGGCCTGGTCTCAAGGAGGGCAGCAAAGAAGCCACTTCTCTCCAGAAAAAAACATCATGGACAGACTGATATTCTGCAAAAGGTACAGGCAGTGGACTGCTGAGGACTGGGGTAAAGTTATTTTCTCTGATGAATCCCCTTTTCGATTGTTTGGGACATCAGGAAAACGCCTCATTCGGAGAAGACAAGGTGAGCGCTACCACCAGTCTTGTCTCATGCCAACTGTTAAGCATCCTGAAACCATTCATGTCTGGGGTTGCTTCTCAGCCAAGGTAATTGGCTCTCTCACAGTCTTGCCTAAAAACACAGCCATGAATAAAGAATGGTACCAGAATGTCCTCCAAGAGCAACTTCTCCCAACCCTCCAAGAGCAGTTTGGCGATCAACAATGCCTTTTCCAGCATGATGGAGCACCTTGCCATAAAGCAAAGGTGATAACTAAATGGCTCAGGGAACAAAACATAGAGATTTTGGGTCCATGGCCTGGAAACTCCCCAGATCTTAATCCCATTGAGAACTTGTGGTCAATCATCAAGAGACAGGTGGACAAACAAAAACCTAAAAATTCTGACAAAATGAAAGCATTGATTGTGCAAGAATGGACTGCTATCAGTCAGGATTTGGTCCAGAAGTTGATTGAGAGCATGCCAGGGAGAATTGCAGAGGTCCTGAAGAAGAAGGGTCAACACTGCAAATTATTATTATTATTATTATACATTTATATAGCGCCATTTATTCCATGGCGCTTTACATATGAAAAGGGAAAAATATAGACAGGTACAATAAACATGTGCTAGACAAGGGACACACAAGTACAGAAGGAGAGAGGACCCTGCCCGCGAGGGCTCACAGTCTGCAGGGATGGGTGAGAATACACTAGGAAAGGGTAGAGCTGGTCGTGCTATGGTTCAGTACACTGAGGAGCATTGCAGGTTGTAGGCTTGTCGGAACAGGTGGGTCTTCAGGTTTTTCTTGAAGGTCTCCGTTGTTGGTGAAAGTCTGATGTTTTGCGGCAGGGAGTTCCAGAGTATGGGGGAAGCCCGGGAGAAGTCTTGTATGCGGTTATGGGAAGAAGAGATGAGTGGGGAGTCGAGAAGGAGATCTTGAGAGGATCGAAGGTTGCGTGTGGGTAGGTAGCGGGATACCATGTCACAGATGTATGGAGGAGACAGATTGTGGATGGCTTTGTATGTCATGCAAATATTGACTTGCTGCATTAACTCATTCTAACTGTCAATATAAGCTTTTGTTACTCATATGTTTGCAATTATATTTCTGTCTGTGATAAAAACATCTGTCAAACACACATAAAAACCAGAGGGCAGCAGATCATGTGAAAATATAATATATGTGTCATTCTCAAAACTTTTGGCCATGACTTTATATATGTAAAGTCATTGACGAAAGTGTTTGCACCCTTGAAACTGTTTAAGAAAATGAAGTATTTATCCGAGAAGATTATTGCAATTATATGTTTTGTTATACTCATATTTATTTCATTTGTGTAAGGCATAAAAAACAGAGAAAAAGAAGAGAACATAATTTCAGACAAAACCCCAAAAATAGGTCAGAAAAAAATTGTTTTCACCTCAACTTAAAATTTGAATAAAAAACTGCAATCAATCGCTTCCTATAACCATCAACAAGCTTCTTACATCTCTCACCTGGAATTTTGGCCCACTCTTCTTTTGCAAACTGCTCCAGGTCTTTCATATATGAAGGCGCTTTCTCCAAACAGCAATTTTAAGATCTCTCCACAGGTGTTCAATGGGATTTAGATCCGGACTCATTACAGGCCACTTCAGAACTCTTCAGCACTTTGTTTTCATCCATTCCTGGTTGCTTTTTGAACTATGGGGTCTTTGTCCTGGTGGAAGACCCATGACTTTGGATGCAAACCCAGCTTTCTGATACTGGGCAATATATTGCAACCCAAAATCCTTTGGTAATCTTCAGATTTCATGATGCTTTGCACATAGTCAAGGCACCCCGTGCCAAAGGCAGCAAAACAATACCACTACACGCTTTCCCAGAAGGATTTTGGCTTACTCATGTACATTTTGACCAAGATAGGTCCAAACAATAGAAAAAGCCCTTCCCATATTAGAGAACCAAAACAAAAAAGGGAACTAGGCAAATATAATGAAAATATTTATTATTTAAATAGAGACATAGGAGAAAAGACATCAAAGTACAAAAAACACCAGGTACACATAAATAATGTGAACAGTGGCACAGTACCCTTACATAAAATAGCCTGTAAAGATGTAAATTATACAAATGGAAAGAGGGAGGCATATCTAAAGAAGAATATAATGCCATCTGCAGAACTGCAGGGCACAAATCATATTATCTAAAGATGACAATGAATTAAGGCTTGCAAGTGACATCAAAAGCAACAAAAAAGGATTTTGGGGAAAAGTAAAAGAAAAGTCAAAGATGCTATAGGATTTTTACAGGATGAAAATGATGAAATGGTAAGACAGGATGTTGAGAAGGCTGAACTGTTAAATTCCTATTTTGCATCTGTTTTCTCTCAGAAAGGAAATGTAACATCAACTGATCTTCACTGTCCTATTAAAGGAATAAAAGAATCCAGGATATCTATAAACAGAAAGACAGTGAGGAAACACTTAGCTAACCTAAATTAATTCAAGTCTCCAGGTCCAGCTGAATTACACCCCAGAGTACTGAAGGAAATAGCAGAAGAAATTCTTGAACCACTGTCCATAATCTTTGAAAATTCTTGGAGAACAGGAAAAGTCCCAGAAGACTGGAGAAGAGCGAATGTTGTTCCTATCTTCAAAAAGGGGAAGAAGGTGGACCCAGGGAACTACAGGCCGGTGAGTCTGACTTCTATACCAGGAAAGATCTATGAACAAATTATTAAAGAACATGTATGCAAGTACCTGGATAAGAATGAAGTGATTAAACAGAGTCAGCATGGATTTGTAACTAATAAGTCATGTCAGACTAACTTAATTTCCTTCTATGACAGAATCACTGACTGGGTGGATCAGGGAAATGCTGTAGATATAGTATATCTTGACTTCAGCAAAGCATTTGACAAAGTATCTCACACAATCCTTATTGAAAAAATGACTAAGTGTGGAATGGACAAGGCAACTGTTAGGTGGATTCATAACTGGCTTAGTGATCGGACCCAAAGAGTGGTCATAAATGGCTGCACATCCCATTGGAAGAATGTATCAAGTGGGGTACCACAAGGCTCTGTTTTGGGCCCTGTATTGTTCAACATCTTTATCAATGATTTAGATGAAGGAATTGAGGGTAAGCTGATCAAATTTGCTGATGACATAAACCTAGGAGGGGTAGCTAATACTAGAGAAGAGAGAGAGAGAGGATTCAAAAAGATATAAATAAACTGGAGCAGTGGGCAGCAACTAACAGAATGGATTTTAACAGGGAAAAATGCAAAGTACTACATCTGGGCAATAAAAATGAAAAAAGCATATACAAAATGGGAGGAATAGGGCTAAGTAACAGCACATGTGAAAAAGACTTGGGTATACTAATTGATCACAGACTGAACATGAGTCAACAGTGTGATGCAGCAGCAAAAAAAGGCAATTGCAATTCTAGGATGTATCAACGGAAGCATACAGTCTAGATCACGTGAGGTCATTATTGCCCTCTACTCCTCTTTGGTCAGACCTCATCTGGAATACTGTGTTCAGTTTTGGGCACCACATTTTAAAAAAGACATCAACAAACTGGAGCAAGTTCAGAGAAGAGCGACCAGAATGGTGACCGGTCTGCAAACCATGTCCTATGAGGAACGGTTGCAGGATTTGGGAATGCAAAAAAGAAGACTGAGAGAATACTTAATAGCTGTCTACAAATATCTCAAGGGCTGTCACATTGTAGAAGGATCATCTTTATTCTCATTTGCACAAGGAAAGACTAGATGCAATGGGATGAAACTGAATGGGAGGAGACACAGATTAGATATTAGAAAAAACTTTTTGACAGTTAGGGTGATCAATGAGTGGAACAGGCTGCCACGAGAGGTGGTGAGTTCTCCTTCAATGGAAGTCTTCAAACAGAGTCTGGACAGATATCTGTCTGGGATGATTTAGAAAATCCTGCTTTGAGCAGGGGGTTGGACCAGATGGCCCAGGAGGTCCCTTCCAACTCTACTATTCTATGATTCTATGATTCTATACACCATATAACCCTAACATAAATCTCAAAATTCATAAACCACCAGTGGATATGTTATATAAAAAGGGTATATATATATTTCCGAAAAGGCTCTAAGCCGTGTATCATAATGGTCTAACTAGAGCATATATGTACAATGCAAATGATTAGGCATAAATCAAATACCATAAAGATACTAATGGGTGGTAAGACAGCATGTGTGCACATATAGGGGGTTCAAGGACCAAATCCTAAAAAATAATGAAATTGTACACTTGACTATGTATATTGGATCATGGAGATGGGGTCTAGTGACCAAAATCAATGCATACAACAAGGGCAGCTAAATTCTGCCGCTATAAAGACACATACCTGACCCTCTTCCCTAATATTGAAATGTTTGTTAAATTGGTATCCGAGGAATTGAAGAACATTCCTATGAGAATACATAGCGACAATTTGTCGAGGAGACAACGGACTGCATTAAAGGAACTTAAGGCCATCAAGGGGGTGGTGATAAAACCAGCGGATAAAGGGGGTAACGTGGTGGTGTGGCCCACCACCATGTATGAAAAGGAAGCGTTTAGACTACTACGAAATCCAGAATGCTATCGCAAGCTCTCTTCTAACCCTACCTCCGCTTTCCAGGCAGAACTACGGAAGATTTATATCTATGGGCAAACGTGCAATAATTGGGCGATGGATTTACTACTGATTGATCACTAGAGCTTTATTTGTTAGTTTATTCCATACCTCTGAATAAATATTATCTCTGGTGCCATGTGTTTGCACATATGTGGGTGGTCTGGGTATGTGTCTTTATAGCGGCAGAATTTAGCTGCCCTTGTTGTATGCATTGATTTTGGTCACTAGACCCCATCTCCATGATCCAATATACATAGTCAAGTGTACAATTTCATTATTTTTTAGGATTTGGTCCTTGAACCCCCTATATGTGCACACATGCTGTCTTATCACCCATTAGTATCATTATGGTATTTGATTTATGCCTAATCATTTGCATTGTACATATATGCTCTAGTTAGACCATTATGATACACGGCTTATAGCCTTTTCGGAAATATATGTATACCCTTTTTATATAACATATCCCACTGGTGGTTTATGAATTTTGAGATTTATGCTAGGGTTATATGGTGTATAATTTACATCTTTACAGGCTATTTTATGTAAGGGTACTGTGCCACTGTTCACATTATTTTTGTGTAACTGGTGTTTTTTGTACTTTGATGTCTTTTCTCCTGTGTCTCTATTTAATTAATAAATATTTTTATTATATTTGCCTAGTTCCCTTTTTTGTTTTGATTCTCATGTACATTTTGGCAAACTGCAGTCTAGCTTTTTTATGCCTCGCTGTCAGCAGAGGTCTCTTGCCATAGAGTTTTATTTCATTCAAACGACGATGGATGGTTCATACTAACATAGATGCACCCTGAACCTGTAAGACAACTTGAATATTTTTGGAACTTGATTGGGGCTGCTTGTCCACCATCCGGATTATCGTGCATTGTAACCTTTCATAAAATTTTCTCTGTCGTCCATGTACAGGGAGTTTAGCTGCAATGTTATGATGAGTTGCATATTTCTTGATTATGTTGTGCACCATAGTCAAAGGAACATCAAGATCCCTGGAGATGGACTTGTAACCTTGAGACTATTGATATTGTTCAACAATTTTAGTTACAAGTCCTCAGACAGTTGTCTTCTCCTCTTTCTGTTCTCTATGCTTAGTGTGCCACACACAGACACGCAATGCAAACATTGAGTCAACTTCTCCGCTTTTTATCTGTTTTCAGGTGTGATTTCCATATTGCCCACACCTGTTTACATGTCGTGAGTGAGTTTGAACAAGCATCACATGCTTGAAACAAAGTTTTTTACCCACAGTGCCAACAATTTTGTCCCTCCCATTTTGGGGTTTTGGTTTGAAATTATGTCCAATTTGCTATTTTTTATCTGTTTTTTGCGTTGTACAAATACACACAAAGGAAATAAACATGTGTATAACAAAACATGTGCAATTGTAATAATTTTCTGGGAAAATACTTCATTTCCTTGAACAGTTTAAATGGTGACAACACTTTTGGCCATAACTATATATATATATATATATATATATATACTGGGGCGTATCTAGGGGGGGCAGCTGGGGCACGTGCCCCGGGTGCAGCCGGCAGGGGGGCGCAGTCGGGCCGCCTAATGCGGCGGTCCGCAGTGTCTCCCCCGCGGCTGTGTTCTGCCGCCCCCGGCCTGGGAGTCGGCGGCTCCCTGTGCTGGCTGTCAAGCTGACAGCCGGCGCAGAGAAGCTGCTGCGTGCCGGCTCTCAGGGATCAATTGTACTGGCGTCTATACAGATGCCAGTACAATTGAAGCTCTGACCCCTGCGTCAGAGCGACGCCAGCAGCGTGATCAGGTCATGTGATCACGCTGCTGACGTCATTCGCCGGCGGCGCCCTGAAGGGTGAAGAGTGGTGATGAATGTGCTCCACTATGGAGCTGAAGAAACCACAGAAGATTAACGGGGACATAATGTGTGAGTGTGTGTGTATGGGGGGGGATTTAGAGTGGGGATGGGGGTTCTTTTATGTGTGGGGTGGGGATGGGGGTTCTTTTATGTGTGGGGGGTTTGGAATGGGGATGGGGGTTCTTTTATGTGTGGGGGGTTTAGAGTGGGGATGGGGGATACATTATGTGTGGGGGGATTTGAAGTGGGGATGGGGGTTCTTTTATGTGTGGGGGGGATTTGGAGTGGGGATGGGGGTTCTTTTATGTGTGGGGGGATTTGTCGTGGGGATGGGGGTTCTTTTATGTGTGGGGGGATTTGGAGTGGGGATGGGGGTTCTTTTATGTGTGGGGGGGTTTGGAGTGGGGATGGGGGATACATTATGTGTGGGGGGATTTGGAGTGGGGTTGGGGGTTCTTTTATGTGTGGGGGGTTTGGAGTGGGGATGAGGGGATACATTATGTGTGGTGGGGATTTGGAGTGGGGATGGGGGTTCTTTTATGTGTGGGAGGTTTGGAGTGGAGATGGGGGATACATTATGTGTGGGGGATTTGGAGTGGGGATGGGGGTTCTTTTATGTGTGGGGGTTTGGAGTGGGGATGGGGGGATACATTGTGTGGGGGGATTTGGAGTGGGGATGGGGGTTCTTTTATGTGTGGGGGGGTTTGGAGTGGGGATGGGGGATACATTATGTGTGTGGGGGTGATTTGGAGTGGGGATGGGGGTTCTTTTATGTGTGGGGGGTTTGGAGTGGAGATGGGGGGATACATTATGTGTGGGGGGATTTGGAGTGGGGATGGGGGATTATTTTATATGTGGGGGGATTTGGAGTGGGGATGGGGGATTATTTCATATGTGGGGGGATTTGGAGTAGGGATGGGGGATTATTTTATATGTGGGGGATTTGGAGTGGGGATGGGCGATTATTTTATATGTGGGGGGATTTGGAGTAAGGATGGGGGATTATTTTATATGTGGGGGGATTTGGAGTGGGGATGGGGGTTATTGTATTGTGGGGGGATTTGGAGTGGTGATGGGGGTTATTTTATGTGTGGGGGGATTTGGAGTGGGGATGGGGGGATTTAATGTGTGTGGGGGGATTTGGAGTGGGGATTTGGGGATTTAATGTGTGTGGGGGGATTTGGAGTGGGGATGGGGGGTTATTTTATGTGTGGGGGGAATTGGAGTGGCGATGGGGGGGTTATTTTATGTGTGGCGGGATTTGGAGTGGGGATGGGGGGTACTTAATGTGCATGGGGGATTTGGAGTGGGGACGGGGGATTTAATGTGTGGGGGGATTTGGAGTGGGGATGGGGGGATTTAATGTGTGTGGGGGGATTTGGAGTGGGGATGGGGGTTATTTTATGTGGAGGGGGATTTGGAGTGGGGATAGGGGATACTTAATGCGTGTGGGGATTTGGAGTGGGGATGAGGGGATTTAATGTGTGTGGGGGGATTTGGAGTGAGGATGGGGGCATTTAATGTGTGTAGGGGGGATTTGGAGTGAGGATGGGGGCATTTAATATGTGTGGGGGGATTTGAGGGTACTGAAGAGTATGTATGAGGAAACAGTATGGGGGATGGTTGCAGACAGTATGGGGAGCGAACTGGTGAATGTACTGTATGTGGACACAGTATGGGGAGTGAGGGTGATGGATGTGTGCAGACACTATGGGGAGTCAGGGTTATGTGTGAGCAAACAGTATAGAGAGTGAGGGGTAAATATATGAGGAGACAGTATGGTGAACAGGGGGGATGTGAGAGGAGACAGTGTGAGGAGGGAGGGGAATAGTGTGAGGTGACAGTATATTGCAGATATTTTTATTTAGGGGCATTATAATGACTCTTCTGTCTTTAAGGGCATCATGTGGAGAGTTGGTGCAGAAGAGTGGAGAAGATGGAAATCTGCAGAGACGAGCTGTGGATAAGAAAACTCATCATGGGATCTGGACAAGATGAAGAAAAGGAGAACGACTCCAGAGACGACGTCATCTATAAGGTACTTGGATGTAAATATTAATTGTGATACTGACTAATTCTCATGCTTTTATTTGTTAGGAGCATTAAAGGGGTTCTCCAGGTCTGTGCTGAGTCTGCAGTCACATAGAATGACTGCAGACTAAGCACAAACCTGGACAACCCCTTTAATGCTCCTAACATAAATAAAAACATGAGAATTAGTCAATTTCAGAATTCTCACAGTGCGCATTGCACGCTGTTAGGATTCACTCGTGCCGGTAATTTACATACATTTGTCACATGCTGACTAGACGTGTGTGACCTCACTCAATGAGAATGAACAGAGCGAGGCCGGGCACGTCTAGTCAGAATGTGGCCAGAAGTATATAAATCACATGCTTGTGCTGACATGACCGTGTGACTCTCGCCACCGGTAAGGGAGAACCCTAAAAGTGTGCAGAGCAGTCGTTGTGAGAATTCAGAAGCTGCAATGTCAGGATTCAGCTCTGCAGGTTCCAGTAGTCATCACATGGACACTTCACTCATATGCGATTTTCATACTTATGGTCCTGTGACAACGAGCTTCTCTTCCTGCTTCTCTCAGTTTTTCACTGAACATTGAGAGCATTAGGGAGAGCAGCTCGTCGGTACATGACTAAGTGTGCAAATCGCATGTGTGCTTGGGGGGGGCGCCAAACCAAATTCTTGCCCCAGGTGCCAGAAAGCCTAGATACACCTCTGTATGTATATATATATATATATAAATATATATATATATATAGATATCACCTTAGCTGTGATATTGTTATAGAGACAGCACTGTGCAAAAGTTTCAGGCAGATGTGGAAAACATGCTGCAATGTAAGAATGCATTTAGTGAAAGTGCTCATGCTTTATTTTTATTCATTAACAAAATGTAAAGTGAATGAATAAAAGAAAATCTAAATCACATCGATATTTGGCGTGATCACGCTTTGCTTTCGTTTGCAATAATTTGTTCTGATTTAATTTTCTCTTGTTCTTTCACATCACATTTTGTTAATTGATTAAAATAAACTATTAGCACTTCTATTTTTGCAAGCATTCTTACTTTGCAGCATTTTTTTCACACTTGGCTAAAACTTTTGTATACTACTGTATGTCATGAGACACATTGCAAAATTTTCTCCACCTGGCATCACACTTTCAACTGTATCAACATCCCAGATGCCGATACAGTTGAAAGCAATGATGGCGGAAGGAGCATCAACCGATGCTCCCTCTTCCATATTCCCCCTCTGTGTTTGATGTCTCAGCACAGCGGGCGCGATGACGTCACTACAAAGCACTTGCTGTGCCAAGCAATGTATAGGATCAGAGGACACCATGAAGAGACTGGAGCACTATGTGAGGCCCATTATACTGTATGGAGCACTATGTAGGGATCATTATACTGTGTGGAGCACTATGTAGGGCCACTATGCTGTATAGTGCGCTATATTGGGCCATTATACTGTATATTGTATGGAGCAATTGTTTGTGGTCATTATACTCTATATTGGACTATGTGAGGCCATTACACTGTATGGAGTACTTTGTGAGGCCATAATACTGTATGGAACACTATGTGTGTCCCATTATACTATATGGAGGATAATGTGGGACCAATATACTGTTATGAGCACTATGTGGTACCACTATACTGTACAGTGCATGATGTGGGGCCATTATACTATATAATGTATGGCAAACTTTTTATAGCCATTTTACTGTGCAGAGGACGATCTGGGGCCATTACACTGTACGGAGCACTATGTGAGGCCATTATACTGAGTGGAGCACTATGTGGGACCATTATACTGTATGGAGCACTATATAGGGCCCATTATACTATAGAGGACTATGTGGAGCCATTATTCTGTATAGAATACTTTTTGTGGCCTTTATGCTGTATGAACCACTATGTGAGGCCCATCATACTGTATGGAGAACTATGTGGGGCCATTATACTGTATGAAGCACTTTCTGTGGCCATTATGCTGTACAGAGGACTATGTGAGGCCATTATACTGTATAGAGCACTATGTGGGGTCATTATACTGTATGGAGCACTATTTGGGGCCATTATACTGTATGTAGCACTTTTTGTTGCCATCATACTGTATAGAGAACTATGTGGGGTCATTATACTGTATAGAAGGAAATAGAGGGCCTGTTATACTGTATGAAGGACTATATGGGAACCATTATACTGTATGGAGCACCTTTTGTGGCCATTAATCAGTATGGAGGGTTGTGTGAGGATTACAGTTGGGGAATTATACTGTGATGGGGGTTACCTTACTTTGTAGGGAGATTAAGGGAGGGGGGTACAGTAGGGTCATCATACCATGTGAGTTTAGCCTTCTGTGGAGAAATTCACTGTGGGAGTATCTTACTTTGTTTGGGGTGTACTTTTGTTGGTATCATACTTTATTATTTATCCTTTGTTATTACATATTTAAATTAGGCTATTGGGCCATATGCTTTTACTGCTCTTACATATACCATTCCAAAATGTTATGCTATGATGTATTAATTAAAATGTACTTTGTTTAGTGGACAACCCCTTTACGTTTGTTTCCATATATTTGAGGACAAGGAAAAACGTCCTCAATTATAGACATTTATTTTAATTAGTATCAAGGTTGGCCCACAACTTTGTCCAAGCTTTTAATTTTGGCCCTCTGTGTATTTGAGTCTGACATCCCTGATAGGGGCAGGTGCGAATGATGACTATGTGTTCTCCATCTGAGAAAAATTGTCTGATTATGCTAATCACACAGACTTTTATCATAGTTTGATCTGATTTTCTTGGATGTGTAGAATTTAAAAAAAAAAGTTTTCTCCATCCTCTCTGCAGTGACCCGGTCCAGAGTGTGTCCATCCCTTTTAGTAAACCTGGACCGTGAGTAGATTCTGTACACTGCAACTCACTCCTAAGTTATCCTTTTACTGTTACAGGGTTTAAATGAATCAAAAACTCAGTAATCTCATATATTCCTCAGTTATGTGTTTCAGTGTTCTATTACAGTAAGTGCACTTTTCATTTGGTGTGTTCCAGCACCATATGCTGGTGAAATGCATGATTTATATATTAATCTCACAATGTGAAGACTGACACAAGAATCGAGAGTTATCCTATTGGTCAGTGACCCTGTCACCAAGGTTCAATAGGAGGAGCTACCTCCAGTCTCTGTCTAGACAAGAGAGATCTGAAAAGTCCTTAGGGAGTCTGGTTCAAGATGTGACCTATAGCAGACCTCATGTGAGGGGTCTCCTGATCCCCCACCGGCTCCATGCCTGGAGGTTCATCCTTCTCTTCAGCTCAAGACTTACAGCCAGGCCTAATACCTTGGATCATCCCCTGACTTCTACAGCCAAGATGGCTAAAGATTTTTAAGCCTTTTAACCCTGGATCCCCGCTGTCCGGTTTAAGGCGTGCTTCTCCAGCATTAGGTCACACTAAATGTGTACAGAAGAACTTATTGCTAAACGTGTTGAGGAAATCGAGGGTCTCCTGCCTCACCGCAAATTATCGCTATTTACTTCAAGTATATTTCTGCACTTACTATGACAAGCTGAGAAAATGAATACGGTATTTCATGTCTGTAAATATTGCCATATATTCCCTCTTCTGCCTTTATGCTACCAAGACACTTTGAATTTCTTATAATTGCCTGCAAGTACTGCTTCTAATACAGGTTCTTAAAGCTACAGAGCCTTAATTCTGTGTCAGAATCCAATCCTGAACTGTATTGGCAGTGGATTCCCCATGTGAACTGTAAACCCTTACTCCATGTTATATCTCCCCGTTCTGCTGAAGTAAAGTAGCTGTTATCCCCGAGACCTGTTGTCTGTGGTTATTCAATCGGCTGTAGACACTGCGTGGGGGTGGATAACAGTGAACGGAATAGCCTCATACCAGGGCTGTTGCTTCTCTATTTAGTCTGTCCATGAAAATCGGACTGCACTTGGATTTCAGGCGAGTTCGGTACAATGTTTTCCACAGACATGAATAGGTGAGTGCCGTCTGATTATCAGAAGCAAATTGTGCACGCTGCAAGTTTTTTCCTCGGACCACTTGGTTACAAGAAAAAATTGGATATGTGCACTGCCTTATGGAATAACATTGGTCCAAGTACGATCCAATGTTTTGACGGATCACACTCATACTGAAACTACGGTCATTCATCAAGCCCTAAAGAAAATGTTACAGTAGCGGTGAGAGATGATCAATGGGAGTGCCGGATGTCATATTAATATCCAATCCAACAAACAGGCCACTAATAAATAAGTAGTAGCCAAACCCTTCACCTAAAAAATCTAAAGTTTAAATTTTCTAACAGCAAATATTTTGATCACAAATCAATTAATATCAACCATATTAATATTTTTGGTAAATAATGGGAAGATACCAAAACAAAGATAACTCAAAGGTCTGAAACCATTAAAAATAAAAGAACCCGACAACTTTTCACAATGTTCAAGGTAGTAATCATGCGAATAAAGAATTCAGACTGAGGGGCAGTGACAATGCTAAAAAATAGAAGTACACTACCAGTTAGATAGGGCAGTTGTACAAACTCAGAGAACAATGAAATCTTATGAAAGTGAGTGAAAGTGCAACTGGTTCTTCATGTGCTGCAACAGTTAAACCGATCGCCAAGTAGAGCCACAATGAAGGACATGACCTTAGTAAATGAGCCCCTGGAGCCTCAGATGTGGTTAGTAATAAAATAGGGTAGTCTCTGGCTTGTAAAGAAATACTCCTTAATTGGTTCAAATGCAAACAGAGATGATGACGTAAAAAACTAATCTTGCCACTTTACCAGGTATAATAATGCCAAGCACCAATCACTGTCTACTCAAATCTAATGTTACATTAAATTCTGTGTCATATATCCAGTACATTACAAATTAGGGATGCGGGAATCTTTTGGGTCGAGACACAAAATGTAGACAAATGAACTAATTAGGAAAACACTGGGTAAAACTACTGTGGGCATCAAAATAAACTTCACTGACTGGTGCCAGAGAGCTCCTGACAAGGCCAATATATTTATAGAATGCATTAAAGGCAATATGTCAGAAGGTTATTGCAAATTTCAGGGATGTGTCACTTATTAGCAGTGGCATAACTTGTCTGATGTGCCCCGGTGCGAGATTTGGACCTGGCCCCAAGCATGTATGTTGGTCAGATATATGGGCCCTTGTAGCATTCTAAATCCTATAAGGACATAAAAGTTCCACCTGTTATGTTTTGGTAGCTGAGGAGGGCAGGAGCAAAAAACCGCAAAGGCAGCCAAACACCAGAGAGGTTGGTATCTAATAGGTTGCAGACCCCTAAACTAACCACACAGCTAGAAGCACCGGGGACGTTCCTACGGTGCCCTAGACGCCTCGTCACAGCGGAGAGATTAGCTAGCCCTGTAGATGGAAAGAAGAAAGCTAACCGCCCTGGAGTAGAGCCCCAAAGTATTAGGAAGCCCCCAAACAGATAATGGCGGTTAGACAAGAGGAAAACACGAACACAGACAGAAAATAGAATGAGCAAACACTGGGCCCTAAAACTGTCTAGATAGGATAGTACAGGAGAGAATACTGTCTGCAACCCAACAAAACCCTAGGAAAAATTCCAACACTTCTGCATCTCGACCACCTATATCAGATCTCTGGTGTGAAAAACGCAGCTACCCAGCAGTAAAATATCACAGGAACTGAGCACAAGTGCAAATACAAAAAGAGAACAGAGACCAGCGCAAGCCCCCCAAAGGGGACCCGGCTGAACTCAAAAGCAAAGCCGCAAAAACAAGGGAAATCAAACCACAGAAAAAAAACAGAAAGTAACTTATCTGAATGATAGCAGGAGACAGCAGAAAAGCAAGCTGAATTCCAACCTAGACCAGGAAGTAACAATTGATCACCGGCGAGGATCATGGGCGGCCAGCTCACTTATAGCAGGCCAGTCCGTCCCCCTGTTAACCATTCATCCATTGCAGGTGGAGAACTCTTGCTGTTCAACATAGGTTCAATACCCTCAGCAACCACCAGAGGGAGCCTCAGCTCCGAAGTCGTCTCCAACACATTCACAACATCCACCTCTCTCCCATTATGTAGTAATGTCTCCCATCTTGTACTCCTTCCTGGTATATATGTTCCCTATCCTGGGCGCATCCTAGTATACTTGTCCGCCATCCTGGTATATATCCCTCATCCTGACCTCATCCTGGTATATATAGGTGCTTCTCACAAAATTAGAATATCATCAAAAAGTTAATTTATTTCAGTTTTTCAATACAAAAATTGAAACTCATATATTATATAGAGTCATTACAAACAGAGTGATCTATTTCAAGTGTTTATTTCTGTTAATGTTGATGATTATGGCTTACAGCCAATGAAAACCCAAAAGTCATTATCTCAGTAAATTAGAAAAATTAGCAAAAAACACCTGCAAAGGCTATCTAAATGTTTAAAAAGGTCCCTTAGTCCATTTCAGTAGGCTCCACAATCATGGGGAAGACTGCTGACTTGACAGATGTCCAGAAAGCAGTAATTGACACACTCCACAAAGAAAGTAAATTTTGCATTTCATTTAGAAATCAAGGTCTCAGAGACTGGAGGAAGAGTGGAGAAGCACACAATCCAAACTGCTTGAGGTCTAGTGTGAAGTTTCCACAATCAGTGATGGTTTGGGGAGCTATGTCATCTGCTGGTGTAGGTCCACTGTGTTTTATCAAGACCAAAGTCAGCGCAGCCATCTACCAGGAAATTTTAGAGCACTTCCTGCTTCCCTCTGCCGATAAGCTTTTTGGAGATGGAAATTTCATTCTCCAGCAGGATTTGGCACCTGTCCACACTGCCAAAAGTACCAATACCGGGTTTAAAAACAACAGTATCACTGTGCTTGATTGGCCAGCAAACTCACCTGACCTTAACCCCATAGAGAATCTATGGGGTATTGTGAAGAGGAAGATGAGAGACATCAGACCTAACAATGCAGATGAGCTGAAAGCTGCTATCAAAGCGACCTGGGCTTCCATAACACCACAGCAGTGCCACAGGCAGATCGCCTCCATGCCACGCTGCATTAGTGCAGTAATTGATGCAAAAGGAGCCCCGACCAAGTATTGAGTACATTTACTGATCATATTTTCAGTAGGCCAACATTTTGGATTTTAAAATCGTTTTTCAAGCTGGTGTTATAAAGTATTCTCATTTACTGAGATAATGGTTTTTGGGTTTTCATTGGCTGTAAGCCATAATCATCAACATTAACAGAAATAAACACTTGAAATAGATCACTCTGTAATGATTCTATATAATATATGTGAAGAACTGAAATAAATTACCTTTTTGATGATATTCTAATTAAGTGAGAAGCACCTGTATGTACTCGATCCTGATATTCATTTGTCCCATTTGTTCACCCTTCCTGGCCCCATCTTTGTATATATAACTCATCCTGGTATATATGTTCCTTATCCTGGGCCCCATCCTGAAATACAGTATATGTAGGCAATTATGGGGCAATTAGGTATCTGCCTCTTGAGGTTTTTAACTTCCTTTGTATTAACACTAAGATTATAGGTTGAACTTCTACAACTTGTGTCTTTTTTCAAATTCATTAACTGTGAAACTATGAATAGAAAAACGTACCTGTAAGAATGTTGCCAATAACAGTGAGAAGACATTATCCTCAAGTGTACACATACTAAACTTAATGTATATTCAACAGAACCGTGATGAAGCTGGTAAGATGGGATACATATGGATAAATAGAAAGAAACAACAAACAAGGAGACTGTGTGATATGGAAATTATTTGAGCATTTATTTAGTAGAACAGATGGAGTTGATATATACTGACAAAGATGAAAGTGCTGTAGAAGACAGCACGAAAAATAATTTACTATAGTGATTGATGTGACCGAGGGAAGATGATTGGATACATATGGTAACACAAATTGTGGGCAAAGACTCAGATGACAAGAAGGACTCAAGAAAGGTCAGGAGGTCAATCCCACATAATAGTAATCCAAAGGTTGCATTCAGATATCTAAGCAACTCGGACCAAGATCGGATCGTAATGCACAAACTGGCCGTCAGGTTCCCTGACCTGAGCGTTGAACAGCTTCATATACAGTATTTCTATGAGGCTGTCACTCTCGAGTTAGGAAATCTGCCGGCCAGTCCATGCTTTGTGGTCTGATCTCGGTCCGATTTATACGGACGTCTGACTGCGCCCTAAGAGAAGACAAATGCCGGATACAATCATTGGTGTTTGAGAAATTGCTGGATTGCAGCTAAAAAGGGTTGTCAGTATTTGAAAAACCCAATTCCCATTAAGTTACTGACAGTAATTACATTAATGACTGATTTACTTTAGTAGTCACAATGTAATGCTTTAACTTCTCTATTGCCGCTGCTTTTTATTTTCTTAGTGATTTCCGGCCGATAACTGTTGATTAAAATCATTACAACTGCGGTAACCAGCAAATCATAAAGAGACCCTTTTAATAAATGGTACTGTTCAAAGTGTACAATTGACCATTGTAAATAGACTGCCAATCACCCGGGCCAACAAGCAAAACACTCCTTTCAATCATCAGGCAAAATCATTTTTAAGCTTGAAATTAACCCTTGTGAC
>JARQOD010000001.1:72443868-72460715 GCA_033576555.1 Oophaga sylvatica | reverse complement strand
ACACCACACAGTGCCCAGGCAGACCCCTCCATGCCACGCCTTTGCAGTAATGATGAAAAAGGGGGCCCCCCGACCAAGATTGAGTATTTTTCTGATCATATTTTTCGGGGCCCCAAATTTTTTTGGGGTTTTTAAAATTTTTTTAAAAAGCTGGTGTTAAAAGTTTCCCCTTTTTTTCCCTGAGATGGGGGGGGGGGGGGGGGCATTTTTTTAACCCAAATCTCAACTTAACAAAATAAACACTTGAAAAGTCACTGGGTAATGATTCTATTAATATATGTAAAGAACTGAAAAAAACCCCCTTTTTTTGGGTATTTTTTTTAAAGGGGGGGAAGCCCCTGTAGTCTGACCTGTATATTTGTCCCCATGGGGGCCCCCCATTTTTTAAGTTTTTCCTCCATTTTGGTTTACAGTATCCCCCCCTTCCCCTTTTGGGGGCCCCCCCCCTTTTAAAATAATTTTCCTGGGATTTTTTTCCCCTTTTTCCTGGGCCCCATCCAAATTTCAGTATTTTGTAGGAAATTTTGGGGGGCCCATTAGGAAACCCCCCCTCTTGGGGTTTTTAACTTCCTTTGTTTTAAACAAAGATTGGGGGTTGAACTTCACAATTGTGTTTTTTAAAAAATCATTTTTTTGGAAACTTTAAAAAAAAAATTTTTAACCTGTAAGAAGGGTTCCCAAAACAGTGGAAGACATTTCCTCAAGGTCATTTAAAAACTTAATGTTATTCAAAAAAACCCCGTGATAAAGGGGGGGTTAAAAAATGGGTACATATGGATAAATAGAAAGAAACAACAAAAAAGGGGGACTGTGTGATTTTGGAAATTTTTTTGGCATTTTTTTTGTAGAACGATGGAGTTGATTTTACTGAAAAAGGGGATGAAATCTGTAAAGACAGCACGAAAAAATTTTTTTTTGGGGTTTGGATGTGCCCGAGGGAAAATGTTTTGGTACAAAGGAAACCCCAAAAAATTTTGGGCAAAGCCCCTTTAAACGAAGGACTAAGAAAGGGGGAGGTCAATCCCCATAATGAAAACCCAAAGGGTTTATTCAGTTTTAAGAAACTCGGACCAAGAGGGGTCAAAAACCAAACGGGGCCCTAGGTTCCCTGCCCGGGACTTTTAACAGCTTTTTACAGTATTTCTATGAGGCTGTCACCCCAAATTTTTGGAAAAAACTCCCGGGCCCCTCCTGTTTTGTGGTCTGATCTCGGTCCTTTTTTGGGAAAGCCCCTGACGGGCGCCCAAAAGAGAAGACAAATCCGGATACAATCATTGGTGTTTGAGAAATTTCTGGATTGGGAGCTAAAAAAAGGGGGTCAGTATTTAAAAACCCAATTCCCCTAAAATTACTGACGGGAATTACATTAAAAAAAAGTTTACTTTAAAAGCCCCAATGTAAAAGCTTTAAATCCCCATTGCCCCTGTTTTTTTTCTTAGTGATTTTCCCCCCCGTTAAAGTGGTTAAAATCATTACAACTGCCCCCCCCCCCCCAAAAACAATTTTTTTAAAAAGGGCCCTTTTTAAAAAAAAGGGACTGTTTTAAATGTAAATTTACCATTGTAAATTTTCTCCAATCACCCCGGGCCAACAAGCAAAAAAATCCCCTTTTTTTAAAACAGGCAAAATCATTTTTAAGCTTGATTAACCCCCCTTTAAAAACCCCCCATTTTGAAACCTTTAAAAAAACCCTTTCCCTTTTTTGGTTCGCCATGTCCCTTTTTGAGGTAATAATCAGGAACGCTTCCCAAAGGATCCCGCGATTCTGAATTTGTTTTTTCGTGCAAATTTTGGGTTTCCCTTTAGGGGGGAAAATTTTGGGGGGGATAATTTTTTTCGGTTTTATTTTTTGAAAAAAAAAGGAAATTTTGGGGGGAAAATTTTTTTAAAATTTTGCAGTTTTTTAAATTTTGAATTTTTTTTTTGTTAAAAAACCCTAGAGTTAGGGGACACAAAATATTAAAAAATAACATTCCCACATGGGTTCTTTTTTTTTTTACAATTTTGGGAAAAAATTTTTTTTTTTTTGGAAATTTTTGGTTTTTAAAAATTTACCAAAAGTTTTTTTTTTTTACGCAAATTTTTAAAAAAACCCTTTTTTTTTGGGGCCCCCCCCACATTTTAAGTCACTTTGAGGGGCTATATGAGAAAATACCCAAAAATGGGCACCTTTTTAAAAAAATGCACCCCTCAAGCTACCAAAAACATTCAAGAAGATTTTTCCCCCAGGGGTTCACAGGAACAAAGCACGTGGGGGAAAAAAAAAAGGGCTTTTTAATTTTTTTTAAAAAAAAATTTTTTTTAGCACTTTTTTTCATTTTTAAATGGGAAAAGGGGGAAAAAGGACCCAAAATTTTTTTGAGCAATTTCCCTGGTACCAGTTTCCTCAATGTTTGGGCTAAACCACTGTATGGGCCCCGGGGAAGGCCAAAAAGGGGAAAGGGGCCCCTTTTTGGGCTTTTGAATGGAAAATATGCGGGGAAAATTTTTTTTGTTGCCATGTTGTTTTTGGGTGTCCCTGTGTGCCTAAACATTGGACCCCCCCCAAAAAATTTCCCCCTTTTGGGGAAAAAAAAGACACCCTAAGGAACTTATTAATCCCTTTTTTTACATTTGAACCCCCCAAAGCTTCACAAATTTTATCTGTAAAAAAAAAAAAGGGCTTTTTTTCCAAAATTTTTTTTTACCCCCATTTTTTTTATTTCAAGGGGGAAAGTAAAAAATTTGGGGTCCAAAATTTGGGGGCAATTTTTTCCTGAGTACAAGATACCTCTATGGGGCATAACCATTTTTTGGGGCGCACGGCAGGCCAGAAGGGAGGAGCCCTTTTTGACTTTTTAAAGGGGAAAATATGCGGAATATTTAGCGGTTGCCATGTCGTTTGGAGAGTCCCTGGGGCCTAACGGGGAGCTCCCCACAAGTCCCCCCATTTTGGAAACTGCCCCCCAAGGGAAAATTATCTAGTGCATGGGGCATTTTAACCCCCCCGGTGCTTAAAAAAATTGATCTTAAAAAAAGAAAGTATTTTTTTTCACAAAAAATTTCTTTTGCTCAGTTTTTTTTTTTAACGGGGAACATTTATAAATTGGTCCAAAAATTTGTTGGGCAATTTTCCTGAGACACAGATCCTCTTTGGGGTCAAAACCCACTGTGGGCCCACGGCAGGGCTAAAAAGGGAAGGGGGGCCCCTTTTTGCTTTTTGAATGGAAAATATCGGAAATTTTTTTTGGGGTTCCCATGCCCTTTGAGACCCTGTGTGCCAAAAAATTTTGGAGCTCCCCCCAAGTGCCCCCTTTTGGAAACTGACCCCCAAAAATTTTTAGAGCTAGTGACCTTTAAACCCCCCGGTGCTTCAAAATGGACCCTTTAAAAAAAAAGAAAGTATTTTTTTTCAAAAAAAATTTCTTTTAGCCTCATTTTTTTTTTTCACAGGGGCAACAAAAAAGGGGCCCAAAATGGGGGGGAATTTCCCTGGTACCAGTCCTATATGTGGTCAAACCATTTTTTTGGGTGCACGGCAGGGCTCAGAAGGGAAAGGGCCCCCAAATTTTGTTTTTTAAAGGAAAATATGCGGGAATATTGCGGTTGCCATGTCCTTTGGAGAGCCCCGGGGCCTAACATTGGGCCCCCCCAAGTATTTTTGGAAAAACTACCCCCCTAAGGAACTTACAGATGATTTGGCACTTGAACCCCCAGGTGCTTCAAAATTTTGACCTTAAAAAAAAAAAAGATTTTTTTCAAAAAAATTTTTTTTTAGCCTCATTTTTTCTTTTCAAAGGGAAAGGAAATTGGATCCTAAATTTTTGTTGGGCAATTCCCCGATCCAGATGTCTCTATTGGTCTAACCATGTTTGGGCGCACGGCAGGTCAGAAGGAAGGGCCTTTGATTTTTTAATGGAAAATTGCTTAATATTTGGGGTTCCCTGTCCATTTGGCGTTCTGTGTCCTAAAATTGGGCTCCCCCCAAAGTGCCCCCTTTTGGAACAGAACCCCTAAAATTTTATCTAGTGCATAGTGAGCACTTTAAACCCCCCCAGGGCTTCACAGAATTTATAACGCAGAGCGTGAAAATAAAAAATTTTTTTTTTTTCCCAAAAAGTTTTTTTTTCCCCCTATTTTTATTTTAAATGGTTACGGGAAAAAATTTGGCCCCAAAAGTTTTTTTTCCAGTTTTTCCGAGTTTTTACCCCTTGGGGGGGGGGAACCACTTTTGGGGGCACATCAGGGTGGAAAAAGGGTGTGTGCGCTTTGAAATCCCGACTTGGGAAGGTCGCGGCATTTTGTTCTTTTTCAGACCCCCGTGTGCCTAAACAGTAGAAACCCCCCCAAGTGACCTTTTTGGAAACGACCCCCCAAAAAATTTTTGGATGTGTGGGGCACTTTGAACCCCCCAAGGTCACAGGTTTATAACCCCCCGGGGTAAAATAAAAAATCTTTTTTTCCAAATCGGATTTTTTTGCCCCCCAAAATTTTTTTTTTTCCCAAGGGGGAAAATAAAAAAAACCCAAAAAATTGTTGTCCAATTTTTTCCCCGGGACGTTTTCCCCTATGGGGAGAAAACTGGGGACCTCGGGGTCGGGGGGAAAGGGGTTTTAAATGCCCATTGTTTGGAATGGTTTTTGGGGGTTTTTTTTGCAGAGCCCCCGTGTGCCAAAAAGAACCCCCCACAAGTGACCCCCTTTTGGAAATAGATCCCCCGGAAACTCCTATAATGTGTGAAAACGCTTTAACCCCAAAACCTTTCCCGAAGTTTTAACGCAGAGCCTGAAAAAAAAAAATCTTTTTTTTCCAAAAAATTTTTTTTTTACCCCCCCAATTTTTTTTTCCCTTTTTCAGGGAAAAAAATCCCCAAGTTTTTTGGCTTTTTCCCGATCCTAAAACCCCCCTTTGGGGGGTAAACCCCTTTGGGATACGTCGGGGTTGGAAAAAAGGGAGCACTGTTTGACTTTTGAACGCAAAATTGCGGAATCAATGGGGCGCCAGGGGTTTTTGGAACCCCCCCGGTGCCTAATTTGTGGAAACCCCCCAATTCAAAAATCCAACCCTAACCCCAAACCCCCCTAACTCCAACCCTAACCCCTCACCCCCAACCCCCTTTAAAACCCAACCCTCCCTAACCCCAAAAACCCCCAACCCCAAACCCCAAACCAAAAAAAAAACCAACCCCAACCCCCAACCCCTTTCCAACCCCACCCCAAAATTCCCCCCTCCCCCAATTCTAACCTTACCAATGCAAACCCCCAACCCAAGGCTGGGGGTTCTGGGGCTTTTACCAGCCCTTCAAACGTAGTTTTCCGGGGAAAAGGTATAGCAAACGCATCGGTTTTGCTATACCCCCTAGGCGTGAATAGCAGATGATTTATTGCTAGGGGTGCGGACCCCCGACGCTGCAGCCCGTGCCCCGGGGTCCTTCATGAATCGGCACGTCGCGAGGATCCCCAGCAATATCCGCCGCGGACCGCAGAAAAAGCCGCGGAAAGCAAAATACCGCCCCGGGTCGCAGAATTCCCCGCGGCCGCAAATATCCCCGCGGATCCGCGAATCACCCCGGATCACACAAAATCCCCGCGGTAGCAAAACTCCCCGGGGTCCAGCAAAACCCCTCGCGGGCCCAGAATATCCCCCCCGGTCCGCGCAAAAACCGCCGGTCGCAGCAAAACCCCCCCGGGTCGCGCAAATCCGCCCGGACGCGAATTCCCCCGGGATCACAGCATTCCCCGCGGTCAGCGCAAAAACCCCCGGTCGCACAAAATCCGCGGGATGCAAAATTCCGCCCGGATCCGCAGCAAAATCACCGGTCAGCAGAATATCCCCCGGGATCCGCAGCAAAATCCCCGGGTCCGCACAAAATCCCCCGCGGTCCCGCAAAAAACCCCCGGGGTTCAGCAGCAATTCCGCCGCGGTCCGCAGCAAAATCAGCCGCGGTCCGCGAAAAACAGCCGCGGATCCGCAGAAAATCCGCGCGGTCCCCAGAAAATCCCCGGGGATAGCAGCAAAATCGCGGGGGCGCACCCAAAAACCCCGGGTCGCCCCAAAAAAAAATGCCGCGGATCGCGCATAATCCCCCGTGGACCCCGAAAAAACCCCCGGGATCGCGCATTCCCCCGCGGTCAGCACAAAATCCCCGGGGACCCCCCCAAAAAATTTCCCCGCGGCGCAAAAAAACCCGGGTCAGCAGCAAAGGGGCCGCGACCGCAGCAAATCGCCGCGGTCCGCAACAAAACCCCCGCGGATCGCCAATATCCCCCGCGGATCACCCCGCAAATCCGGGGTTTTAGCAGCAATACCGCCCGGTCAGCAGCAAAATCCCCGGGATCACGCAAAATCCGCCGGGCGCAGCAAAATCCGCCGCGGCCACAGAAAATCCGCCGCGGCCCGAGCAAAATCCGCCGCGGCCCGCAGCAAAATCCGCCGCGGCAGAAAAATCCGCCGGTCAGAGCAAAATCCGCCGGGTTCCGCAGCAAAACCGCCGGGGCCCGGGAAAAAACCCCCCGGGACCAAAACAAAAACCCCCCGGGGTCAGCAAAATCCCGGGACCGCAGCAAAATCCCCCGGACCCCCGGGAAATCCCCCGGTCGCAGCAACTCCCGGGGTTCACAGCAAACCCCCCCGGGGATCCCCCAATACCCCGGGGTCCGCAGAAAAACCGCCGGGACCCCAGCAAAATCCCCGCGGATCAGCAGCAAAATCCCCCCGGGGCAGCAGCAAACCTCCCGGATCAGCGCAATATCCCCCGGGGTCAGCGAAATCCCCGGGATCAGCAGCAAAATCCCCGCGGATCCGCAATACCGCCCCCGGTAGCGCAAAATCCCCGGGATCCGAGAAAAACCCCGGGACCCGCAGAAAAAAAAAAACCGCCGGGGTAGCACAAAATCCCCCGCGGATCACAAAAATCCGCCGGGACCGCAGAAAATCCGCCCGGATCCCCAGCAAAATCCGCCCCGGATCCAGCAAATCCCCCCGGATCAGACAAAATCCGTCGCGGTCCCGCAATATCCCCGCGGTCCGCAGCAAAATCGCCGGGATCAGAGAAAAAAACCCCGGGACGAGAAATCCGCCGGGGTCACACAAAATTCCTCCGGGACAGCGCTATCCCCCCGGGGCAGCAGCAAAATCCCGCGGATCAGCAGCAAAACCCCCCTGGTCAGCAGCAATATCCCGGGGATCCCCCAGAAAACACCCCCGGGGTCGCGCATACCCCCCGCGGTTCACAAAATATCCCCGCGGATCCGCAGCAAAATCCGCCGGGTTCCGCGAAACCGCCCCGGGTCCGAGCAAAATCAGCCCCGGGGCCGAGAAAAAACCGCCGCGGATCGCAGCAAAACCGCCGCGGTCAGCAGCAAAACCCCGGGACCGCAGAAAAAACCCCGCGGTCGCGCAATTCCTCCCCGGGTCCGCAATATCCCCCGCGGCCGCACAAAATCAGCCCCGGACCGCACAAAATCCGCCCCGGATCCGCGCAAAATCCCCGGGGTCAGCAGCAAAATCCGCCGCGGTCTAGCAAAACCGCCGCGGATCCGCAGAAAATCCCCCGGGATCGCAGCAATATCCCCCCGGATCAGCGCAATTACCCCCCCGGGTCAGCCAATTCCCCCGCGGAGCAGAAAAAACCCCGCGGATCCGCAGAAAAAACCCCCGCGGATGCAGCAAAAACCGCCGGATCAGCGCAAAAAACCCCGGGGTCAGCAGCAAATGCCCCGGATCGCAAAAATCCGCCCCGGACCCGCACAAAATCCCCCGCGGCCCGCGCAAAATCCGCCGCGGCCCGCGGGTTTTTCCGCCCCGGATCCCGAATATCCGCCGGGGTCCGCACAAAATCAGCGCGGAACAGCAAAATCCGCTGGAAAAAAAAAAAAATTTTTATGGTAAAGGGGGGTTATTTACTTTTATTTTTTTGACCTGTGACGTTTATCCAGGATAAAAAAAAATTTTTTAAAACCTGGGGGGGCCTTTGCGCATGCCCGACGGCGGGGCATGGCATGCCCCCGCCTTTTTCCAAAAGATGGCGGCGCCATGAAGAAGCCGGGCGGACGCCGGGACGATCCAGGGAATCGGTGGATCGGGAGAGGGGGAGTAGGGGGTCGGAAGGTTAGGGGGGGGGATAGGAAGGGGGGGCAGGGGGAGGCCAGGCGAGGGGAGCTGTTAGTGGCGGCGGTGACCGCCCCGCTGCCACTTTCGGGTGGCGGTGGCCGTCGCCGCCGTGAGACGTGTGGGGGTGTCAGGCTCGGTGTCCAGCCAGGGCCAATGCATTGCACATCGGCCATGGCGGATTGTAATATTCACCAATTTAATTGGTGAAATATTACACATTGCTCTTTGGTTTTTCACTTTTAACAGCCAATCAGAGCGATCGTGGCCACGGGGGGGTTAAGAAAACCCCCTGGGGGGAAACCAAAGGGTCCTGTAACTGCGGGTCGGGTGACCTTTGGGACCCCGGTCCCCCGGCCCGCAGGGACGAATCTTTATGACGCAGGGTATGCGTCATAGGTCGGAATGGCACCGACTTTCATGACGCATTACGCTGTGTCAAAGGTCGGGAAGGGGGTTATAAAATCTCAGTTTCAACGCACATTACTATTATATATAAAATTGAATGTGTGTGTGTGTGTATCATCAACCAATCACGAAGCATCTTTCATTCATTTCATTTCATTTTTTCTGCGGAAGCTCAGGCGTTCAATGTGTGCAGTAAAATGTGGAGATGTTCTACCAGTCGTTGTAGCAAGCGCCATCTTTTTTGCTATCATTTGCTGGGGCAGTAATGTGCGAGTAACTGACGCTAATAAACTCAACAAACTTATCAAGAAGGCAAGCGCAGCTGTTGGCTCCATCTTGACTCTTTTGAGGAGGTATTGGAGGATAGAATTCAGAAGAAGTGTAGGGCAATAATGAACAATAACACACACCCACTATACGAGCTGTTCTTGAATCAGAAGAGCACATTCAGCAGCCGTCTATTCCTACTAAGGTGCAAGAAGGAGAAATTCAGGAAATCGTTTGTACCTACTGCTATGGGATGTATAATAATTTCCTAAGGGTGGTAGAAAATAATGACTGATGGCTGGTGTACTAATGTCAATTAACATTATCTTATATTTACCTGAACTACACACTTTTATTTATTATGTAATGTTGGTACACCTGTGCAAGATTTGTGTCCTATTTTATGTATTTTGTGTCCTATTTTATGTAATATTTATGTACTGCTGTTTGTATTGCTGCTGTAATACTGTAATTTCCCCCCGGGATCAATAAAGTGTATCGTATCGTATCGTATCGTATTTCACCAGAGCTGTTTAAAAGAAGCTGAGCTGTGATTGGTTCTATGAGCAACAGTTTTCTCACTCCACGACAACACCTCATCAGACAGTGACTGGGTGGTTCTGACCCAGGGTCTTCTTAAAGGGATCATTGGTACGGAAGTTAGGGTAATTCCACTAAGCGCTCTGGTTCTGACCCCAGGACCCTCTTTTAGGGATCCCTGGTCAGAAGTTAGAGCAAATCCCTCTGTGCTCTGATTCGACCCCAGGCCTCTCTTAAAGGGATCATTGGTATGGAAGTCAGGGCAAATCCATCCAGTGCTTTGGTTTTGACCCTGCCTCTCTTAAAGGGATCCTCAGTATGGAAGTTAGGACCGTTCCACTCAGCGCTGTGGGTTCTGACCCCAGGGCCTCTTAAGGATCGTTGGTATGGAAGTTAGGGCAATTCCACTCAGCACTTTGGTCTGACCCCAGGCCTCTCTTAAAGGGATCTCCGGTATGGAAGTTAGGGTAAATCCCTCAGGGCTCTGATTCTCACCCCAGGCTTCTATTAAAGGGATCATTGGTATGGAAGTCAGGGCAAATCCACTCAATGCTCTGGTTCTGACGCCGGCCTCTCTTAAAGGGATCCCCGTATGGAAGTTAGGGCCATTCCACTCAGCACTCTGGTTCTGACCCCAGGCGACAGGATGATGTGGGTATTAGGGTAGTAGTCCGGTGGCTTGGCTGACAGGACAATGTGGGATATTAGGGGTAGTAGTCCGGTGGCCTGGCTGACGGGATGATGTGGGATATTAGGGGTAGTAGTCCGGTAGCTCTGGCTGATGGGATTGTGTGGAATATTATAGTGAATGTGGCTATGCGAAGTGGGCCGGGCTCTACACTCAGCTTTATATATAGAGATATAATCATTACAATTTGTTATAACAAACCGTAGTTAGTTACTATGCCCGGCAGCGCCTGGCTCTTCAGCTAGTCTTTATAAAACAGAGATGTGCTGCTGAGTTAATGTCGGAAAACGCTGAGGAGCAAAAAGCGCAATAGGGTCTTATCTGATAGATTTCGAAATCACAAAAAATTGCTTTGTTTCTGGACCATTCTTTTGGACGTCCATCAGCGGTGCAGATGACCCACCATTGTTTCTCTTCTGCCAAGAATAATTCGCAAGTAGGGATGAGCGAATGTGTTTGGAAAACGTTCACCAATCTCAAATTCAGCACGAACGTACACATTTGGATTCGTGTTCGCTTTCATGAGCATTTTTACTCAAAGTCGGCAAAAGTCAGTCACAGTTCGGTAAATCATTGTGTTTCCACTAATGCTTTTGTATGACTTTGGCTAGGATAGTGCTGCTGTATGATGAGCTGGGTGGATGGAGGGACGAGTTTGATGAGGGGAGGGTGTGTGGAGAGGTTAAAGGTGCTTCTGAAGAGTTTACAGGAGCGGCGCACGCTTTTTTTTTTTTTCACTTAACTTTGTGTGTGTTTGATTCCGGCAACCAATCAGGGAGCAGAAACCATCCACAACAAAAAGAAAAAAAGAAAAAGAAAATCAGTATGAGAAGTCCTCGGGCGGCTGACAAGGATTCCTCCTTTGCAATGTGAGAATTAAAAATTGCAAAAGAAAAGTAGGCTTGGAATACAAGAATTTGTTTTATTAAATGCAGGATTATTAGAAACATAATCAAAAGTAAATATATTGTGTATTATTGGTGGATATAAAGTTGGTATAATTGTATTTTTCTTTAATATATAGGTAATAGTATGTTTACAACTGTTTTAAACAGGTAGATATTGTTATTGTTTTTTTTTAAGAAAATGTACTATACAGCATTTACTCCTGTTTTTATCCTAGATTTGGATATACCTATTCATTTACCCTTCTAATCCCTCTGCTTAATAAAGTTTGCTATTGTCCTTCTTGCCCTTCCCTTGCCTAGCTCTACCATTACAATAAATAATGACTTAAGTATAATAAAGTGTTGAGAGAAGATATACTTAAAAGATAGAAGTGATATGCCACATGCACAGCATGTTATTGTTAAAAAAAAATTTTGGTTTTGATTTTTTTATTTTTGGAAAAATAAATAAAAATCTATTGTAACAGAAACCATCCACAACATCATGACACAAGGTCTTCTCTGATTGGCTACTGAAGTCACATGTCCCTGGCCATATAAAAAGCTAATATCTTCTTTTGCTGGTGCCATTTGCTCAATGTCACAGTGCAGAGAAGTCTCTACTGAGCTATTGCTGGTGTTGCTGAAAATGAGCTTGTCCTCTGTGAAATCGATCTTCCAGCATTGAAGTAGATTGTGCTAAAACTGTGTGGCAGTCTACAGAAGCCCCATTTGCTACTCCAAATCCTTTATGTTAAAACTGTGTTTCACTGTCAAATCAGAAGGCCGGAATTCCATTTAAAAATCATTAGGACTAATACTGGGTTGCAGCCTGGGCGGCCATTAGGTACTCCAAATTGTATGTGCTAAAACTGTGTTTCAGTGGCAAATCAGAAGTCCAGATTTCCAAGTAAAATCATTAGGCCTTATATTGTGGTGCAGCTACGAGTCCCAATTAGCTACTCCAAATCATTTGTGCAAAACTGTTTCAGTATCAAATCAGAAGGCCAGATTTCCACTTAAAAATTGTTAGGCCTAATATAGTGGTGCAACCACAAGGCCCAAGTAGCTACTCCAAATCATTTGTAGTAAAACTGTCTTCTCGTGGCAAATCAGAAGGCCATATTTCCACTTAAAAATTTTAGGCCTAATATAGTGGTGCAGCCACGAGGCTCAATTAGCTACTCCAAATCGTTTGTGGTAAAACTGTGTTCCAGTGGCAAATCAGAAAGCCCAGATTTCCACTTAAAAGGCATAACAGTATTGTTCAGGAACACTATGTAAGAAAATAAATAGTGATTGTTCATTTAGTGACAGTTTGACTGACAGCTGTGGGCCTAAGGTTGTGAAACAGCAGGGTACAAGGGGGAAGGCTACTTACAACATGAGTGGAAAAAGTGAGGTCATTGTGGAAGGTGGAAGAGGCTTGGTGTTCAACTTGTACGTGGGTTAGGTGTTAATGTGAATGAAAGCTCAACTGAACAAACACTGTCTCATCCTATCCAAAGACCACTGACAACATCTGTTATTGGCCGGCCTATTCGACTCCCTTTGGCAGCCGCACAGCAGACCGGTACGCCTTGTAGATGAGGCTTAGAAAGAGCATGTGCTCCATGGATGGCCAGCGCTGCATCAAGTAGCCTCTCCTACTCTTCCTCCACCTTAACATGACACACAGCACAATCCTCAGAGATGGCACCCTAATCACCCTTGTTTCCTCCCCGCATCAAAAATTTCCAAACGCCCAATTGACTGTGGGGAACCTCAGATGGGTCATTCTGGAGAGCTGTTCACACATTGTATTCCATGGGCATCAGAGGTCTGCTCCAAAGAATCACCTAATCCAGAGGAGGAAAGCACCTGCACCGATGCCCAAAATTTTTTCATGTTGGTTTGGGGATGAACGAAGTAGGGTCCGAGCAGAATCCAGACCCTCACCACCAGACGTTAACCACCAAGGGTGGAGGTGATCCTGATGAGATTCAGATACCAGAGGCACACACAGACTGTACTGTGGTGTCAAGGCTGGAAGAGGAGGAGGGTGATTCTCAGGGTGAGGAGTGTGAGAACCGAGAGGATGACGATGAAGTTGCAGATCCCACTTGGTGTGAAACGAGAGGTATGCAGCTGAGTGGCTCAGCAGAGGAGGAGGCGGAGGTGGAAGATGAGGTTACATTGCGGTTTTCTCACATAGACACGAAGTAATGCAATGACAAGCACTGCATCCTCAGCCTTAACTTTGGCTGTGACCAGCACCGGTAGCAAGTGTGCAGTTCACAGGGGCAGCAAGTGTTGCCTAGCCTGGGAATTTTTTGAGACAGCAAGGATGACCCAACACAGGTTATCTGACATATTTGCAAAACAAACTGAGTAGAGGCAAAAATTGCCATAATTTGACAACATGCATGAACTGCCATTCACGAACAATATCACAGTCTGGGAATCTCACTGCGCTAAAATGCAGACTAGTGGGCCTTGCCAACCACCGGCCGTCCCATCAACCCCATCAGCTGCTTCTTCCTCTTCCATCGCAATTCAAGTCACACAGGTCTCCTGCCACAGAAACTACAATTGTTTACCCACCACAGTGGGGGTAAGTGAGAGCCAGTTAGCTGTTATGGAAGTAGATAAAACTGCTGCTTTTGTGTCACTAAGCACAACACATCTTTCTCAATCTATCATAACAACTTCGCCTCACAGTCGAGCAGTTTGTCCTGTTCTCCATACTCCGTCCTCGCTCAGCACAGCAGAAAGCCCTTGGTCCCACAGTTGTGGTCACGTAAAAGAATCTTTCCTCCAACACATGGCAAAGCTAACAGCTTGAACTCCACCATCTCCAATCTGTTGGCCACGGAAATGCTGCCTTTCCGCCGGTGGATACAGACAGTTTCCGAAAGTTGATGGCCGTCGCAGTCCCCTAGTGCCGTTGCCCAGTCACCATTACTTCTCTAAGAAAGCTGTGCCTGCACTATGCCAGCATGTCACCAACAACATCACTGGTACTCTGAAAAAATCTATGTCTGCCAGGGTGCATTTCACCATTGACACCTGGATGAGCCAACATGGGCAGGGGCGTTACATATCACTGACTGGCACTGGGTGACTCTAGTGGCTGTGGGGGCAGGCAGTCAAGGGGCTGCTCACAAGTCTTTCAATCCCCAAGGCTTGCGGGACAAACCTCTTGTATTTTGTGCCCTCATCTTCTTCCTTATTCAGACACGCTTTCCAACAGTGCCTCCTCCACCTCTGTACTGTGCAGCCTTAGCTCACTGCAATCAGGCAGTGTTTAAATTAATATGCCTTGGAGATCGCAGTCATATAGCTCAAGAGTTGTGGACAGGTATCCAGACCGAGTTAGAGCAATGGCTGTCTCCACTAAACCTGGAGTCAGTGAAGGTCATTTGCGACAACGGTGAAAACCTGCTGGTGGCCCTACGCCTTGGCAACTCACACATGTGCCTTGCACGGCACACGTCCACAACCTGGTGATGCAGCAATTTCTCTGCCACTATCCCGGCCCGGATTCGCTGCTGCAAAAAGCATGGTCGCTGTGTGCTCACTTCAGCCGATCGCACACCGACAGGTAATTGCATTACATCGCTACAGAGGTATTTTGGCCTACCAGTTAACCATTTAATTAACGATGTTCTGACACAGTGGAATTCCACTTTGCACATATTGCAGCAGCGTGGCAGCAGCGACAAGCCCTGGTGCACTATGTCCTGGGCCAACGCAGTCCGAGCAATGTGCAAATCATGCTTGCAGAGTAGGCACAGTTGAGGGACCTCTGCACCCTTCTGCATAGTTTTGAAATGAATACTAAGATGGTTAGCGCTGACGATGCCATCATCAGCATCACATCCGGTCAGATTTTGAGTAGCCTGCGTGAGGAGGTGATGGTCCTGGAGGAAGAGTTGTAAGCAGAGGAGGATGTGGAAGGGATAACAATAGTTTAAATTTCTGGACTGGTCATCACACAGGCAGGGTGCCATGGGAGAGTGGTTTACAGCAATGAGGGGGGCTCAAAGTACCAGACAAACTATTAGTGAAGATGCAGGAGCGAGTAACAAATTGAGGAGGACGAGGTGATGAACACGCAGCAGTCAGGAGATGAAAAGGATAATGATATGCTCTCGTTGTCCTTGCTTGGCGGGAGGGGATGGAGGAAGCTACCTTGAGTGTTTACCCCACCACCAACACAGCATGGACTTGAACCTCATGGAAGCGCCGACACATGAGCACCTTCTTGCTGCACTATCTTCAACACGGTGCCCATATTCTTAGGGTTAGAAATAGTGCTGACTACTGGGTTGCCTCTCTGCTATATCAACGTACAAGAGTAATTTAGCCAGATGATTATCCCCCGAAAGGGATGCGCGCATGCTGGAGTATCACAATACGCTTGCAGGCAACCTTAAGGGTGGTTTTCACCAAAACAGCAGTGAGGCACACAGTGTGCATCCAG
This sequence comes from Oophaga sylvatica, assembly GCA_033576555.1. Lineage (NCBI taxonomy): Eukaryota > Metazoa > Chordata > Amphibia > Anura > Dendrobatidae > Oophaga > Oophaga sylvatica. The sequence continues at coordinate 72,445,372 of JARQOD010000001.1, read as the reverse complement.
TTGTAGACGTCCAACCCAGGAACATCAAGGTATCATCGCCAAACATTAGCAGCAGCAGCACCAGCAGTGTAAGTGGTATAAGCAATTTCTGTGAGTCATTTCACACATTTTTCAGACCAGCTTGTGCACCAGCAGAACAGAGTACAAGTCGACACATTGTGAATGACTAGAGAGGATGGTGCAGGAGTATCTAGAGCTCAATATCAGTGCCATCAGGGGGAGTTTGGACCCTTTTGCATTTTGGTCTTCAGAAATGGAAGAGTGACTTGAGCTTGCCTGTCATGCCTTGGATTTGATAACCTCGTCCACAGTTTCAATCTTGAGGTTGATTGCAGTCAAAGGACATGCCATTTGGCTGTCAGAATACCAAAAGCGCACTCCACCATTCTTCTTGCTCTTGTGAGGCCGTAATTGAAAATTCTTTTTGTGTGTGTCAATCCTCTGCTGGAGTACAGTTTCAGCAGGTGTTCGGACAGCTGGAAGGCTTTATCCCCTACACAAAACAAAAGGCATAGGTGGCCCAGATGTTTGAGGCAGCGGTCTAGGGCGTGGGAACTGGAAGGTGTTTCCATAGAGCTGATGGTCCATTGCTGACAGTTTGAACACTTAGAGTCATTGGAGCGGCCATAGGCCCAATATCTACAGCAATAAATTTGTACTCCGCGTCAGCGATGGCCATGAGGACAATGGAAAAAATATATTTTGTAATTAAAATATTCGGATCCAGATCCTGCTGGCTTGACAATGCGGATATGTTTCCCGTCCACAGCGCCCAGGCAATTAGGAAACTGACATATTTGTAGAAAACTTGTCAGTAATTTCAAGCCAAGTCTCTGTGTGGGCTATGGTAAAATTCCTCAACTAAAGAGTCCCACAATGCACGGCATGTGTGCTTTACAATTCCAGATATGGTGGAAATCCCAAGTCTGTACTGGAAATGAAGTGAGGAAAGAGATTCTCCAGTTGCCAGAAATCTGTGAAAAAAAAAAAGAATTAGTTTCCAATCACAGCACAACATACCAGAACTCAGCTTTAACAATTGGAGATTCTATAAAAAATTATTATTTTTATAGTATCTCTAATTGTTAAAGCTGAGTCAGATGGCCATATACAAACTACCAGCAACAACATTCCAGGACAAGTGTGCTCTCAAGCAAGCAGATCAAATAAATATAGCTTAACCGAAGAGTCACCATCAGACGCTCCGCCGGTGAAATGGAGAAGCGACAATATGTGTCACATCTTCTTATGAGGTCTCCAATTCGCTCCACAAAGAAATCAAAGTTCTCCATTTTCATCCGAACATATGCAAAAAAATTCTGAGGGTTTCCTCGTAGCTCCATGTAGAGTGTAAGAATCACCCCACGCATCATTTTCTGGGCTGTGATGGGGTGGGATCCACAAACGGCGTCGGCGCTGACGCATGATGCGCTGCTGTCTCTTTCTCTCCTTCTCCAGAACAATCGCTTTCAAACGATTCGCCTCCACTGTGAAATCCCCAAAT
>JARQOD010000001.1:72421446-72443768 GCA_033576555.1 Oophaga sylvatica | reverse complement strand
CCCCCCCGGGAAAAACCCTCCTCCGAAGAAGCGGGGGAAATACCCTAAGGGGCCCTTTCCCGGCACCGGGGGGGGAGGTCGCCGGATGGAACCCAGCGGGGCGGCCCAAAAAATAAACGGGGCGGCCCCAAAACCCCTTACCAAGTGCTTACCGGGGGAGGCCCCCCTTCCCTAGTGGGGAGTCCGGCGGGCATCCCACCCTTGAAATTTACCCGGTTGACTTGTCGCAGTGGGGCACCCTTTTCCGAAAAAAACTCTGCCCCGGGGCAGCCCCCCAGATCCGCTGGCCCCGTCCTGAGACAAAAGAAGCGACACCCGTTCTCAGGGAGGGGGCGCGCAGGCACCAGAGGTCCCCTGTCTGTAGGGTCCCCCGTAAACTGTTCCGAGCCGGCTGTTTCCCTCCGCGGGTTGAGCCCCGCCAGGACGTCCGGGGCCGGAGGCTGCCGAAAAAAGGGATCGAAAGCTGCGTTTGATGGGGAGAAGGGAGATCTGGTGGGGAGAATTAAAACCCCGGCGCAGGAGGATAGTGGAGACGTTGGGGGGGGAAGCAAGCGAAAAAGGGGAGCGCGGAACCAAAAAAGCTTCGGCACGTAACCTGGAGAAGGACCGGGAGTAAGGACCGGGTTTGGGGAAAAGATAAGGAACCCTGGGGACCCGCGGGTAGGGTGCGCGGGCTTTAAATTGAAAGGGGTTTGGGGGGCTTCTCCGGGAGCGGGGATTTTATTTAGGTTTTGTGCCCGGGGGGACGGGGCCACCTCCCAGAAGGACACCGGGGAGGGACCTTTTTCAGGGACGGGTGATTACACCCGACACGGGGGTTACAATGGATGGTACCCCTAAAATGTTCCCGGGTGCGCCCCCCTACTCCCCAGAGTGTCGGGAAAACCTGTGAGACCCTCGGACCTTCACCCCCCAATCCAGGCCTTGCACAAGTCCCCCACCCCACGCCGTAAACTCCCCCCCCCCTCAGTGGTCTCCCAGCAGCCCAGCTTGGCTGATAAAGATAGCGGGGGCCTACCCCGGGCCTGTTAGGCCCCTGGGGTTCGTTCGTCCGTGAAAAAGGGCTCCAACCCGGGGGGAGATAAAGAGGTGGCCAACAACACAATAGCGGGTCCGATTTTACTGTCAGGGACACGACGTCATAGGTCCTGGTGGTCCTGGTGTCTCGGTTTTTGGCAAGCATCGAAAATACAGGTGGTGCCTGGAAAACCCCCCGCCAAAGAATTAAATTAAACCCGGGGCAGGGGCCCCGTATGAAAAAAGTTTAAAAATTTTTGATGTCCCGGGGGGGTGAATTTTTCATAAAAAATTTTTTTAATTTAAAAAAAAACACAACACAGTTTCATTACTTTTTTACAGTCTCATCCCGCGCCCCTCGTCTCCTGTAAAAAAATGAAAAAAAAAAAAAACGCGTTTCCCCCGTCCGACGCAGTCCATTAACGAGGTCCCCCGACGACCGTTTCTCATTCAGCAAGGGGTGTCATCCCCCGCAGCACAGCGATTTTCCTGTTTCCCCCCCGGCGGTGCGTCATCGGACTGGTTTCGGCCGGGATTACCTGCTCACGCAGTTATCGAAAAAAAACTGTTGTGACCCCGGGGAAAAAGAATGGGGGCCCCAAAGCAGTCCCAGGAGTGGCTGGAGATTTCTTTGCCAGGTAAGTCCCCTGACTCCTGACAGCCCCCGCCCGCGGACACTCACATGACTGACAATCCGATTCCGTACCGATATGACAAAAATTGGTCCGGGAAGGGAAAGCCGTAAGTAAACGGCGATACCCATATTGGATCTTTGCCAACACAAAAACTGGGGAATTAAAACTTAACAAAAAGAGTGAAAACAACTGAAAATAGTCTTATATTCTAGTTTTTAAATAGCCCCCTTTTGCTTTGATTACTGTTTTCACACCTTGGGATTTCTTGATGAGCTTCAAAAGGTAGTCCCGGAAAAAGGTTTCCAACAATCTTTATGGATTTCCAGAGATGTAGCATTTTGGTCCCTTTTTCCTTTACTCTGGGTCCAGCTCACCCCAAAGTATCTCAAATTGGGTTTTAGGTTGGTGATGTGGAGGCCCAGGTCTCTGGCGTAGCCCCCTCTCTCCTTTTGGTCAAATACCCCCTTTCACAGCCTGGGGGGTTTGTTTGGGGTCATTTTGCTGTTGAAAAATAAAGATGGTCCAACTAAAAAGCAAACCGTTTGGGAATAGATGCCGCGCAAGATGCTGTGGTAGCCATGTGGTTTAGTATGCCTTTAAATTTTGAATAAAACCCAAAAGTGTCACCCCAAGCACCCCCCCCACCTACACCTCCCCCTCCATGCTTCCGGTAGGAAAGGATGTAAGTCCATCCGTTCACCTTTTTTTGCGTGCCAAAGACACGGGGGTTGGAACCAAAGATCTAAATTTGGGTCATCGACCAAAGCACAAAATTTAAAGGTTAAAGTCCGTCCCTTTTGTTCTTTAGCCCAAAAAAGTTCTTCTTTGTTGCCGTCCTTAACAGTGGTTTCCTGAATATTTTCCATGAAAGGGTTTCTGCTAAAAAAGTTGCAATCCCTGCGTCTTCCCCCTGACAAAAACCTGCGGTGATTGAAAAAGAAAGTTGCGGGGGGTGGAAAAGCCCGGGTCAGGTGAGCTGAAAAAGCAAAAATTTTGGATACAAAGGCCAGCGATCAAAAAAAGGGGAAAAATTTTGCGCCAATGCAAGTGACCCCGACTCAGACGCGGGCGCACAAAGGCCAGGCTCGCCAAACAGGTCCGATTTTACATCAATGGTAACACCAAAACCCAAAAAATGCCCCGGCAAGGCTCCCAACCCGGGAGCCAGTCAGCACCGGGATCAGCCCCCATCCAATGGCTAAACACACTCATCCAGTCAAGTTCCCAAAAAAGCCCCCAAGATTAACCGGCCAGAACTGAGCCCGGGCCCCATGTTGAGGGACGGAGGGGGCCCCATTTCAGCACAGAGTTACAGCCAAGTATAGGGGAGGGAGGGCTGCAGGCCAGCAGGGTTTGGTGATGTAGTGCAGACAGAGAGATGATAGACTGTCAGGAAAACGGCGTAGTGAACAAAGCAGGGACCTTTTTCACCCTCAAAAAAAGCCACTGAAGTTTTTTTGACTATTATCAAGTGAAAAGTTTTTTTCCTTTCAACTGAATTGGGTTTTACTGAAAACCCCAAGCTTTTCCTGTATTTCCCTTTCTGAACCTATGTTGGCGTACGTCGATTCTAAAATATGGGTGGAATGGTTCGCCCATATCACTAAATACGTCGATATCCTTTTGATACCCGGGAAGTCCAATAAAAGTGTTTGGGAACCAATATCGACATTAAAAAAAAAAACATTCTTCCTTGTTGGTTATTTACATGAAGGAAAAAAACAAAAAACAAATTGAATGTTTTGGGGGGGGTTGGGAGCAATAAAGGCTACATTTTTAACCCAAATGCATTGGGAATGAAAATTTAATATTTTTTTTTTTGGGAAAATACTTTGGATTGACTAACAAATGAAATTTTGTTAACTTTTTTCTTTTTTGGAAAAATTTTATTTTTCACAATTTCCATCTCTTCCCTTTTTTAAAAATTTTGCCCAGTGCCACACTTTCCCCCTTCATAATCTTCCAGCCATCTTTCTACAAATTATTCTTCATCTTCACCTTCTTAATCTTTCTTAAATTTTGCTTTTCATGTTTTTTTTTACTTCTCATATTGTTATTTTTAAATAATTAATTTCTTATATTAAAATTTCTTCATCTTTTTTTCCTTTTTCTTCTTCTTCATCTTTTCTTATTTTGTGCAGAGTTTCCCTGTACTTGTAATCTGTAAAAAGTATAAATTGTTCACCCTTCCATTCTTGCTGTCACAAAAAATTTAAATTCAAAATTTTTTGTCCGGTTCAGTTTGCCTCAGCAGCCAGCAGGCTTTTCCCGGGGGGACCCAGGAGGGGAATGTCACCCCATAATGCTTAGTCTTTTTTGTTTGAATTTGGAATATATTTTGCTCTTTTTTTGGGCCTTTTTACTTCTTTCTTCTGCTTTTTTATTTTTTCTTATTGTTTTCTGTTCTTGTTCTGTTCTTGTAGTTTGTCTTAACCTTCTTTGTCCTGTTGGTGATCTTCTTTTGGGGGAATTTTTATTTTTTCTTTGTGATGGTGTTTAGGCTGGTTGGCTTCATGCTCGTCGCCTTGTTGTGTCATCTTCTTCTGGGTGGTCTTTAAGGGCGTTTAATTTTTGAGAAACACTGACGTTACTGGAACCCCTGCGGGTATCAGATGGAGAAAAAGGGCAATGGAAGTAAAGGGACCCGCTGAATGTGCTGGACCCCGGGGCGGGGGAGCAAAGGAAAAAAAGGGAATGTCACAAACGAGTACCCCGACGTTACTTGCACGGTTATAAGAGGAGGTACCCGTGCTCCAAAGCACTACCAAGGACCCGCAGACTTCTGGAAGGGTACGGAGATGGAGGCACCTGGCCAAAAGGCACTGGGGAAAAACCACTTGCGGTAATGGACCCCCCGGGCGGGGAGCAGAAGGAAAAGAGGCAATGTCCCACCCAGACCCGGACTTCTGTGACAGGTTATAACAGGAGGTACCCGTGCCCAAAACACTACAAGGCCAGCAGCTTCTGAACTCGGTACGGGGTGGGGGGCCCTAGGCCAAAGGCACGGGAAACTTGACGGTACTGGGCCCCGGGCGGGTAGCAGAAGGAAAAGAGGGGAATGTCCCAACCCCAGTACCAGTGACGTTACTGGACACGTTTTTAAGCAGGGGGTCCTGTGTCCAAAAACACTTCCAAGGGCCGCAAACGTTGCTGGGAATCGGATCGGAAAAGGGGGGCACCAGGCCAAAAGGACTGGGGGGAAAACCCTTGACGGTACTGGACCCCCCCGGGGGGAGAAGAACGCCCCAAGAAAAAAGTAAAATTCAGGAGCAAGCCGCGCAGTTACCCAATCACACGTCCCACGGGGGTGCTTTCCCTTTTTCACAATGGAAACCGCCTTTATTTCATATCCCCCACACTAGAACACCTAAAAAGCAGGCAACCCTAGAGCGGCAACCCGAATTTCAAAACACAGCAAACTTTTGGAGGATAATTTGGGTTTACACTGCCCCGGAAAAAGCTGTCGTGCGTAACCCGGGTGGCCGGGTCAGCCCCTGCCCAATTTCTTATGAGCAACAAATGGGGGTGTTGTACCAGGGAGTAAATTCGGTGGGTAGAAAAATAACATAACAGGAGACATGGGAAAACGTTGCCAAAAAGTTATTTTAAACTGAAAAAGGACAGCAAATTCTGAATCCTGCCCTTGTTTATTTTTGAAAATAAACCCGGGTTTAAAAATTTTTCCTGAGGGTATCCCAGCGACGGTTGTTTTCACCCACCTGCAGCACAAAGACCGCTCAGTAATACCTGGCAGCAGGGGAAGCCGCACCCCCAATGCAACTGGCTAACCTGCCTGTATCCAAAATTAGGACCAAAATTTGAAAGGGGAAGAGGCATCTGGGAGTACATTTTGAGGGAAACCAAAAAAGTCTGTCCCATTTCCCGGAAATTTCTTCCTGGTGACTGGAGCCGTCTCGGATGGTGTAGACCTTGTGGCGCTGTCACAAAACTTTGCCACTTTATAACATACAGTTCTTGCCCTTGCAGGGCGCTGCTTCTGATTCCTTTTGTTTGGTGTCTACACCCCTCCCACAGAGGCTTTGAAAGCATAGCACAGCGCAGCAGCTCTCTGGGCGGGAATGTAAACAGTATGGATTGCCCCAGTGTGCTTGGTATCCTGTTTTTTACGGCCCCGGGGTTCCGGGTGAGAGGGTTTTTTAAGTTGTCCCGGGGACGAGGATCGGAGGGGTACACCCAATAATTGGGGCTGCTGGAAATGTGGGCGTGCGGCGGTCGTTTCTCGGGGACTGAACATGAAAAAAACCATGTGTGCGACCCCAAAATGGCCAACAAAAGGGGTCCTCTGGGGGGCGTCATCTTTTCTCCTCTGCATCACCCACCCTGCTTCAACATTCAGCGTTGGGTTAGTCCTCTGTAGGGATTTTTCCTCCTCCATTTACTCTCCTCCTCCCATCCTCCTCACAAAAAGGGGCCCCGCCCACCCTTTGGGGGAACCCAACGTTGCGCTGACTTCCTGAAAGGGAATTGAATTTGTACTCCTCATCCTCCCCCCTTCCAAAACCTCTTCCTTTAGTGCTTTTTAGTGATTTTGAACAGGGGATAAGGGGGACGTCATGCTGAAATAGGCCCCCTGCACTCGCCAAACCCTTGAACATCAAACGCACGCAAAAAAGTGCAGATGTCCCCTAAGGCCCACCAGTAGGGTGAAGGGAAAGGCGAAATTGGGTTTATTGCCCGTTGAAGTGATTTCCCTTATGCGGGGGTGCTCACACAACCGTCCAACTATGTAAAGGGAACCACCCGGGGGTACGTACATATGATCGATGTTCAGAAGGGAAATCTCTTGCAGGCGCAATGGCGATTGGCCCTGTGGAACATGCAAGTAAGGCATTAGGCGGCCTTGTGCAGCAGTGCATCAAGATCCGGGAAGTCCCCAAAAAACTCTGCACGACCAATTGAGCACATGGCCCGACATGGGTTTTGGGAGGGTTTCCCGGCCCCCAGCTGCCACCAATTTTGGGCCATTGTCACACACTACAAACCTGGCTGGGATTATGAAAAAAACCCAAGTCGCTCTCCTGTTGATGGCATCCCAGAGTCCTGCGTGTGGGCTTCGTTCCCCCTGGGGTTAATTTCAGGACGGCCTGTTGAGTTTGGCCACGGCGGGCTCTATCGGTCGCAACGGGAAGCGTTCACGGGGCCTGGGAGGTTATCTGAGGCTTGGGACGATGATTTTAGGAACTGGAGTAGGAGGGGGAATCAATGTCACAAATGGTTTCTGCAATCCTTGGTTGGCAGAACAGTCAGGCCACTGGGAAGTTTTGTTTCCCCGGTCCACAACATTGACCCCAAGGGGGAGTGGGGAAAGTTGTCCCCCGGCCAAGGGTACGGTCCCGGATGGTGGGGCGGTGGACCCCCGCTTTTGAGGCGTTTAGTGCGCATTTTAATGTTTCCCTCGCATGTTTTTGCAACGGGGCAGCTTGCCTGTAAATAAAATCCCTTTTGGACATTTATTGGGGACTGCCAAAGCCAAAAGTTCCTGAAAATGTCAGTCTCCCCCAGCCGAATGACAGCATTCAAGGGGAAGGGGTTTTGCAAGGCCAGCATTTAGAGTGTGTGTGGTGGTTTGCCGATATGGCCCCTCTTTTATCCCTGCCTGTTTTACGTGGATGTTTTTTTTTTCTGGGAGTGTGCGATGACTGTGAACTTGCTGCAGTGGTGGGAAAAACATTTGTCTATGGAAAAGTGACCGGGTTTTCCATGGAGTCCGTGGGAACCGAACCCGGTGTTGAGAGCGGAGGTAGGGGGTCGAACTGACCTAAGATGTAGGGTTTTCGTGGGTTGGGGCCAACCTCCATGTGTCTTGAACTCGCTACTGTTTGTCCCTACTGTTTCCACATATTTGTGGGATTCGGTTTTTGATATTTTACCTCTTTTTAAATTTTTTCTTCCAGCTTGCATTGAAAATTTGCAAAATCATCACAGTCTGTCAAAAAAAAGGGCACGCAGTGCAATCAGGAGCGCCAATTTTGACATTTCAAGAGAAGCTCCCCAACAGGTGCCAAACTGGGGCTACAGGCAAGCGGGGGCTGGCCTACCTCTCCCCTCTTTTTACCCTTGGGACTCTCTTCCCCAGAGCTGCTCCCCCCCTTCCTGTTGCCCGCCTGTTGGGTCTCGGGGGGTTTTATATTTTCCACCCCTCTTCCAAACCCGCTGCTGTTGGGTGGGGCTGGGCGACCCGCCCACAAACCGGGGACCTGAGTCTCTCATCTCTAAGATGCGTTCTGCGGTGTGGTCCATCGGCCCGGGTCCCCCCTCTTTAGATTGAGAGAGACACATGTTCGCATCACTGCATACTCCCTTCTTCAAAGCGAAAAGCGCTTGCCTGTCCCTGTTTGGAGCCAAAAAAGTTCTGAAACAGAAGCGAGATCAGCTGGCTCCCGTACAGAACTCTCTGATGCCGGGGGAAATTTGACAGGCGGTGAACAGAAATGGTTTTCAACGGTGGTTCCTGAGAGGGGGTGGGGGAATTGAAGTCGATCATTGGGGTGCATCCAACACAAAGGCTTTAAATTTTTTCTTGCGCAGGGGGCACGCCGGCTCCTACCAAAGGCGCAATAAAGAACGCTCACGGAGAAAAAATGGTGGGTGCTGTGTCACTGGGGCGGCAGCGCCACAGAATCCCCACGTCCCCTCCGCTGAAACCCCACGGCCACGACCACATCCTTACTCATGACTTCTTCATCTTGAATTGGAAAGAAAGTCGAAAAGTTTTAAGGGGCCCAAATGTGGTTATTACGCAGAGACTGAAGTGAACACTGAAACACACGTTACAATCTGTAAAGGCATCCTTTGTCTACTTTTATAGTTTTGAACCAAAGTTTGTATACGGGGGAAGCGCGTCACACTAATAGATTTATTTAAATGGAATGGAGCAGAAACAATTGGAGTAAATGAAAAGGGTGAGCCCCTGAGGGGCACGTCAGCAACTAAAAAGCAGCGTCTTGAACAAGTAACTGGGCGTGATGTGCCTCAAAAAATAAAAAACAAGCTGAAGTGACACTGAAACACAACTGTTCAAATTGTGAAAGGGACTCCCTTTTTCTACTTCTATAGTGTTTTCAACAATGTATTGTATACAGAGGAAACGCGTCACACTAATGATTATATTTTTAAAAAGGAATGGAGCAGAACCAAATTTGGGAAAAAAAGAAAAGGTGAGCCCTGAGAAGCTCAGCGATACAAACAGTGCTTGAACAAGTAACGGGCGTGATGTCACTCAAAAAATAAAAAACACAGACGAAGTGAACACTGAAACACAACTGTTCACAATCGTGAAGGTATCCTTTGTCTACTTCTTATTTTTGAAACCCAAATTTTGGATACGGAGGGAAGGCTACACAATAGAAAATTGCGGAGCTGCAAAAATTCCAAAGGGAAAAAAAAAAAAAAGTTGTGAGTGCTGTGCGTGCCACAGACAGCGTTCATGCAGAGCAAATGAGCGCACCTGCACCACCACACCTTCAGACTTTTTTAAAAAACAAATGCAGGAAAAAGGGGTTTTTCCAGGGGTTGGGTCCTGCCACAGCACGTACCAAATCGCAATCCAATTCCCCCAAGTCGCACAGCATTTTTGCCCTTTAAATTACCACATGACGCAAAAGGCGGGGGCCTTTTTAGTGATTTGAATATTTCGCCCCCAACACACCCCGCCTTGTTAACATGACCGCAGCAAAAGGGATGGCCCAATTTTTTGGGTTCCTATTGGGCAAAAAACCAATTGCCCCAAAGAATTAGGGGGAATTCCGTTCCCCGGTATCCATAAGACAAAAATACGAAAGAATACAAAGGGCCCCATAGAGAATTGGCCGCCCCCTATTTGCAGATCGTTCCCCAAACATACGAACACTAACTAATATTCCAGTTTACATAATTGTTTTGCCATTGATTCTATGACAGCTTTGTGTGTATAATCTGCCTCAAACAGCAACCCCTCTATTCATATAATTCTGTTAAGCAAATAAAAGTAGATTGTCCTGGTTTGGGCTGCTGTTGCATAAAGTTCACCTGCTTACACCTGTGCCAGGATGCTGATATCTAATAGGCCTCCAGACAGACTTTGTCCTGCCTATTTTTGAGATTTTGTGTGAAATGTTGTCCAATTTGCCCTTTTTTTTTTTAGTATAGTTCCAATACAAAGTCAATAAAAATGTGTATAACAAACATGTGTAATTTTAATAATTTTCCAGCAAAAAATACTTCATTTTTTGCAACAATTTCAAGGGTGCCAACACTTTCGACCATGAACGTTGATCTTCAGCACTAGACCATCGACTTTTAGACTGACTGAAACTTTTTTATCTATTGTTTCTGATTGTCCTCCTGGACTCTGTTCCACCTCTCCCAGACTATGCACTTGTGTCAGATTTTCTCTTTGTCTCTGTCTCACATCATCAACCTGGTATGTACGGGGTCCATGTACTGCAGTGAAGCCAGATCCTGGTATATGGGATTCATTCTGAAAATCCAGAAGCCACTGGACCCTGCTAAGTGTGATGTTAGTGCGACGTCACACTGTCATGTTCACTTTGATTTGACAGATCAGTTATATATAGCACATGTGGACTTCCTCTATGGATTTGCACATGCAAATAAAAGAAAGCCACCTCCTTCCTGTAATCCTCGCACTTGAGAACATTACACCTGCTCAGATATTTGAGCCAAATTTATTTCAAACCATTGAACCTCTTCATTTTTTTGTTTCAAAATAACCATCTGAAAGTCAATTCATTCTATCTCAAGACTGGAATGAAAGCAGCCTTTTAGCTTCATTCATTGAAGAAATGAATTGCACTTCAAGGCGAATATCCTGTTTGTTTTCATGCCAGCTGGCATTAGTCAGAAGAGTGTCGATGACACCGTATTGCAGTTTTAAAGTAAGACACTGTATCACATCTGCAAATGCAGCAGCCTTGACACTGAATATTAAGAGAGCAGAAAACCTCGCACATATGCTAAAAGCAACTGTGACCCAGCATGGAAAATGAATAAGATTCTGCGCAGCGAGATCCATTTTGTTCCAGACATAATGTACATTTCATGGCTGGTTACCAACTTTCTATTATAAATATTCCATGTAACACTTAGGAATAATAATTCAATGACCAGAATGAAAAGGACAATTCACTTACAATTATCTCCGTAAGTTTTTGCCTTAAAGGAGCTTGTTGAATTGCACACTCGTACCTATAATATGCATTCAGTTACTGGGGTGGGTGTAATGAAAAAAATACCATAAAAAAACAGATGCTGTGCAGGACTGATATCTGTGTAGATAACTATCCCTATTAATACAGTAATAATATGTTTTGCTATATAAATTAGAAGCAAATAATAATAATGTTGATAACAGTATAATACTACTAATATTATTATAAGAACAACAGATATACAGAATTTGTAATATGTCACTATAGTACGATGTATTGGGGACAATGTCCTATGAGTGAATTTAGGTTTTTCATTTAGCCCCATTGGATAAAATCAGGGCCCCTCGCCAGGCAGTCTGCCTTTACTAATATGAGACAGAACTGTTCATTCTCTTATACTAGCGTGGTACATTGTTGTAACAAGTTAGTTCAGGAGACATTTTCCCCTCCTAAAATAGAAATGAGTGGATCTATTGAAATTCAAATTCTTTGAAATCTCCCCAATAATTAGATTTTCAGCAAATAAATTTGCTTGAATCTCAATACTCAAAAGCTTGTTATTACTCGGAAAATGCATATGGAGAAAAAAGAGAGAAAGAGAACCATAAGACCATGGGGGCCCGTGCAGCTCCGGGGCCCAGAGGCTCCAGGGGCCCCTGCAGGGCAGATAATAATGAGGTCAATCTGGCCTGTGAATCTGGCCCCGGGGGGCCCCTGGCCAGAATGCCCTCATGTGCGGCAGAGGAAGCGATCCCTGCAGCTCCGCTGCCTACAAGAGAAAATAGCAGCGGAGCTGCAGCGATCTGTCCTGCTTCCTGCCCGGCGCTTCCTCTCACACAGACAGCAGCGCTGCTGAGCCATAGGGGCGGGCTGGGCAAGAGAGAAAGCGTGGGCGCCGGTGATGCTGCCGGGGGTGCTTGCGGTGCGGACAGGTGCTGTATGTGTGCTGGTGTTGTGTGTGTAGAGATGAGCGGTGGTGTGTATGTGTGTGTGCGTGCATGTGTAGAGCTGCAGAGGAATGTGCAGACAGGTAAATGTTGCTGTGTGTGTCTGTGTGTAGGTGGAGGAGAGTGCAATGATGGGGAGAAGGCCATGATGAGGTGATGGGGAGAAGGCCATGATGGAGGTGATGGGGAGAAAGCAATGATGGAGGTGGGTGGGGAGAAGGCAATGATGGAGGTGATGGGAAGAAGGCCATGATGGAGGTGATGGGGAGAAGGCCATGATGGAGGTGATGGGAAGAAGGCCATGATGGAGGTGATGGGTAGAAGGCAATGATGGAGTTGATGGGGGGAAGGCAATGATGGAGGTGATGGTGAGAAGGCAATGATGGAGGTGACGGGAGAAGGCCATGATGGAGGTGATGGGAGAAGGCCATAATGTAGGGTGATGGGGAGAAGGCAATAATGGGGGTGATGGGGAAGGCCATGATGGAGGTGATGGGAGAAGGCAATGATGGGGGTGATGGGGAGAAGGCAATGATGGGGGTGATGGGGAGAAGGCCAATGATGGAGGTGATGGGGAGAAGGCCATGATGGAGGTGATGGGGAGAAGGCCATGATGGAGGTGATGGGGAGAAATGCCAATGATGGAGGTGATGGGGAGAAGGCCATGATGGGGGAGAAAAGGCAATAATGGGGTGAAGGGGAGAAGGCATGATGGAGGTGATGGGGAGAAGGCAATGATGGGGTGATGGAGAAGGAGAGAGAAGCAATGATGGAGGTGATGGGGAGAAGGCCCAAAGATGGAGGTGATGGGGAGAAGACCATGATGGAGGTGATGGGGAGAAGGCCATGATGGAGTGATGGGAGAAGGCAATGAATGAAGGTGATGGGGAGAAGGCAATGATGGGTGATGGGGAGAAGGCAATGAGGAGGTGATGGGGAAAGGCAATGATGGAGGTGATGGGGAGAAGGCAATGATGGAGTGGGGAAGGGGAAAGATAGGTGGGGGGAGAAGGGATGATGGGGATACCCCCCCCTGTGCCAATACTAAATTTGGGAACATGATGCTGCATTTTTGTAAATGGCCACACGTGTGTCCATTCTTGGATTATGGCCCCCCAATGGATGCTCCTTTTCTAAATAATTGGCCCCCCTAATGTCATTATTTAAAGGGCCCCCACTTTTATGTCCTTTACTGTAAAATTGGGGGCCCCACATTGAGCTCCATACTGAAAAAAGGCCACCGGGGGATGTCCTTTCGGTTTTTTTTGGCCCCGTGAGCTCCAAAAACAGTTAAGGGGCCCCCAAAAGTTGTTGGGCATACTTTTATTTTTTGGCCCCAAGATTTTTTCATACTGTTAAGGGCCCCCTTTGGCCTCAATGATGATAACATCTGAAAAGGGCCCCCCACATGATGATGCATACAGAAAAAGGGGGCCCCCCCATATGATTTTGCATACTGAAAAAAAGGGCCCCAAAAATATGCTACATACAGTATTAGGGGCCCACATGATGAGCTACGAATAATGGCCCCAATGTGATGCATGGGGAAAAATAGCCCCATTCGGGACTTCATTTTTTGGCCACACATTTTTGATGTTTACTGAAAATGGCCCAACAAATTTTTTAAAAAGTATAAACCCCAAAATGATGATGCTTTACAGTAAAGGGCCCCCAAAAAATGATGAGGCAATGATAATAGCCCCTTTAAAAGCTAATACAGTTTTTTTGGGGCCACACATGATATGCAATGTTTAAGGCCCAAATAATGATTTTACTTTTATAAGGGCCCCACATGAGATGCTTTACAGTTTAAAGGGCCCCCTGAGATGCTAGAAAAAAGGGCCCCTTTTTACTGCTACATACTTTTTTTTGGGCCCCCACATGGAGCATATGTTTAAAGGGGCCCAAAACATATATGTTGTACAGTATAATGGCCCCATTTGAGATGCATACAGTAAAAGGGCCCCCCACTTTTGCTCATACTAAAAATGGCCTGCAAAAAAAAAAAACTACCCCCTCCCCCTTTTTACAACCCCGATTGGGCTTTTCCCATTTTTCAACCCTATCGGGGGGGCAGGGGCGCCCCCGGGGGAAAAGGGCCCCCGGGCCCCCCACTCTCCTCAGCCCACGCGCCTTTCCCCTTCCTCGGGCACATGGGGCGATTGTGGAACGGCGCCCCCCCCCGGGGGAGATGCAAAAAGCCAGGGGAGATTGCTGGCGTGGCTCTAGCCCGGGGGTAAAGGGGGGGTGGGGAGATTTGGGGGGGGCGCATTTTTGGGGGAAAGATGGTGCGGGGTGCCAGCGAGAGGGTTGGGGCCCCCCCCTTGGCCCCGGTCCCATAGGTTCCCACCAGGGTATAGAGTTCCCAAATTATTTTTTCTAACACCCCCCCTTAGTATTACCCCCTTCCCTTAATTCTTTGAAAGGGCCCCATCCTTATTATTTAGTTTCCTTTTTATTATGTAAACACCGTCCCCTTATTATTTTTCCTTTCCCCCTTACGTAGTTATTTGGGGTGGGGGCCCTTTTTTTATTTTTTCCCCTTGTTTTTATGTAAAGGGGCTGTTTCTTACCTAGTGAAATATTGTTAATTTTTTTTTAAATTTGCGCCTCCTTTATTACATAGCCCCCTCTTTTTTGATAAAAAAATGTGTGATGGGGGGGGCGGTGACCGAGGACCATCCATCAGCCCCCCCAAATAAAAAAAAAGCTTTCCAGGGCCCCACACCATCTTGCATTTTTCCTAAAAAGGGGGGGGGGAACGGGAGGGGTTTTTGGTTAATTTTAAAAAAAACCGGGGCTCTGATAATAATAAAAAAGGACGGTACGTAAAAAACAAGAGAGGGCACTTTTAAAATTAGAAAAAATTACAAAATAAGGAAATATTAAAATTTAAAAATTTTTCCCGGTTTTTATATTTTTTATTTTTAAATTTTATATATCCCAAAAATGTATTTTTAATATTTTTAATACAAAATTTTAAAAATAAAAATTTCGGTACGACCAAAATTTGGGGAAAACCCTTTTCTTTAAAAGTTTTTCTGTTTTTCATGTTTGAAAATTTTAAATTCCCCCTTTGAAGGCTAAAAAAAATAATTAAACACATGTGGAATTATTTTACTTAAAAAAAAAATTGTAAAAAAAAATGAAATTATGTCTTTTTTTTTTAGGTTTTTTAAAGTAGCCACCTTTTGCTTTTTTTGATGCTTTGCACACTCTTGGCATTCTTTGATGAGTTTTAAGAGGTATCCCCCCAAATGCTTTTCATTTCAAAGTTTTCCCTGTCGGGTTTTTAAAAAGTGGGGTTTCGGCCTTTGGTTGTCAGAATTTTGGTGTATACCAGCTATAGCCCTTTACTAATTTTTGACTGTTAGAATTTGTATTATGGCAAAAAAAACGTAAGTAAAAAAAAAAAGATGGCCACATTTTTTTAAAAATTGAAGGGCAGCCCTTTCCAAAAAATTTGGGGAAAATTTTTTAAAATTTTCCCCCCAAATGCGGGCAAAAACCCAAAACTACAGGAAAAAAAGGGGCTCCATGGGGGACCCCCCCCGGAAAGGAAGCCAAGTCACCCGCTTTGAGGAAAAATTTACCCCATTTCACCGCCTCAAAAATCGAGGTTTACGGGCAGCTAAAGATTAGGGGCCAGGTAAAATACCACACAGAGTTCTACAGCAACACATCTCTACAAGGGTTAAAAGGGGCTTAATTGGTGGAAGGGGGGGGTTTTTTAAACTTTTTTTTTTAGAAGGAAACAAAAAAAAAATTTTTAAACTTTTAAAAGAGGACCCCTCGGGGGGAAAATTTCCCTTTTTTAGAGGGGGAAAACTGGGGGAATTGTTTTTTTTTTGGGGTTCTGTTAGAGGCTTTTTTTTTTTAAAAGGGGCAATCAAAAAATTTAAAATTTTAAAAAGGAAAAAAACATAGGGGGCTTTTTTTCAAAAAATTCAAAAAGGGGGCATGGTTAGTTAAACATTTAAAAAAGGGTTTTCCTATGCAAAAGTACATTTTAATTATTAGATCTTAAACAGTGAAAGGCAGACCCGTGAATGTTTGGGTCCATCAGGTTTTGCCACATAGTAAAAAATAAAGTTGGTTTGGGTACCAGAACGGTACCCAGACACAAACCCGAACTCGGGGACACCATTCATTGAATGGGGGACCTGGACATCCGGCATTTCCCACACTGTCATCTGTGTGACAGTGTGAGAAACACCCCCTCTGATGGGCAAGTAAGTTCGTTAAAGTTCTGAAGTTCCCATGCTGTCCACAGCACTATATTAAAATTTTCCTACTTTTCTCCCTTCTACTGTAGGTAACTCTGTCCCCCTTTTTAGAAGGACAGATATTTTGTAACAATATTGACTATATATAAGGTCTTATCTAGTATCTTCATCTCCTATTCCTAAACAATATGGCACTTTCTGTTCTTTGTGGTGTTTTTGTGATATATATTTTTTCATTACCTATTTTTTTTAATAGATATCTAGTAAAATATTGATTTTAAACCCTCTCTGACATCTGCGTACTATCCCATCCATGTGCCCTGGCACAAATAGACCATGGAGGGAAAGTACGTCATGGCGATCGGCCGCGCTCTGGGGGGGGAGCGCGGCCAATCGTGACCGGGTGTCAGTGATTCTCAGAGCTGACACTCGGCACTAAGTGCCAGGAGCAGTCACAGCCTGCTACTGGCACTTTAACCCCGGAAGACTGCGATCAAAAAAGATTGCAGCGTTCCGGGAGCATGCAGAGGGTGACAGTCCCCTCTGCCTTTGGATCGGAGACCCCACGGTGGTGCGTGGGGTCCCGATCGCTGCCATGGAGACCCGATGTGTCATGACAAAATCCGGGTCTCCAGAGCTGAGAAACTTCCTGTCATGCGCAGTGCATATCAGGAAATCTCTCAGGTCAGTGTGCAATGAGTGCAGCGCTGACAGCTTGATAGCATGCAGATGCTGCTTCATCGCATGCTATAGAAGTGATCGCCTGCAGAAAATGATTGTCCCATAGTGGGAAAAGAGTAAAAGTTAGAATAAAGTAAATAAAAAATTTTAAATAATTGTAAAAATATTTAAAAATAAAAAATAAATTAAAAAATCTATATTTATTCTATCACTAAATAAATATTTGAATGAAAAAAAATCTAAAAATAAAAGTACACATATTTGGTATCGCCGCGTCCGTAATGAACCAACCTATAAAACTGTCCCACTAGTTTACCCCTTTAGTGAACACCATAAAAAAACCAAGACAAATAACAATGCTTTATCATCATACCGCCGAACAAAAAGTGGAATAACACGCGATCAAAAAGACGGATATAAATAAATATGGTACCGCTGAAAACATCATCTTGTCCCACAAAAAATGAGCCACCATACAGTGTAATCAGTGAAAAAAAGAAAAGTTATAGCTGTCAGAATAAGGTGATGCAAAAACATTATTTTTTCTATAAAATAGTTTTTATTATATAAAAGCATAAAAAATGATAATAAATGAGGTATCGCCGTAATCGTACTGACCCGAAGAATAAAACTGCCTTATCAATTTTACCACAGCGGAATGGTATAACGCCCCCCCCCAAAGAAATTCATGAATTGCTGATTTTTGCTCATTCTGTCTCCCAAAAATTGGAATAGAAAGTGATCAAAAAATGTCATGTGCCCGAAAATGGTCCCAATAAAAACGTCAACTCGTCCCACAAAAAACAAGACCTCACATGGCTCTGTGGGCCAAAATATGGAAAAATTATTAGCTTCAAAATATGCTGATGCAAAAACAATTTTTTGCAGTAAAAAGCGTCTTTTTAGTGTGTGACAGCTGCCAAACTAAAAAACCTGCCATAACCGGTTTTGATCACTGTGATAGACGATATCACAGTGATCAAAATAAAACAAATAGTAAATCAAACCCCCCTTTATCACCCCCTTAGTTAGGGAAAAATAATAAAATAAAAAAGTAATTTATTTTCCATTTTGCCTAGTGTTAGAGTTGGGCTAAAGTGAGTTGGGCTAAAGTTAGGGTTATGAAAAAAAGGGTAAAATAATTCAGCAAACCCCTTGTCAGTCGTCTCCTGTGTTCTGGATTCTCCCCTGTGCAAGGATTAGCCTTGGGCTCCAGGCAGACAATCGATGATGCAAAAAACGGTGGTATTAATCCAGCGATATGGGCAGTAGAATGTATTTAAAACTTCTAGTTTATTTCGTACATATTAAAATACAGTGCAGCATGTTGCAGCCACAGGGCTGATCTTGAGAAACAACAATCCTACACGTTTCAGCTATAGTAAGTCTTAATCATGGATTAAACTATAAGTTTTAAATACATTCTGCCCATAGTCGCTGGATTAATACACCATTTTTTGCAAAGTTAGGGTTAGGGTTGGGGCTAACGTTAGGTTAGGGTTGGGGCTAAAGTTTAGGGTTGGGGATAAAGTTAGGGTTAGGGTTGGGCTTGAGTTGGGGTTAGGGTTGGATTATGGTTACAGTTGGGCTTAGGGTTAGGGTTGGGATTAGGGTTAGGGGTGTGTTAGGGTTAGTTTGTGGTTAGGGTTATGGTTGGGTTGAGATTAAAGGGTTTGGAGTGTATTGGGGTTAGGGTTGAGTTAGAATTGGGGGATTTCCACTGTTTAGACACATCAGGGGCTCTCCAAATGTGACATGGCGTTCGATCTCAATTCCAGTCAATTTTGCATTGAAAACTGTGCTCCTTCCCTTCCGAGCTCTGCCATGCGCCCAAACAGTGGTTTGCCTGCATATATGGGGTATCAGCGTACTCAGGACAAATTGCACAACAATTTTTGTGGTCCAATTTCTCCTGTTACCCTTGTTAAAATGAAACAAATTGGATCTGAATTAAATTTTTTGTGAAAACAAGTTAAATGTTCATTTTTTTTAAACATTCCAAAAATTCATGTGAATCACCTGAAGGGTTAATAAACTTCTTGAGTATGGTTTTGAGCACCTTCAGGGGTGCAGTTTTTTGAATGGTGTCACTTTTGGGTATTTTCTATCATACAGACCCCTCATAGTGACTTCAAATGTGATGTGGTCCCTAATAAAAAAAATGTGTTGTAAAAATGAGAAATCGCTGTTTAATTTTTAACCCTTATAACTTCATAGCAAAAAAAAATTTGGTTCCAAATTGTGCTGATGTTAAGTAGACATGTGGGAAATGTTACTTATTAAGTATTTTATTGCAAAGTATTTATTTTTTGCAAAGTTAGGGATAGAGTTGGGGCTAAAGTTAGGGTTAGGGTGGGGCAAAAGTAGGGTTAGGGTTGGGGATAAATTTAGGGTTAGGGTTGGGGCTAGAGTTGGGGTTAGGGTTTGAATTATGGTTACGGTTGGGCTTAGGGTTAGGGTTGGGCTTGGGTTAGGGTTGGGATTAAGGTTAGGGGTGTGTTAGGGTTAGGTTTGTGGTTAGGGTTATGGTTAGGGTTGGGATTAAGGTTAGGGGTTGTTGGGGTTAGGGTTGGGGTTAGAATTGGGGATTTCCACTGTTTTTAGACACATCAGGGGCTCTCAAATGTGACATGGCGTCCGATCTCAATTCCAGTCAATTTTGCATTGAAAACTGCGCTCCTTCCCTTCCGAGCTCTGCCATGTGCCCAACAGTGGTTTGCCTGCATATATGGGTATCAGCGTACTCAGGACAAATTGCACAACAATTTTTGTGGTCCAATTTCTCCTGTTACCCTTGTTAAAATAAAGCAAATTGGATCTGAATTAAATTTTTTGTGAAAAAAAGTTAAATGTTAATTTTTTTTAAACATTCCAAAAATTCATCTGAAGCACCTGAAGGGTTAATAAACTTATTGAATGTGGTTTTGAGCACCTTCAGGTGCAGTTTTTAGAATGTTGAACTTTTGGGTATTTTCTATCATATAGACCCCCTCATAATGACTTCAAATGTGATGTGGTCCCTAATAAAAAAAAATGTGTTGTAAAAATGAGAAATCGCTGTTTAATTTTTAACCCTTAAAACTACATAACAAAAAAAATTTGGTTCCAAAATTGCGCTGATGTAAAGTAGAAATGTGGGAAATGTTACTTATAAGGTATTTTATGTGACATATCCCTGAGATTTAAGGGCATGAAAATTCAAAGTTGAAAAATTGCGAAAAGCAATGTCAGCATCACCGGGATCCATTGAAGCGTTCCAGAGTTATTACCTCATAAAGGACAGTGGTCAGAATTGTAAAAAATGACCTGGTCATTAACACGCAAACCACCCTTGGGAGTAAAGGGGTTAATTCGTGCCTATTAGTGAAGAATTTTTAATACAGTATATACTGTTCAATAATTGTATATATTAGGTGAAATATATTTCCATGAGAACATCTTGAATTTGCAGAAAATGTACCACACTGTGGCCGAAGTAAGACAACTGTAACATTTCTGCAGGTACAAGGGGGTTAGTTGAGACTATACAATATAAGTGATCAGATAATTTAATGTTGTCCACACTAGTAGTAAGCAAAATGTTTCGGTCTTACATCAGACCTTCATCAGTTACTACAAACAAGATACAAAAATTAGGAAAAAATATATACATAAACAAAACAAAGTATATACAATAAACAGAGACATGGTCAAAAATAGATTAGTAATTAATATCAATGCTAATGAACATAGTAGCTAGAACCAATCAGATTATCTCAGGTACAGAGAAATAGTCTCAGTATTGAACAAATAATAATCTATGGTGTAGAAAAAATGAGGACCATAGAAATGTTTGGTGGAGGAAAGGCAGGACATACCAGAATAAAGTAAGGTTATTAGGTCAGGTGACCAATAATCTTGGTTGAAGTTCACTAGATCTATAATGAAAATAATATGCCATGTGGAGGCAGTAGGAACGCAATGTAAATCTAATGATTGGCAGCACATACCATTAAACATTCCGTGACATGAAAAAGTAGGGCAAGTGACAGGTTCCCGTTAATGCTCATGTTGTTATCATAAAGAATAACTTGCCACAATTTTGTCTGATACTAGATACCCTTTTAATCACTGAGGACCACTCAATAATAATAATCTTTATTTTTATATAGCGCTAACATATTCCGCAGCGCTTTACAGTTTGCACACATTATCGTCGCTGTCCCCGATGGGGCTCACAATCTAGATTCCCTATCTGTATGTTTTTGGAGTGTGGGAGGAAACCGGAGAACCCGGAGGAAACCCACGCAAACACAGGGAGAACATACAAATTCCTTGCAGATGTTGTCCTTGGTGGGATTTGAACCCAGTAGAGTTGAGCGAAACAGGTCGGTCAGATTCAAAAGTCGCGACTTTCGCTAAAGTCGGGTTTCGTTGGCCGAAACCCGACCATAGCGTGCAGTCGGCCATGGGTTTCGGTGAAACGAGCGCCAAAGTCGGTTTTCCCATAATGCTTGCAGGTGCCTTTTTTCAGCCAATGAGCAAGGACGCACACTGTGGGCAATGAGATGACATGTGCAGCGTCCCACACCATCTTAGAGAAGGGCATTGCAGTGATTGGCTTGCTTTGGGGGGCATCATAGTGGCTATAAAAGCCTGACCGCCGACCTCCATTTTACTTCTGCCGATATTAACAGTAGGGATAGGTTGCTGTTTATCAGTGGGGAGGAGTTGGGCTGTAAAGATAGAAGAAGTTCTTATGTGCTTGTGCTGATAGCAATTGTGCTGTAACAGTTAGTGTGCAGTGACAGTGGAGGATTTTCTTGTGTGCAGCAGCGCTGGTTAATAGGCTGCCTGCTAGCTGTATTGCTGTGTGTACACTGCTGTGCAGACTGCTTTTTACACAGCACTAATACTTTTATTCTTTTTTTCTGCACAGTTACCGAGCAATAATTTTTTCCCACACTGTATAGAGCTGTACGCTCCTCACACACTACCGTGTACCGGACAAATACATGCTGACTGTGTGTGTGTGTGTGTGTCAGTGTGGTGACTTCTGGTACAGTACGTTTTTCTGCTCTTTGTATTACGGTCAAATCCATACTGAGTGAGCGTCTGTGTTGACTCCGGAAATATATGGATCCGGAGCATCATGAATTGTGGTATGTGTTAAAGGGGCCCACTGAGACCTTTCGCCGGGCCCACGAAAACCTGGAGCCAGCCCTGCCCCCCCACACTTTAGCCAAATAACCCCCAGTTTTCAATGTGTTACATTATTATTAAAGTAAATTAGGTTTCAAGCTTAATAATAAAATTGATGTAATGGCATTGAAATGGGCATGTAGGGTTTTTACTGTCCTCCCAAATGACTGCCGTCTTTTATTCCCCCTTGACTTGCATTGGGGTCGGTTTTTTGACCCGACTTGACCTTTTTTCCCTTTTGTCGGTCGACTTGTTGACTCGACTTTTGAGAAAGTCGGTTTTACAAACCCGACTCGACCCCAAAAAGACAAAGTCGCTCATCTCTAGAAAACCCCGGGCTCCAGCCTGCAAAATTGCTAACCACTGACCACCTGCTGCCCATAAAATTAAGATGTCAGAAATGTCTATTGGTTGTCCTTGCACTGTGCCCTAAACATTTGCGAAGCTTTTTTGCCGGGGTATGGT
>JARQOD010000001.1:72385414-72421346 GCA_033576555.1 Oophaga sylvatica | reverse complement strand
GGACTCGGCATTTTGTTAGAAGGTTTTTGCTTTAATTTGGAGCAACGGGGAATTATAAATTTCAAGGAAACATGGGAGCATTTTGCAAACATCAAAAAGGGGGCAGGGTTTTAGTTAAACTTAAAGGTTTTTTCCCCATTTGCAAAGTACTTTTTAAATTTTATTAGATCTTAAACGTGAAAGGGGACCCTTGAATGTTTGGGTCCTCAGGTTTTGCCACATATAAAAAAAAATTTTGGGTTTTGGGTACCAGACGGTACCCAGACACAAACCCGAACTCGGACACCATTAAATTTGAATGGGGGACCTGGACATGGGCTTTTTCCCCACTGTCTCTGTGTGACAGTGTGAGAAACCCCCCCCTCTGACGGCATAAGTTCGTTAAGTTCTGAATTTCCCCGTCACCGCACTATATTTAAAATTTTCCTACTTTTCTCCCTTCTACTGTAGGTAACTCTGTCCCCCTTTTTCAGAAGGACAGATATTTTGTAACAATATTGACTATATATAAGGTCTTATCTATATCTCATCTCCAAATTCCTAAACAATATGGCACTTTCTGTTCTTTGGCGTGTTTTTGTGATATATATTTTTCATTACCTATTTTTTTTAATAGATATCTAGTAAAATATTGATTTTAAACCCTCTCTGACATCTGACGTACTATCCCATCCATGTGACCTGGCACAATAGCCCATGGAAGGGAAAGTACGTCATGGCATCGGCCGCGCTCTGGGGGGGGAGCGCGGCCAATCGTGACCGGGTGTCAGCTGATTCTCAGAGCTGACACTCGGCACTAAGTGCCAGGAGCATCACAGCCTGCTACTGGCACTTTAACCCCCGGAAGACTGCGATCAAAAAAGATTGCAGCGTTCCGGGAGCATGCGGGAGGGCTGACAGTCCCTCTGCCTTTGGATCGGAGACCCCACGGTGTGACGTGGGGTCCCGATCGCTGCCATGGAGACCCCGATGTTGTCATGACAAAATCCGGTCTCCAGAGCTGAGAAACTTCCTGTCATGCGCAGTGCATATCAGGAAAATCTCTCAGGTCAGTGTGCAATGAGTGCAGCGCTGACAGCTTGTATAGCATGCAGATGCTGCTTCATCTGCATGCTATAGAAGTGATCAGCCTGCAGAAAATGATTGTCCCATAGTGGGAAAAAGTGTAAAGTTAGAATAAAGTAAAAAAAAATTTAAATAATTGTAAAAATATTTAAAAATAAAAAATAAATTAAAAAATCTATATTTTTTCTATCACTAAATAATATTTGAATGAAAAAAAATCTAAATAATAAAAGTACACATATTTGGTATCGCCGCGTCCGTAATAAACCCAAAACCTATAAAACTGTCCCACTAGTTTACCCCTTTAGTGAACACCATAAAAAAACCAAGACAAATAACAATGCTTATCATCATACCGCGAACAAAAAGTGGAATAACACGCGATCAAAAAAGAGGGGATATAAATAAATATGGTACCGCTGAAAACACATCTTGTCCCACAAAAAATGAGCCACCATACAGTGTAATCAGTGAAAAAAAAGAAAAAGTTATAGCTGTCAGAATAAGTGATGCAAAAACAAATTATTTTTTCTATAAAATAGTTTTTATTATATAAAAGCATAAAAAATGATATAAATGAGGTATCGCCGTAATCGTACTGACCCGAAGAATAAAACTGCCTTATCAATTTTACCACACGCGGAATGGTATAAACGCCCCCCCAAAGAAAATTCATGAATTGCTGATTTTTGCTCATTCTGTCTCCCAAAAATTGGAATAGAAAGTGATCAAAAAATGTCATGTGCCCGAAAATGGTACCAATAAAAACGTCAACTCGTCCCACAAAAAACAAGACCTCACATGGCTCTGTGGGCCAAAATATGGAAAAATTATAGCTTCAAAATATGCTGATGCAAAAACAATTTTTTGCAGTAAAAAGCGTCTTTTAGTGTGTGACAGCTGCCAAACATAAAAACCTGCCATAACCGTTTTGATCACTGTGATAGACGATATCACAGTGATCAAAATAAAACAAATAGTAAATCAAACCCCCCTTTATCACCCCTTAGTTAGGGAAAAATAATAAAATAAAAAAGTATTTATTTCCATTTTGCCAGTGTTAGAGTTGGGCTAAAGTGAGTTGGGCTAAAGTTAGGGTTATGAAAAAAAGGGTAAAATAATTCAGCAAACCCCTTGTCAGTCGTCCTCCTGTGTTTCGGATTCTCCCCTGTGCAAGGATTAGCCTTGGGCTCCAGGCAGACAATCGATGATGCAAAAAACGGTGTATTAATCCAGCGACTATGGGCAGTAGAATGTATTTAAAACTTCTAGTTTATTTCGTACTATTAAAATACAGTGCAGCATGTTGCAGCCACAGGGCTGATCTTGAGAAACAACAATCCTACACGTTTCAGCTATAGTAAGTCTTAATCATGGATTAGAACTATAAGTTTTAAATACATTCTGCCCATAGTCGCTGATTAATACACCATTTTTTGCAAAGTTAGGGTTAGGGTTGGGGCTAACGTTAGGGTTAGGGTTGGGGCTAAAGTTAGGGTTGGGGATAAAGTTAGGGTTAGGGTTGGGACTAGAGTTGGGGTTAGGGTTTGGATTATGGTTACAGTTGGGCTTAGGGTTAGGGTTGGGATTAGGGTTAGGGGTGTGTTAGGGTAGGTTTGTGGTTAGGGTTATGGTTGGGGTTGAGATTAAGGTTAGGGGTGTATTGGGGTTAGGGTTTGAGTTAGAATTGGGGGATTTCCACTGTTTAGACACATCAGGGCTCTCCAAATGTGACATGGCGTTCGATCTCAATTCCAGTCAATTTTGCATTGAAAAAATGTGCTCCTTCCCTTCCGAGCTCTGCCATGCGCCCAAACAGTGGTTTGCCTGCATATATGGGGTATCAGCGTACTCAGGACAAATTGCACAACAATTTTTGTGGTCCAATTTCTCCTGTTTACCCTTGTTAAAATGAAACAAATTGGATCTGAATTAATTTTTTGTGAAAACAAGTTAAATGTTCATTTTTTTAAACATTCCAAAAATTCATGTGAATCACCTGAAGGTTAATAAACTTCTTGAGTATGGTTTGAGCACCTTCAGGGGTGCAGTTTTTTTGAATGGTGTCACTTTTGGGTATTTTCTATCATACAAACCCCTCATAGTGACTTCAAATGTGATGTGGTCCCTAAAAAAAAAATGTGTTGTAAAAATGAGAAATCGCTGTTTAATTTTTAACCCTTATAACTTCATAGCAAAAAAAAATTTGGTTCCAAAATTGTGCTGATGTTAAGTAGACATGTGGGAAATGTTACTTATTAAGTATTTTATTGCAAAGTATTTATTTTTTGCAAAGTTAGGGATAGATGTTGGGGCTAAGTTAGGGTTAGGGTGGGGCAAAAGTTAGGGTTAGGGTTGGGGATAAATTTAGGGTTAGGGTTGGGGCTAGAGTTGGGGTTAGGTTTGAATTATGGTTACGGTTGGGCTAGGGTTAGGGTTGGGCTTAGGGTTAGGTTGGGATTAAGGTTAGGGGTGTGTTAGGGTTAGGTTTGTGGTTAGGGTTATGGTTAGGGTTGGGATTAAGGTTAGGGGTGTGTTGGGTTAGGGTTGGAGTTAAATTGGGGGATTTCCACTGTTTTTTAGACACATCAGGGGCTCTCCAAATGTGACATGGCGTCCGATCTCAATTCCAGTCAATTTTGCATTGAAAACTGCGCTCCTTCCCTTCCGAGCTCTGCCATGTGCCCAAAAGTGGTTTGCCTGCATATATGGGGTATCAGCGTACTCAGGACAAATTGCACAACAATTTTTGGTCCAATTTCCTCCTGTTACCCTTGTTAAAATAAAGCAAATTGGATCTGAATTAAATTTTTTGTGAAAAAAGTTAAATGTAATTTTTTTTTAAACATTCCAAAAATTCATCTGAAGCACCTGAAGGGTTAATAAACTTATTGAATGTGGTTTTGAGCACCTTCAGGGTGCATTTTTGAATGTTGAACTTTTGGTATTTTCTATCATATAGACCCCTCATAATGACTTCAAATGTGATGTGGTCCCTAATAAAAAAAATGTGTTGTAAAAATGAGAAATCGCTGTTTAATTTTTAACCCTTAAAACTACATAACAAAAAAAAATTTGGTTCCAAATTGCGCTGATGTAAAATAGACATGTGGGAAATGTTACTTATAAGGTATTTTATGTGACATATCCCTGAGATTTAAGGGCATGAAAATTCAAAGTTGAAAAATTGCGAAAAAGCAATGTCAGCATCACCGGGATCCATTGAAGCGTTCCAGAGTTATTACCTCATAAAGAGACAGGGTCAGAATTGTAAAAAATGACCTGGTCATTAACACGCAACCACCCTTGGGAGTAAAAGGGTTAATTCGTGCCTATTAGTGAAGAATTTTTTAATACAGTATATACTGTTCAATAATTGTATATATTAGGTGAAATATATTTCCATGAGAACATCTTGAATTTGCAGAAAATGTACCACACTGTGGCCGAAGTAAACAACTGTAACATTTCTGCAGGTACAACGGTTAGTTGAGACTATACAATATAAGTGATCAGATAATTTAATGTTGTCCACACTAGTAGTAAGCAAAATGTTTTCGGTCTTACATCAGACCTTCACAGTTACTACAAACAAGATACAAAAATTAGGAAAAAATATATACATAAACAAAACAAAGTATATACAATAAACAGAGACATGGTCAAAAATAGATTAGTAATTAATATCAATGCTAATGAACATAGTAGCTAGAACCAATCAGATTATCTCAGGTACAGAGAAATAGTCTCAGGTATTGAACAAATAATAATCTATGGTGTAGAAAAAATGAGGACCATAGAAATGTTTGGTGGAGGAAAGGCAGGACATACCAGAATAAAGTAAGGTTATTAGGTCAGGTGGACCAATAATCTTGGTTGAAGTTCACTAGATCTATAATGAAAATAATATGCCATGTGGAGGCATGTAGGAACGCAATGTAAAATCTAATGATTGGCAGCACATACCATTAAACATTCCGTGACATGAAAAAGTAGGGCAAGTGACAGGTTCCCGTTAATGCTCATGTTGTTATCATAAGAATAACTTGCCACAATTTTGTCTGATACTAGATACCCTTTTAATCACTGGGACCACTCAATAATAATAATCTTTATTTTTATATAGCGCTAACATATTCCGCAGCGCTTTACAGTTTGCACACATTATCGTCGCTGTCCCCGATGGGGCTCACAATCTAGATTCCCTATCTGTATGTTTTTGGAGTGTGGGAGGAAACCGGAGAACCCGGAGGAAACCCACACAAACACAGGGAGAACATACAAATTCCTTGCAGATGTTGTCCTTGGTGGGATTTTGAACCCAGTAGGAGTTGAGCGAAACAGGTCGGTCAATTCAAAAGTCGCCGACTTTCGCTAAGGAGTCGGTTTCGTTGGCCGAAACCCGACCATAGCGTGCAGTCGGCCATGTGTTCGGTGAAACGAGCGCCAAAGTCGGTTTTCCCATAATGCTTGCAGGTGCCTTTTTCAGCCAATGAGCAAGGACGCACACTGTGGGCAATGAGATGACATGTGCAGCGTCCACCACCATCTTAGAGAAGGGCATTGCAGTGATGGCTTGCTTTGGGGGGCATCATAGTGGCTATAAAAGCCCTGACCGCCGACCTCCATTTTACTTCTGCCGATATTAACAGTAGGGATAGGTTGCTGTTTATCAGTGGGGAGAGAGTTAGGGCTGTAAAGATAGAAGAAGTTCTTATGTGCTTTGTGCTGATAGCAATTGTGCTGTACAGTTAGTGTGCAGTGACAGTGGAGGATTTTCTGTGTGCAGCAGCGCTGGTTAATAGGCTGCCTGCTAGCTGTATTGCTGTGTGTACAACTGCTGTGCAGACTGCTTTTTACACAGCCACTAATACTTTTATTCTTTTTTTTCTGCACAGTTACCGAGCAATAATTTTTTCCCACACTGTATAGAGCTGTACGCTCCTCACACACTACCGTGTACCGGACAAATACATGCTGACTGTGTGTGTGTGTGTGTGTGTCAGTGTGTGACTTCTGGTACAGTACCGTTTTTCTGCTCTTTTATTACGGTCAAATCCATACTGGTGAGCGTCTGTGTCTGACTCCGGAAATATATGGATCCGGAGCATCATGAATTGTGGTATGTGTTAAAGGGGCCCACTGAGACTCTTTCGCCCGGGCCCACAAAAACCTGGAGCCAGCCCTGCCCCCCCACAACTTTAGCCAAATACCCCCAGTTTTCAATGTGTTACTATTATTATAAAGTAAATTAAGGTTGACAAGCTTAAGTAATAAGAATTGATGTAAGTGGCATTGAAAGGGCACTGTAGGTGTGTTTACTGTCCTCCACTGACTGCCGTCTTTTATTCCCCATTGACTTGCATTGGGGTCGGGTTTTCGACTCCGACTTGACCTTTTCCGTTAGTCGGTCGACTTCGTTCGACTCGACTTTTGAGAAAGTCGGGTTTCACAAAACCCACTCGACCCTAAAAAGACAAAGTCGCTCATCTCTAAAAACCCAGGACTCCAGCGCTGCAATGCTAACCACTGAGCCACCGTGCTGCCCAATAACTTAAGATGTCAGAAAGTCTACTTGGTATGTCCTAGCACTGTGCCTAAACATTTGCTGAAGCTTATTGCCGGAGGGTGATGGTACTTATGAGACATGTGAATCCTGCTATAACAATAATCAGGGAATGTTCACACAACATCTTTTTCAGGTGTCTGAAAATCTTCTATTTCATGTGCTCAAATAGATGTCCATGTGACTTTTGGGCGTCTTTCATTCTTCATTCTTTGGACATTTTGTAAGCGCTTTTTAATTCACATTTTGGAGAAAACCCCGCTCCAAACGAACCAGAAAAAACACTAATGAAAAACGATCAGGACAGCACAAGTGTATTAACCCGTTAGGGCAGGTGCAGATGACTGGGGACTTCTCTCATCCAAGACAATCGGATCAATTATGCAAATCACACTCTGATCAAACTCAGATCACAGTTTTGATTCAGAGTGTGATCATAGTGTGATTCAATTCTCTTGGATGAGCAGAAGATGGAGAAAAAAATGTCTCCATCTTCTCCATTGTGTCAGTCCATGGAAATCGGACTGCACACAGTTTGTCATCCTAGTGCAGTCCTATGATTTCCACACCGTTTGCAATCTGAATATTGGATCAAACTGGGGCAGGGCTGTGATTTTTTTTCCTCGTATAGATTCTGTCCTAGTAAAAAATTGGATGTGTACACGGCCCCATTGACCAACATTGGTCCAAGTGCGATCTGATGCTTTTTTTGGATTACACTTGAACCTAAAATCGTTGTCTGCACCTGGCCATAGGTGAACTAAAACAGAGGAAGAGTGCTTCTTCTGTTACTTCATCAAAGCTCCATAACATATTGCAAAGCGCTGTTTGGTGACACATCAGCGGGAACCCAATATTGTCCACTCATAATTCATAGCATGCGGTATGAAATGCTATAATTACAGATGTTCAAAAGACAGAAATCAAATTAGTGTACAATACAGTATGTAAAAAGATCAATATTAGTAGTGTAACTGCCCAATAGCCATTTGATACTACATACCACAAATCAGTTGCCAGATGATTACAGATAGACGAGGAAGGAAAGAAAAGCACAACAACCCTCAAATATCATCCATCAGTATTATTTCATGTACATTCAGTATTCACTGTAGTTTATGAACCATGAGGATCAGGGTAGATGCCCACAGTAGCGTAGCTTTTGGGGATACAGAAGGGGCTGTCGCCCGGGCCCCATGCTGTCAGGGGGCCCACCCAAGCTACTCTACTGTAACTATCGGCTTGCAAAGCGCACCCATACAGCTACACTCTGCGGAAGAGCAGGGAAAATCAATCTCCCTGCACTGCCATCCGGCTGATATGGACCCCTGAGCAGTAGGGGGGCCCGGTGCCAGCAGTGGGCCCCCCCGCCCATCATTGCAAGTTCAACTACAGTTTGACTGCATTGATGAGAATGGGAGCATTACACTATACTATAAAGTCTGCCTATGTGGGATTGCATTATGCTATATATAGTCTGCCTATGGGGGGTGCATTATACTATAGAAGCTGCCTATGGGGGTGCATTATACTATATAGAGTTTGTCTATGGAGGGTGCATTATACAATATGGAGTCTGCCTATGTGGGGTTCATTATACAATATAAAGTCTGCCTATGTGCGGGTGCATTATACAATATGGAGTATGCCTATGCGGGGTTCATTATACAATATGAAGTCTGCCTATGGGGATGCATTATACTATAGAGTCTGCTTATGGGGGTGCATTATACAATATAGAGTCAACCTATGTGAAGTGCAATATACTATAGAGTTTGCCTATGAGGGGTGCATTATACTATATAGAGTATGCCTATGGGGGGTGCACTATAGGGGAACTCAGGTTACTATGACTGTCAAAGGAGCACACAGAGGTCATTATTACTTTCTAGGGGTCAAAATCTGGGCATTGTTTTTTATGGCACTTACTCAGGGCATTACTAATTCTAAAGGTTAGTTTTACCATCTTGAGGGGAAAACAAATCCCACACAGCAGGTGCAGTAATAGGGAGGCATACAACAGCAGCATATTGGGGTATTAGCAGGATGTGGACTTTGTGCAGGTTGGGGATAGATGGGGACAGTGCTGAAAATATGAGACATGAAATGGGTCTTTTTGTAATCTTTGCAGCCTTGTCGTGGCTGGAAGAGGTTGTCATGTCGGTCTGGGCCAGATGGAAAAGACAAGAAAAGTTAACGACTCTATCAGAAAGAACGTCAGCGGTAAGTCATTATCTGTAACTGTGCTGTAATCACTTATATGTTCCGTAGAACAGGTATCTACCACTGAACATATGGTGGAATATCAATGTTGGTCTTTGTATAGAGATTATTTTCAGCAACATCGTGGTCATCTGCTGAGGTTCTCTTACAGCCACTATTAGGGTGCGTCACCCAGATGTAATCAGGGTTACCTGGTTAGGGACCCACTCAGAAGTTTTGCCCCCCTGAACCAAAACCCTAGCTACCCTCTGGATGCACCTATATGTTCTCTCTTTACAGAAGAAAGTTTACACTGTGCTACATTCATAGAATTATAGGAAGAAAAATAGAAAAACCTGCAGTAGGAGTAGCAATTGCACCAACAATGGCGCTTCAATAATGATAGTGATGAGGGCATTTTAGTCCCAAGAAACTAAGTCGTAAAAATCTGTCAACATGTGTGTTACTGCAGCTCTAGGCCGAACTAATACCAGTGATAGAAAGGTGACCTACCTGCTTGCTGCTGTTTTTCTCAGTCTCTTGGCCATGATCCAGACAGTCTCATATTGAATATGGAATCTACAACAGGCTTTGTCGGCATCAAAAGATTGCATAAAATCAAGCTTCTTTCTATAGCAGTGTCCACTGACGTACACTGGGACAGGAAAAGGTTTGCAAGCCAGACTTGCATTGAAAACTGCTGAGTGACTGGCAGTACAAGTGTCATGAGGAGGAACGGAGAAGTTGTTGGTTCCAGAGATACCTGGCACAAGAGCAGCACAAGCTAAGGCTGTATTTGAGGTTCTGCAGGATAGTTAGCTTTTGGATAAAGTGAAGTTTATATCATTCGACATGACCAGTAGTAACTCTTGTGCAAGGCTGGTGTGTGTGTCCTCTGCAGAAATAACTACTGAGTTTGCTGTTAGGCACCACATTCACAAGCTAATTATTGCAAGCGGTTTGATAAATTGTGGCTGGCATCAACAGGTCCAAAAATAAAGTTGATTTGCCCGGAATCACTGGATAAAACCAAGTTTTTTGACTGGAATGGAAGATGACATAGTTTCAAACTGAGCTAGGTCCACTTAGGAGTGTCTAGTTGAATTTTGCACCAACCAGCTTGCATAATGCCAACCAAGAGATGATTATTGTAGATTGTAAGCTCTCACGAGCAGGGGCGGCTATTTTTGCTTTAATTATTGTATTGTTAACGTTGTTACTTATGACTTGTGTTTTGAAACTTTTAAACTGTAAAGCGCTGAGGAAAATGATGGCGCTATATAAATAAAGATTATTATTATTATTATTATTATGAAGAATTGTTAACACTGGCACTCCTGTTTCCTTGGTTTGCCAGAAAACCCAGATGTGCACATCAATACTCCAGGCATGAACCATCAGCCTAATAGATGGCCAAAGTGATGTACGCTCTGAAAATCTTTATGTTTCATCACCAATTTCTTTTAACTTTGACAGAGTAAATAAACTCCATCAATTTTGCACTTTTACTGTTTGCTTATGCTTGAAGTCTTGGTACCTCTGTCAGATCTCAGCCATAGTGCCGCAAAATGACTTGACATTACTGCAAGAATTTGTAGCATACAAAGGAATCAACCTGCCTGTTGTTAAGGCAGCAATAAAAGTTTTCAACAGACACCTCTGGTACGTCAGTGAGATTATGGTAGGTCTGACTTTTTGACAGGGAGATTCCAACCGCAGAAAAGGTTGAGATGTTACTGGCTATGCAGAAGGAAGTCAACGATGTATGCTCATCTCGCGTGCAGCTTGCCGAAGCCCTTGTGTCACACAAGAAGCTTCATCACTTAATGTCGTCCAACACAAAAAACTTTAATTGCTCTGGAAATAAACCAAGATTTTCTCCATCAAAATCCTTGTCGTTGGACACTAAAGCATGTTACATTGATGTATTCTCAAAAGTCGCCAGATTGAAAATGGTGAATGATGTCCCCGAAGCTCCATTGCACTAATGAGCACATTCAATTCATCACTAAGCACTCAAGAAGACCAGTTCGTGGAGAAGCATCGCCATGACTATCCTGAACCAAATAAAGCACATTTCATTAAAAAAATGGAATCCGTCTGTGTGTAAAAATGCTCATTTGAGCTACCAATTGACCTGTATTACTTCTTGTGCTTTCCATATGCTACCGTTTTGCTTACAGACATACATGGATGTTTAAGACACTCGTCTGAACGAGCTGTAACACCGGTAAAACTCAGAGCTCTTGGTTCATAAATGATTCCTCTCTAATTTGGACCAGCACTGGGAAATGCTAAAAATGAGCATTGGAAGTATTATGTGGAGAGTGCAGGTGCAGGGCAGTAAGAGCTTCAGACATTAGCTCCAGAGTACTGTGTAACGTTAGAATGTCAGAGGGGATTTTCATTGCAGGAACATAATCCAACATACAGTGGTCATGAAAAAGGATTCATAACTCATGAACTTTGCACATTTTTTCACTCTACCCACAAACTTTCATAATTTTATTGGGATTTTATGTGATATACTAACACAAAGCAACAAGTGTTTAAGTGTAAAGGAAATGATACATGGTTTTCTTCTAATATTTTAAAAATATAAATCTGAAAAATTGTGACTAGCATTTGTACTCAGCACCGCCCCTCAACTGAGTCAATACTTTGTAGGACGACCTTTCACTGCTCTTACTGCTGCAAGTCTTTGGGGGTATGTCTTTACCAGCTTTGTACGTCTTCAGACAGGACGTTTGACCATTCTTCTTTGCAAACCAGCTCTACTCAGTGAATTTGGATGGAGATGTCTGTGAACAGCAATTTTCAAGCTTGTGTCGGATTCTCAATGGGATTTAGGTCTAAACTTTGACAAAGACTAATCAAGCACATGAATATGTGTGTACCCTGGTGGTAGGCACACGCAGTACCCTGGAGAGTGTTGTGGCGAGACAGCAGTTTAATGCTAAATATTCATTCACTCAACATATACTAGACACACCCTTAGGGTAGTGGAGTTTACTCTTGAGGGAGTGGTCAAGGTGGTATGGTGTTGGAGTGATTTAGTCAGTCTGTGTCTGGACTTCGGAGAGAGAAGACGTCTGGAGGGAGGAAGCAGTCCAGATTGCTCTATCACCAGCTTTGGAAAGTGGAGTCTAGTATAGGTGCTTTAATTCACCTTAGCCTAGTCAGAGCTGTACCTCATCAGCATACACTGGAAGGAAAGAAGTTTAGTGCAGAAAGTCTTCAGCACCTGCTAAAGGACGGTATAAGGTTCAGAGACTTGCCCTGCCTATTGATAACTGAGCATCTGTAACTAACTTTGAAGTGAAGGAAAAGAAAGAAGTGACTACTCGACCCTTGGCTAGTTTGAGTGCTTATGTTACCAGCGTGACAAGGCGAAAGGCACAGTGGTTTATTGGAATAGTGCTTACGGATTGAAGAAGTCCTGCACATTGCTACGGTCACTGGGACCGAAGGATCACTACTGTTTCAAGCATAGTGATAAGAAAAACCAGGAATTTACCGGACCTTAGGTCGCGGCAAACAAGCCCCATATAGTCAGTACGTAACTGGAGTCAGGGGAGTGAAGACTTTGAGTCAGTGCACGGCAAGATAAGAATTCGCTTCCTCGCAGGAAGGCTCCTAACACAAAGCTGACTGGGCGGTACAGCTATAGATTAGCTGGAGATATTGAGGAACTACGCTTCAGGCTTGTTGTGCTCATTGTATTGGAAGTGAAGGAGGCCCCTAACTTGTCCAGCTGCTGTCTCAAGATACACTCTCCTTGGATCAGCCTCCCTGGCCTGCCTGAACATCTTACAAGTAAAGGTATGGAAAGACGCTGACCGTGTGAGACTGTGTTATTTACCTGCACCCGACTTCACTAACTTCATAGACCTGAGGGAAGAGTCCCACCTGTAGGGGACCCGACATCTAGCTGCATCACCATCCCCTCAGAGATCTACAGCAGCGCTGGTACTAATTACCAGAATACTACAGGTGGCGTCACGAACTGTATATAAACCTATCCCCTGTAAATATATCCCCAACATACGCCAGACCGCCCGGGCCACGGGACCGAGCCACAGCTACCTGTGACAAACCCCTAGACTTCCATGGGCTCGGCTCTGAGTACCCCCATTGCCCTGGAATCCACAATTGTGGTGGCGGGTCGACACAACTTTGGCGTCACGAACAGGATGCGAAACTCGCAGAATTGCGAGCCCTGTGTGCCTAAAGAATTGTTTTTTGTGAAAAAGGACTGTTTGCACTTTGGCGCCAAAATCGCCATTTTTGTCGCCATATTCGCGCCCTCAGGTGCTGGAGAAGAAGGGGCGTACCTTCGTGGGCGTCTACCCCCCTGTGGCGCGAAGAAAATGCCTGCCCTCTCAAAGTGCTATTACAACATGCGATCCTGCCCTACAGCAAAGGAGGTCCGCCTCCTCTTCACCTTCCCTGCGAGGAGGAGGAGACGCAAACCCCACCTCCACGGAAGAGACCGATGTCTCTGCAGAAAGAAGAGAAAATCTTCTGGAACATCATGGAAGCAGGACGTGTGCAGCCGAGCAGGGAAAGCGGAGGAAGGCAGGCCCCGTGCCCCAGCCAAGCTGCCACCAACACCGGAGTTATCCGTGATCCTGCACCATCAACGGCGTTGCTAGAGATTCGAGAAGAAAATGCACGCCTGAAGAAGATGGTCCAGCACCAACCTGGCTTTGAAGAAATCGAGAGACGCCGGCGTACCCTGGAACAGCGGAGGCTGTGGGACACGGTGATCTCCCCCTCAACGAACCCCCACGATTCCAGATACCGAAGAGTCTGCTGCCCAAGGCGATGGAGCAACGGAGGCTGCCCCCGAAAGTACCGATCCCGATCCCACCGGTGAAGCGGTGGAAGCGAAGGAGGTTGAGGAGGTACAGCCAATCCCGGAACGCCCGCCCGGCCAGGAGGCCGCAGCAGATGATCGGTCCCCGGCAGGGACACCGGAGGGGTCCTGTCCGTCACTACCAGATGTGGACTGGGACGAAATGGCGCGCCTGGATGACGTCGCCTACACCGCCCAGTGGGAACAGGAATGGCAGAGTCGTGAGGAGAAAAGAAACGCCAGCAGGAGGAAAGCGGGAAACTCAGCGGAACCGTCAGCGACAATATGCAGAGCTGATCGCGGACAAAGAGAGTGTCCGAGAGATAAAGGTACCCTGAGGGAAACCGCCGGCGCAGGGGTGTGTGACTGAGTTCCAGCTCCGGAAGGGCTGGGGCTTCATCCGTGAACCGGGCCTCTACCCAGGGGGTCTTTGTCAGTCGTCGGCGTGACGTGGAATCTCACCCTACCGCAAGGCCTCCCGGGAGGGACTTAGTAAATGGAGACCCGTCACAATATACCGGCCTTGGGGGATGAAGGGATGGTATGCCCTTAACGTCGCCATCGTCCGTGACCCCGTCCCAGACGCAGGTAACGTCACCACTACCGCAGCGTCCCCGTCTCTAGATCAAGCAGTAACCGGCCGTGCCCCAGCATCGCCCCCTGCAAATTCATCGCAACTAGCGACCCAGAGTTCATCGCAAAAGAAAGTTATATCTCATCGCAACATGCGACCCAGTCTCAATCGCAATCCATGACGCGGTCCATATCGCAACTGTGATTGAAACGCAATCGGTGTCACATGAAGAAAATGTTACCCGTTGCGCCCCTAGAGGTTCGCACCAGAACTGTGGCGACCCAGACCCTAATCGCAGCACATGATTTGCTAGTCCTGGGATCTAGGGCCCATTGCATTGTTCCAGCCCCCGGGGTGGAAAGTGTATTTGCAGAGAATAATAGATAGTGAGGAAAAAGTGGTGAGAATCCCTATCGGGTCTACCAAAAGTAAAAAAAAAAAAG
Source organism: Oophaga sylvatica (assembly GCA_033576555.1). NCBI lineage: Eukaryota > Metazoa > Chordata > Amphibia > Anura > Dendrobatidae > Oophaga > Oophaga sylvatica. The sequence continues at coordinate 72,406,638 of JARQOD010000001.1, read as the reverse complement.
TTTGAAATGTTTTATAAGTTTTGCACAAATTATATAGTGAATATATATATTTCTAACTGTAGAATGCCCGGATGGGTAAATGATAAACAGTAACCCAAAAAATTGCACTTTCGTATTATTATTTGATATAAATATGTCTTTGGTTTTACATTGGACTTGGAGGTTGAGGACGGCCAAAACCCCGAATTACTTTAAAAGTTGCCTTCGTGCCCTATCTTGGTTTTTCTAAACCATACAACTACCTCTGAAAAAAAAACCCGTGTGGTGTGGCACTGAGTGAGGCCCGCAATCGGATGTCCTGCACCCCCCCAGACCCACGTTGAAGGTTTGTGCGGGTCCTTCACCAAGTTAACCGTATATTTAAATTTAATGCTATTTGATACTTTTGTTTTTTATATGTAAAATGTTATTTGTTCGCAACGTTCAAGATATTTTTCACCTCCCCGATGGGAAGAAGTTTTGTTTAATGGTTTTCATGCAAAACAAAATGCTCTTTTGTATTTTACAGCCCGGAGTGCTGTCTTTTACCATGGGGGGAATGTGTAGCCCTGGTGGTAGGCACACGCAGTACCCTGGAAGTGTGTGGCGAACAGCAGTTTTAATGCTAAAATATTCATTCCTCAACATAAACTAGACAACCCTTAGGGTATGGAGTTTTACTCTTGAGGGAGTGGTCAAGGTGGTATGTGTTGGAGTGATTTAGTCAGTCTGTGTCTGGACTTCGGAGAGAGAAACGTCTGGAGGGAGAAGCAGTCCAATTGCTCTATCACCAGCTTTGGAAAGTGGAGTCTAGTATAGGTGCTTTAATTCACCTTAGCCTAGTCAGAGCTGTACCTCATCAGCATACACTGGAAGGAAAGAAAAGTTTAGTGCAGAAAGTCTTCAGCATCCGGTCTAAAGGACGGTATAAGGTTCAGAGACGTCTCCTGCCTATTGAAACTGAGCTTTCTGTAAAACTAACTTTGAAGTGAAGGAAAAGAAAGAATGACTACCGCCCCTTGGGCTTTTGAGTGCTTTTTACCAGCGGGACAAGGCGAAAGGCACAGGTGGTTTATTGGAATGGGTGCTTACGGATTGAAAAAAGTCCTCCTTGCTACCGGCACTGGGGACCGAAGGATCACTACTGTTTCAAGCATAGTGATAAAAAACCAGGAATTTACCGACCTTAGGTCCGGCAAACAAGCCCCATATAGTCAGTACTAACTGGGGGGTCGGGGGGAAAGTGAAGACTTTGATCAGTGCACGGCAAGATAAGAATTCAGCTTCCTCGCAGGAAGGCTCCTAACAAGCTGACTGGGCGGTACAGCTATAATTAGCGGGAGATATTGGGGGAACACGCTTCGGGTGGTTTTTGCTCTTGATTGGAATGGAGGAGCCCCTAACTTGTCCAGCGCTGTCTCAAGATAACTCTCCTTGGATCGCCTCCTGGGACCGCCTAAACATCTTACAATAAAGGTAGGGAAAGACGCTGACCGTGTGAGACTGTTTTTATTTCCCTGCACCCGACTTCACTAACTTCAAGACCTGAGGGAAGAGTCCCACCGTGGGGCCCCCGACATCTGCTGCATCAACCATCCCCCTCAGAGATCTACAGCAGCGCTGTACAAATTTCCCCGAATACTACAGGGGGCGCACGAACTGTATAAAAACCATCCCCGTAAATATATCCCCAACATACCCAGACCGCCCGGGCCACAGACCGAGCCACAGTACCTGTGACAAACCCCATAGACTTCCTGGGCTCGGCTCTGAGTACCCCATTGCCCTGGTAACCACAATTGTGGTGGCGGGTCGTTACAACTGCTTTGATCTTAACCATTCCATTGTAGTTTGTCGTACAGTGAAAGTATTCAGACCCCTTTAAATTTTTCACTCTTTGTTTCATTGCTGCCATTTGAAAATTCAAAAAACCATTTTTTTCTCAATAAGGTACAATCTGCACACCATCTTGACTGAAAAAAACAGAAATGGGAAAAGCAATTTTTACCCCTTAATGTCCACTGACGTGCAGAGTCCGTCATGGCAAGTGCCAGTTCCGGCACCAGGACGGACTCTGCCGTCATGGCTTTGATCACCACTGCGTGTAAACACGCAGTGGAGATCATGCCGACAGCGTCACAGACACTGGACAGGGACGGCAAGCGGTGCGGGGGCCTTTTCCGTCGGTCCCCCCACCCACAGCGCTGTGATTGGTTCAGTCAATCTGACTACCAAACCACCAGCGATCGTGCGGAAAGCTGAAATTTCAGCTTCCCCACGCGATCAGTGCAGAGCCGGCGCTGCAGGGCCAGGCTTCCTGCACTGACAGCCGGAGCGGAGCCCCACCGCCCCTGGCTGTTAACCCCCCTGCTGCTGCAACGAACGCGATCGCAGAGCTCAGTGGGGGAGGCAGGGGTCGGGAGCTCCCTCTGCCTCCGATCGGCACCCGCAATGTATTTGCAGGGGCCCCATCTCTGCCTTGATGACCCGGGGGTTGTCAGACACCTCCGGGCATTTAGCTACGGGAAGCTCTGTGATCATGTCACAGCGCTTTCCCCCTAGGTAAATGCATTGCAATGCCCCGAGCATTGCAATGCATTGTAACTGCAAAAAAAAGTAAAAAAAGTGAAAGTCCCATAAAGGGACAAGTTAAAAAAAATCATTTTTTAAAAAAAATTGTAAAAAAAATTTAAAAAATAATTTAAAAAAAATCCCCTAAAAAATACACATTTTTATGTAAAAAAAAAATAAAAAAAAAAACATACACATGTTAGGTATCGCCACGCCGAAAAATCCCATTCTATAAAAAGTGTAACCCTAGTTAACCCCTTCAGTGAAAGCCGTAAAAAAAAACACAAAAAAGTAGTAAATTATACTTTTTCCAAGCGGTATCATTATACCGCTTGGAAAAAAGTGCAATAACACGCAATCAAAAAGTCAGATATAAAATAATCATGGTACCGCTGAAAACGTCATCTTGTCCCGCAAAAACAAGCCGCTAACAGCTCATCAGCGAAAAAAAAAAAAGTTAAGCTCGCGGATAAACTGTGCAAAAATAATTATTTTTTCTATAAAATTTTTTATTGTGTAAAAAACGCCAAAACATAAAAAAAAATAAAAAATGGGAATCGCCGTAACCGTAGTGACCCAAGAAATAAAGCTGCTTTATCAATTTTACCACACACGGAACGGAGGAAAAAAAAAAAAAAAACAAATTCCTGAATTGCTGGTTTTTGTTCATTCGATTCCACAAAAATCGGAATAGGAAAAAGATAAAAAAACGTTATTTGCCGAATTGGTACCAATAAAAACGCAGCTCGTCCCGCAAAAAAAAAAGCCCAAGATAACCCCTTCCCGCCGAAATATGGAAAAATTATAGCCTCAAAATACGGCGATGCAAAAATTTCTTACAAAAAATATTCCAAAAAAAAAGCATCTTTTAGTGTGGTGACAGAACTAAACATGAAAAAAATATAAATCGGGTATCGCTGTAATCGCACCGATCCGGGGAATAAAGTCGCCTAATCACTAATCCGCAGAGGAACGGCGCAAAAAAAAAACCAATTCTTCACCTTTTGTTGGATTTGCATTGTGCCCCCAAAGATCGCAGAAAGGCGATCACAGTGGTTCCCCCCCACATATGGGGAAATCAGCGCACTCGGACAAAAGCAAAAACTTTTGGGGCCTATTTCCCTGAAACATTAGAAAAATAAAAATTTGGGCAAAAAAAATATTTTTGTGGAAAAAAAATATGATATTTTTATTTTCACGGCTCACGTTATAAACTTCTGTGAAGCATTTGGGGGGTTTTCAAAGTGCTCACCACACATCAGATAAGTTCCTTGGGGGGGGTCTAGTTTCCAAAATGGAGTCACTTGTGGGGGTTTCTACTGTTTAGGCACATCAGGGCTTTCCAAACGTGCATGACACCCGCAGCCCATTCCATCAAAATCGCTTTTTAAAAACGGTGCCCTTCCCTTCCCGAGCTCTCCCATGCGTCAAAATAGTGGTTCCCCCCCCATATGGGATATCAGCGTACTCAGGACAAATTGCACAATAGCTTTTGGGGTCCTATTTTTTCCCCTGTTACCCTTATAAAAAAAAATTTGGGGGCAAAAAGATTTTTTTTTGTGGAAAAAAATATATTTTTATTTTCACGGCTCTACGTTAAAACTTCTGTGAAGCACTTGGGGGTTCAAAGTGCTCACCAACATCTAGATAAGTTCCTTGGGGGCTATTTTTCCAAAATGGAGTCACTTGTGGGGGATTTGTACTGTTTAGGCACATCAGGGGCTTTCCAAACGTGACATGACACCCGCAGACCATTCCATCAAAATCTGCATTTAAAAACGGTGCTCCTTCCCTTCCGAGCTCTGCCATGCGTCAAAATAGTGGTTCCCCCCCACATATGGGATTCAGAGTACCGGGACAAATTGCACAATAGCTTTTGGGGTCCTATTTCTCCTGTTACCCTTTAAAAAAAAAAAATTTTGGGGGGCAAAAAGATTATTTTTGTGGAAAAAAATTATTTTTTATTTTCAGGCTCTACGTTGTAAACTTCTGTGAAGCACTTGGAGGTTTAAGTGCTCACCACACATCTAGAAATTCCTTGGGGGGTCTAGTTTCCAAAATGGAGTCATTGTGGGGGGTTTCTACTGTTTAGGCACATCAGGGGCTTTTCCAAACGGACATGACACCCCAGACCATTCCATCAAAACTGCATTTGAAAAAGGCGCTCCTTCCCTTTCCGAGCTCGCCATCGTCAAAATAGTGGTTCCCCCCCACAAATGGGATATCAGAGTCTCAGAAAAAATTGCAAAAATAGCTTTTGGGGTCCTATTTCTCCGTTACCCTTAAAAAAATAAAAATTTGGGGGCAAAAAGATTTTTTTTTGTGGAAAAAAATTTTTTTTTTTAGGGCCACTTGTAATTTCGTGAAGCATTTGGGGAGGTTCAAAGTGCTCACCACACACAGATAATTTCCTTGGGGGGGGTTATTTCCAAAATGGAGCACTTGGGGGGGGTTTCTACTGTTTACACATCGGGGCTTTCCAAATGTGACAGACACCCGCAGACCATTCCATCAAAATCTGCATTTGAAAAAGGCGCTCCTTCCCTTTCCAGCTCTGCCGTGCGTCAAAATAGTGGTTTACCCCACATATGGGGTATCAGCGACTCAGGACAAATTGCACAAAATTTTTTGGGCCCTGTTCCCTTTGGAAAATAACAATTGGGGGTGAAAAGATCATTTTTGTGGAAAAGATATGATTTTTTTATTTTAGCCTACGTTATAACCTTCTGTGAAGCCCTTGGGGGTTCAAAGTTTCCACCCACACTTAATAATTTCCTTGGGGGTCTAGTTTCCAAAATGGGGTCACTTGTGGGGGTTTCCACTGTTTAGGCCACAGGGGACTCTCCAAATGCGACATGGCGCCAATCTCAATTCCACCAAAAAAGTCAAATGGCCTGCTTCCCTTCCGAGCTCTGCCATGCACCCAAATAGTGGGTTTACCCCCATATATGGGGTATCAGCGTACTCAGGACTAATTGCACAATAACTTTTGGGGTCCTTTTACCTTTGGAAAAAAAAAAATTGGGATGAAAAAATCTTTTTTGGGTGGAAAAAATATGATTTTTTTTTATTTTACAGCTCTACTTATAACCTTCTGTGAAGCCCTTGGGGTTCAAAGCTCTCACACACTCTAGATAAGTTCCTGGGGGTTTTGTTTCAAAAGTGGTTACTGGGGGGGCCACTGTTTAGGCACACAGGGGCTCTCCAAATCGACAGGCGTCCAATCTAAATTTTCACCCAAAAAAAAGTAAAAAGGGCGCTGCTTTCCCTTCCGACTCTGCCATGCACCCAAATAGTGGTTTACCCCCACATATGGGGTATACAGCGACTCAGGACTAATTGCACAAAACTTTTGGGGTCCTTTTATCCTTTGGAAAATAAAAATTGGGGTTGAAAAGATAATTTTTTTGGGAAAAAATATGATTTTTTAATTTTACGGCTCTACGTTATAACCTTCTGTGAAGCCCGGGGGTTCAAAGCTCTCACTACACTTTTTAGATAAGTTACTGGGGTCTATTTTCCAAAAGGGGGTCCTTGTGGGGGGTTTCCACTGTTTAGGCACACAGGGACTCTCCAATGCGACATGGCGTCCAATTCAATTCCACCAAAAAAGTCAAATGGCCTGCTTCCCCTTCCGAGCTCTGCCTTGCCCCCAAATGGGGGTTTAACCCCACAGGGGGGGTATCGCTGTAGGGGGAGAAATTGTAAAAAAAATTTTTGGGGTTCATTTTTACTGATACCCTGAAAAAATTTTAAAAAATTGTTCAAAAAAAAAATTTTGGGGGAAAAAAAATTTAAAATTTTTAAAATTTTTTTCCCTTCCCATTGCTTCAATTTTGTGAAGTACCTAAAGGGTTAATAAATTTTAAAAAGGGGGCTTTGAACATTTTGGGGGTGGCGTTTTTAAAATGGTGTTTTTTTTGGGGTATTTTTGTCAAAATCCCCCCTCAAATTCACAAAAAATGTGGGGGGGCCCCCCTAAAAAAAATGTTTTTGTAAATTTTGTTAAAAAATTAAAAAATTGGGGTCAACTTTTAACACTTATAACTTCAAAAAAAAAAAAAATTTTGGGTTTTCCCAAAAATTTGAAAGATGTAAAGTAAAACATGTAAAAATGTTTTTTTAAAAAATTTTTGGAATTCTCCTGATTTAATGGCAAAAAAAAAAAAAAAAAAATTTTAAAATTTAAAAAAAATTTTTTCAAATTTTGAAATTTTTTCCCCCGTTTTTTTCTAAAAAAAGCAAGTTTATTAAAAAAATTTTTTACCACTATCAAAAGTACAAATTCTCGAGAAAACAATCTCAGAATCGCCCAAAATCCGTTGAACGTTCCAGAGTTAAAAACCCCATAAAGGGACAGTGGTAAATTTTTTTAAAAAAATTTGGCCTGGCTTTAACCCCCCAAAAGGGGTTGGCTTTAAAGGGGGTTAAAAAAAAAAACTGCACAGTAGCGATCCCGGAGTACAAAGGGGGAACAGGGGAAGCCCCCCGCCGGAGTTGTGCGGGGGGGCAAAACCCCCCTCCAGGTGAGGGGTAATCCCCCCCCCTTTCATTGTAAATCCCAATTAACCACCTGGGGGCTTCCCCATGGCTTCTTCCTGTTTATTTTTTTTTAAAAAAATGACCTCCTGGCCCCTTTAATTAAGATGTGGGGTTTGTGTCTTTTTAAATTTTGCACACGATTGACTAATTTTACAAATTTTTGTACTTTGGAAGGTTTTTTTTTGGGGGTTTTCGATATAGAGGAAAAACAAAGGGCAAAATTTTTTCAAATTTAATTTTTAAAATTTTAAAAAATCAAAACCCAATTTTTTTACACCTTAAATAAGGGGTCTTTGGTTGGTATTCAAGAAAATTTTCCTAAAAAAATTGCATTCGTTCTTTTATAACTTTTTTTTAAAGCCGTAGTTGCAGCTTTTTTGGGGGTTTTTTTTAAACCCCAACATCCCCCAAATGGCAATTATAGTCCATGGGATTAAATGGTTCCCATTTGTAAAAATTTTTTTTTTTTGCTAAGGGTTTTTTAAAAAAATACTTTTTAGCACATTCATTTTTGACCCTTCTCCCGGGGAGGTCTGTGTAGCTGTGTCTACTTCACATGTTTTTTTTTCCAGGGAAAAGCCAAATTTTTTTTTACATGCCCAAAAGCAAGCTTGTGTCCCTGTTGGAGGAAAAGTTGCAAAATCTGGAAGAGAGGGGGTTTTAAATTGAAGAATTAAAGGGAAAGGGGGAAAAAAGGGGTTTTTAGACAGAGCAAAATTTTCTCTTTTATGGTACAGAAAGAGAAGAAATTTTAAGTGAAAATGAAAAAACAGAGGAATGGAAGATGTGACCAGGGAAAACAGGAGGATCAGGAGGCAGTCAGCCCCAATTTGTCAGAAACCAGTAAAACCGGCTTTACAAGGAGAAAAATGAAGAAAACACAGGTAAAACTTTCCCCCAAAGAGTAACCTTGACGCCCTCAGAGTCCCCGAAGGGGAAAGAAAAATGTTGTGAAGAAGGGAAAAAAAGAGTTGTTTTCCTGGGGGATTCCCTTTTAGAGGGCAGAGGTGTATCTGCAGACCAGTATAAAACCTCAAGAAATGTGCTGGGGCCCCGGTGCAAAAATTTTTAAAATTTTTGGGGACGGGGGTAGGATCTTCAGCCCAAAAAATGAACCCATTCCGTAATAAAGTGGGGACAAATGACCCACCCAAAAAATTTCCTGGAAACCATCTGCCCCCGACTTTGAAAACTTAGGTAAGAAAAAAAAAGAACTGGGGGGCAGGTGGGGGTTTTTCCCCCTCCCTTTTCCCCCGGAAAGGCCCTGGGAAAAAGGAGTGGGAAAAGATTCTGCAGGTGAACAACTGGCTGCGTGGTGCCCTTTTTCAAGGATTTTTGGTTTTGGGGTCCGGGGGGGGAAAATTTTTTATACGTGGGGGAAATTTTTTTGAGATGGGGGGGACCTTTCGAAAATGGGGAAAAACCCCCTATTTGGAAGTCGTTGCTACACTCATAGGAAAAACTTTAAAAAAAAGAACAATGTGGGAAAGGGAAGCAAAACGCCCGCAAAAGCCCCCAAAACCCGACAAAAGCTTTTGAGAAATCTGCTTTAAAAATGAAGGGGGGAAAAACAAAGCAAAAAAAAATCTAATAAAAATAATTTTTGAAAAAGAAACCAATCCAAACTAAAATTTTTCTTACGAATGCAAAAACATGGCAAAAAACAAGGAGAACGGACTCTAACGAGGAAAAGGGAAATATGATGTCATTGGAAACTGAGACTTGGGGGGGGACGATAACATGATTGGAAAAAAAAGGGGCTAAAAGGTTACAACTTTTTTTGAAAAAAACAGACTTGATAAACGAGGGGAGGTGTTGCATGTATTTTAAAAAAAGGGGGGGTATATCGAAAAAGGGGTTGAAGTTCAGAGAGGGGTTCTGTGGAAATGTTTTTTTAAAAAATACAAGGAAGAAAAAAGGAAAACCCATTGTAGGCATTTCTACGGGGCCCCCTGTGCAAGCGAAGTTTGGGGTAAAACTTTTTTGGCTTCAAAGGGGCCAAAATTCTCCAAAAAATTGACATTGGGCATGGGAGATTTCAAAATCCAGCATTTTTTTGGGGAAACTCTCTCGGGGAAACTAACAGGCCAGGAAATTTTTATCCTCTTTGCTAAAAAATTTTATTTTCCCAAAAAAGGGGGGGAAAAACAAGGGGATCGTCCTTGGATTAATCCTCATAAACAGGAAAAATTGGTGGAGGAAAAAAGGGGTTTGGGCTGGGCCCCTGGGGGTAGTGCCCATCTATTTTTGGGGAAAACAAGAGGGGGAAAAAACCTGTGGACTCAGCGTCAAGGTTAGTTTTTCAAAAGGGGGCAGATTTTAAGGAACTCGAAAGAGAAAAAGGGGGGCCCCCAAAGGGGCTGGAATCCTTAAGGAAAAAAATGGGGGGAAAAGGGGGGGAAAAAATCTAAAAAATGAGATTCTAAAAGGGCAAAATTTTAAAAATTGAAAGGGGGAAGAATGGGAAGCTTTAAAGGAAAAACCAGATGGATGAAAAAGAACTTAAACACATGAAAAAAAAGGGAAAAAAAAATTTTTTAAAAAAAAGGGAAAAGGGGGGAGGCTATAAAAAGAAAAAATAAAATGCCATCTGCAAAACCGCGGGGCAAAATCGTTATCTAAAGCTGAAAATGAAAAATTTTTGCAAGGATTTCAAAACAACAAAAAATTTTTTTTGGGGATCGCAAAAGTAAAAAAAGCCCAAAAAATGCTATGGGTTTTTTACAGGAGAAAATGATGAAATGGAAAGTCAGGTTTTTGGAAAAGGAAAATTTTTTTAAAAATTCCCTTTTTTGCACTTTTTTCTCTCAGAAAGGAATGAAACAAAAAGTCTTCACTCCCCTTTTTTAAAGGAATAAAGAATCCAGGATATCAAAAAAAAAAAGACAGTGAGGAAACATTAGAAAACCCTAAATAAATTTTTTTTCCCCCCGGCCCAAAAGAATTACCCCCCCAGGGTACGGGAAAGGGGATAGCAGAAAAATTTTTTGAACCCTGCCATAATCTTTGAAAATTCTTGGAGAACAGGAGAAGCCCCCCGAAGAGGGGAAAAGCAAATGTTGTTTATCTTCAAAAGGGGAAGAAGGTGGACCCCGGGAACTCGGGCCCGGGGAGTTGATTAAATACCAGGAAAGATTTTTTAAAAAATTTTTTAAAGAACATGTACAAGTCCCGGGAAAAAATGAAGTGATTAAACAGGGGGCAGCAGGGGGTTTTTAACTAAATAATCATGTCAACTAATTTTAAATTTCCCCTTTTTGACAAAACACTAAACTGGGGGAAATCAGGGAAAGCTGTGATTATTTAAAATTTTGACTTCAGAAAAGAAATTTACAAAGTTCCCCAAAAAACTTTTTTAAAAAAGACTAAGTTGGAATGGAAAAGGAACGTTAGGTGGATTCTAAGGTTATTTTGATCGGACCCAAAGAGGGGGTTTTAAAAGGGGCTGCACATCCAGTTGGAAGAATGGGGGCAAGTGGGGGGCCCCAAAAGGGGGCCCGTTTGGGCCCGTATTTTTTAACATTTTACAATGATTTAGATGAAGGAAAAATTTTTGGGGAAAATGACAAATTTTTTTTATGCCAAAGTAGGAGGGGTACCAAATTCTAGAGGGAAAAAAGAGGAGGTTCCAAAAGAATACAAAATGGCAGTGGGCAGCAATAACAGAATGGTTTTTTAAAAGGGGAAAAAGCAAAGTACTAAAAACGGGGGGAAAAAAAAGAAAAAAGCATAAAAAAAGGGAGGAATGGGCAAGTAACAGCAAAATGTGAAAAAAAAATTGGGGTTTTAAAAAATGATCAAGACTTAAATGAGTCAAAAGTGTGATGCAGCAGGGAAAAAAAAGGGAAAAGCAATTCTAGGGGGGGATCAACAGAAACATAAAAGTCAGATCCGTGGGGTCATTTTGCCCTACTCCTCTTTTTGGGCAACCCCATCCTTTTGGGAAAAATGTGTCCAGTTTTGGGCCCACATTTTAAAAAAAGACTTTAACAAATGGAGCAAGTTTTGAGAAGAGCCACCCGAATGGGGGCCGGGCTGCCCCCAAAAAGTCCCAAAAAAAAGGAAAAGGTTTTTTGGATTTGGGGGAAAGTTTGCCCCAAAAAAAAAGGGGGAGGAGTTAATAGTGTCTACAAAATTTCAAGGGGGTCCCAATTTTAAAAGGATATTTTTATTTCTTTGCGCAAGAAAAAACTAGAAGCAATTTTGGGGGAAATGAATAGGAAGGGGGAAAAAAATTGGGTATTTTAAAAAAAAAATTTTTCATTTTGGGTGATCAATGAGTGGGGAAAGGCTGCCAAAGAGGTGGTGATTTCTCCTTCAATGGAAGTCTTCAAACAGAGGTGGATGACAAATGTTGGGATGATTTAGAGAATCCTGTTTTTAGGGAGGGGGGGGACCAGATGACCCGGAGGTCCCTTCCAACTCTACCTTCTATGATCTACTCTATTTAAAAACACTGGACTGCTGCAGTGTTTTATTGGTTGCAGCGGTGGGGTTTTTTGAAAGTGAAATTCCCTAGTGTTTTTTAAAAAAAACAGGCTGAACCCCCTGGGGAATATAAAAAAAAAGGAAACCATTTTCAGAACCAAGCAACCCCTCCTAGGGGTTTTTAAAAAATTAGATTTCCCCGGGAGCAATGGATGGAGAATGCCTTTATTTTTTGTTTAAATCCTTTTCATCCCCTGAAAAAAAGTTTTGTTGGATCCCCCCTTTCAAGGAAATTTAGTTTCCCCCTTTAAAAAAACTTGCGGGGGAAAATAACAATAACATTTTTTTTGTGATATCCCGTAGCATGTAGTGAAATTTTAATAGTTGAAAAAAATTTTTTTTTAATTTAATTTGTTTTTGTTTTCCATCAGATGAATTAATGTGGGTAATAAATTTTCCCCCTGAACCCATCCTTTTTAAAACCTTAATCTACTAAAATTTTAGTGCAGTCCTCTTTTTTCCCCTTTTTTCCCTTTTCCCTCGGGCCCCCCGGGGGTTAAAATACCCCGTACCCCCCAGTGGTCCTTAACTCTGCGCCTGTTTAAAAACCCCTGCCCCCTTAATGACCCCCATTTTTCCCCCTCACAAAACCCCTTTTTTTTTGGGGGGGGGGGGGGGGGTTTTCCAATTTTTCAGTAAATCCGGGGCAAAAAAATAACTTTTAAATTAAAAAGGTGCCCAAATTGTCTCCTCCTTTTTTCCTGAACTAACCCCCCGTTTTTCCCACATGAAATCTCCGGGCCTCTAAAAAACCCCCTTTCTTCCCCCCACACTTGCACTTTCCCCACCCAATACCCCTTTTAAGTATTCCCCACCCCTTGGGAAAAACTGTGTTTCAACTTTCCCCAACCATCACATTCGGAATTTCAGATGGAATTTTTAAAACCATCTTTAAAAAATTTCAGTGGGCAATCCCCGATGCCCCCTCACCACCAGCAACCTCCCTGCAAGTCTTAACCTACTTTTTCGTTTTCTCAACCTCAAAGACTAAGCCCCGGGAAGGCGGGGTTTTTTCCCCTTCTGCCCAGTCGGGTCACTGTGGTCTGTTCTTGTAATTTAATACAGTGGGTAAAAAAGTATTCGACCGTTTTTAAATTTTCACTTTTTTTTCCCTTGGGGGCCTTTTTGGTAAATTCAAAAGTTCTTTTTTTTCATTAATGTCAATTGAAACCCCCATTTTTTTTAAAAAAAAAACCCAAAAAGTAAAATTTTTGCAAAATATTAAAAAAAAAACTAAAAAAATTTTGGCAAAGATTCGGACCCTTTGCCGAAATTGAGTAGAAACCCCCTTTTGAGCTAATCCCAGAGTTTTTTTGGGGGAAATGACCCAACATGTTTTTCACCCCTGGTTTTGGGGGGATCCACATTTTTTTTTGGGGTTTTCTTCTTTACCTCTCTCCCCAAGGCTCTTTACCACGAGAAGCTCAGTTTGGCTGGAGGACTGGTTGGAAGCTTCTGATGGTCCCAAACTCTTTTTTTTAAAGGGGGTTAGGGGGCCCCCATTGAATTTTGGCCCCTTCATTTTTTCCTTCAATGGCAACCATCGAAACTGTCCTGCAGCTGAAAAAACCCCCAAGCATGTGCGCCCCCCCCCAAAATTTTCATTTTGGGGGATTTTTTTGGGGCAGCATAGCGTGCCTTTTTTTTTCCCCCCCACATACCCCCTTAGAATTATCCCCAAAAAAACCCTTTTCGGCTAAAAAGGAAACTATTTTCACGGTCTGGAAGATTTTGGGGGGCCAGAAAATTTTTTCCTTTTAAAGATTATGGGGGCCCCCCTGTCCCTTTTTAAAAATTTATTTGCATAAATTTTTTTTTAACCTGGCCGATTAGCTTGTCAAAAATTTGCCCTCTGAGCTTTTTGGCCAGTTCCTTTGACCTTATAATTTCTTTTGGGTTGACGTACTGTGGTGGAGGTCTTATTAAAAAGGTGTTTTTCCCCTTAAAATAAGCCTACTTTTTTAAAAAAACACAGCGGGCTCCAATAAAGGGGATAAAAACCCCCTTTTCAAGGAGAACCCACAAGGAAATGGACGCATGTGACATAAATATGTGTCGGGAAAAGGGGGCTGAATACTTACGCCCCTGGTATTTCATTTTTTCTTTTTTAAAAAAAATTTTAAAAAATTCTACATTTCTTTTTTTTTCGTAAAAAAGGGGGGGCAGAGTGTACTTTTAAAAAGAAAAAAAAAGAATTTTTTTAATTATCAATGGCTGCAATAAAAAAAAGAGTAAAAAATTTTTTAAAAGGGGGTTAAAAAATTTTTTTGTATCCATGTATTTTAAAAACCCCCTTTCAATGTAAGCCCCTTTTGGAAACGGGGGGCCTAAATAAAATAATAATAAAAGAAAAAGAAAAACATACCCCGGGGAAAAAGGTAATAGTTTTTGGGGGACTTACCACCTCCCCTTCCTTTTTTAAAATTCTCTGCTGTTTTGGCCTTCCCCAGAGGAATCTGGCGCATGTCATGTGCGTGAAGCCCAAAGGGCAGTGAAAACCCCCAAATTGACCATGCACTCTGGGGCTCTTTTTCCGGGAACTTTTTTTTACTACCGGCTCCCCTGTTTATAAAATTTTTTTTAACAATTTTAGAAAGGGAACCCCTACATAATGTCATGCTGGTAGTATCGCCCCCCAAAAATTTGTTCGGGGTTTTTTTACTTTTTTTCTAAAAAATTTAAACTGTTAAACTCTTTTGAATCTTGCGGTCACATTTGGGAGACAATTGATCTCTGCAGTTTTGGGTTTTGGGACATAGCAGGGGGCCCTCTTTACGAGGTACAAAGTAAAAGGGTGGAGCCCCCCCAAAAAATATTATTTTTTAGGCTCTTGGGGGGTTTTTTTTCTACTGGGAAATATTCATTTTTCTGCCCCCCCTGGGACATCAATACTTTAAACAATAATTTTTTTTTAAAATTCCCTTGGGGGAGTATAAAATGAAACATAAAATGGGGTTTAAGAAAAAGACTTGCATGTTTTTAAGAGCTCGGTGCAAATTTTTGCATGTCACTTTTGTTTGAAACAGCTTAATCCCCCTTTTGGTTTTTCTAATATCCGATGACAAGGTCTGCAAAAAAGAATGTCTGCCAAGACATGGCTGGTATAAAAAAACGCAGTTGTCACGACTAAAAAAATTTTTTATCCCTTTTAAAACGCCTGTCCTGTTTTGTTTTTGCCCCGCTATGTTTTTTTTTTACATCTACAAGAATTGAAAAAAAAATTTTTAATACTAGATTTCTGGGGGGTTTTTAGGGTACGGGTTAGGGTTTCCCTGGGTTCTGTTTTGTAAAACCTCTTTGAAAATTTTTTTAATTTTTATGAAAGCTCATGCCCAGTCATGGCCACATGTTGCAGGGGAAAGGGGGGCAAAAAAATTGAAAACCCAAAAGTACATGCCCAACACAGGAGCATGTTGGGGACATTGCACAATCAAATGCGCACGGGGCCCGGGGGGAAAAAGGGGAACAGCTCAAACAGACATTGCGTTAGTCACGGGGGCCACATTTTGCAGGAAACAGTGCAACTCGTCGGGGCCACAGTTAACTGCACAACACAAGCTTTGAAGGGGCCCCCTAGCGGGGGCCACACGTGCACAGTAAAACAACCCGCATTGCACAGGGCAAAATTAAACGGGCCCACACGTGCACAGGTGTAAAAAGGAAAAACCCGGGGGGGTAGTCCTGACCGAGGTCCCCCCTAAACATGGGTCTGTAGACACCCCGACCCCTTGACATCATTACGGCCGAAACGCCTTTCCCACGTTTATTTGTTCTTCCCCCCCCGGGAAAGTCCAGAAAATTGGTCCAAAAAAAGGGAACTTTTTTTTCCCAAAGGGAATAATTTTTAAATTTGAACGGGGGAATAAAAGGGAAAAGAGTACAATACTGGACCCCGTCTCCCTTGGCACCCCAAACAGCCCCCACCCAAAGCAGCTGCGGGCACCCGAAGATTTTTCGAAACTCCACGCGGGGGTCTGGGTGTTTAAAACCCCTTCAGGGGGCCCTTCTGAGCCCGGGGGCCCCCTTTTTTGGGGGTTTTTTAGTCTATTTTAGTCTTTGGGACCCCCCCTTGGACCTTGGTCCTTTCAAGCTCCTGTGAGTCCCTTGTAGCCCCGGGGAAAGTCACCCCCTCTGGGATTTCAAAGCAGTGCCCCATCTCTTCCCCAAATGTCTGCTTGGGTTTAACTCCAAAGCTTCGACTAGGACGCACCCTGTTTTTTTGTCTCCTCTCTGTGCTGCCCCCGCCCTAAAAAAATATTTTTTCCCTGCCTCTGGGTTTGCATTAAAAAACACAGCACAACAGTTTTCAGGAGACACAGCAAAATCTAAAAGTACAAAACACAGGAGGAAACTAAGGCATAAAACAATGCCAAAAAAGACTTCACATTTATACGTTTCCCAAAATTACTCGGGTTTCAGACTAAAACATGTTAAAAAACTTATTTACATAAAAAGGCACACAAAGGGGAGAGGGCCAACTGGGGGACCTCCCAAACCCCCTTACACAGGCCCCAACAAATCTTTGCACAGAGCACCGTTGTAAGACATCGCACCCCCGCACAGGCCACACTTGTACGGGGACAATGCAGACATTGCCCCGGGCCAATAAAGTTGGGACAGCTGCACATCGAATGACACAGCCACTCCCTTTTCCCCAAAAAAATAAATACCTTTCCCAAAAAAATAAAGCCCTACACAAACTTCTTTTTACAAATCATATATTAAATTTTTGAATTCTCAATACCCCCAGGCTTATGCCCCAAAATAATTACTTAGTCAAAAATTTGTGAGTTTTTTCTCAAACCCGGCTTGTGGTAGGGCTAAAATCCCCCAAAACTTAACGAGGGCTGTGAGGCAGAGAGAACCCCGCATTTAAGTGCAGGGCGCCAGGAAAAGCATGTTGAACAAAATAGGGATAGTTGTAATAACTGTGTAAAAAGTTGGGGGAAGAAAAAAAAGGATCTTGGATTGTTCACGTGATAAAATGTTTGTTTTTTAAAAAATTCTAATAGTTCTATTACCACCTGTGTTAAGAACTCAAATTTTCATATACCTAGGGTTGGTGATTTTTCCCTTTATAAAATAAAACATTCGGGTTTTAGAAAATTTTGTGACAAAAAAACAAAATTGGGGGAAAAAAAGGTTTTCACGGAAAACCTGTTTTAAAAAAGCTATGTAACTAAAGAAATTTTAAAGCCCATGGTTAAAAAAAGAAAAAATGTTTTAGTAATCTTCCCCGTAAAACCATTTTTTAAAACCCCCTTTCCCCCTGAAGCCTTTTTCCCCTTCCCCCGCCCGGGGGCCAAAATTTTTTAAAATTTTTGACCGCTGTCACTTTTGGGGGTTTTAAAATCGGGGAAGTTTAAAAAGGTTTCCCCCGATTCTGAGAATATTTGCTCGGACTTTGGGGGGTTCTGAGAGGGTAAAATTTTTTTTATTGACTTGCATTTATTTGTGAAAAAAAAAAAAATTTGTCCAATTTTTGAAAATTTTTCAATTTTTAAATTTTTTTAAATTTTTTGCCCTTTAAAAAAAGAGGTTTCCACACACAAAAAAAGTTTTCTAAAAAAAAAACTTTTTTTTTTTTTTCCCCCATGTCTACTTTACATCAGCAAATTTTTGAACCCAAAATTTTTTAGTTGGAAATTGGGTTAAAAAGTTTTTGAGCGTTTTCCCCCTTTTTAAAAAAAAAATTTTTCAAAAATTTTTTGGCCCCGTACAAAAAAATGACTTGATTTATTTTGGAAAAAAAAAGGGAAAATTTTGGGAAAAAATTTTGGCCCCAAATTTTTTTAAAATTTTCCCAAATTTTGAATTTTTAGGGCCCCTTTAAAACAGAAAAATGTCACAAAAAAATACTAATAAGTAACTTTTTCCCCATGTCCCATTTTTTTCACACAAAAAATTTGGGAAACCAAAAATTTTTTTTTGGGAATTAAAAATGAAAACCAGCGATGTCTATTTTTACAGCACCATTTTTTTAGGGCCCACATCAAATTTGAAGTCCTTTGGGGGTCATATGAAAAAAAACCCCAAAAAAATTTAAACTATTGTAAAAACTGCACCCATCAAGGTCCCTCAAAACCTTTTAAAAAGTTAAAAACCCCTTGGGGGTGTTTCCCGGGGGTTTTTTGGAAATTTTTGGGAAAGGGGAAAAACCCAAAATGAGACCCCTTTTAAATATTAGAAAGGATATTTCCCGACCAAAAATTTTTTTGCGCATAGCGACCTCTTTGTTTTGTGGTCACTCTCTTAAAAAATTTGAAAACAAAAGATGAAATGTTTTCCATCACCCACCAGACAACCATTTTTTCCATCAGCAAAAATTGGAAAGCAAAAATTTTTCATTTTTCCAAATTCCCCAATAGTATTGAGAAAAACCCCTCATCCATAAAATTTGTTTGACATTTAATTTTCCACCAAAAAAATTTAAAACCCTGGTAAAGACATGTACGTCCCCCGGGGGTTTTAAAAAGTTCAAACCCCCCCCAACGGGGTATGGCATAGGGAAAAAATTTGGGATCCCGGCATTAAATCTACAGCCCCATGCTGTCCCCCTCCATTCTTACATTGAGTCTTTTTTCCCCAAAATTTTTCCCCCCGGGGGGGGAAAAATTCAAGATTTACTCAAGCCCAAATTTTTTTTCCAATTAAAACCACTTGAAAGTGGCTGCCGACGGGAAACTTGAGGGGTATATGTTTTTGGGCATTTATTAGTCAGTAAAGAGACTCGGAAGTACAGTATGCCCCCAGCACATGTATGTTGAGGATTTTCTTAGGAATAGCGGGGCCCAAAGGGTTTTAAAAAACATTCTAAGAAGGGGGGGAAAATGCCCCCTCAAAACCCCCTTTACCCCGGGGACAGGGTTTATAAATAAAATGGAGCCCAAGTGTCTCATTCGTGTCGTACCTGGAGATGTGGGGGATACCCCGGGGGGTTGGCTGGGGTTTAAAGACTCAAAAAACCGGACAAAAATCCGGCGGGCGCCCGCTGTTTTGTATGGATTTTTATTTTTTTTTCCCTTGGGGGCCCAAACGGCTGTTTTTGTTTGAAAATCCTGAGAGTTTTTTGAATTTAAAAACCCCCCTGACATTAGACGTTTTTCCATCCATGTGACCGGGGGTTAATTCCCATGGCCCGGAATGTATTTCATGTGTGATCAGCCGGGATCCGGGGGGAGCGCCCCAAAATTTAGCCGGGTGTCAGCTGATTCTCCAGTGACCCCCAGCATTAAGTGCCAGGGGGGGGGCACAGCCCTCCCCATTTTAAAACCCCCCCGAACCTGCGTAAACTGATGCAGAATTCCGGAGCCCGGAAAAGGGGGCTGAACCCCCTTTTCCCCTTTGGATCGGGACCCCCGGCATTACCGGGGGCCATTGCTCAAAAGGGAAAACCCCCATGTGCTGACAACTTTTCCCGGGGGACCGGGGAAAAAGTTTTTCCTGCCCAGGGCCCCCAGTGTGTCGGAATTTCTCTGAGGTCAGTCGGGCACTGTGCAGACTGACAGCTTTTAGGGAGGGCAGATCTGAGCCAAAAAAATGTCCCCTTTCCCAAAAAAAGATTGTCCCATAGTGAGACAAAGGCCGGGTCAAAACTGGCGACAGAATCGGAGGGAGGGCAAAGATGAAAAATTGCATTGCAGTCCCCCTATGTTAATCTTGGGCGGGCCCCCTATCCGATTTTTTGGGGGGCCGTTTAATGTCCGTGTGCAATCGCAGCATGTGCGTTGTCACCCATGTGGGTGACTATCGCCAATGCAAGTCTATGGGGGGGATGAAAAATGGATTACAAAGGGCCCAGTGTGACTTTCCCCTTAAATGCACCCCTATCCCCCCCGGGGTCAGGAAATTTTTTCGGTTTTGCCGGAAGGGCCGGGCTGCTAATTAGGTACGAAAATTAAACCCAAAAAAAGGAAAAAACCCCCCACGGGGGCCGAACCATGGCCCTCCATCAATGTGGGGTGGGTTTATCGTTCTGGTCCCGGGAGGCCAAAATTTTGGGACCAGCGGGATCCAAAAATTTTTGACCCCGGGCGCCGGGAAAAGGGTTTCGGGGTTTGGGGGGGAAAATGTTCCCCGATTTTCCCGGTTTTAGCGCGGGGGAAAGGGGGGGCAAAAACGCATTAAAATAAGTAACGACTGAAACCGCTTTTACTGTTTGATTACCGAGTACCCCAAAAACCCAAATGTTATAATGTCCCTGTACCCTTATATGTGAACCCGAAAAGTTTGAATAAAACAGTTATTTTGTTGAAACCCCTGCTATTGAGAAAAACCCAAACAATGTAATATTTGCCCTGTATAAAATTTTTAAAAACCGCCAAAAACAAAAAAATATCATGCAAGTTTAAAAAAAATAATTAAAAACTCCCCAGACTAAAACATGTAGAGGTAACGTTTTCCCAGCCGCCCAAAGGGGGGTTTCCCCAAACCTTAAGGGAAAATAACAAAAAAGGGAAAGAGGGGGCCCCCTGTGGGATTGATAATTTCCAAACGCCCAAACCCCCATTACGGGGGAAACACACAGGGGGTGGGAACAACTGAAAGGCCCCGTTTTATGATGAATTTTTAAAGGGGTCGCGGGGTTTTGGGGGGGATATTTGGCCCCAAATGCAAAGTTTGCCAAATTAAAAATTTTACTTTTCCCCCGGGGCAAAAATGCGTAAAGGGGAACTAAATTAAAAAATGTGCCCCCTTTTTTTCGTTTCCCTTGCGTGTGCAAATAAACAAATGATTGTCAACATATGTCCCTACAGCCCCTTTTTATGTATGAACCCCCTTTTTAAAATTCCCAAATTTTTTTTAGTACATAAAAATTTTTATTGGGTTCATACCCCCCATAACGGGGGAAAAAAATAAATTTTCTGGTACGGGTTTTTTTTTTTAAAAAAAAATTACAAGGCAGATAAAATTTAAAAAAGTTTTTTGCTGTTAATTTTTCAGCCCCAGTGTTTCAAGACGTTGGCGCAGGTGAGATGCTCAGGAGAGGGACAGCAGGGGGCGCAGTGGGGCAGCAGCAAACACTAAACGCAAATATTATATTTTGATCGACTTTTAAATTTTTTTTCCGCCTTTTGGGGGTTTCGACGTAGTTCATGCTGTACAAAGGGTTTTTATATTTTTTATGAATAAATTTAAAAAATTTTTTTTTTTTCTGCCCCAGTCAAACCCCTTAAAAGACAGAGAGCCCGCTTTGATCGGAGCCCGTTATCGACCCCGTGGGGGATGTTTTGGGGGGGGGGCCCCTCTTTTAGCCCCCAAGTGCAGCAGCAAACAGCATACCCCCCAGCTGGAGTTTTTAGATTCTCTCAAAACCCCAAGACCCTCCCCCCGCGCAGCCCTGGTAGGCCCCTGGATGTCGCTTGCCTACAGCAGGGGTTGACGGCGACCCAAAGGGTAGAAGAGAAGGGTTGGTTCGTCACAAGGAGGCAGGGGGGAACCCAGGAGGCTGGGGGTTTTGTCCACGAGCTAATGTGAGGGGAAAGGGGGGTTTTTGCCGCAGTCTGGCCCGTTTCCTCCGGGCCCATTCCAAAACAGCAATATGGGGGTTTTTAAGTGCCCCGCATATTTTTGTTTTGGGGGGGTGGAACCCTCCTAAATTTTTTTAAACCAAAACCCACTCAAAATTTTTTTAAAAGAGGGTG
>JARQOD010000001.1:72352558-72385314 GCA_033576555.1 Oophaga sylvatica | reverse complement strand
AATATTTAAAAAATCATATACCATTTTCTTTACACCTCATAAATAAATGCTACTTTGTGTTGGTATATCATGTAATATCCTAATAAAATGCATTTACGTTCATGGGGTATAACTATTTTTTCAAGGCACTGTAGTTGCCAGCATTTCTGGGGATGTTTAAGCCCCAACATGCCCAACCTGGCAATTATAGTCCATGTGGTATTAAAGTGGTTGTCCAGTAGTTGAATATTTTTTTTTCAGACATATATGGTTTTAAAATAATCGTTTAGACACATACTCATTTTTAGAGCCCATTCTGCTCTGGAGGTCTGTGCTAGCTGTGTCTACTCTATTTAGAAATCACTGGACTGCTGCAGTGTGTGATTGGTTGCAGCGGTCAGGTGTCTAGAAGAGTGCATCACTAGATGTTTTTCTGAAGAAACAGGCTGCAACAGTCCTGTGACATATGAACAGAGAAGGTACCACTTTCAGAACCAATGCTAACCTCCATAGTGGTTTGCAATAGATTCTCGGGAGCAATGGATGTGAGAATGCCTTTATTTTTTAGTTTAAATCCATTCATGCCTGAAAAAAATGTATTTGTTGGATAACCCCTTTCAAGGAAATTTAGTTTAGCTCCTTGCAAACTTGCAGTGAAAATAACAATTAACACTTCTTATATGTGATATACCGTAGGCATAGTAGTGAATTTTAATAGTTGTAAAAAATTTTGAGTTTTATTTAATTTGTTTTTCTGTTTTCCATCAGATGAGATTAATGTGGAGTATATCATTTTCCTGAACCCATCCTTTTCTCAATCCTGAATCTACTAAAATGTTAGTGCATGTCCTCATCATCTCCCAATATCCTCCTCTCTGGCCTCCCTGTTAATACTCTCGTACCTCTCCAGTGCGTCCTTAACTCTGCTGCCTGATTAATCCACTGCTCTCCTTAATGATCCTCCACTTTTCCTCTCTACTAATCCCTTCTTTGGTTTCCAATTCTTCAGTAAATCCAGGTCAAACAAGTAACATTAACTTACAAGGCTGTCCATAATCTGTCTCCTCCATATTTCTCTGAACTAACCTCCCGATATCTTCCCACATGTACTCTCCGGGCCTCTAAAGACCTCCTTTCTCTCCTCCACACTTGCACGTTCCTCACCCAATATCCTCTCAAGTATTCCTCATCCCTTGGAAATCTGTGTTTCAACATGTCCGATTATCCATCACATTCGAGAATTTCAGATGGAACTTTAAAACCATCTCTTCAGGAAAGCTTACAGTCGGCAATGACCCTGATGCCCCCTCACCACCAGCAGACCTGCTGCAAGCTCTTAACCTACTTTCTCGTTTCTCATCAACCTCTAGACTGTAAGCCGTGAAGGCAGGGTTCTCTTCCATCTGTTCCAGTCTGTCACTGTGAGTCTGTTCATTGTAATTTATGTACAGTGGGTACAAAAAGTATTCAGACCGCTTTAAATTTTTCACTCTTTGTTTCATTGCAGCCATTTGGTAAATTCAAAAATGTTCATTTTTTTCTCATTAATGTACAATCTGCACCCCATCTTGATTAAAAAAAAACAGATGCAAATATATTAAAAAAGAAAAACTGAAATATATCTTGGGTATTTCAGACCCTTTGCTCAGTATTGAGTAGAAACACCCTTTTGAGCTAATACAGCCATGAGTCTTCTTGGGAATGATGCAACATGTTTTTCACACCTGGATTTGGGGATCCACAGTGATTTTGGGGTTCTTCTTTACCTCTCTCACCAAGGCTCTTCTACCACGAGAAGCTCAGTTTGGCTGGATGGACTGGTCTAGGAAGACTTCTGATGGTCCCAAACTTCTTCCATTTAAGGATTACGGAGGCCATTGAACTTGGCCACATTCATGTTTCCTTCAATGGCAACCAGTCGTACTGTCCCTGCAGCTGAAAAACACCCCCATAGCATGATGCTGCCACCACCATATTTCACTGTTGGGATTGTATTGGGCAGGCGATGAGCAGTGCCTGGTTTTCTCCACACATACCGCTTAGAATTATCACCAAAAAGGTCTATCTTCGTCTCATCAGACTTGACAATCTTATTTCTCACGGTCTGGAAGACTTCTGGTGGCCAGAAACTTCTTCCATTTAATGATTATGGAGGCCACTGTGCTCTTAGGAACCTTGAGTACTGCATAAATTCTTTTTTAACCCTGGCCAGATCTATGGCTTGTCACAATTCTGTCTCTGAGCTTCTTAGCCAGTTCCTTTGACCTTATAATTCTCATTTGGTCTGACATGTACTGTGAGCTGTGAGGTCTTATATAAACAGGTGTGTGCCTTTACAAATCAAGTCCTATCAGTTTAATTAAACACAGCTGGACTCCAATGAAGGAGTAGAACCATCTCAAGGAGGATCACAAGGAAATGGACAGCATGTGACATAAATATGAGTGTCGGAGCAAAGGGTCTGAATACTTACGACCATGTGATATTTCATTTTTTCTTTTTGAATAAATTTGCAAACATTTCTACATTTCTGTTTTTTTCAGTCAAGATGGGGTGCAGAGTGTACATTTTAATGAGAAAAAAATGAACTT
Organism: Oophaga sylvatica; assembly: GCA_033576555.1. Lineage (NCBI taxonomy): Eukaryota > Metazoa > Chordata > Amphibia > Anura > Dendrobatidae > Oophaga > Oophaga sylvatica. The sequence goes on along the minus strand of JARQOD010000001.1, from coordinate 72,382,744 downwards.
TTTTGAATTCATCAAATGGCTGCAATGAAACAAAGAGTGAAAAATTTAAAGGGGTCTGAATACTTTCTGTATCCACTGTATGTAAACCAACCTTTCACATGTACAGCACCTTGGAATCAGTGGTGCTCTAAATATAAATAATAATAAGAAGAAAAAGAATACATAGTCCGGAGAAATGGTAACTAGATTTTAGGGCACTTAACCACCATCACTTCCTTATTTAAACTTCTCTGACTGTTTTGGCATCTTCTCCAGAGGAATCTGGCGCATGCTCAGTGTGCAGTGAAGTCAAGGTCAGTGCAAACCGCATCATTGACCATGCACTCTGGACTCTTCTCCGGACTCTTCTCCAGTGATTTACTAACCGAGCTCACTGTATTATAAATTCTTTTTAGACAATGTTTAGAATGGTAAACCCTACTAGCATAATGTCATGCTGGTAGTATCGCGCCCTGAAATCTAGTTTCTGGTTCTTTTTACGTTTGTTCTAAAATCTAAGCTAGTTAGCTCTGTGAATCTTGCGGTCACATTTGGGAGACAATTGATCTCTGCAGTTGGTCTGGTACATGAGCAGGGCCATCATTTACAGAGCGTAGCATGTAATGGATGGAGCCCAGAGCACTATTATTTTTTAGGCTCTATGGCGGGATTTGTGCTACTGGGAAATATTCATTTGCTGCCTGCATGGTACACTACACATGACGTTTAAACAATAATTTCTATTTTAAAGTTCATTGTGTAGTATAATATGAAGCATAATTCTAGGCTTTAAGTAAATGACTTGTCATGTTTTAAGAGCTCGGTGCAAATTGCTGCATGTCACATTCGTCTTCGAAACAGCTTAATCGCCTTATGGCTGTTCTAATATCCGTACTGACAAGGTCTGCAAAACAGAATTGTCTGCAAAGACATGGCTCGTATGAAACACGCAGTTGTCACAGACTATCTAAATATTGTTATGCCTTTAGACGCCTGTCACTGTTCTGTTCTATGCACGCTATGATTCTTTTCTATACATCTACAAGAATTGCAAAAATAATCTTCATACTAGATTTCTGTATGTTTAGGGGTACGGGATTACTGGTTCTGGGTTCTGTTTTGTACACCTCTTTGATAATTATTTAATTTATGAAAGCTCATGTCACACAGTCATAGGCCACATGTTGCATGGGAACAGGGCAGAATTGCACAACACAGTACATGTCACACAGGAGCATGTTGGGGACATTGCACACATGTATGCGCACAGGGGTCACTGAGGGACAAGGAACAGCTCAAACAGACATTGCGTATACGTCACATAGGCCACATGTTGTACAGGCACAGTGCACACCTCGCACAGGCCACACGTTACACATGCACAACACAGCATTGCACAGTGCACACCTAGCACAGGCCACACGTTGCACAGTCACAACACACGCATTGCACAGGGCACAAGTTGAACAGGCCACACGTTGCACAGGTGTAACAAGGGCAACCGTGGTGGTAGTCCTGACCGAGGTCACCCACTAAACATAGTCTGTAGACACCCCGACCCCTTGTACATGCATTACAGGACCGAAACAGCCTTTCCCACAGTTTATCTTGTTCTCTCTCCTGCCACGGTAGTCCAGGAAAATTAGAGTCCAAGAAGGTAACTGTTGTCCAACAGGGAATAACTTTTAATGAACAGGGATGGAATAGAAGGAAAAGAGTACAATACTGGATTCCTGATCTCTCCTTGGCACTCTCCACAGCCGCACCCAAAGCAGCTGCAGCAGCCGAAGATGTACAGTACTCCACGCGCTGGGATCTGGGTGCTTAAACCCCTTCAGCAGGGGCCCTTCTAGAGTCCTGGGGCCCGTGTTGTGATCTTTTAGTCTATTTTAGTCTTTGGGACCCCTCTTGAGACCTCTCGTGTCCTTTCAAGCTCCTGTGAGTCCTTGTAGTCCGGGCAACAGATCACTCCCATCTGGGAGTCTAGCAGTGCCCCATCTCTTACCGTATGTCTGCTCTGGGCTAACTTACCAAAGCTTCTGACTAGGACGCAGCTGTTTTTCTGTCTCCTCTCTGCTGCTGACCCAGCCCATAATAGTAACTAGTTCTGTCCCTGCCTCTAGTGTGTGCATTACAAACACAGCACAACAGTTATTCATGGCAGACACAGCACATCTAACAGTACAAAACACAGGAGGATAACATCAAGGCATAAAACACATGACCATACATAGACATTCTACATTAATATAGTATTACCAAATACATCAGGTCAGACATAAAGCACTGTTATAACTTATTTACATAAAAGGCACACGGAAGGAGGAGAGGGCCAACTGAGGGGACCTACCACCCCCTTACACAGGCACAACAAATGCATTGCACAGAGCACACGTTGTACAGACATCGCACACCTCGCACAGGCCACACGTTGTACAGGCACAATGCAGACATTGCACAGGGCACACATCACAGTGGCACAGCATGCACATCGAATAGACACAGCGCACTCGTTGCACAAATGAAATAAGTACAGTGCACACAAATACAAGCCATACACAAACTTCATTTTATACAAATCAGTATCATTATTTTCTGAATTCTCAATACATCCAGTGCTTATGTCCAACACTAATTACTTAGTCACAAATTTGTGAGCCTTTCTCTCACCTGTGCTTGCTGGTAGGAGGACTATAAGTGCCATATACTCTAAGCGAGGGCTGCTGAGCAGAGAGAAGCCTGCATTTTAAGTGCAGGGCGCCAGGTAAGTGCATAGTTGAAAACAATAGCATAGTTGTAATAACTGTGTAATAGTTGTGGGAGAAGAAAAAAAAAAGGATCTTGTGATTGTTCACGTGATCAAGTGTTTGTTGTTTAAAACTTCTAATAGCTTCTATTAGCTACACCTGCTGGTTGAAGAACTACAAGTGTCATATACTCTAGGGTTGGATGATTTCCTTGATACATATAACATTGCGGGTTATAGATAATTTAGTGACAAAATGAACAATTGGTGGAGAAAGGTTGCACGTGATGAACCTAGGCCTTTTATCAAGCTATGTAACTATGTAATTAATGCCCTATGGTTTAAATGTAGAAATGTATTAGTAATCTTAACCCAGTATAACCATTAACCCCTTCCCACTGAAGCCTGTTTTCACCTTCCTGACCGGGCCAATTTTTACAATTCTGACCGCTGTCACTTTATGAGGTTATAACTCTGGAACGTTTCAAAGGATTCCACTGATTCTGAGAATATTTGCTCGTGACATCTTGTGCTTCATGAGAGGGGTAAAATTTATTTGATATGACTTGCATTTATTTGTGAAAAAAAATAGAAATTTGTCCAATATTTAGAAAATTTTTCAATTTTCAAACTTTTAATTTTTATGTCCTTAAATCAGAGAGTCATATCACACAAAACAGTTACTAAATAACATTTCCCACTGTCTACTTTACATCAGCACAATTTTTGAAGCATAATTTTCTTTTAGTTAGGAAGTTATAAGGGTTAAAAAGTTGATGAGCGATTTCCCATTTTTACAACAAAATTTGCAAAACCATTTTTTATGGACCACCGTACATATGAAGTGACTTGCATTTATTTGTGAAAAAAAAGGAAATTTGGCAAAAATTTTGCAAATTTTGAAAATTTCCAACTTTGAATTTTCATGCCCTTAAATCACAGAAATATGTCACATAAAATACTTAATAAGTAACATTTCCCACATGTCTACTTTACATCAGCACAAAATTGGAACCAACATTTTTTTTGTTAGGAAGTTATAAATGAAACCAGCGATGTCTCATTTTTACAGCACCATTTTTTTTAGGGACCACATCAAATTTGAAGTCACTTTGAGGGGTCTATATGATAGAAAATGCCCCAAAATTACACTATTGTAAAAACTGCATCCATCAAGGTGCTCAAAACCACATTCTAGAAGTTAATTAACTCTTCAGGTGCTTCACAGGACTTTTTGGAATGTGGAAGGAAAAATCAAATGAGACCTCCTATCATATTAGAAAATGGATATTTACCGTCATCCAAAGTATATTAGCAGCATAGCAGACTCTCCATTGATTTGCTGGTCACTCTCTTTGTCAATTAGAAAACAAAAGATGAAATGATTCCATCACCCACCAGACAACCAGTTTTTACCATCAGCAAAAATTGGTAAGCAATAAAGTTCAGTTTCAAATTACCCAATAGATATTGAGAAATAACCTCATCCATATAATTTGTTTGACATCTAATTCATCCAATAAACTTAAACCTGGTAAATGACATGTACTGTACATCCCATAGGTATCAAGCTTCATACATCCTCCAACAGGTATGGCATATGGCTGAAATTGATCCCTGGCACTTGAAATCATACAGACCCATGCTGTCCCTGCTCCATTCTTCACATTGAAGTCTCTATTCCTAATAGTTCCCTGACTGGAGGAAATCAAGATTTACTACAAGACCAATATTTCCAATTATACCACTTGTAAGATGGCTGCCAGACGGGTACTTGAGGGGAGATATATGTCATTGCAGTTATTAGCTGCAGTGATGAGAGCTCGGAAGTACAGTATGCTCCAGCACATGTAGTGCTGAGAGAGTTCTTAGGAAATAGCAGGGCCAGGTTTTACAAACATTCATAAGAGATGGGTGGGAATGACGCCTCACATATCCTTACCCCCAGGGACATGGTTTACTAAATAAAATGGAGACCAAGTGTCTCATTCAGTGTCTGTACCTGGAGATGTGTGGATATCCTGTGGGTTGGTCTGTGCTAAGACTCAAAGAACCGGACACTATCCCGAGCGGGCAGGCCCGCTGTATTGTATGGACTTTTTATTTTGTGTTTTCACCTTGTGCCGGAAACGGCTGTTTTCTGTTTGCTAATCCTGAGCAGTTTTTTGAACTTTAACCCCTCTCTGACATTAGACGTACTATTCCATCCATGTGACCTGGGACTTAATTCCCATGGACGGAATAGTACGTCATGTGTGATCAGCCGGGATCACGGGGGGAGCGCAGCCATCTCAGCCGGGTGTCAGCTGATTCTCACAGCTGACACCCAGCATTAAGTGCCAGGAGCGGTCACAGACCGCTCCCAGCACTTTACCCCTGGAACACTGCGATCAAACATGATCGCAGAATTCCGGAGCCGGCACAGGGGCTGACAGCCCGTTTGCCTTTGGATCGGAGACCCCGCGGCATGACTCAGGGTCACGATTGCTCACATGGTAACCCGATGTCGTCATGACAACATCCGGGTTACCAGAGCTGAGAGATTTCCTGTCATGCGCAGTGCATGTCAGGAAGTCTCTGAGGTCAGTCTGCACATAGTGCAGACTGACAGCTTATATGGCATGCAGATCTGCATGCCATATAAGTGATCAGCCTTCACAAAATGATTGTCCCATAGTGAGACAAAGGCCGGCGTCACACTGGCGACAGAATCGGACGACTGCAATACGATGAAATATTGCATTGCAGTCTGCCGTATGTTAATCTATGGAGCAGGTCCCAGTATCCGATTTTTTGTGGTCCGTTTTAATCGTCCGTGTGCAATCGCAGCATGCTGCGATTGTCACCGATTGTGGGTCGACTATCGCCAATGCAAGTCTATGGGAGCGATGAAAAATCGGATTACAAAGGGACCGCACGTGTGACTTGCCATTAAATCGCACCACTATCCCAGGTGTCAGGAAATTGCATCAGGATAATTGCCAGGAAGGGCTGACATGCTAATTAGGCTACGAAAATTCAAACCCAAACAGGAAACCGCCTCCACGGAGTCCAGAACCATGGCCAGTCACATCAATGTGGAGATGTTGATCGTTCTGGTCCAGGAGAGGCCAGAACTTTGGGACCAGCGGGATCCAAATTATTCGAACCGGTCGCGGAAGGATGCGGCTTGGAGGAGAATATGTTCCCAGATGTTCCCGGATTTTAGCGACAGGTCTAGGGAGGAGCAAGAACGCATTAGTAAGTAACGACTTGAAACCGTTTACAATACTGTTTGATTACTCAGTATGTACCAACAACAATGTGTTATAATGTCCCTGTACCCTTATATGTGAACCCGAAATGTGTTGAATAAATCAGTTATTCCTGTTGAACCCCCAATGCTATGTGAGAAATCCAAGCACATGTAATATTTAGCTCCTGTATAATTGTCAAAACAGCCGCCAAAAACAAAAAAATATCAATGCAAGTTCAAAAAGTGTAACTTAAAAACTCCACAGACTAAAAACATGTAGAGGTAACGTTTCGAGCCTGCAATGGGTGTTTCTCAAACCTTAAGGAACATAACTCAAAAGGAACAGAGGAGGCCACTGTGGGATATGATAATTTCCAAACGCTCCATCCCATATATACGGGAATCACACAGGGCTGGGAACAACTGAAGGTCCTGTTTTATGATGAATGTTCAGGTGTCGTCTGTGTTGGTGTGATATTTAGGTCCTACTGCAATGTTTGCCAAATTAAAGTTTTACATTTTGCCGGAGACAATAAATGCGTAGGTGAACTACTTAATATGTGTCCCTTTTGTTCGTTCCATTGCTGTGTGCAAAATAAATGCAAATGATTGTCAGACATATGTCATACAGCTTTCTATGTATGAACCCTTGTAATATTCAATTCTTATTTGAGCTACATACAATTTGTATTGGTGTTCTATACCCCTATAACAGGTGAAAAAAGTAATATATTGCTGGTGTACGGTTTTTATTTTTAAAATACATTACAAGGGCAGATAATTTAAAAATGTTATTGTATCTGTTAATTTTTCAGCCTCAGATGTTACAAGACGTTGGCGCAGCTGTAGAGACTGCTACAGGAGAGAGAGACAGCTGAGGGGGCACAGTGGGGCAGCAGCAAGCACTAAGCGCAAATATGTATATTTTGATCGACTTAATTTTCTTGCTCCAGCTCTGGATTTGCGACCGTAAGTTCATGTCTGTACAAAGTTTATATGATTTTTCATGAATAAATTGTAATAACTTTTTCTTATTCTCTAGCACCGAGTCAAACCTTACAGACAGAGAGCCAGCTTCTGACTCGGAGCCAGTTATCGACCCTGTGGGGGATGTTGAGGAGGCTGGGCCATCTTCAGCACCAAGTGCAGCAGCAGCAGCATCACCACCACCAGCAGTGGAGTCTGAGAGATTCTCTCTACAGTCGCAAGACCCTCCCCTGAGCAGCAGCCCTGGTAGGCCCCTGGATGTCGCTTCGCCTACAGCAGATGTTGCACGGCGACCCAGGCGTAGAAGAGAAGGAGTTGGTTCTGTCACAAGGAGGCAGGTGGACCGAGGAGTGCTGGACTATTTGTCCACTGTAGCTAATGATGATGGTGAGGAGGGATTTTGCCGCAGTCTGGCCCGTTACCTCCGGGCTATTCCAAGACAGCACATACTGCGGATCAGAAGTGCACTGCATATTGTGTTGGATGCTGGAACACCTCCTAATGATCCAACCAACCTACTCAATTATCTTGATAGATGGGTGGTTGGTCCAGAAAATGTATTTAGATTGTTGGGTCCAAATCCATCACAATCTGCATCAGCCTCTGATCCTCCTCCTCATCATCATCCTCCTCCTCCACCTCCTTCTTGTGTCCAACAGAACCCAACTCCTCCTCCTCATCCTACTGCAGCTTCTTCTCTATACGGAGCTAACCAGATCCAAGCCATGGCACAGAGTGCACAGTCACAATATGCTCACTCGACCATACCCAATGTTCAATGCTGGCCACAACATGGGTATGGTCGACATGGGCATTTTTGGGGCTATAGTGTAAGTGGGCAGTCATATTTTGACTACCCACAACAGTTCACAAACTTACCATACCCAAACCCACATCCAGAGCAAGCCAGAAGCATGCAGCAAACTGCTCAGTCAGCCACCACTCATGGTGACACAGTGGCTGGAGAACAGTCTAGCCAGCCCTCACAAGCTGGACTTCCACCTTCACCACCACACACCTACCAGCAGTTATAGGTGTTAAATGTATTTATAATGTTTATGTTTTAAGTTATCAAATTTACCTTTGTTTTACTGCTGAGAAGTTATCAGCAAATATGTTTCAAAAACCTAGGGACACATTAGTCCTTTACCATTATGTTTAAAGCCACTAAAATTAACAGCAGACATAAAAAAATATTGAAGTGGCATTGATTGTATGTGATTATTTCAAAAGGTGATGGGCTGCGTAACTTACACACAACATGACAAGAAAAACATCACAACATATACAATAAAGTGAGAAGAAATATCTTTATGACTGAGTAACATAGCCACACTACATGTGTAATAATGCCTCCTCTTGCCAGGCAGTAGCACCCTCAGGGGACACAAAATATTGAGTGAACACATCACGTACTTTTATGCCTGAAGGTGGACGACGGGGATGGATGGGTGGTGACATAGCAAAGACACATTCACAGAGGTTAATTCACCCACATGTTGAGAGGAGCATTCATGGATTCTACAAAAATTATGTAGGACCACACATGCTTTAAGGACCACATTAACATTATCTTCACTCAGTTGAATTGCAGATTGAAGTACCCGCCATTTAGCACAAAGAATTCCAAATGTGCACTCCACCAGACGCCGAGCACGACAATTAAATATTCTACGGCGATGGGTGAGATAGCGACGGGGATATGGCCTCATTACATTACGGCTTAATTGAAAGGCCTCATCCGCTACTATAACATAAGGCACATGTTCTGGAATAGACTCAGTAAGTTGACTTGCTGGAGGTAGGTCCAGTTGGTTATTGCGTATCCACGTAAGGCACATGTTCTGGAATAGACTCAGTAAGTTGACTTGCTGGAGGTAGGTCCAGTTGGTTATTGCGTATCCGCCTACCCATTATGGAAGTATTGAAGACTCTTGATTCTCCAGTCCTTCCATAGGCCCCAATGTCTACAATTATAAACATGTAGTTTGTGTCGACCAAGGCCAACAAAACAACAGAAAAATATTTTTTGTAATTGAAGAATTGGGAGCCTGAGTTAGGAGGTTTACGAACACGTATGTGCTTGCCGTCCAGGGCTCCTATACAGTGTGGAAACTGGCAATTTTGTGCAAAACCCTGTGCTATCCTCAACCAGTCACTCATTTTGGGTTCAGGCATGACTTCTTCATGTAGTCTGTTCCAAATTTCCACACAAGTTGACCGCACAATGCCTGAAATTGTTGATCTGCCTATTAGGAACTCTAAGTGCAGAGCAGCGTAGGACATGCCAGTAGAAAGGAACCTGTAACACACATAGAACATGGACAAATCAGTTTTAAAAAAATAACAGCATTCACAACACTTACAATGCTTGAGTTTGTTACAGCACACATGGTGGAAATTAGATAACAAGCCATGGCTTCTGTAGAATAGACCATAGTCAATAATTGACATAGCTAAGGTTGAGAAATACATTACACACATTATAAGTTTACAAGAAGTGTGCTCCAACACTTGCTAAGTGAGTATGTGGAGGAAAACATCATCAACATATCGTTGACACACATACCTTATTGTTAGGAGAAGACGTTCCTCGGCAGAAATAGCTTTTCTCATCCTGGTGTCATGAAATGTAATCCCAGGGCGCACAATTTCAAGCAGCGTATCAAAGGTAGCTATGCTCATTCGACAATATAGGAAAAACTTCTCTCCATGGCTACGCAGTGACAAATATAGCCGGTGAAAATGGCCTTTAGTTAGCCTTCTTGTCAAAAGTGGATGTACCCACATCCTTCTGCGTCTTCTGGGATCTGATATGACAGGATATGGCTCCCCAAAACGTCTGGATATAACCCAATGAAACAGCACACGCTCAGTGGGAGTAAATCTGAGTGTGTCGCTCATGTTTGGATAAAGCAGCTAGCAAGCACTAAGCACAAGGAACAAAATGACACCAGTGCAAAGGTGGGAGGGTCACAGCTGTAGCACAGCACTTAAATAGAGGTCTGCCTGATGATTTAAATTAGTATCAGGCCTCAAAACCGTTATTGGTCCTTTTTGGTAAGCTGCGACAAAAAAACGGTGGTCGGATGAAAATCGGATGTTACAAGGTACACACACATGCGACTAAATCGCATCTTTGAAGGAAAATCGGATGCCAGAAGGATGTGTGATGTTTGTATTTTGATCCGACAATCGACCGACTAAAACGGACCGATTTTTTGTAGTTGTGTGTGACGCCGGCCAAAGTGTAAAAGTAAGAATGAAGTAAAAAAACATTTTTAAATAATTGTAAAAATATTTAATAAAACAATAAAAAATAATAAAAAAATCAATATTTATTCCATCAATAAATAAATATTTTCATAAAAATAATCAAAACAATAAAAGTACACATATTTAGTATCCTCGCGTCTGTAACGACCTGACCTATAAAAATGTCCCACTAGTTAACCCCTTTAGTGAACACCATTAAAAAAACAAACAAGGCAAAAAAAATACTTTATTATGATACCGCCGAACAAAAAGTGGAATAACACGCGATCAAAAAGATGGAAATAAATAATTGTGGTACCTCTGAAAACGTCATCTTGTTCCGCAACAAACAAGCCACCATATAGCTCCATCACTGGAAAAATAAAACAGTTATAGCTCTCAGAATAAAGCGATGCAAAAATAATTATTCTTTATATAAAATAGTTTTTATTGTATAAAAGAGCCAAAACATAAAAAAGATATAAATGAGGTATCGCTGTAATCATACTAACCTGAAGAATAAAACTGCTTTATCAATTTTACCACACGCAGAACGGTATAAACGCCACCCCTAAAAGAAATTCATGAATTGCTGGTTTTTGTTCATTCTGCCTCCCAAAAATCGGAATAAAAAGCTATAAAAAAATGTCATGTGCCTGAAACTGGTACCAATAAATTACGGTTAGGATTGTGGTTAGGGTTATGGTTAGGGTTCGGATTAGGGTTAGGGGTGTGTTGGGGTTAGGGTTGGAGTTAGAATTGGAGGGTTTCCACTGTTTAGGCACATCAGGGGCTCTCCAAACGTGACATGTGTCTGATCTCAATTCCAGCCAATTCTGCGTTGAAAAAGTCAAACGGTGCTCCTTCCCTTCCGAGCTCTGCCAGGAGCCCAAACAGTGGTTTACCCCCACATATTGGGTATCAGCATACTCAGGACAAATTGAACAACAACTTTTGGGGTCCAATTTCTCCTGTTACCTTTGGGAAAATAAAAAATTGGGGGCGAAAAGATCATTTTTGTGAAAAAAATATGATTTTTTATTTTTACGGCTCTACATTATAAACTTCTGTGAAGCACTTGGGGGGTTCAAAATGCTCAGCAGACATCTAGATAAGTTCCTTAGGGGGTCTACTTTCCAAAATGGTATCACTTGTGGGGGGTTTCCACTGTTTAGGCACATCAGGGGCTCTCCAAACACGACACGGCGTCCAATCTTAATTCCAGCCAATTTTGCATTGAAAAGTCAAACAGCGCTCCTTCCCTTCCGAGCTGTGCTGTGTTAACAAACAGTGGTTTACCCCCACATATGTGGTATCAGCGTACTCAGGACAAATTGTACAACAACTTTTGGGGTCCAATTTTTCCTGTTACCCTTGGTAAAATGAAAAAAAATTGGATCTGATGTAAATGTTTTGTGAAAAAAAGTTAAATATTCATTTTTTTTAAACATTCCAAAAATTCCTGTGAAGCATTTGAAGGGTTAATAAACTGCTTGAATGTGGTTTTGAGCACCTTGAGGGATGCATTTATTAGAATGATGTCACTTTTGGGTATTTTCTAATATATAGACCCCTCAAAGTGATTACAAATGTGATGTGGTCCCTAAAAATAAAATGGTGTTGTAAAAATGAGAAATCGCTGGTCAACTTTCAACCCTTATAACTTCCTAACAAAAAAAATTTGGGTTCCAAAATTGTGCTGCTGTAAAGTATACATGTGGGAAATGTTACTTATTAAGTATTTTGTGTGACATATCTCTGTGATTTAAGGGCATGAAAATTCAAAGTTGGAAAATTACAAAATTTTCGCCAAATTTCCATTTTTTTCACAAGTAAACGCAAGTCATATCAAATAAATTTTACCACTATCATGAAGTACAATATGTCACAAGATAACAGAATCACCTGGATCCATTGAAGTGTTTCAGAGTTATTAGCTCATAAAGAGACAGTGGTCAGAATTGTAAAAATTGGCCTGGTCATTAATATGCAAACCACCCTTGGGGTAAAGGGGTTAAAAAAAACTTGCCTGGGCATTTCAGCAATACCTCTTCCTTTGCCTACATAAACCACAGCTGAGTGAGTACCAATGTCTACAACTGGTGTTTCGAATGTGGGCAGCGATCCAGGAAAACGTATAGCGGCTGTGGACAAACCGCATGTACTGGGTTAATATTAATCCGCCATCCAGCACGAGATGTACGGCAGCATAGAGGAGCTTGTGAAGCATTTAGTCCAGGTACAACAGCAGCTCCAGCTCACCATTCAACAGCAGCAAATGGCGCAGCAGGAAATGAGTAAGCTGTTGGAACAGCAGCTCCAGCACCACCAGCAGCAGCAGCAACAGCAACAGGATGTGCTAACTCGACAAATGGAACTCCTCAGAGAGGTGGTTAGTGGGAGGCCAGCGGTCTCCTCCCCAACTGCAAGTGATGACTTGTACACCAGGAAGACGGTAAGAAGAGCATTGCAAAAGATGACTCTTGGGATGACGTTGAGGCGTTCCTGATGGTTTTTGAGAGAGTGGTGGAGCGGAAGAAATTTCCCCCAAGCAGTGGGCGGAGATTGTGGCACCATATTTAACAGGTGAACTGCAGAAGGCCTATTATGACCTGGCCTTGCAGGACACTAAGGAGTATGCTAAGTTGAAGACTGAGATCTTGGCATGCTTAGGAGTAAGTCTGACTGTCAAGGCGCAGCGTGTACACCACTGGGCCTATTGCAATGACAAACCTCCCCGGTCCCAAATGTTTGACCTCCAACACCTGGTCCAAAAATGGTTACAACTTGAATCTTCCTCCCCAGCACAGATAGTGGAGAGGGTCATCATGGGCAGGTTCATACATTCCCTTCTGAGGCCGGTGCAATCCTGGGTTGCCCAGGGAGATCTCCGGAATGCCGATGAACAGTTGGGTCTGATCTAAAGGTACCAGGCGGTCGAGAGCTCCTTGAGGAAGCAAGGGGACTTAGCATCTCTATATTGGGGTTCCCAAAGGGGGGGGACATCCAAAAGAGGGGAACTAGAGCCATATCTGGGAGGCGTCCAAGAGGCCAGGAGGCATCTGAGTTATTGTCCAAGGCCCCATCCCATAGTATAATTTGTTGGAAGTGTCATACCCCAGGACACATAGTCGCCCATGACCCCATGACTACCGAGACAATGGATTGCAGCGTAGGACGGTACTGCTCGTATTTTGCATATCCTGCATGCAGTGCTGTCCCTCAACCAGGCAAGGGGTCATAGGCTTGCCCCGTAACAGTGACTGGAGTGCAAGTGACTGGCCTGTTGGACTCTGGTAGTTTGTTAACCCTAGTTAGAGTCACAATACCTTATTGGCTGGTTCATGGGAAGATGGTGGGCATACCCTGTATCCATGAGTTCATTAAGAACTACCCTGTGGCCCGAGTGGTCATAGACACAAACTGTGGTACCGAGTCCCATGTGGTGGGCGTAGTCAAGGACCTATTGCAACCTATAATAATATAGTGGGACTTTAGGTTATTTTGAGACTTGTGGGGGAAAGGGAGTATGCCTGGTTGCCCAGACAAAAGCCTGGTCCCTCCCAAAGAAACCTCGTTGCAGGCCACAGCTGACAGGTTTCCTTTTTGTGTGCTTGTTGCATTGAGAATGAGGACTCATTCCCAGAGGCCAACACCCCTGAGCTGGAGGTGTCCAGAGGAAACTTTAGAACTGTCCAACTCAAGAATTTAACTCTAAAAGGGGCATTTGACAATGTGATGGTACTTAATGGTGTTGCTAAAGAGCCGGGGCTGACACCCTTTACCTATACTTTGCAGTAAATGGGGAGTTACTATACCAGGTCACCCAGTTGAGAGAGGAGGTAATTGAGCAGTTACTGGTGCAAGAGCCATACAAATGCAGGGTGTTAGACATGGCAAATACACATGTGTTAGGTGGTCACCTACGCATATAAAAAACCCAGGAACTGATACTCCAGAGGTCCTATTGGCTCGGTTGTCACCAAGAGATCCTAAACTATTGTAGGTCATGTCCCTCCTGCCAGCAGACCTCCCCAGTGTCCCACTGTCGTAGCCCCTTAGTGCCTTTGCCTATTATGGAGGTGCCATTTGATCGCATAGCTATGGATCTAGTGGGACCCCTGGACAAGTCCGCCAGAAGGCATCAGTATATCTTGGTGGTACTGGACTATGCTAAGTGATAACTGAAGGCCATTCCACTACATAACTCCTTCGCCAAGTATATCTCCCGAGAGTTGGTCCATATCTTCTCTAGAATGGGGTTGCCTTAAGAAATCCTGACGGACCAAGGGACCCATTTATATCAAAGGTGATGAAGGAGTTGTGCAAAACCCTGCAAATCACACAACTCCAGACCTCAGTCTGCCATCCACAGATGGATGGCTTGGTAGAAAGGTTCAATAAAACCTTGAAGGCCATGTTAAAGAAGGTCGTAGAGAAGGGACTGTGACTGTCTACTACCGTACCTTCTATTCTCCATCAGAGAAGTCACACAGGCCTCTACTGGGTTCTCCCCTCTTGAAATTTTGTATGGTCAACACCCCCGTGGACTCCTCGACGTAACAAAAGAGACATGGGAGGCGGGATCTACACCCTACTGGTGTGCAATCGAGCACATGGCCCAGATGCAAGAGAGGATTGCAAATATGATGCCCATCGTGAGAGAACACCTCCTCAAACTACAAGAGGTGCAATGGAGGGTGTACAATAGGTTGGCGATGGTGAGACACTTCGACCCTGGGGATCGAGTACTGCTGCTGGTATCTACGGTGGAGAGCAAATTCCTGGCCAAGTGGCAGGGTCCATATGAAATAGTTGAAAAGGTTGTGGATGTCAGCTATAAAGTCCACCAACCAGGTAGAAGGAATCCCTATCAGGTATACCATGTCAACCTGATTAAGCCATGGCGAGATAGGGAGCCCGTGGACGCTCCATGTTTGGTGGCCAAGCCTGAAGCTGACGTGAAAAAAGTTAAGGTTGCCAAAAAGCAACAGTGCCGAGCATTGCTATAGCAGAACAGAGACCTGTTTTCGGAGCTGCCAGGTTGTACAAAGGTCATAGAGCATGAGGTTCTGACGAAGCCTCATATCCAGGTCAACTTGAAGTCATATCGGATTCCCGAAGTCCATCAAGAGGTGATCTCAAAAGAGGTGAAGCGGATGCAGAGCCTGGGAGTTGTTGAAGAGTCCAAGAGTGGCTGTTCCAGCCCAATAGTCTTAGTACCGAAACCAGATGGAGAATGGCAGTTTTGTAATGACTATAGGAAGCTTAATGAGGTCTCTAAGTTCGATACATACCCAATGCCCCATTTCGATTAATTAATTGAGAGGCTATGGTACATTACTACTCTTGACCTCACAAAATGGTATTGGCAGATTCCCATGTCCCAAGACACCAAGGAGAAGACTGCCTTTTCAACGCCAGATGGATGCTTCCAGTACACTAGGATGCGGTTTGGGTTACAAGGTTCTCGAGTCACATTCCAGAGAGACATGAACCGGATCCTACCTCCCCAGAAGAGGTACGCAGCGGCCTATCTGGACAACATTGTGGTCTTCAGCCAGAATTGGGGAAGCCATGTGAGCAAGGTCCAGGTGAGACTTGATGCTCTACGGAAGACAGGGTTTTCCATAAACCGGAAGAAATGTGCCTTGGGAATGGAGGAAGCTAAATACTTGGGCTATGTTGTAGGCAGGAACGAAATAAAGCCCCAGATAAATAACCTTGAGGCAATCCAGAGTTTTTACACAACGAAAATATGCAGCTTAAAAAAAAATCACCAAAACTCATCATGGGAACTAAACTTTACTGATCTAGCAAAGGTTCCTTGAGCCAGATAATAAAGTACTAGGCTTTAACAGAACAAAAAAGTGGAATTTGTTGCCTAATGTGTCATCAGGTTGTGCAATGTTAATTTATTTTGATTAGTGATATCGCCTGCTGTGAGAAATTATCAAGATGGTGTATTGTGGGTCATGATAACCTTTGTTAGATCCGTTCTAAGTGTCTTTTCTTACCATTCTACTTGCCTCAATAAATCTTGAGAAATGTGATAAAAGATGACCAACGTAGACAACATGACTTTGCAACACTCTATTGTGAGATATTTATGCTGCATACAGTACAGACCACAAGTTTGGACACACCTTCTCATTTAAAGATTTTTCTGTATTTTCATGACTGAAAATTGTACATTCACACTGAAGGCATCAAAACTATGAATTAACACACGTGGAATTATATACTTAACAAAAAAGTGTGAAACAACTGAAAATATGTCTTATATTCTAGGTTTTTCAAAGTAGCCACCTTTTGCTTTGATGACTGCTTTGCACACTCTTGATGAGCTACAAGAGGTAGTCACCGGAAATGGTCTTCCAACAATTTTGAAGGAGTTCCCAGAGATGCTTAGCACTTGTTGGCCCTTTTGCCTTCACTCTGTGGTACAGCTCACCCCAAACCATCTCTATTGGGTTCAGGTCTGGTGACTGTGGAGGCCAGGTCATCTGGCGTAGCACCCCATCACTCTCCTTCTTGGCCAAATAGCCCCTACACAGCCTGGAGGTTTGTTTGGGGTCATTGTCCTGTTGAAAAATAAATGATGGTCCAACTAAACGCAAACCGGATGGAATAGCATGCCGCTGCAAGATGATGTGGTAGCCATGCTGGGTCAGTATGCCTTCAATTTTGAATAAATCCCCAACAGTCTCACCAGCAGAGCACCCCCACACCATCATATCTCCTCCTCCATGCTTCACGGTGGGAACCAGGCATGTAGAGTCCATCCGTTCACCTTTTCTGCGTCGCACAAAGACACGGTGGTTGGAACCAAAGATCTCAAATTTGGACTCATCAGACCAAAGCACAGATTTCCACTGGTCTAATGTCCATTCCTTGTGTTCTTTAGCCCAAACAAGTCTCTTCTGCTTGTTGCCTGTCCTTAGCAGTGGTTTCCTAGCAGCTATTTTACCATTAAGGCCTGCTGCACAAAGTCTCCTCTTAACAGTTGTTGTAGAGATGTGTCTGCTGCTAGAACTCTGTGTGGCATTGACCTGGTCTCTAATTTGAGCTGCTGTAAACCTGCGATTTCTGAGGTTGGTGACTCGGATAAACTTATCCTCAGAAGCAGAGGTGACTCTTGGTCTTCTTTTCCTGGGGCGGTCCTCATGTGAGCCAGTTTCTTTGTAGTGCTTGATGGTTTTTGCAACTGCACTTGGGGACACTTTCAAAGTTTTCCCAATTTTTCGGACTGACTGACCATCATTTCTTAAAGTAATGATGGCCACTCGTTTTTCTTTACCTAGCTGCTTTTTTCTTGCCATAATACAAATTCTAACAGTCTATTCAGTAGGACTATCAGCTGTGTATCCATCAGACTACTGCAAAACACAACTGATGGTCCCAACCCCATTTATAAGACCAGAAATCCACTTATTAAACCTGACAGGGCGCACCTGTGAAGTGAAAACCATTTCCGGTGACAACCTCTTGAAGCTCATCAAGAGAATGCCAAGAGTGTACAAAGCAGTCATCAAAGCAAAAGGTGGCTACTTTGAAGAACTTAGAATATAAGACATAATTTCAGTTGTTACATACTTAAATTCAGTGTGAATTTACAATTTTCATAGTCATGAAAATACAGAAAAATCTTTAAATGAGAAGGTGTGTCCAAACTTTTGGTCTGTACTGTATGTCTATATGTGGCAAACCAGACGATGTGATGGGAATTGCAGCTTGTCATAGGTTTTATCACCATGGCGTGATAATGTTGAAAAGTGTTGAATTTGTATCATGAGAAATATGAGTTCTTTAGGGAATTTCCACATTTGGAAATTTACAGGTTTAGCAGATGGAAGATATGGAAGTGACATGTTGTTTCAGAAGAGCAGTGAGGCATGGAAGTGTCAAATGTAAGCGCGGCACTGCCAATTTGATGCTTACATAGCATTGCTGCTTATTTAGGCAGCAAATTAATGTATGATCAAGTACAGCTGCATGGATAAAACATAGAAGATGTGGGTCACACCACTAGTGTGTAACCAGAAGAAATCACCACTCATAAAGCATAATGACATGGGAGGAAGAGAGTCACTGGTGACCAAAAAAGCATTTTATATAAAGTAAATATTTATTGTATAACAGTATAAATGTAGCACATGAATAAATAACACTGAACAATAGAAACACATACAAAGGACATGTGCTTGTACAGGGAAAATAGACCTCCTCACGGCTAAACACATAAACATATGTGGCAATACAAATACGCAATAGTAGCCCAGAACATATCATATGCAGGATCCCCACAATAAAAGGTAACAGGGTAACAGGGCTAACAAGTTGTAAACCACAAGCAGTCAGGCATGCTTCTCTAAGCGACAAGCGCTTATGTAGTGGGGCCAGCGATAGTCAGTGCAGCGCTGCCATATTTGTTAAGAAGCCATGCTCACCAGAGAGGTTGTAAAATGCCGCAGGAGGAGAATCACCCCATACAAAAAATTCCACCCCAACGTACGTTTCGTGGCTGCCTTGCCACTTTCTCAAGGGGATAACCATATATTGTAACAAAGGGCCTTTAACCCCTTCACCCCCAAGGGTGGTTTGCACGTTAATGACCGGGCCAATTTTTACAATTCTGACCACTGTCTCTTTATGAGGTTATTACTCTGGAACGCTTCAACGGATCTTCGCGATTCTGAGACTGTTTTCTCGTGACATATTGTACTTCACGTTAGAAGTAAAATTTCTTCGATATAACTTGCGTTTATTTTTGAAAAAAACGCAAATATGGCGAAAATTTTTAAAATTTTGCAATTTTCAAACTTTGAATTTTTATTCCCTTAAAACAGAGAAATATGTCACATAAAATAGTTAAGAAATAACATTTCCCACATGTCTACTTTACAACAGCACAATTTTGGAACCAAAATTTTTTTTTGTTAGGAAATTATAAGGGTTAAAAGTTGACCAGCGATTTCTCATTTTTACAGCCAAATTTACAAAGCCATTTTTTTTAGGGACCACCTCACATTTGAAGTCACTTTGAGGGGTCTATATGGCAGAAAATACCCAAAAGTGACACCATTCTAAAAACTGCACCCCTCAAGGTACTCAAAACCACATTCAAGAAGATTATTAACCCTTCAGGTGCTTCACAGTAACTAAAGCAACGTGGAAGGAAAAAATGAATATTTAACTTTTTAGCCACAAAAATGATCTTTTACAAACTTTTTTTTTATTTTCACAAGGGTAAAAGGAGAAAATGGACAGATAAGGTTGTTATGCAATTTCTCCTGAGTACGCCAATACCCAATATGTGGGGGAAAACCACTGTTTGGGCACACGGCAGAGCTCGTAAGGGAAGGAGCGCCGTTTGACTTTTTCAAACTAAAATTGGCTGGAATTGAGATTGGCCGCCATGTCGTGTTTGGAGAGCCCCTGATGCGCCTAAACAGTGGAAACCCCCACAAGTGACACCATTTTGGAAACTAGACCCCCTAAGGTACTTATCTAGATCTGTTGTGAGCACTTTAAACCCCCAAATGTTTCACAAAAGCTTATAATGCCTGGGTGTGAAAAAAAAAAAAAACAATTTTCCACAAAAATGATTTTTTAGTCCCAAATTTTTGAATTTTCCCAAGGAAATTGGACCCCAAAAGTTGTTGTCCAATTTGTCCTGAGTACGCTGATACCCCATATGTGGGGGGGGAAACTGTTTGGGTGCACGGCAGGGCTTGGAAAGGAAGTAGTAACGTTTTGGAATGCAGACGTTGATGGGGGTCATGTTCCGTTTGCAGTGCCCCAGATGAGCCTAAATAGTGGAAACCCCCCACAAGTGACCCCATTTTGGAAACTAGACCCCCTAAGGAACTTATCTAGATCTTTGGTGAGCACTTTGAACCCCCAAGTGCTTCACACAAGTTTATAATGCCCGGGCATGAAAATAAAAAATCCTATTTTTTTCCCACAAAAATTATCTTTTAGTCACTAATTTTTATTTTCCCAAGGGTAACAGGAGAAATTGGACCACATAAGTTGTTGTCCAATTTGTCCTGAGTACGCTGATACCCCAAATGTGGGGGGGAAGCACTGTTTGGGCTCACGGCAGAGCTCGGAATGGAAGGAGCACCATTTGACTTTTTCCAACCAAAATTGGCTGGAATTGAGATTGGATGCCATGTTGCATTTGGAGAGCCCCTGATGTGCCTAAACAGTGGAAACCCCCCACAAATGACCCCATTTTGGAAACTAGACCCCCTAAGGAACTTTTCTAGATCTTTGGTGAGCAATTTGAACCCCCAAGTGCTTCACACAAGTTTATAATGTAGAGCCGTAAAATTTAAAAATCATATTTTTTTCCCCAAAAATGATCTTTTCACCCCAATTTTTATTTTTCCAAGGGTAACAAGACTCCAAAAGTTATTGTGCAATTTGTCCTGAGTGCGCTGATACCCCATATGTGGGGGTAAACCACTGTTTGGGTGCATGGCAGAGTTTGGAAGGGAAGGAGCGCCGTCTGACTTTTTCAACGCAGAATTGGCTGGACGCCATGTCGTGTTTGGAGAGCTCCTGATCTGCCTAAACAGTGGAAACCCCCATAAATGACACCATTTTGGAAACTAGACCCCTCAAGGAACTTATCTAGATGTGTGGTGAGAACTTTTAACCCCAGGTGTTTCACTAAAGTTTATAACGTACAGCCGTAAAATAAAAAATCCTTCTTTTTTTTACAAAAATGATTGTTTCGCCCCAATATTTTATTTTCACAAGGGTAACAGAAGAAATTGGAACCCAAAAGTTGTTGTCCAATTTGTCCTGAGTACGCTGATACCCAATATGTGGGAGAAAACTACTGTATGGGCGCACGTCAGGGCTCGGAAGGGAAGTAGTGACGTTTTGGATTGCAGACTTTGATGGAATGGTCTGGGGGCGTCATGTCACATTTGGAGAACCCCTGATGCACCTATACAGTGGAAACCCCCCACAAGTGACCCCATTTTGGCAAATAGACCCACAAGGAACTTATCTAGATGTGTGGTGAGCACTTTGAACCCCGAAGTGCTTCACAGAAGTTTATAACGTACAGCCGTAAAAATAAAAAATCCTTTTTTTTTTACAAAAATGATTTTTTCGCCCCCAATATTTTATTTTCACAAGGGTAACAGGAGAAATTGGACCCCAAAAGTTGTTGTCCAATTTGTCCTGAGTACGCTGATACCCAATATGTGGGAGAAAACTACTGTATGGGCGCACGTCAGGGCTCGGAAGGGAAGTAGTGACGTTTTGGATTGCAAACTTTGATGGAATGGTCTGGGGCGTCATGTCGCATTTGGAGAGCCCCTGATGCGCCTAAACAGTGGAAACCCCCCACAAGTGACCCCATTTTGGAAAATATACCCCACAAGGAACTTGTCTAGATGTGTGGTGAGCACTTTGAAAACCGAAGTGCTTCACAGAAGTTTATAACGCACAGCGGTAAAAATAAAAAATCCTTTTTTTTTTTGCAAAAATGATTTTTTTGCCCCAATATTTTATTTTTACAAGGGTAACAGGAGAAATTGGACCCCAAAAGTTGTTGTCCAATTTGTCCTGAGTACGCTGATATCCAATATGTGGGAGAAAACTACTGTATGGGTACACGTTGGGGCTCGGAAGGGAAGTAGTGACGTTTTGGATTGCAGACTTTGATGGAATGGTCTGGGGGCGTCATGTCGCATTTGGAGAGCCCCTGATGCGCCTAAACAGTGGAAATCCCCAACAAGTGACCCCATTTTGGAAAATAGACCCCACAAGGAACTTATCTAGATGTGTGGTGAGCGCTATGAAGCCCCAAGTGCTTCACAGAAGTTTATAATGTACAGCCGTAAACAAAAAAAATCATTTTTTTTGTACAAAAATGATATTTTCGCCCCCAGTTTTTTATTTTCCCAAGGATAACAGAAGAAATAGGACAAATTGCACAATAACTCTTGGGGTCCAGAGTACGCTGATACTCCATATGTGGGGATAAACTACTGTTTGGACGCATGGCAGAGCTGAGAAGTGAAGGAGCACCGTTTGACTTTTTCAACGCAGAATTGGCTGGAATTGAGATCAGACGCCATGTCACATTTGGAGAGCCCCTGATGTGCCTAAACAGCGGAAACCCCCCAATTCTAACTCCAACCCTAACCCCAACACACCCCTAACCCTAGTCCCAACCCTAACCACAAACCTAACCCTAACACACCCCTAATCCCAACCCTAACCCTAATCCTAATGGGAAAATGGAAATAAATACTTTTGTTTAATTTTATTATTTTTCCCTTACTAAGGGGGTGATAAAGGGGGGTTTGATTTACTATTTATAGCGGGTTTTTATGATTGGCAGCTGTCACGCTAAAAGACGCTTTTTATTGCAAAAATAGTTTTTGCATCATCACATTTTGAGAGCTATAATTTTTGCATATTTTGGCCCACAGAGTCATGTGAGGTCTTATTTTTTGCGGGACGAGTTGACGTTTTTATTGGTACCATTTTTGAGCATGTGACGTTTTTTGATCGCTTTTTATTTCGATTTTTGGGAGGTTAGAATGAACAAAAATCAGCCATTCATGAATTTCTTTTGGGGGAGGCGTTTATACCGTTCCGCGTGTGGTAAAATTGATAAAGCAGTTTTATTCTTCGGGTCAGTACGATTATGGCGATACCTCAGTTATATCATTTTTTCATGTTTTGGCGCTTTTATAGAATAAAAACAATTTTATATAAAAAATAATTATTTTTGCATCGCTTTATTCTGCGAGCTATAACTTTTTTACTTTTTCGCTGATGATGCTGTATGACGGCTCGTTTTTTGCGGGACAAGATGACGTTTTCAGCGGTACCATGTTTTTTTATATCGGTCTTTTTGATCGCGTGTTATTCCACTTTTTGTTTGGCGGTATGATGATAAAGCATTGATTTTTTGCTTCGTTTTTTTTTTTTTTTTTAAGGGGTTCACTAAAGGGGTTAACTAGTGGGACAATTTTAGAGGGGGGGTCGTTACGGACGCGGCGATACCAACTATGTGTACTTTATTTATTTATTTTGGATTTTTTTTTAAAACATGTTTATTTTTATTTTTTTTAACTTTTTTACTTTGTCCCAGGGTGGGACATCACAGTATTTTATCAGATCGCTGGTGTGACAGTGTGCACAGCACTCTGTCACACCAGCGATCGCACAGGCATAGCTGCAGGCTTCTCAATGCCTGCTCTCGGCAGGCACTGAGGTAGCCGCCTCCCTCCAGGACCCCGGCGCCATCTTTCATCCGGGTCCTGGGAGGGAGGAAGCCCTCAGAACAGCGCGATCACATTGCGCTGCTCTGAGGGTCTCAGGGGGGCGCGCAGGGAGCCCCCACCCTGCGCGATCCTCCCCTGTGCCCCAGTACACCGCGATCATGTTTGATCGCGGTGTGCAAGGGGTTAATGTGCCGGGAGCGGTCCGTGACCGCTCCTGACACACAGTCATGGGTGTCAGCTGTGATAATCAGCTGACACCCGGCGGCGATCGGCTGCGCTCCCCCGGGAGCGCGTCCGATCGCACGAGACGTACTATCCCGTCCATGGTCATACTGGCCCAGGTACCATGGACGGGATAGTACGTCCGATGGCAGTAAGGGGTTAAATACATCCCACTTCCTGGTCACATGTCACACATCGTCAAATAGGAGATGGTATAGCGGCGCATGCGCCGCAGAGCCGGACGAGCCCCCAGTGACGAAGGCGTCATGCATCCAGACACGCGCGCAGGCACAAGGCCAGGGCGCGTTCTGGACACAAACAGAGACGCCCCATCACATGGGGAGTCACCCTGTCAGTAACGGGGCATGCGCACACCAAACTCCACGATAGTACATAGAAGTATAAGGATCTGGGGCTCAGTTATGAGGATCGAAAGCGTATAAGATTACATAGTAGAAGCACTTCACAAAAACAAATACAGACATAAATGATGGTATACAATATATTCATCATAAACATGCAAAAAATGCATATATATTATTTTCTGTTATTGCTGTGTTCTCGCTTCTTTTCATGATTTTTCAAATCCACCAAGCATCTGAGGATGGAGTTAAAGGTACCGTATCGGTGAGGAAATAGACACAAACTGCGAAAAAAATATTTAAAAACAAAATTAAAATAAGGAAGGCATCAAACGGAGCCAGAGAAAAGGGTATCAGAAGGAAGTGAAATAGTCTATAAAAATGAGGCAAAATTTAAAGCTTCATTGAGGCCACTGGGCACCATTGTATCGAGCTGAACGATCCAACGGGCCTCCATTTGAGCCAAGATTTTCCTATAATCTCCACCTCTAACACCGAGGTGTAAGATATCAATCCCGCGGACTTTAAAAGAAGTCGCATCACAATTATGGTGGTATTTAAAGTGACGCGGAATTGTCTTCAAGTCCGAAGGATCAGAAATGGAACTAGCTGCGCCAATATCCCTAACGTGCTCCCTAATGCGTATTCTCAGTTCCCTGGTGGTTAGGCCAACATATATCTTCGGGCAGCCGCATGTAGCATAATAGATGACGTTCGAGCTGCCACAGGATATACGCTGGCGAATGTCATATGTCTTATCACCACCAGAGGACGAGAACCTCAGGGCACGCAGGGAGTTGGCGCATGCCAGACAGTGGCCACAGGGAAAAAAGCCAACGGTGGGACCACGAGAACCAAAGACATTTACGGGAAGTGGAATATAATGACTCCGGACAAGAGTATCTCGCAAATTTTTAGATCGTCTAGATGTCATGGAGGGCATTCACCAAGCGAGCGGGACAGAGCGGGCTCGGTTTTTAAGACATCCCAATGTCTAGTTAAAATTCGTCGAATGTCAAACCATTCATGGTTAAAGGTGGTAATGAATCTTATAGGTCCTTCATCATTCCCCTGTCTGTCCACATGAGCAGTATTCAGCAGACAAGCACGTGGAGTCCTCCTTGCTCGATCATATCCCTTTTTAATGCAACGGTTGCTATAACCTCGTGCCTTAAATCTATTACCGAGGTCTTTGGCTTGAGCCTCAAAGGCATCATCGGTAGAGCAATTACGTCTCATTCGAAGGAACTGTCCGACCGGGACGGCCCTAATGGTGGCTGGGTGATGAGCTGATTTCGCGTGAATTAGTGCATTTACAGAGGTGGGTTTCCTGAACACATCTGTCCGGAATCGACGATTAACGTCAACCTCCAGGGAAATGTCCAGGAACTCCACCCTCTCACGACTATGTTTGTAGGTTAAATGGATATTAAGAGAGTTTTGGTTCAGCTCCACCATAAAATCCTCGAGCTGCTGCACCGTCCCGTCCCACAACATCAAAATATCATCAATATATCTAAACCAGTACAGCACAAGGGAGGCGGCCCGTGCGCCCGTATTGCCAAATAAAGATCTCTCCCAGGAACCCAGAAAGAGATTTGCGTAAGCGGGCGCACAGGCCGCGCCCATGGCTGTACCACGCCTCTGTAAATAAAAGACGTCTTTAAAGACAAAGAAATTGTGGGTAAGGACATAGTGGAGCAGCTCGAGGATTAGCTCACACATAGGGCCGTCCAGGTCGGAGGCACCCAAGAACAGACGAACAGCAGCCAAGCCGTGGGAATGGTCGATGCAAGTGTAGAGGGACTCCACGTCAGCTGTCACTAGAATAGTTGACTCACCCACAAGGATGCCGTCATCCCGTGCCAGGACGTCCTTAGTGTCTCGAACAAAGGACGGCAGTGTCTCCACAATAGGTTTAAGGTAGAAATCAATAAATTTACAAACCATATCACATGGGCCACCAATGCCCGACACTATAGGACGTCCCGGTGGGTCAAGGGCATCCTTGTGGATTTTTGGGAGTAGATAAAAGGTAGGAGTCCTAGGATTCTTCACCAATAATCCCTCATAAACCTTCTTAGGAATAATATTGTATTCATACGCACCATGTAGGATATCCTGGAGTTCCAAGGAGAAGGAGGAAAGGGGACTATACGACAATCTAGTATATGTGTCAGTATCCCTAAGCTGGCGAAATACCTCTCGTTCGTACTTATCACATGGCCAGATCACGATGTTCCCCCCCTTGTCAGCTGGTTTAAAGACCACGTCAGGAAGAGCTTGTAATTGTGATAACGCCTGTCGTTGTCCATGTGTCAAATTGTCAAATCTACGTCTTGTGGATAGCTTTCTCAAATCCTCTGTCACCAATTTTGTAAATACGTCAATTGCTGGACATAGTGACAAGGGGGGGAACCTCGTTGATCTGGGCAGTAGTGAGGTAGGGAACCTACTTGTGCTGGGAGTAGATTGTTCTTCAAGCAGCTCCTCAAGATTGCGTATAGCCTCCCTCTCATTGTCACTCCAGGGCTCCGACATTTGGCCGCGACTGTGTAATTTCCTTAATAAGAGTTTACGGGAGAACAGGTGAAGATCCTTCAGTACTGTAAAGAAATTAAAAGCATTAGTTGGTGAGAAAGTTAGGCCTCTACCTAAAACCTCCAATTGTGTGGCAGACAGGGTATGATGTGAAAGATTCACTACCTGCAGTCCACTCTGTGACGCAGGCTGGGCGGTCCCCCTCCATTATTTTTAGTTTTAGTTGTTTGACGAGTCGTCATCTTTTTTGCGACAGTCGAGATATTGTCCGGGATATTACTGTGAGACTTTTTAGTGATAGGATCTCCATTAGTGGATAGATTAGACTGCATAGAGGCAGATCTAGATCTGGAGTAAGATGTATTCCTGTATCTGGGGCGCGATCTGTCAGTGGGATTGCGCCATCTATAGACTCTTGAGAGTAATTTGTCCTGAGTGTCGCGTTTAAATTTCTTGGATTTAGTAGACTGAATTTCTAATGCCCATTTTGATGTTGTGGGACGGGACGGTGCAGCAGCTCGAGGATTTTATGGTGGAGCTGAACCAAAACTCTCTTAATATCCATTTAACCTACAAACATAGTCGTGAGAGGGTGGAGTTCCTGGACATTTCCCTGGAGGTTGACGTTAATCGTCGATTCCGGACAGATGTGTTCAGGAAACCCACCTCTGTAAACGCACTAATTCACGCGAAATCAGCTCATCACCCAGCCACCATTAGGGCCGTCCCGGTCGGACAGTTCCTTCGAATGAGACGTAATTGCTCTACCGATGATGCCTTTGAGGCTCAAGCCAAAGACCTCGGTAATAGATTTAAGGCACGAGGTTATAGCAACCGTTGCATTAAAAAGGGATATGATCGAGCAAGGAGGACTCCACGTGCTTGTCTGCTGAATACTGCTCATGTGGACAGACAGGGGAATGATGAAGGACCTATAAGATTCATTACCACCTTTAACCATGAATGGTTTGACATTCGACGAATTTTAACTAGACATTGGGATGTCTTAAAAACCGAGCCCGCTCTGTCCCGCTCGCTGGGTGAATGCCCCTCCATGACATCTAGACGATCTAAAAATTTGCGAGATACTCTTGTCCGGAGTCATTATATTGCACCTCCCGTAAATGTCTTTGGTTCTCGTGGTCCCACCGTTGGCTTTTTTCCCTGTGGCCACTGTCTGGCATGCGCCAACTCCCTGCGTGCCCTGAGGTTCTCGTCCTCTGGTGGTGATAAGACATATGACATTCGCCAGCGTATATCCTGTGGCAGCTCGAACGTCATCTATTACGCTACATGCGGCTGCCCGAAGATATA
The DNA here is from genome assembly GCA_033576555.1 of Oophaga sylvatica. NCBI lineage: Eukaryota > Metazoa > Chordata > Amphibia > Anura > Dendrobatidae > Oophaga > Oophaga sylvatica. The sequence goes on along the minus strand of JARQOD010000001.1, from coordinate 72,354,841 downwards.
TGTTGGCCTAACCACCAGGGAACTGAGAATACGCATTAGGGAGCACGTTAGGGATATTGGCGCAGCTAGTTCCATTTCTGATCCTTCGGACTTGAAGACAATTCCGCGTCACTTTAAATACCACCATAATTGTGATGCGACTTCTTTTAAAGTCCGCGTAATTGATATCTTACACCTCGGTGTTAGAGGTGGAGATTATAGGAAAATCCTGGCTCAAATGGAGGCCCGTTGGATCGTTCAGCTCGATACAATGGTGCCCAGTGGCCTCAATGAAGCTTTAAATTTTGCCTCATTTTTATAGACTATTTCACTTCCTTCTGATACCCTTTTCTCTGGCTCCGTTGATGCCTTCCTTATTTTAATTTTGTTTTTAAATATTTTTTTTCGCAGTTTGTGTCTATTTCCTCACCGATACGTACCTTTAACTCCATCCTCAGATGCTTGGTGGATTTGAAAAATCATGAAAAGAAGCGAGAACACAGCAATAACAGAAAATAATATCTATGCATTTTTTGCATGTTTATGATGAATATATTGTATACCATCATTTATGTCTGTATTGTTTTTGTGAAGTGCTTATACTATGTAATCTTATACACTTTCGATCCTCATAACTGACCCCAGATCCTTATACTTCTATGTACTATCGTGGAGTTTGGTGTGCGCATGCCCCGATACTGACCGGTGACTCCCCATGTGATGGGCGTCTCTGTTTGTGTCCAGAACGCGCGTGTCTGGATGCATGACCCTTCGTCACTGGGGCTCGTCCGCTCTGGGGGCGCATGCGCCGCTATACCATCTCCTATTTGACGATGTATGACATGTGACCAGGAAGTGGGATGTATTTAAAGGTCCTTTTTACAACATGGTTATCCCCTTGAAAAGTGGCAAGGCAGCCACGAAACGTATGTTGGGGTGGCATTTTTTGTATGGGTGATTCTCCTCCTGCGGCATTTTACAACCTCTCTGGTGAGCATGGCTTCTTAACAAATATGTCGCGCTGCACTGACTATCGCTGGCCCCACTACATAAGCGCTTGTCGCTTAAGAAGCATGCCTGACTGCTTGTGGTTTACAACTTGTTAGCCCTGTTACCCTGTTACCTTTTATTGTGGGGGATCCTGCATATGATATGTTCTGGGCTACTATTGCATATTTGTATTGCCACATATGTTTATGTGTTTAGCCGTGAGGAGTCTATTTTCCCTGTACAAGCACATGTCCTTTGTAGTGTTTCTATTGTTCAGTGTTATTTATTCATGTGCTACATTTATACTGTTATACAATAAATATTTACTTTATATAAAATGCTTTTTTGGTCACCAGTGACTCTCTTCCTCCCATGTCATTAAGCAAATTAATGTATGTATTATCAATGTGAGCACATGACTTCCTATGAATGATATTCCGGGTTGTCTTCGTGTATGTGCAGAGATCTATTTAGATATACTATGGAAATTAGGGGAATCAAGTGATAAACTTTTCACACTTCATCTGTGCAATTAATGAAATGTGTTTCTTAGTAAACATAACAGATAAAATGGGGCGTTTAATCTGAGCTGTCAAATGATGAAGATAGATATCAACACTAGAAAAAAAGTGCTGGATAATTTTGGCACATGGAGGATAAATCTTTTTTTGTCTGACTCTCTTATTATTACTGCAGCTGAGCTTGAGGGTGAAATGCTCTCACCCTGTTCTCAATCCAGAACAAATCACTTAATCTTTAAGACGGACCTCAAGCAGTATCAGAATTCACTGCATTCATTTAGCTGCATTGTTTTTGCTGTGGAGGCGACAAAGTGAGTTTCTCACTAGTTTCCATTGGTTAGATTGCAACAAAAGGTTCAATATACTTGATATTAGAGTTTAGAAAATATCTGAGGTTCTGAATTTGAATGAGGTTGAACAGTTTGCATTGTGTGCAGTAAAGTAAGGATTGTGTGCGCAACTAACCATGAGTTTAATGGTGACAGGTTGTAAGATGTAGAAATTGAAAACTTTAGTAACGATTTTTGAATTTCAGGCACAACTAAACATGGTAGTTTCATCTTATAACTAGGATGAGCAAAGCTAGAGAGATTTGAATTTGTCAAAGCACATTTTGTTTTTTAACTGGAAATTCGATGAATATTCCCAATTATGGTATATGGTCTCTCAAGGTGAAAAAAAACAAAAAAGCAAACTGCCCACTATCATGGACTCTTCTTTTTGCATATAGCACTGGTGTCATAGTAATATAGTAACATAGTAACATAGTTAGCAAGGCCAAAAAAAGACACTT
>JARQOD010000001.1:72300349-72352458 GCA_033576555.1 Oophaga sylvatica | reverse complement strand
TATGCAGAAATATGAACCTCAGGGGAAGCGTCCACAGGGAACAACCGTAAAATCCTTGAAGACAAGACCCCAAAACACCAAGATACGGGGGAAAAAAAAAAAAAAAAAATAAAAAAGCTCGACAACTAAAACCTTTTTTTCTTTCAAAAAATTTTTTTCCCCTTCTGTGAACCTAAAAATTTAAATTTTTTTTGGGGCCGGAAGTTTTTTTGGGCGGGGATGGGGGAAAAAAAACAAACACCAAAGCTTGAACTATAATTGCAGTACCCGACAAACCCAAAAAGGCACCTGGCTTCCCCTACTTTTAAAAACCCTCGTCACCCCTAAAACAAACACAAAAAAGATGAATGGAAAAAAATCCCCCAGAAAACCCCCAAAAAAATAGAAACCCCCCAAACTTTAATGGGTTACAAGAAAAACTGAACAAAAGAAAATATAACAAACGGGGGGCCCAAACTAAAAAAATAAAAAAGGGGATAGAAGGTATTAGCCCCGAAAACCCAAAAAACGCCAACCTAAAATTTTAAAAAAATCCGGGCACAACCCTTCCCCCTAAAATGTTCTCGGTGTAAAAATCAAAACACACCACAAAAAAAACGGAAAAAAAAAAAAGAAAAAATTCATGGGAAAAAACTAAAAGGGAAACCCCCCGGGGGCCCCTGAGGCCCCCCAAAAGTGAGGACAAAATGAAAAATAAAGCACAAACCAAAAGAAAAAAATTTTTATTTTACAGGAGCCAAACAACATTTTAAAGGAACTGGAAAAAAGTTTAAAACCAAACAAACACGGCCCCCCGAGGGGAAATGACCCCCTTTAAAAGCCGTCATAAACCTATTCCCAGCCCTCAAATCTTCACTGAACAGACCACACCCCTTGTAACCCCAAGGGGTCTCTTCAAAATCCAAACCCCACCCCCAAATTTCCCCAAGGGGTTGGTATCTAGTACGAAAGCCTCATGCTTTTATAGCTTGAAAAAAGTCGCGCAATGAATTTAAATGCTCCATATCCTTCAAAAGGATTAGACTCATATCGACCTCACTGAGTATGGTAGCCGTTGGTAGGAAAACCCAAATACGTCCGCTCAATACTGAAAATCAATGATCAAGGAGCTGAAAAGACCTTGCCAGGGTGACACAGAGGCCCCGAAGGAACACAACCCCGCCCACCGCCGACGTCAAGCAGGGGATGCGAAAATGAGGCGCTGCGCTATCATGGAACATAAAAAAATTTAGTCCGCCTCTCTCTTAAACAGGGGAGAATCAAGGAAGGATATGTGCCTGATTCATAGAGAAAAGGACAAAGAAACTAAAAATATCGTATCCCATCCATGCTACATTCAGTGCAAGGAGAGATAAAAATCCAAGCTATCTCCATCAAGCATTATTTTAAAATTTTATCTCAGCGAGGAGGAATATGGAAAATGAAAAAAGTTTAAGGGTAAAAAATAATAATTTACCGAGAATGTGATAAATAGGGAGAGGGGGGTATAAAAAAAACATTAAAATAATATAATTAGTACGCTAAAAATCATAAAGTGCAAGGATAATATTAAGGGTCAAGCAACTAAAAAAAAATAATTAAGTAAAAACAATAGAAAGTAATAAAAAAATACAAAAAAAATACATAATGAAAATTCTTTTTGTTTGATTCGAACCGACTTCCCTTGTATTCCGGATCATATTTCTTCAAATCAAACTTCCCTCTCTCTCAAGATTTGGATAGAATGGTTCCATCATAAACTTCAGGGGTGTATCGCCACGAAATCGTCGCATTGCACATCTGACTTCTCGCAGCTGAGTTGCTGTTTCTTTGGGTTTGGTATGAGGGATTTTTTATACTCTTTTGCTAAGACTAGGTCCAGCCTCGCCCCGCTTTTGATTATGCACAATTAGCTTCCTTTAATACCTCCACTGCTTGTTAGTTGGGTGAAAGCTTACTGCAGACCAGCAGTTTGGATCATCATGAAAACTTAAGTAAGAGTTCCCCTTTTGGGGTTTCCCCCTCTCCCGATTTATTTATCTCCTAACCTTTTTGTTTCCCTTGGTGTTTAAGTGTTGATGCAAGACAGTGTTTCTTTGCCCCCTTCCTGCCGTTTGTCTTACTGTTTGTTAAATAACCTGCCATTCCCTGTTGGTAATCAGGGCCTTCGAGATAATTTACGTTGTCAGGACTTATAGGAACAGGGTTACGTTGGGGGCCTGGACCTCTGACCATTAACTACCTCCAGGTTGAGGGACTATCAGGTCCCCTTAGGGGCAGCGAGACCCCGGTCCACCTCAGCCGAACATAATAACGTCTTCAGGATTCACCCACATACAAGGATATTATGTCAGGTAATACGACTTTTATGTACATGTTGAATTTTTCCCATGTATGTGTTATATTGCATGTTGTCCCTTTAGTATTGATTACGACATCATATTGTATTGTGAAACAGCACTTTTCAACCGGCCAAAAAGATTTTCTCCCAGCCCCATGGACCAGTTCCCAGTTTTTACCTGCAGTTGCAGAGTTTTCCATGAAGCTGACGGGCATTAAGCCAGGGGTTTTTTCTCTCCCGGAGCAACCAGGTCTGAACCTAAAGTTGCCCCCGGACAGGTTCACTGGTGGGGGGGACAAATTTTTTCCTTCCGGGGAAACATGTAAATTATATTTTCGGCTTGGCCTCAGTCATGGGGAGTGAAAAAGGGGGGAAATTGTCATCTCGCTTTAACAAGGGGGGCCCCAATCCTGGGTTCTCTCTTCCTCCCCCGGGCCCCCGGCCCTCCATCATAATCATTTTTACTCCCTGGTTGGTATATATGCCCGGAGGGTCTCCCTTGCTGAAATAATTTTGCGAAGATACGCAGGGAGATCTCCAGTTTGGGGAATTTTTTTCTGAGTTCCTAATGGGCCACAAACTCAGGGAATGACCCATTTGGAGCCGTTTTGTCAAGGTTACTGACAAATTAAAAATGTTTTGGCTCAGTAGATTCCCTCCCACGGAGGCGCTATGGCCCTTGCTATTCTATTGAAACGGCTTCGGGAGGTGCAGGTAACTCCGCCCCCTCTTGTACTCCACCACTACTAAAGTCCCTTATATTAGGTTCCCCTGGGCTGTTCTGAACCTATGCAGTGGGAGGGGCACATTTGTAGAGGGATCGCGGCGCCCAAGACAAGAAGGGTTTCTTCGTGGAAAGAGGGACATTTTGTTGAGGGGTGTCCATCCCGGCCTCATTAGCAAAAAAGTCCCGAAAACTGTTAATCCCATTGTTTGGGCGACAACCGGGGTATGTATTTCGCCCAATCCGTCCTCAATTTCCCGACCTGCGAGGGGTGGTTGGAAAGAGAGTTGAGAGGATTTCTGTTTTTTGAATGGTCGGGCTAATCTGGGGACGCTGGGGTTTTCCCAGGTGCAAGGTAGCAACGAGTGATTGGGCCCAAAACCCACCTAATTCTCTATTGACGCCAACCTCTCGGGCAAGGAGCTTTTACAAGCTTTCAAACATAACCTTCGAGTAGGCAATAATAAAGAACAATTGTCTTGTTTTTGTTGGAGGGTCTTCCTACTCCTATTTTGTTGGGACTTCCTCGGTTGGCTAAACATAACCCAGTGATTAATTGGCAATCCAGAGAGATAAGCCAGTGGGGTGAATTTTGCAAGAATAACTGCATGAAAACGGTCATCAGTGCGGTCGTGCCTAGAACCTTACCTCCTTTTCTGGAGGACTTTGAGGATGTGTTCTCGGAGGAGGGATGTCAAGAGTTACCTCCTCATCGTGCGTATGACTGCTCAATTAAATTGCTTCCTGATGCTAAATTACCTAAATCTAGGTTATATAACCTTTCTGGTCCTGAGAGGCAGGCTATGAAGGATTATATTTCGGAGAGTCTGGCCAAGGGGCATATTAGACCTTCATCTTCCCCAGTGGCCGCGGGGTTCTTCTTTGTGAAGAAAAAAGATGGAGGCCAACGCCCTTGCTTGGATTTCCGTGAGCTTAATCGGATTACGGTCCGAGATCCGTATCCGCTCCCACTTATTCCTGATCTCTTCAATCAGATTGTGGGCGCCAAATGGTTCTCTAAGTTGGATCTCAGGGGGGCGTATAATCTGATTAGGATAAAGGAGGGGGATGAGTGGAAGACGGCGTTTAACACTCCGGAGGGACATTATGAGAACCTTGTCATGCCTTTTGGTCTGACTACTGCCCTGGCGGTGTTTCAACATTTTGTTAATGACATCTTTCGCCACCTTGTGGGGCAGTTTGTGGTCGTTTATTTAGATGACATCTTAATTTACTCGCCAGATCTTGTGTCTCATCAGCAGCATGTGAGACAGGTGTTGCAGATCTTGCGAGATAATAAGTTGTTCGCCAAATGGGAAAAGTGTGTATTCACCGTACAGGAACTTCAATTTTTGGGTTTCCTGGTGTCAGCTTCCGGTTTCCGTATGGACCCTGAGAAAGTGAGAGCAGTGCTTGAATGGGATCGGCCAGAGGATCTTAAGGCACTGCAGCGTTTCCTGGGGTTTGCTAACTACTACCGGAAATTTATTCGTAATTTCTCATCTGTTGTCAAACCTCTCACTGACATGACTAAAAAAGGGACGGATTTTTCTAGGTGGTCTGACAAAGCCTGTCAAGCATTTTCATCCTTGAAAAAATGTTTTGCTTCGGCCCCCATACTCATTCAACCAGATGCATCACAACCGTTCATTGTGGAGGTAGACGCGTCTGACGTAGGGGTGGGTGCAGTATTATCCCAAGGTCCGTCCCCTGGTAAATGGCGTCCGTGCGCTTTCTTCTCCAAGAAATTGTCGCCCGCCGAGAGGAATTATGATGTCGGCAATAGGGAACTCTTGGCCATTAAGTTGGCTTTTGAGGAGTGGCGTCACTTTTTGGAGGGGGCAGTCCACCCGGTCACCGTTATTACTGATCACAAGAACCTGCTGTATTTAGAATCTGCAAAGCGTCTGAATTCTAGACAAGCTAGATGGTCGTTGTTTTTTTACCAGGTTTAATTTTGTCGTCACTTATCGTCCTGGGTCAAAAAATGTTAAGGCTGATGCCTTATCTCGTAGTTTCCCAGGGGCCGGGAAAACGGATGACCCGGTTCCTATCCTTCAGGAGGGAGTGGTAGTGTCGGCTGTATGCTCGGAGCTTGAGGAGGAGGTATTGGAGGCTCAGGGGGACGCCCCTGTAGGACCTCCAGGTAAACTGTTTGTTCCTAATCAGTTGAGACAAAAAGTTATCGAGGCACATCATAATTCTGCTTTAGCAGGACACCCAGGGAGTAAAGCAACTGTGGATCTCCTTTCTCCGCCGGTTTTGGTGGCCTAACTTAAATAAAGAGGTAATAACTTTTGTCGCGTCCTGTGGAGTTTGTGCTCGCTCTAAGACCCCTCATACCTGTCCGTCTGGGACCCTCTTGCCTTTGAAAATTCCGGAGCGTCCATGGACTCATCTGTCTATGGACTTCATTACGGACCTCCCTCCGTCGTCAGGGAAGACTGTCATTCTAGTTGTAGTTGACAGGTTCAGTAAGATGGCACATTTAATTGCTCTTCCTGCTCTTCCTAATGCTAAAACTCTGGCGAAGGTGTTCATTGGGGAGATTGTGAGACTTCACGGGTTGCTTTCTGATGTGGTGTCAGATAGGGGGTCTCAGTTTGTGTCCAAATTCTGGAGGGCATTTTGTTCACGTCGGGGGATGCAATTGTCATTTTCCTCGGCTTTTCATCCGCAGACCAATGGTCAGACAGAGCGTCTGAATCAGAGCCTAGAGACATATCTTCGGTGTTTTGTCTCAGAGAACCAGGAGGACTAGTCTTCTTTCTTGCTTCTGGCAGAGTTCGCTCTTAACAATAGGCGGAGCGAGTCCACTGGTAAGTCCCCATTTTTTGGGGCATATGGTTTTCACCCCCAGTTTTGTACTTTCAATGGGGGGGGCCCTTCTGGGGTTCCTGAGGAGGAACGATTCTCGTCGTCACTTGCTTCAGTTTGGAGAGGAGTACTGAATAATCTGAGTGCTATGGGGAACCGTTACAAACGGAGGGCTGATAGGAGGAGAGTGTCTGGTCCGGACCTTAGTGTGAACGATCTGGTATGGTTGTCTACCAAGAATATAAAACTCAAGGTTCCCTCCTGGAAACTGGGTCCCAGGTTCATCGGTCCATACAGGATCAGTTCTATAATTAATCCTGTGGCATTTCGTCTGGACCTCCCTCCTACGTTTAAAATCCACAATGTGTTCCACAAATCGTTGCTTAACAGGTACGTGGCGCCAGTTATACCGTCACCTCTACCTCCTCCTCCAGTGGTGGTCAATGGTAACTTAGAATTTCAAGTGTCGAAGATCATTGACTCACGTCTGAATCGCCGGTCCCTTCAGTACTTGGTTCATTGGAAGGGGTATGGTCCTGAGGAGAGGACGTGGGTCCCTGCGTCTGATGTTAACGCAGATCGATTGGTTTGGACCTTCCACACAACTTACACGGGCAGACCTGGCCCTGAGGGTCCGGAGGCCCCTCGTAGAAGGGGGGGTACTGTCATGGGTGTATCGCCACGAAGATCGTCGCGATTGCACATTCTGACTTCTCGCAGATGAGTTGCTGTTTCTTTGTGTTTGGTAGTGAGGGAGTTAATTTTACCTAGCTCTTTGCTAAGACTAGGTCCAGCCTCGCCCGGCTGCTTTTGATTATGCACTAATTAGCTTCCTTTATATACCTGCCAGTCTGCTTGTTAGTTGCCGGTGAAAGCTTACATGCAGACCAGCAGTTTGGATCAGGTCATGAGAAGACTTAAGTTAAGAGTTCCTTTGTGGTTTCTCCTCTCCTCGATTATAGTTTATCTCCTAGACCTTTTGTGTTCCCTTGGTGTTTATGTGTTGTATGCAAGACAGTGTTTGCTTTGCCCCCTGTCTGTCTCGTTTGTCTGTACTGTTTGTTAAGCAGTAACCTGCCTATTCCCTGTGTGGTAATCAGGGTCCTTCTGAGGACTAGATTACAGTTGTCAGGGACTTATAGGAGACAGGGTTACGTTGCCGGCCTGGACCTCTGTACCATTAACAGTACCTCCAGGTTGAGGGACTAGTCAGGTCCCCAGTCTAGGGTCAGCAGAGACCCCGGTCCACCTGCAGCCTGAGTACAGTATTATACGTCTTCAGGATTCACCCACAGTACAACGGATATTATGTCAGGTAATACTGTACTTTATGTACATGTTGAGATTTCCTATGTATGTGTTATATTGCATGTTGTCCCTCTTAGTATTGATTACTGACATCATATGTGTATCTGTGATACAGCGTGACATAAACAATAGCAACAGCGACTCAGGAGTACATGAATGATAGATATATGGCAGTAAATAACTATAATGAAAAAAATGAAGAATTAAAATCAAGTTTTAAAAGCAAGCAAAGGAATATAAATAAAACAATTCATAGGAAAAAAATTTCTAGGCCAGTGGCTTATATTGAGCGGGTCCTGTTTTGGGCCCGCTATATAGATGACATACTTCTCCTCTGGCAGGGCCCAGAGCGAGACCTCCTTCAATTTGTGGACATACTAAATGAAAACACCTTAAACATCAAGTTAACTTGTAAATATAGTCAAAACCATATCGACTTCTTAGATGTTATGATTGCCAAGGATAGTAACCATTTTTGAAAACTGATATTTTTCGTAAAAAGACTGCGGTTAATGCCCTACTCCATGCCAGATCTTCTCATCCACAACCTCTTATAAAGGGTATACCAACTGGGCAATTTTTGAGGATAAAGAGGATTTGTTCCAATGAAAATGACTTTTTGAGACAAGCTAAAGATCTGTCTCACAGATTTGAAGAGCGTGGCTACTCAAAGAGAAGCATCAAAAAAGGCTTTAATAAAGCAAAGAGAGCTGAGAGGAACAATCTTCTTCAACCACGAGAAAAAAACAGTAACGATTCTACAGTGAGATTCATCGCTACTTATAACCACAAATGGAGTGATATGAAGCAAGCCTTGGAAAAATACTGGTCTATCCTGCGCTTAGATTCGACTTTATGTAAATTCATCCCTAGAAACCCCTCCATCACTTACAGACGTTCTTCAAATCTAAAGGATCAATTAGTGCACAGCCATTACCCAGGACCACAACTACAACCTTTGTTAAAACCCAAGATGGGGTTTCTACCCCTGTGGGAAATGTATCTCTTGTCCAAATATGCAACATGCCACTCATTTTGAATCATGTGATGGCAGTAAGAACTTTAAAATCACACAATATATCACCTGTGATACTATAGGGGTGGTTTATTATGCTGTATGCCCCTGTCCTAAAGTATATATAGGCCTTACATCAAGGGCCCTTAAAACTCGCACTAGAGAGCATTTTCGTGACATTCTCAACGCTACTGACATTAGTGATCTGACTCTTTTGAAACCTGTTGCAAGGCATTTTAAGACTTTTCATGATTGTAATGCCGGATTACTAAGAGTCAGAGGCATTGACAAAGTCTGGATTGATATCAGGGGAGGGAATTGGAGAAAGAATTTGGCTCAATTAGAAGCCAAATGGATCTCCAAAGTTGGATCGGTCCATCCTGCTGGCCTAAATGAGACGCTCAGTTATGCCCCTTTCCTATGAATTGTTTTATTTTTATTTATATTCCTTTGCTTGCTTTTAAAACTTGATTTTAATTCTTCATTTTTTTCATTATAGTTATTTACTGCCATATATCTATCATTCATGTACTCCTGAGTCGCTGTTGCTATTGTTTATGATGGCATACCATTCTATCCCAATCCTTGAGAGAGAGGAGATGTATTGATTTGAAGACACATATGATCTGGAATACCAAGGGAAGTCGGTTCGAATCATCAACAAAGAAGAATTTTCACTATATGTATTTTTTATTTATTCACTTTCCATATTGTTTATTACATTAATTAATTTATTGTTTAGTTGCTTGACCCCCTTACATATTATCACTTGCACTTTATGATATTCTTTATTGCGCATATTAATTATCACTTGCACTTTATGATATTCTTTATTGCGCATACTAATTATATTATTCTTAATGCTTTCTTTTATATACACCTCCTCACATATTTATCACCATTCCTCGGTAAACTTATTATTTTTTACCCTTACACTTTTTTCATTTTTCCCATATTCCTCCTCGCTGAGATAAATTTAATATAATGTCTTGATAGGACGATAGCTTTGGATTCTTACTCTCCTCCTTGCTCTGACATGTCGAGCAGTGGATGGGATACGATATCTTTGAAGCTTCTTTCGTCCTTTTCTCTATGACATCAGGCACAGTATCCTTCCGTCGCATTCTCCCCTGTTTCAGAGAGAGAGGCGGACTATATCTTTATGTTGCCATGATAGCGCAGACGCCTCAGTTTCAGCACTCCCCCTGCTCTGACGTCGAGCGGTGGGCGGTCTGCTGTTCCTTCGGGGCCTCTGTGTCACCCTGGCAACGCGTCTTTTCAGCTCCTGTGATCATTGATTTTCAGTATTGAGCGGACGCTATCTTGTGGTTACCATACCAATGGCTACCATACTCAGCTGAGGTCGATATGAGTCTAATCCTTTTGAAGGATATGACGCATCTTAAATTCCATTGCCAGCGACTTTTTTCAAGCTATAAAAGCATGCAGGCTTTCAGTACTAGATACGCACATCCCCTTGGAGGAAGCTATAGAGCGAAACGCGCGTCGGGGTGTCAGCCGCATCTCAGGTATACTTTAAATGCGATTTAGCACCTTATGCTGTTTTTGGAGATTTGTTTATTTGACTTTGAATTGTTGCAACTATTTTGTAATGCACTTGCACCTTATTATCAATATGGGTATATGTATCAATCTAGATGCATGAGGCACTTGCTTATAATGCTTTTTCTATGAGATTTTTACTCATTTACCTCTTTTTGAAAAAATATTCTGTCTCTATATATTACAGCGATTTCTGCAGTAATTAATCATTGATAATCCATCCTGATTTGAATGCGGTTCTTTTCTGTATTGCTGTCTCCACTTTTAAAATACCAATTTTTTGATGCATTATTGCTATAATATATTTTTCTACAATAAAATTTGAATTTTTTATGGCATGACATGCTTCCCTTTTTCTTTTCGGATTTTTATTTTGGAAGTGCCTAATTAGCAAAATCATTATATTTGTATTAAGTAGTTTGCAAGTTATGCATTTGTGAACTTATAACCTAACTTAATATGTTTTCGGAAGGGTAAACTAGGAGAGTCACTTATAGAGAAGGATCTAGGTGTATTTGTAGATGACAGTCTACAGTACATAACAGCATGTATTGTCAATCAAATGCCAGATGGATATTGTCATCTATTTTAGAAAAATATTGACTCATGAGCAGGGTTGAACCTAGCCTCTCTGCTGCCTGAGGCGAACTGCAAAACGGCGCCCCCCCCTCCCATTGTAAAATCAGTACAAAGCTCCGCCCCCTTCTGAACGCGCAGTGAATCCGGATGTGCTCATTGAACACATCCGGAATCACCGCAGCGCTACACAGGCCTGTGTATTTCCCTTGTTGGGAGATCATGTTTTCAAGTCCCATATAGTTAATTAAGTAGTTGCATTAATAACTAGTCACCGACCTGGCTTCTCCTAACTCAGGACATGAGGGGAGGGAGTCACAAGGATATCAAGGAAGCAGCACCGTGCGCAGCAGCCAGCAGCAGGAGCATGGGCGTACCCAGGATCAAAACTAGGGGGGGCAAGCCAATGTCACATCTTATACAGGTTACATCATATACACTGTACATTATCCTGCATATTAGGTATGGAGCATTAGAACTGTTGTATATTGTATAATACAGCAGTGTATGCGACACTACGCTGTATATACCATATATTATACATGGCACACTCACCTCTATACAAAGAATAAGAGGCATTATAACCTGTATATGAAAAGTATAATACAGCAGTGTATATACACTCTGTATACCGCACACGATGTGTATGACCCTGTATACACCATATACTACACTCTATATACCACACACGATGTGTATGACCCTGTATACACCATATACTACACTCTATATACCGCACACGATGTGTATGACCCTGTATACACCATATACTACACTCTATATACCGCACACCATGAGTATGACCTGTATACACCATATACTACACTCTATATACCGCACACGATGTGTATGACCCTGTATACACCATATACTACACTCTATATACCGCACACGATGTGTATGACCTGTATACACCATATACTACACTCTATATACTGCACACGATATGTATGACCCTGTATACACCATATACTACACTCTATATACCGCACACGATGTGTATGACCCTGTATACACCATATACTACACTCTTATTTTGAAGTAAAAAAAAAAGAAACAGGAACAAATACAATACTTAAAATAAAGAACAAGTAAAGTTAAAAATCAACAAACTTACTGGTATTTCAATGGGAACTATGGGTCTGCTTTTGGCTAATGAGATGGTCAATGTTCGGTTCCATATTTGTCACAAGTGAAGCAATTTTTCTCTTTCTTGATATCATTATTTCCTAGGGATTCCAAATTGCTATTAGTAAAATACCAATATATATACAGCGCTACAAAAACAATATGCCAGCAATAAAACTGCCCACACAGAGACATACAGCCTGCACGGCCCATCACTGCAGCCTTGCCAATCCATATCATTTCATCCTCATCAGTGCACATATTGGCGCTCAGGCTCAGACTGGTGTGGTGTGAGAATCCCTAATAGGCAGGTAAATGTCCCCAATAGGCAGCATTGGTCCCCAATAGGCAGCATATGTCCTCAATAGACAGCATATGTCCTCAATAGACAGCATAGGTCCCCAATAGGCAGCATAGGTCACCAATAGGCAGCATAGGTCCCCAATAGGCAGCATAGGTCACCAATAGGCAGCATAGGACCCCAATAGGCAGCATAGGTCCCCAATAGGCAGCATAGGTCCCCAATACGCAGCATAGGTCCCCAATACGCAGCATAGGTCCCCAATACGCAGCATAGGTCCCCAATACGCAGCATAGGTCCTCAATAGGCAGCATAGGTCCCCAATACGCAGCATAGGTCCCCAATACGCAGCATAATCCCCCCATAGCAAGCATAATCCCCCAATAGCCAGCATAATCCCCCATAGCCAGCATAGTCCCCCATAAGCCGGGCCCGGCGTTAAAAAAAAAAAAGTCAGTACTCACCTATCTCCCCCGCAGCTCTGAAGAATCGCGCTGGACTCCGTCTTCTCCTGGCACAGGCGGCGTGACGTCATCACAGCGCGCAGGCGGCGTGATGACGATCACATCGCCTGTACTGCATATGGAAGGCCGCCCGCGATTAAAGGGCCCGCCGGCACTGAACTGTCAGTTCAATGTCGGCGGGCCCACGGGCCTTTTCATTCACTGTGCGCCTCTGCTTTGCCGCCCCCTAGCTGCCGCCGCCTGAAAAAGAGGCTCAAGTCGCCTCTTTATAGCGGCGCCACTGCTCATGAGAAAGGGACATAATACTACTGATTATTAATTCTGAGTAACAATTCTTCTAAAGAATGCCTTGAAGAAAAATTACAAAGTCAAAAAACTAATAAGGAGCATGAAGGATCTTACTTATGAGGATAGATTAAATAAATTTGTTTAACCTTAAGAAGAGATGAAAAAGGGGGAACATGACTTACTTATACAAATGCACAAATGGCCCAAACAAAAATGATGATCAAAAGCTATTTCACGTAAAACCCTCTCAAAAGACAAGAGGGCACTTACTCGATCTGGAGAAAAATGTTAAATCTCCATAGGAAACAAGGCTTCTTTACAATGATAGGTATAATTATTTTGAACAGTCTACCTTTGGAGCTAGTCATAGTGAAAAGCATTGATACTTTCAAAATGGTCTTGCATGTTTTTTTTACAAGAAAATACATAAAACTTTTGTAAATATATAAAATTCTGAATGTTGATTCTGTTGATTGACACTTGTAATCAGGATGGAAAATCTTGCTTTTTAGGACAGAATGGATCATGCATTATGAATGTACCTAAACTCATACGCTTTATCCTTTCCAACCCTTGGTTGAATGTGATGGACATGTACCTTTTATTTAACCATACTATGTAACTATGTACAGTGGGTATAAAAAGTCCACTCGCTCCTATTAACGTGCCAGGTTTTTGTCATGTAAAAAAATCATATGAAGAAGAATCATTTCAGAAAATTTTGCACCTTTAATGTCACTCATAATCTGTACAATTCAATTTACAAAGAAGTGACATCTTTTTGGGTGGATAAAGAAAAACGAAGAGCTAAAATAACATGGTGGCATAAAAATGCACACCCTTAAAACTAATACTTTGCTGAAGTACCCTTTGTATTTTTAACAGTATTCAGTCTTTTGGAGTAGGACTCTATCAGCATGGCACATCTAGATTTGGCAATCTTTGTCCACTCTTCCTTGTAGTAGGAAGAATCTTTAGGTCAATCCACAGATTTTCAATAGGATTTAGGTCTGAGCTCTGGCTGGACTATTCCAAGCTTTGATCGTATTTTCTTGTGAAGCCAAGCTTCTGTTGATTTGGAGGTATGCTTAGAGTGGTGGTCATGTTGAAAGGTGAAATTTGTCTTCATCTTCAGCAGTTTAGCAGATATCTGAAGGTTTTTGATAAAAAATTTACTGAAATATGGAACTAGTGATAATACTCTCCACCTTGACAAAACCCCAGTTCCAGCTGCTGAAAAACATCCCCAAAGCATAATGCTGCCTCCACCATGCTTCACTGTTTGTATGGTGTTCTTTTGGTGATGTGCAGCTTTGGCTTTGCAAGAAACATAGTTTTTGAAATTATAGACAAAAAGTTCAAGCTTGATCTCCTGAGACTTTAACGCACTTTGCCCTATGCCAGACTTGGATGTTTTTCTTTGTTAGACATATGAAGAATATTGGAAATTTTTGTCACATGCATAACACAAACAGTACTGGCCAGAAATTCATGCAGTTCCTTTAATGAAGGCCTTTTGGCAGTCTCTCATATGAATTTTCTTTTTGCCTTTTCATCAATTATTGAGTGACGTCCAGTTTTAGATAATGTCCTTATTCTGCCAAATTTAAGCCACTTTTGATGACCGCCTTCAGAGTGTTTCATGGAAATGCTTTGGAAATTCTTTTGTACTCCTCTCCTAACAGATAATTTTCAACAAATAAGATCCCTTTGCAGTGTAGTGACCTTTTTATGGACCATGGCTTTTTCTGTAAAATACCACTTAGAAAATGTCAGGAAAATCCTACCAGAACAGCTACATTTTATTTGGGTTAATCAGAATCGCTATAAATTATGTCAGTTATCACCAGACTACTATTTAATATGACTTTAAATGTGGTTGGCTAATTTTAAACACAGCCACATCTCCAATGATAAGAGGGTGTTAATACTTATGCAACTCATTATTTTAGTTTTGCTATTTTAATTTTCCCCTTCAATATATTTCCGTTTGTCCCTCTGAGAGCCAACTCTACCTTATTTCCCCATTTGCATAGCCACAGGAGCTTTGCTTTTTGCAGGACTAATAGTTTTAAATGAAACCATTCATTTTACCATTTAATGAACTAAAAAAAATTCCAAGCAATGAAATCCTGGAAAAAACTTTGCTTTTGCTTTTACGGCCTTAAGTGTTTGATAAAAGTTACTTGGCGACATGATTCTTCAGATCAGCTCAACTGGTGATATCAGACTTGCATAACTTTTTATATTTTAGTAATTAAAAAATAATAACTTTGTACAAAATAATGTTTGTTTTGTCATTTTCTAAAACCCTTAACTTTTTTTATTTTTTTGGAACAAACGTTCTGTGTGAGCTTGTTTTTGTGCGGCGATATATCATTTTGAGAACATACAATGTTTTGATCACTTTTTATTGAATATTGACGGAAAGGTGTGGTGTCCAAAAAGCAGCTATTCTGACCGTTTGATTGTTTTTTCTTTCTTTACTGCTTTTATATGTGGGCTAAATATTTTTTATTTTTTATAGAATAATAAAGAATATTGTAATAAAACATGTCTTGAGCTGTTAGACACAGGGATGAACTACTTTAGAGTAAGTGATGCCCTGGGGTCTTTTAATTGTACAAGACAGCGGTAATAATATCATTAGTGCAACAGACGAAAGGTGCGTTGAACAAATTCCAATTTACGTTGCAAAGACGAGATTGGGTGGTTATTCCACTGCAGTAAACTATATTACTCTACATCAACTGCTTTTTGTACTATCTCCTATGGACAGTAGTAATTTCCACACTCTCTCTGGATCCCTAGATAGCACAGTGTTTCCATTATTTTATATATTGTACGAGTGAAGTTTTGCATTTTTTCACCTAAGAAGGACATTCCTTACATACCCTACTCACAGCCTGATGCAGGGTAAATAACCAATAACGTTGCTATACTTTCCTTTACGGTGTAATAACCTTTTTTGGGTATGAGGGTAGAAAATAAAAAGCATTCAATAACACATTCCTTTTTTTTGCCTATTCCTGGTGTGCTATTCCTTTACTCATTATTAATATCATGAGTGCAAGAGATAAGGGGGCCCATTTCTCCTTTCAGAGCAGGTGGTATTCTGCATTAGGAGAAACTAGAGGACTGAAAAGGGCCCATGTATACTTCTTGCACAGGGGCACTTTTCTGTCTGCGTCCGCAAGTGGAGCAAGAATGAGTTTCTATAGCTAAATTTTAACTATATTGTCAGCTTAATTAACTTTGTGAAATGTACGTTGACTATTTTACTTCCAGAACTACTCTTAGTTCTAGAAAGTATCACCAAAATATTGTCTACAATGATCCTGTGCAATTTCCAAATTTATTTTATGCTCAGACTAGAGTCAGTTTTTCAAAACTTGGGCACAGGTTAGACACATATATGTAATTACTCTTTTTTTTAGACCTGTTTTTCTCAGCAGAGTGAACTTTCTATTTCTGTACACATCAATTCCACAACAACCCGAAATGTCAGATTTCATTTTACTTTTGAATGACACAATAAATACTCGCTGGGCTACATGGTTATCCTGACTGCTCCATAAAACGTGTGCTTAAATCTCATTGGTATTTATTACTTCAAGTGTAGCAGATAGGCATTTACTATAAAACACCAAAGAAACAGGAGAAACAAATAAAATCCATCCTAGTAGACATTATCGATGATACCAAATATGTTTATTTATTTGTATTTATTAATGCATCATTATTTTGGGGAAAGGACAATTGACTGAAACTTTTATGTCTTTGTAATGTATTATAGAGACTTAATGGTATTGTTTGATCACATGAGAAATATACAGTAATACTTCAGAACCTCAATATATAGTGAAGTCAATGATCCATTGTGAAGTCCAGCCAAATGTTGGGCTGTATAGCAGTATAGAGATGACGATGATGGGGGCCTTCAGTGAAGGAGCGATTGGGAAAAGAACAGACATTCTACCAGGACCACACCATTTAAATGCCGCTGTGACAGACTGACATTAGTAATTAAAGGGTTGTCCACTGCTAAGAAAACCCCTTCTTAAACTGTTTGGACCCAATAACATAAATAAACCTATACTCACATCCCGTGCAGGCTCCCTTCCCACTGTCACGATCCACACTTGGATCTGTGGCAGACCTCTCTCTGCATGTTGAAACCTCTTTCCTGTCTGGAAAGCAGGGGTTAATCTCAGTCTTTGCCCCGGTGGCCGCTGGTGGAATTGCATGTCTGATTACTTGTCAGGAGTAGGTGGCGACCACTCCCACTTCCTTTATAAGGTCGCCTGAGTTGTCAGCTGGTGTTGGTAATATTGCTTCCTCTGGAAACAAATCTAGCTGGAGCCAGGAGCTGCTGAGAGCTGTGGTACTTCAGTTGCTTCCCTCATCTGGGGCCTTACTCTGCTGTGCGGAGTTTAACAGCAGAGAAAGCTAAGTGATTATTGTTTAGTTGATTAACCCTTTGGTGTCTGTCTTTCCTTTTGGTTGTTTTTGGTGTAATTCACATTCCCTGTCTCACCTCTAGGGGAGGGGGTTGGTGGGCTAAACAGGAGACAGGGACAGGTTGGGGACTTGGACCTCACTACCATTAAGACAGGTCCTTCCTTAGCTTTAGGGGCAGTTCAGGGGCCCAGGTTCCTTGTTCCCTGCATTTCTACAACCGCCCCATGATACCCACTGTGTCTGCACTCGCGGTCCCAGGGCTGCGATGCGGTGGAATGATACGTGATGCCCGGTGCCCAATCAACGCTGGCGTCACTGTCTCCGCCTTTGGACAAACTGAACATGAAGTGGAAGTCTCGGCTGCAGCTGATCTCAGACTTCCTCTTCATTTCAACAGGCGGCGGGGATAGTAACGCCAGCACTGATTGGGAGCTGGGCATCAAGTGTCATTTCACTGCATCACGGCCCTGGGACCACAAGAGCATACACCACTGGAATGGAGGCAGCATGGAGGTGAGTATAGGTTATTTATTTTATCTGGGCTGAACATTTAGTTTAAGAAGGGTTATCCTAGTAGTGGACAAACCCTTTAAGTGGTTAAACAGCATCAATCAGAGCTAGCTATCATTTATGCTATTAAAGGCAGGTGCCAGCTGTATAACACAACAGTCATCCACTGTTTATGGTGCCAACACAGTTCCCAATCCCGCTCCATTTTCATTTTAATAAGACTTGAAAATCCCAAGGCTGCTGGGAGGAATAAAATTAAGTTTATCTATTTAGCCAGGTTTTCAGTGCAGAAATCAGTTAGCTTTGGAACGATATTAACCAGCAGATTAATAAAGCACTCTCATGAAAGTTTTTATCCTCTTAATATTATCATATTATATGGCACTGTGCACTTACAATTGCTCATTTTGCCTTTCTACTCATTAACTTCTTCTCTTTTCTCTGTTCCATGTAGAAACAGGAATCTCTTTTCCCTGCAAAAATCATTCACCTCCTCAACTCCTTACTCATTTGCTCCCTCCTCATCCTGCCAGGGACTTTTGCAGTGACTCATGACTCATACAGAGAAAATTGACTTCCTATTTCTACATAGAGCTTAGAAGGATTTGGCTAGTCAGTTTATAATCACATGAGGGTCATAGACCTAATGGAAAACAGAAGAATTAGCTGGGTATCAGGGCAATTGTAAGTATGCAGTTCTATATAATATGATGGCTGCAATATTTTACAATAACAATTTTGATGGGAGTGCATGTTTAGCCATATATCTGTTGAATAATTGCATTTTGGGATGGGACAGGTTTTATTTAACTCCTTGCCGTTTCTGCCCAGCGCCAATCTCTGCTGACTCAAAGCAGTTACGGACCTTTCCTGTCTGCCATTCTGCGACTTCTTTTGATGTCACGTCGACTGAGCAGCTGCTTCTCTTCTGCTCTGCTCTGTTGACAAGGCGCTACTACCAATGTTTTGCTCATTGAGAGCCTGCTCCCCGCAGCCTAATTGCGGGGAGCCAGCTATCAATCAGCATGACATCAGCAGTCACGTCCTGTTGACAGAGTAGCATGGAAGAGGAAGAGTGAGGGCAAATGAAGCAGCAGAATTGCCAGCAGGAGCAGTCTGTGAAAGCTCTTGGCTATCGACGAACAGAACAGGCAGATAGCAACTACCTGCTTGTCAATTTTTAGAAAAAAAAATAAAATAGTAATAAAATAGAACCTTTACAGTTTTTTTCAATAGACATTTTTAATCAAACTCTACGCCTCACAGCTCTGTGTAGAGAATATTTGAGTTCTAATAGTAAGCTGTAAAATGTCAGCGCACGATTGGGAACATTTTCTGCCTCTGCTAGTAATAGTGAACTGTCCATGGTCCTGAAATTTGCAGCTGCGAGAGAGTATTCGATTCACACACACAGAGTATATAGACATATAATCTTTTGTATTAAGCTTTAATCTTTAAAGGGCTGTTCTTATTTTGGGAAATTACTGAGAGCCTTTCATACTTTTCCGGACCAAAAATAATTATGTCAAATAATAACAAAAAGCAGGATTCAAAATCTCGTGGTCTCTCTACATGCATAGACTTATTTTCTTGTTATATGGACAGTTTAATTTGAAGATGATTCATTGTGGTATTTTGGGTATTTGAAAGTTAATGCTTTATGGTCTTTCTAAGAATATAAAAATTGTGCTATGAGTGTTCCCTACTTTAGCATAAAAAATGCAGATTCTCCGGATAAAATGAATATTGGGTTTTTCATTTCCCTGTTGTTTTTTTTTATAAAAAAATAATATATTTCAAATTGTGTATTGCTCCTGCACCAATGGGTCTAAATATCAGATGCAGCAGTGATATCAGAGAAGAAAACATTTTACCAGTGTGGCCAATAAAAGCCTGCATGTATATTTTGTTCATCACTCATTAATTACAAATACTTTTTTTTTTTCTTGTCTCATCAAAACCCAATATGTGCGATGTTAGACTGATACTTTAAAAAAAAAAAAAAGTGGTGCTTTTGTGATACTCTATCAGTAGATGTGTATATTTTATGTGTGAATTGT
The DNA here is from genome assembly GCA_033576555.1 of Oophaga sylvatica. Lineage (NCBI taxonomy): Eukaryota > Metazoa > Chordata > Amphibia > Anura > Dendrobatidae > Oophaga > Oophaga sylvatica. The sequence continues at coordinate 72,332,923 of JARQOD010000001.1, read as the reverse complement.
AACTTGTCAAGACTTTTCCTACCAAGTTGCAATATTCTACTATATTAGACTGCCCTAAAGGACAATATTAGAAAAACACTTTTGAATGTCCACAATGTGCATACTAAAACAAAAGAAAACATAGTTACCTCCCGGACTGGCCCTTCCCCTCTATTCAAAGCCCTGTATACCCAAGTGGTCACATGACATTGCTTATGTCGATTGATTGGCTGAAGCCTCCACAGTTCCTTCAGAGCAGATTTTTGTTCCAAAGGAGCAGTAGAGGCTGATGTTTCACAGTGCTAACTTGACATTGGTTATGTCATGAGGTCACCAGTAGAGATGAGCGAATATGTTCAGAAAACGATCACCAAACTTAAATTCAGCACGAATATGGTATAATCAGATTTGTGATCAGTAACACGAGCATTTTTCTTAAAATCGGAAAATGTCGGTAACATTCAGTAAAAGATAGAATAAAAGCCAGCAATTCATGTGCCGCGTACAGTAAAGTCACAGTGACAGGTTAGAATAGAATAGATATATACACATAGAATAGATAGATATATAGATGTCAGTGATACACACACATATATGTATATATATTACATAGATACAAGAAAAGCCGGCAATTCAGCAGCTGCGTAGTGTAAAATCACTGCAGGAGCAAACAGGACAGAAGAGATGGATTACATACAGTAAATACAAATGGAATAGGTAGGTATATAGATGTCAGTGACAAATACAATTAATACAATGTGTGTGCCGCTTACAGTACATGTATTTAATTAATAAAAGATTATTTTTCTGAAAAAAAGGCATAGGCTCCCGCTTAATTTTTGTAACTAGCAGAGGAAAAGCTGACAGCTGAGGGTCGATGTTTATAGCCTGGGAAGGGGGTAATACCCTTGGATATTCCCAGGCTATTAATATCAGCTCACAGCTGTATACTTAGCCTTTATTGGCTTTTAAAATGGGGGACCCTAAAAAAATGACATAGGATCCACCTTTTATTAACAACCAGCAAAGGCTATGCGGACAGCTGCAGTCTGATATTAATAGCCTAGGAAGGGGCCAAGGATACTGCTCCCCAGGCTAAACACATCAGCTCTCAGCCGCCCCAGAAAAACACATCTCTAAGATGTGCCAATTCTGGCACTTAGCCTTGCTCTTGCCACTTGCCCTGAGCCGAAATTTTTAGCTGGGGGCAGTATCCATGGCCCCATCTTAGGCTATTAATATCAGCTACACATACATATTAGTCCATCAAATAACCTTCACAACCAAGGTCACACTCCATATAACAATATGACTACCATACCCTCACACAAAACGGAAGGCAAAGGAGTGTATATAACAAAAATTTATTTTATTAAATACATAAATATACACGAATAAAAGGATGCCTCATGTCAAGAAATAAGACTTGGCAAAAAGCAACTGCCCAGATTAAAAATATATATAGGTGATTCTACACATCTATCAGATATATCACGGCACTGGAACAAGATAATTCAATCAATAAGCAGTTTATACAGGATCCTTATGTAAGCCTATATGCATGTTAACAAACACACAAATGTTGGAGTCTTTCATCAGATATAGTAATGCCTGTTAACTCATAATAAATGTATATATCAATCTCTACAAATTTCTCAGAGATAAAGTGTCATCGTGCCTATGAATTGATGGTAAAAAAGTGTCACCATAAATCTTTAGGCTAAGTACCCTGAAGAGAACCCCCAATAAAGAAAAGCCCCAGTATTAATGGAATAAACCAAACAAACAATCTAATGGAGCTCACATAAGATCAATGCATAAAGTGCTCTAATGCGCAAAAGAAACTAGATAATAATCTAGGCTATCAATAACAGGAGGGAGCCATTTTTACCTTAGTGGTACACAGAAGTATGCCATGTCTATCACCCAAATGCATGTTTTGCCATGACCTCAGCACCGTGGGAAAAATTCAGTGATGAAGTCAAGCTCAGTGACTTCACTGAACAGAGAAATAATCACGGTAATCTGCTGTGAAGCCACTGAGCATTAACTGCTGTGAATTCAGTGACTTTCCCGCAGTGCTACTGGGGATCTCACCGAGGTCACAGCAGTTCAGCCCAGCTGGGAATGCAGTCTCAGTGACCGGCAGTAACCTCAATGATGCTAGTCACTATTGCTGCGCTTGCAGCAGCTCATTCACCATGGTCCTCAACCTGGACATCTTGGCACCGTCCAGGTTGAAAACTATTAATCCCCTAGACATGGATTACGGAGTGGGACAGAACGACAGACAGGTAAGGTATATTGTTGTTTTTCTTATTTTAGTTTTATTGCAGGAGAACAAGGGCTTTGGTGGAGTAGGTGTTAAATGAGTATAACTGTGTTTGTTAATATAAATAAAAATAGAAAACTGTTTAGTCTTATTTCTAAAAAAAGGACTTTATTATGGCTGTGTCTTTATTTACCATACAACTACCACTGTGTTCCAAATTACTATGCAAATAATATTTTCTCAGATTTTCCCAAATTACCTAAATGAATTGCAGTCATTGTAATTTTCCAGTCAAATAACTATTAGAGTACAATTGAAAGGTTTTTGTACAAACTGCCTATAATAACAGTATATTTTTAAAAAATAAAACACTCAAACTGCACTCAAAATGCATGTTCCAAATTATTATGCACAGCAGAGTTTTCAACCTTTTCATTTTAATAAAGAACAAAAAAATGGTAATTTTTGAAATTATAAGCATTAGCAGGTTATTACAAACTGAATTCAAACAGTTTTCAACTCAAAACTTTATTCTAGGTGATGTTACATTTGCACATAGGACCCCTTGTTCGAAAGGAGCTGCTGAACTCTCTCGTCCATTGAATTTGTCAGGTTTTGGATGGTTTCTGCTTCAATTGTTTTGCATGAGGACAGAATACCCTCCCAGAGCTGTTGCTTAGATGTGAACTGCTTCCCGCCATCATAGACACTCCTTTTTATGATGCTCCAGAGGTTCTCAATGGGGTTGAGGTCAGGGGAGCATGGGGGCCACACCATAAGTTTGTCCCCTTTTATGCCCATAGTAGCCAGAGATGCAGATGTGTTATGTGCAGCATGAGACGGTGCATTATCATGCATGAAAATGATCTTGCTGCGGAATGCACAGTTTTTCTTCTTGAACCATGGCAGGAAGTGCTGTTTGAGAAACTCAACATACACTATGGAGATCATCTTTACCCCTTCAGGAATTCTAAAGGGGCCGACAAATTCTCTCCCCATGATTCCAGCCCAAAACATTACTCAACCTCCTCCTTGTTGGCGCCGTAGCCGTGTTTGCATGGGGTGTCCATCAACCAGCCATCCTCCACTCCATCCATCTGGACCATCGAGCGTTGCACGGCTGTTGTGAATGGACTTGAAATGAGTTCTGAGCAGAGGCTCCCTCTGGTGGTTACAAGCGGTACTGGACTGTCCAGTGAAGATTGTGAGGATTGGGAATCAGGTGTTACTGACTGGTCTTATTTAAGGGAGTCGCCTTCCCATCAGGGTTGCCGGTGATCAATTGTTCTGGTCTCAATCCTTGATTCCTGTTTCCTTTGTAGCCTGCTGTGTCGTGTCTGCATCTCCTGCTAACAGATAAGACATTTTCTTCTTTTTGTTTTTGTGCTTGATTTTTGCATTTTGTCCGGCTCTTCTGTGGGGGCCTTCAGGGTCCCCTCCGGGGGCTTTTGCCCTCTCAGTTTAGTTCAGCCACTGATGTTTTGTACATTTGCTTTTTCCAGTTTTTTCAGTGGCTGCTGTTTTGATTTTGTTACACCAGAGAACTAATTTAGGTGGTTGAGGTCGTGTGATCTGAGATGTTTTTGAAATTAGTAGAGTTGGTGCTTTTCAGGGTTTTTTGGGATTGCAGTAAGTGCCCTTCCTATCCTTTTCTATTTAGATAGTTTGGGCCCCAACATTTGCTCATACTATTTTCTGTCTGTGTCAGTATTTCTTCTTGTCTAACCGCCATTACATGTTTGGGGGCTTTCTATTTTCTTTGGGGATCTGCTCCGGGCAGATAGCTTTCCTCTTTCTATCTTTAGGTATAGTTAGTTTCTCAGGCTGTGACGAGGCGTCTAGGACCAACGTAGGAACGCTCCACGGCTGCCTCTAGTTGTGGTGGTTAGTCAGGGTACTGCAATCTCATAGATTCCAACTGCTCTGGTGTATTGCCTTTTTACCTGCACTCCTCAGCTACCAAATCATAACACACGGCACTCATCGGTGAACAAAACAGTTTTGAAGTCAGTCTTCATGTATTGTTTGGCCACTGGAGTCATTTCTGCTTGTGAGCAGTGGATAGAGGAGGTCAACAGGATGGCTTACGCACAGCTGCAAACCTCTGATGGACCCTGCATCTTGCTGTTCTGGGGACGTTGGAGGCACCAGCAGCTTCAAAAACTTGTCTGCTGCTATGACAAGGCTTTTTTGCCGCTGCTCTTTTAACCTGACGTAATTGCCTGTAGGAAAGAGTCCTCAATTTTCCCTTATCAGCACGCGCACGTGTGTACTGTGAATCAGCTACATGCTTCTTGATTGTGCGATGATCACGATGAAGTGTCTTGGCAATGTTGATAGTAGTCATGCCTTGACCTAAACACTCCACAATTTGTTGCTTCTCAGCAGCCGACACATCCTTTTTCTTTCCCATTTTGGCAGAATATGTAGGCTGCTTAATAACGTGGGACAGCCTTCTTAAGTAGTCTTGCCTTTCATTGGACACACCTGCCAAACTAATTAGCACAGGTGTCTGCAATTGCTTACAGTGATATAAAGAGCCCTGACACACATCACCATCAATGAGTTTAACTGACAAACAAAAAAATTCTTACCTTATCACTCCTAAACAATTTTTGCATAATAATTTGGAACACAGTGTATATCAACGTAGTCTATTGCAGTGATAACTGCTAGACAAGAAGAGATTCCAACTAATGAAAGTTTAAAATTAAATATTTATTTATTACAATCAATTAAAAATTCAGAAAAGGAATAAAAAGACAGGGCAAGAAAAAACCTCCAATGAGGGAGGGAGGCACAAATTATTATTGTATGAAATTATACAAAAGGCTGAGGGACAAAGGGGGATGGAAAAGTGAACCTAGGTAATTGTGAGTAATCACTTGAATAATATCAGTGCCTAATATAAATCTCATAAAATGTAAAAAGTGCAAAATGCTATAATATAATGGATCGCATTAGACCGATTACATATATCAAATACAATGAAGGTGATCCAACATATGTACAGTAAAACCTAGGAAAAGACTCAAAGGAAAGGGCAGAAGTGTAATTATTTAGTTACAGCAATTATAAAACCTGCAACATATAAATCTCACTCTTAAACTTTCATTAGTTGGAATCTCTTCTTGTCTAGCAGTTATCACTGCAATAAACTACATTGATATAATAGTATTCTGAAGTGTCTAACGAATATTTGGTGTTTTGGACATATATGAATTATTGCCTCTCCATTAGTAATCCATGGGCTTGACGTCACCTGACAATACAAAGATGACATCAACCCCACAAATATGAACCCCACTTGCCACCGCTACAGGGCAAGTGGGAAGAGCCAGGCAAAGCACCAGAATTTTTGCACCTAGAAGATGTGTCTTTTCTGGGCAGCTGTGGGCTGCTATTTTTAGGCTTGGGGCAAATATCCATGGCCCCTTGCTAGCCTGAGTATACCAGCCCCCCATCTGTCTGCTTTAGCAAGGCTGGTTGTCAAAAATGAGTGAGTTTTGCCTGGCTGGCTATCAAAAATACAGGTGAACCCAAGCAGGTTTTTTTTTAAATTATCTATTTACTGTGCAGGAGTCAGCTAATGAATGCAATCATCAGTCTCTCCTGCTCTCACTGTTATTAGTGGCAGCAGGTGTCAGATGATGAGAGCTGTAGTCCCATCCCCTTACACCAGTGACCGGAGGTAAACTTTATACCTCTGATCACAGCTCACACTCTCACGCTGTATTTTGACAGCATGGCAACCGCAGCTCTCTGACCGGCGGGGATAATTTCACCGCCGATCAGAAAAGCTACGCCGATGTTTCCCACGCTGTCACACAGAGTGGGAAGCACTGGCTTTTGTGCTGCGTATGTTCGGCTATATTTGACAATTTAATCGACGATTAAATTGGTGAATATTGCAAATTCGGCAATCGTGAGCAAAACCGAGCATTGAAATATTCGCTCAGCTCTAGTCACCTGAAGGAACAGGCTCAGAGTAGAGGAGTCCCTCCAATCCAGGAGGTAAGTATGATTTTTTTTTTACGAAAAAAGCACATAATAATTAATACATCTTGGAATAATAATAATTTTCACAATTGGATGTATTTAAATAAAATGTCCCTGTGCTGAGTTAATGTTATAAATGAACCCCTGCTATGTACTGTGTAATGGCTCTGTATGACCCTGCAGGAACAATGTCTAATCATACCACATATCCTGGGCAGGGAAGGAAGTACAAGAGTGGAACCTGGAACCTGATACACCGGCACAGCTCCTGGCAGTTTAACCCCCTAAATGCTGCGATCAAATGCAATCTCAGCATTTTGGGAGCCGGCAGAGGGATGACAGCCCCTCTGCCTTTGGATCAGAGATGACATCGCGGGGTGCCAATCATTGCCATGGTGCCCTATGTTGTCATGACAACATCTGGGTCACCAGAGCTAGGAAAGTTGCTGATATCTTGGTGCCGAGATCTCCATCTGCGCATGCGCAGCCCCGGCGGCCATTTTTCCGGAGTCCACCGCACAGGAAACCACGGAACTGTGGGGGCTCTGGCCTTTCACAAAATGTCAGCAGAGCCCGCTGCAGCACTGGAGACCCCCGGAGCACCACCGGACACATCCGCAGCACCGCCGGGCACTCGCAGCGCTGGACACCCCCGCAGCACCGGACACCTGCAGCGGAGCACTGCACAACGGACACCCCCTCCACCCAGTCTGCGTTCTGCGGCATCACCCCATTCCTGCCTCCTTCAGCAGTGACCCTGGGACCCCGCTTCACCGCCACCACCACACCTGGTAAAAAATAAGACACATGGATTATAAGAAGCACCACCATTTTATTAAAAAAAAAATTTCCTATATTTCTCCTCAAAATTTGGGGTGCGTCTTATAATCCAGAGTGTCTTATAATCTGAAAAATACGGTATATATGCGATGCCCTCAGGGCCCGGGGTACTCGGTCCGGGTCAAACTGTTCTTTGGAGAAGTCATGGGGCCGTGACCCGGTCCGTGGCCCTGGGCATGCAATTAAATAAGGGGGAGATAAGTTTATGGGGGAATAAGATCGTGATGCCCCCCTGTGGTATTCGAGCTAGGCCCCAGGGCAGTTATAGGGTTAATTCGACGATGGTAACTGTTGCAGTACAGGGCAGGTGATGCAGTAAATAAATCCGAGGACACAGCAGGGTGCAGTCTTCACACTTTACTCACGGTCTTTAGCTTCCAAACACCAACCGGGTGCTGTGTCCTCCGGGTCAGTTGTCCTGCCAGCTCTTGGGTAGTTTGGGGTACACTTTACCAGGACCCCCATCTTGTATACCTTCTCCAGTCATCTCTCCCTGCTCTGGCTAGCGCCTTTCCTGCCCTGCGCTTCACACAAAGTGTCCCAAGCCAGCGGCCTCAGATCCTGTCGGGCGACGTCTTCCTGGTCCCCTTGATCCTATGTGGCTACCCTTTCGGCAAATGTGTGTGGATTTGGCTGTTGCACATAGTCACTACAGCCTCCGGTTTGCTAGCTGAGACCTACAGTCTCTCCACTAGTCTGGGGCCGGTCCCCCACTGCGACATGGTCAATCCGCCTGAACTACGATCGACCTGGATTCGGTCATCATGGGTGGATTCCTCACTTTCCTGGCCTATAGGACCCCTTCTTCCTCAGGAGCTTCATCCTATACCACTGCTCCTCTCAACTTCTCTCACTACTCTCCTTTCAAGTGTCACACTCTCTTCCCGCCTGAACTGAGGCTCCTCCCCCTCCCTTGGGGTGGTGTGTGGTGTTAGATGCAGATAAGCGAGCAGTAGTAGTTCCCCCTCCATACCCGAGAGCTAAGTACCACACCTCTGGCTGAGGTGCAGTACCTCTGTGGCGACTGGACCCTCAGGGTGGCACATACCCCCCCCATTAAACACAGCACCGTCCTTGGGCTGGAACAGAGCAAAACAGGTGTTAAAACATGCAAAGATTTTTCTGAAATGCATTTCAACAAGGTAAAACAGTAAAACAGGTAACTCTTTCTCCCCTTTATGGGAGGTACTTTTTCTTGAACATTGCATATAAATACCGGTAATATAAAACATAGCATTACTCTATAAAAATGTTCGCAACATCAAGTTCTACAGGTTTCAGTGAGATCCCGAATCGGGGTGTCCTTCTCACCGTCCTCAGTGAAATATGGGGGACCAGTCTCAAACCCCCAACGTAGGCCCTGAGCGTGGCTACAGGGCTTAGCCAGTAAACTCATTTGTTCTACTGTAAAATGTAGTGTCCCACTCGCACTCTAAAGGTTTGCTGTAAAACCAACAAGGAGCACATTAAGTGCTAACTATGTACAAGAAAGTTCTGGTCACTCACCATCCATGACGGCATTGTCTTTAACTCACTCTAACTTGCCTTAGTAGCCGCTGTGCACCTCTTGGGGAACGAGTTCAGGCTGCAGCAGAACAGCCAGCCTGTCCCCGGTGTCTGTCGTCCAGTCCCAGGCTAAATTTTTAAATGCCTGGCCGGGTTTGAAGGCTGCCGGGGGATTTAAGAGCCCAACCAGGGTTTCCTCGGCCACCGGGGAAATGTTGTTACCTTTGCCTTTTTCTCCGCCGATTCCGGAAACCTCTTCCTTCTCTTGCGAGGTCGGGGATGCGGGTCACGAGGCCACCCACCGCTCAGACATCTTCTCCAGAAGGGCCTCCATTTTACCATCTCCACCATTTGTGTCTTTTGGAGTTGACGGCTTTGCTCCTCCACCTCGACTCCAAGAAACTCCAGGTCCACCGCAGGCAGCTGGTCAGGGTTTCTGTCCTGAACTCTCTGACCCCCGCTCACCATGATGCCCACAGGGTTCTTCTCTGCCTCTCCTTCAGCACACTTCATCACACACTGTTCTGTGCTTTTCCCGCTCTCTTCTCTTCATGAGAGTTCCTCTCTCTTTTTCCCGCCAGAGAAAAACCCCATGGATAGAGATGAACACCTTGGTCGCCTCAGAAAGACCTTTTTGAATCAGGGCTACCATCCAAGAACAATTGAAAACCAAATTACAAGAGCCACCAGAATATCAAGGAATCAACTGCTACCTTACAAAACTAAAGAAGAAAATAACCGGGTGCCTCTAGTGGTCACCTACAATCCAAATCTGGAGGTGCTAAGGGGAACTACACGGAAATTATAACCTTTACTACAAAAACATGCCAAATTACAATCCATATTTCCAGACCCCCCACTTCTGTGTTTTAGGCAGCCCCCAAATTTAAGAAGCATCATTGTCAGAAAGCTCACTGTCCTCTCCAACAGCTGCAGGAACCTTTCCTTGCAACAAGAAAAAATTTAAAACCTGTCCATTTATAATGACCACGGACAAGATAAAGATCCCCAACTCCCATCAGGACTACAAGATCCCAGGTACTTTCAGCTGCATCACATCTAATGTGGTGTACCTAATTATATGTACTAAATGTCCAACTGGGGTCTGTATGTGGGGAAGACCGGGCAAAAACTGAGAACAAGGATGAATTCTCATCGCCACACAATAAGAGAAAAAAGAATGGATCTACCTGTGGCCAAACACTTTTGTATCCCCAGTCATAGCAGGATGGACATGAGATTACTTGTATTAAAAGCTAACTTTAAGTCTCAGAGAGACAGAAAGGTTTGGAAATATAAACTCATGATGAACTTTGATACACTCAGAGCAGGAATGAATGTGTCACATGGACTAATGTCTTTTTACATCAATTAAGGAATTTGATCTTCAGACCTTCTAGGGACATCACAATACCAGACCCCAATCAGAGGGCAATAAAACTTTCACACTCCTTATCTATGAATTGTTCCAATTTTTATGTTAATCTATATTTCCCATAATGACAATTCTGCTTCACGTCACTTGTCTTATCTATTGCATTGTTTCTGTGCTGTGTTGTGTATAAATATGTGATTCTTCAGATTTTGTATTAGTCTAGCCTGATGAAGAGACCTGAGTAGTCTCGAAAGCTTGCAGTTTGCTACCATCTTTTCAGTTAGCCATTAAAAGGTATCAACCACTGAGGACTCTCAATTCTAAATATTTTTCTATCTACTGGCTAACATGGTACAAAGATATACATCTTTCCTGTATCTACTGAATCCTAACAGAAATTCAATTGTCTATCTATGAGTCATAAGTCACTGTAAAAGTCCCTGGCAGGGGGAAGGAGGCAGCAGCTGGGTTGAAAGCGGAAGAGGGGAATGATTTTTGCAGGGAAAAGAGACTTCCTGTCTCTACATAGAGGAAAGCAAAGAATTTACTTCATAGTAAGGCGAAATGAGCAATTGTAAGTACACAGTACTATATAATATGATTGCAATATATTAAGTGGATAAAAAATATGATGGGAGTGATTTTTTAAATGGTTGATTTTTATCTATATCAGTAAATGGTCAGTATTGACTTTTAAGATTGCTGCATCCAATAGGTGGCGCCAGAGATAAAGTCTTCTGCCTCCTGAGAAGGCTATTTGTATGTCTGAATGTTATAAGTATAATTCATTGTTTGGCCTTTTTTCCCGATAAAGATTACTTGTCATAAATAACAGAGGTTAAGTATATTTTTGTTTTACACTATTCACATTGCTTGTTTTTTTTGTTGTTTTTCTTTACATTGCACCCAAAAAAATTGCCGTCACATTGCTAGGAAATGCTCTTATCTACTCCTGGAAAAAACAGCAACCCTCTGAATGAGAAGACAAGGTAAGTACTGCAGCTCATCGCAGTTTTCCTATGTGTAGCAATATTTCACCTATTGTACAAGAAAAAAAAATTCACGAAAGACCTAGGCATTTTTCCTACTCTCAACAAGGATGGAAGTGGATATACCATCACTCATCTTGTGGTATGGGCAACATTTTTACAAAGGTGTAAGACAGAAAGTGTTGTATTTAAATGGTTTTTTGCTACCTCATCTGAGAGGAACATGATGTAGGGAAAGAGACCCTGATTCCAACTATGTATCACTTTGTTTACTGCATGCAGCAGTTGTGATAGAATCATAGCTTTTAGTTGCAGCATGAAGCAGAGCTCAGAAAGCTGCCCCTCCAACACCAGGCTCTCTATGTACAATGTTCATAGACAGTAAGCTGCTTATCACAGGAGGAGGCGTGGTTGTACCAGTGCTCACGTGCCAGCTAGTCCCAGCAATGATAATGTCCTGGGGATAAAAAATATTCACTGTAAGTAAGCAACAGCACACAGCCTGATAAGTTACACATCACTGAATTCTGTGTTTTAACTCCTACCTCATGCTGTCCTCAAATTACACAGCAAAAACCTGCTGACAGTTTCCCTTTAGCAAGCAATTTTTGCTTACAGCATTTCCTGTTATACACATATCAAAGCAGAATACCAAAAATTATATAATATATATACATATATCTATTAGAATACCACAATATTATAAGTTAATCACACTTGTTATGTTAATGTTCCAACCTGTAGTGTCCTTTTCAAGCATTTACAAATTAACCTATTCAGTTGGCTATGTATAGGTGAGTGCATGAAGATAACATTGAACACAATTATCACAATGATTGCATGACACTGAAATTTAATACTGTCCATTTATAGATGCTAGCTAATGGAATAAATAATCCTATTATCATCATCATATTATTATCCTATAATGTATTTCTATCAGCAGGTGGGAAACTATTAATATTCCAGAATTTAAATATTGTAAAGATTACCAGGGGACTTTGCCTTTTGAATACATAATTTCAGGCAAACAAAGGAGCAATCAATTCTTTGGAGAAGCTACTGGAATGGCAACTGAATTCATCAAGGATCTAAATTACAAGCTTGAGCTTAACTTGATAAGAAAGATTTTTTTCTCAGAAGAACAATGAAGAATAAAATTGTGAAGCAGCCAAGCGGAGAGATTGTAGCAACAAAGAAGCATCACAACGTGAGCCTTGATCCTCATATTTCAGGAATTTATTGTCCTTCAATTTAAATAATGTAAGATTGCTCAAGATATAAGAGAACTCTCATTGATAATCCTTAACACAGAATCATAGAATGTTAGAGTTGGAAGGGACCTCCTGGGTCATCTGGTCCAACCCCCTGCTCAAAGAAGGATTCACTAAACCATCTCAGACAGATGTCTGTCCAGCCTCTATTTGAAGACTTCCATTGAAGGAGAACTCGCCACCTCTTGTGGCAGCCTGTTCCACTCATTGATCACCGTCACTGTCAAAAGTTTTTCCTAATATCTAATCTGTATCTTCTCCCTGTCAGTTTCATCCCATTGCGTCTCGTGTTTCCATGTGCAAATGAGAATAAGGATAATCTGTCTATACTGTGACATCCCTTCAGATATTTGTAGACAGATATTAAGTCTCCTCATAGCCTTCTTTAATGCAAGCTAAACATTCCCAGATCCTCTAACCGTTCCTCATAGGACATAGTTTGCATTCCACTCATCATCCTGGTCGTTCGTCTCTGAACTTGCTCCAGTTTTCAATGTCTTTTTTAAAATGTGCCCAAAACTGGACACAGTATTCCAGATGAGGTCTGACGAAGGAGGAGTAGAGGGCAATAATAACTTCATGTGATCTAGACTCTATGCTTCTCTTAATACATTCTAGAACTGTGTTTGCCTTTTTTGCTGCTGCATCACTGTGACATGAGTCACTATAAAATAATTAGTCCCAGAAGAGGAGGCAGAGACTACGATTACAGATAGAAATATAATATTACTACTCACCGAATAAGTAACGGGAAGTCAAAAACGATCCGAGGTCCGGTCCAGGAAATGGCGTGGTACAACAAGGAGTATTCTGAGACGTAATCCAATACACAAGACGGGGTCAGAAAAACCAGAAAGACAAAGCAGTTTACAGGGAGTAGGCACAAGAGAAGTCAGGTCACAAGCAAAGGGTCTAAGTCCAGAGAGAGGGACTCAAGTCAGGCTGGGTCAGGCACAGAGCACAGAGCGATCAGTCTTACAAAGGCTGTAGCAAGTGTACAATTGACACAGGGTGTAGGAGCTAGCCTGCTTATTAAGTAAAAGACTAATCAAGGAAAGTGAACACAGATGATTGCAGCACAGACCCAGCACAGACCCAGCACAGACTGACAGCCCCAACACAAAGTAACATGTCAGAGTCCATGATGTATTAGTATGCCCAAGACTTCTCCACATGTGCTGTTGCTTAGTTCTATTTCTCCAATTCTGTAGATGTAATTTTTGTTTTTCTTACACAGATGTAGAATATTGAATTTCTCCCTGTTAACCCCTAACCAACATCAGGCGTAATAGTACGCCAATGTTGGACTCCCTCAATTTGATGTGGGCTCCGGTAGTGAGTCCACATCTTTCCCGGCACATGGCAGCTGTGTTGAACAGCTGACACGTGCCTAGAACAGCCACGGGTGGAATCGCGATCCACCCGTGACTATTAACCCGTTAAATGCCACTGTCAAACTCTGACAGCGGCATTTAACATGTGCTACCTGCAATGGTGCCAGAAATACACCCATCGGTGACCCCCGTCACGTCATCGTGGGTCACCGATGGGTCGGTATGACAACCAGAGGTCTCCTGCAGACCTCTGTGGTTGTCAATGCCGGATTGCTATGAGCGCCGCCTGGTGGACGGCGATCATTGCAAGTCAGCAATTCTGCTACATATAGACGATCTAATCATCAGCTGTATGTAGCCTAGCCGATCGGGTTATGGCAGCTTCTAGTCTCCCATGGAGATTATTAAAGCATGCCAAAAGTAGAAATAAAATATTTTTAAAAATATTAAAAAAAGTTGAAATCACCCCCCTTTCACCCCATTCAAAATAAAACAATAAAAAAATCAAACATACATATATTTGGTATCACAGCTTTCAGAATCGCCTGATCTATCAATATAAAAAAAGAATTACCCCGATCGCTAAACGGCATAACAAGAAAAAAATTAAAAACTCCAGAATTACCTTTTTTTGGTCGCCACAACATTAAAATGCAATAACAGGCGATCAAAAGATCATATCTGCACCAAAATGGTATCATTAAACCTGTCACCTGAGCACGCAAAAATTAAGCCCTCACCCAACCTAAGATCATGAAAAATGGAGACACTACGGTTATCAGAAAATGTCGCAATTTTTTTATTTAACAAACTTTGGAATTTTTTTTTCATCACTTCAATAAAAAAGAACCTAGACATGTTTGGTGTCTATGAACTCAAATTGACCTGGAGAATCATAATATCAGGTTACTGTTAGCATTTAGTGAACATGGTGAAAAAAAAACAAAAAACAACTGTCGGATGGCACTTTTTTTGCATTTTCACACCGCACTTGGATATTTTTCCCATTTTCGAGTACACGACATAGTAAAACCAATGGTGTCATTCAAAAGTACAACTTGTCCTGCAAAAAACAAGCCCTCACATGGCCATTTTAACCAAAAAGTAACAAAGTTATGGCTTTTGGAATAAGGGAGCAAAAAATGAAAATGCAAAAAAAAATACCTCTGGTCGTTAAGGGGTTAAATACCATGAATGTGAAGAATGCATGTCAAGCAAGATAGAACAGAGTTCCAAGGGTTAATTATGTTTGCACCTCCATTACTGTTTGTTTGGTTGCCTATTTTGCATTGTTCCCTATAAAGCGGTTGCCCGAATTAAGCTAATGATCACTTATTCTACTGATGTAAAAAAGGTGTACACCAGGAGAAGAGGAAGCAAATAGGTGACAATAAATAGGATAATTTTCAATATATTTTATTTAGAAAAATACAAAAAAGTCAGCAAGAAAATAACATGCAAGAAAATGGTAACAACGACTCAGAGCAAAAAACACCAAAGGCTCCACAGGGCAAACGTTCCCCTCAAAAAGACCCCCATTCCATGTGGTGAGAATAGAGGAATCCTCATGTCCTAAAATAGCCAGTGCTTATAAAGACATGAGTGGGATAGGTAAGTGTCCTTAAAAAATCGTCGCCAGTGCGGTGACTATTACCTATGTATAAGGTTCATAAAGAACCCATGGGTAAAAAGACCGCTTACCAATATGTAAGATCCAGAGGGGAGAAGAGTGTCCTGGGCAGGCAGTGTGGACCCCCGACGCGCGTTTCTTGTGCCCTAAAGCACACTTCCTCAAGGGGAATGTACAGTCATGGCCAAAAGTTTTGAGAATGACACAAATATTATATTTTCACATGATCTGCTGCCCTCTGGTTTTTATGTGTGTTTGACAGATGTTTTTATCACAGACAGAAATATAATAATTGCAAACATATGAGTAACAAAAGCTTATATTGACAGTTAGAATGAGTTAATGCAGCAAGTCAATATTTGCAGTGTTGACCCTTCTTCTTCAGGACCTCTGCAATTCTCCCTGGCATGCTCTCAATCAACTTCTGGACCAAATCCTGACTGATAGCAGTCCATTCTTGCACAATCAATGCTTTCATTTTGTCAGAATTTTTAGGTTTTTTTTTGTCCACCCGTCTCTTGAGGATTGACCACAAGTTCTCAATGGGATTAAGATCTGGGGAGTTTCCAGGCCATGGACCCAAAATCTCTATGTTTTGTTCCCTGAGTCATTTAGTTATCACCTTTGCTTTATGGTAAGGTGCTCCATCATGCTGGAAAAGGCATTGTTGATCGCCAAACTGCTCTTGGAGGGTTGGGAGAAGTGGCTCTTGGAGGACATTCTGGTACCATTCTTTATTCATGGCTGTGTTTTTAGGCAAGACTGTGAGAGAGCCAATTTCTTTGGCTGAGAAGCAACCCCACACATGAATGGTTTCAGGATGCTTAACAGTTGGCATGAGACAAGACTGGTGGTAGCGCTCACCTTGTCTTCTCCGAATGAGGCGTTTTCCTGAAGTCCCAAACAATCGAAAAGGGGATTCATCAGAGAAAATAACTTTACCCCAGTCCTTAGCAGTCCACTGCCTGTACCTTTTGCAGAATATCAGTCTGTCCATGATGTTTTTTCTGGAGAGAAGTGGCTTCTTTGCTGCCCTCCTTGAGACCAGGCCTTGCTCCAAGAGTCTCCGCCTCACAGTGCGTGCAGATGCACTCACACCTGCCTGCTGCCATTCCTGAGCAAGCTCTGCACTGCTGGTAGCCCGATCCCGCAGCTGAAACTCTTTTAAGAGATGGTCCTGGCGCTTGCTGGTCTTTCTTGGGCGCCCTGAAGCCTTTTTGGCAACAATGGAACCTCTCTCCTTGAAGTTCTTGATGATGTGATAGATTGTTGACTGAGGTGCAATCTTTCTAGCTGCGATACTCTTTCCTGTTAGGCCATTTTTGTGCATTGCAATGATGACTGCACGTGTTTCTTTAGAGATAACCATGGTTAACAGAAGAGAAACAATGATGCCAAGCACCAGCCTCCTTTTAAAGTGTCCAGTGGTGTCATTCTTACTTAATCATGACAGATTGATCTCCAGCCATGTCCTCATCAACACCCACACCTGTGTTAATGGAGCAATCACTGAAAAGAGGTTAGCTGGTCCTTTTAAGGCAGGGCTGCAATGATGTTGAAATGTGTTTTGGGGGATAAAGTTCATTTTCTAGCCAAATATTGAGTTTGCAAGTAATTGCTGTTAAGCTGATCACTCTTTATAACATTCTGGAGTATATGCAAATTGCCATTAGAAAACGTGAAGCAGTAGACTTTGTAAAAATTAATATTTGTGTCATTCTCAAAACTTTTGGCCATGACTGTACTAGTAATCCATAGAAGGACCTTTAAAAGAGCATGTGACCACATCACATGATTGGGTCTGACCAATAATTATGCGCATAGTGGCGCATGCGCAAGGTGAGTCAAAGGTCCTTGCAGCATGTATGGAAAGCGTCAGAGCGCCAGTGCGCACGCGCCAACCAGCGCGCGCACACAAGGCGCCCCATGAGACGCTCCCCACATGCCAGGAGCCGCGAAAGACCGTAGCGCATGCGCGCCGCGCAAGCAATGTATAAAACATTGTCCAGAGTATATATCTGGTATGATAATAGAAAAAAGGCTCCCAATGATGCAGCATATTGTATAGATATGACATAGATCATAGTAATGCATCAGAAACATGTCCATACAAGCCAATGATTTAATGAACAACAGAAATATACACTTCAGGGATAAACGGAGATAACTCTTGAGACGATACATCGTGGATTTGAGAACATTTTCATATAGTTGTAAGACATGAGAGCCAATGTAGAAGGTCCAACTAAATGGAAAAAATGAATAATAAACAACACAGAAAGTAGAAAATAAACAATAACCGATAAGAAACATAGTAAAAACAATACATAAAAATATAAAAACACACACACATACCAGAAGGGTATTGAGGGTTGAACACCCGAAAAAGCAGGAACGTATTATGTGTCATCATAAATCATTATAGATAATACATACAAGGATTAAAGCAACTCATAGAAAAGGTGAAAATGACAAAGTCTCATTTAGACCCCGCGGGTCAATGTGTCCAGAGTAACAATCCATCTGGCTTCGGCTTGAGCGAGCCTCTTTTTGTAATCACCCCCCCTAATGCCTAGATGTATCATATCAATGCCTCTTACTTTAAAAGATGAGGGCTCACAATTGTGGTGGTAGAAATAATGACAGGGGATGGTTTTCAAATTTTCCGGGTCGTTCGCCGTCTTGGCCGCGCAAATTTCCCGCACATACTCCCTAATCCTTATCCTCAGTTCCCTTGAAGTTAGGCCTATATATATTTTTGAACAGCCACAAGTGGCATAATAAATGACATTCGATGTATTACATGAAATACGATGTCGAATGTTGAATGTCTTAGTGCCATCTGAGGATTGGAAAGTGGAGCAGCGCAGGATATTTGCGCAGGCAAGACAGCGACCGCACGAGATTGTACCAGGAATGGGGCCACGAGATCCAAAAGGATGACTAACGCTGGGCACATAATGGCTTTGAACGAGGAGGTCGCGTAAATTGTTAGACCTCCTCGCAGTCATGGATGGCAATTCATCATGGGATAAACCCAAACGAGATTCAGCACGAAAAACAGACCAATGTTTGTTTAAAATAGATCTCATCTCCTCCCATGCATGGTTGTAGGTTGAAATAAACCTTAACGGTCCCTTATCCCTAGATTTCGTTTCCATTTTTTTAGGACACAACAAAGTGTCACGTGGAGTAGACCTAGCTCTCTTGTAGCCCCGTTTTATGCACCTATTTGAATATCCCCGATTCTGGAAATGTGCTGTTAAATCCGAGGCCTGTGCCTCGAATCTGGTGTCTGAAGAGCAGATTTGCCTCGCCCGCAGGAACTGTCCGACCAGGACGGCTCTAATGGTGGAAGGGTTGTGAGCAGAAGACGCATGAATCAGAGCACTCACTGAGGTTGGTTTACGATACATATCCGTATGAATGTGCCCGCACTCATCGACCTCAAACGTTATATCAAGAAAATTGATCCTATGAGGATCGTAAGAATACGTAAGATGGATATTAAATGAATTCTGATTCAGCGTCCCCATGAAATTCCCGAGCTGCTCCACCGTGCCGTCCCACAAAAACAAAACATCATCAATATACCTATGCCAGCACAGCACATGGGAAACGCCCGGCACGCCTCCGTCACCAAATACCAACCTCTCCCAGGAACCCAAGAGAAGGTTGGCGTACAAAGGCGCACAGGCCGCGCCCATGGCTGTGCCGCGTTTCCGTAGGTAAAACTGGTCTTTAAACACAAAAAAATTATGTGTAAGGACAAAGTGCAGCAGCTCGAGGATTAACTCACACAGAGAGCCGTCCAGGTCGGAGGCCCCCAGGAAGATGCGAACCGCATCCAAACCCAGGGAATGTTCAATGCACGTATACAGACTCTCAACATCTGCGGTCACTAGAAGTGTGCCTGGGTCCACAAGGATGCCATCCATCCGAGCCAGGGCGTCCGTAGTGTCACGTATATAAGATGGTAACGTCTCCACCAAAGGTTTGAGATAAAAATCAATAAATTTACAGACCCGATCACAAGGACCGTCAATACCGGACACTATGGGACGCCCCGGAGGGTCGAGGGCATCCTTGTGGACCTTCGGCAAAAGATAGAAAGTGGGGATCCTAGGGCACTTCACAATCAAACCATCCAAGACCTGCTTAGTAATGATGGTATTATAAAAAGCCAAATTGAGTATACATTGTAAATCAAGGGAGAATGGAATCAGAGGACTGGAGGTCAATTTACTATATGTATTAATATCTCTCAACTGTTTTTTTATCTCAAACCTTTGGTGGAGACGTTACCATCTTATGGCTGTTCAAAAATATATATAGGCCTAACTTCAAGGGAACTGAGGATAAGGATTAGGGAGCATGTGCGGGACATTTGAGCGGCCTAGACGGCGACCGACCCGGAAAATTTGAAAACCATCCCCCGTTGTTATGTTTCGGTAGCTGAGGAGTGCAGGTAAAAATGGCAATACACCAGAGAAGTTGGAATCTATGAGATTGCAGTACCCTGACTAACCACCACAACTAGAGGCAGCCGTGGAGCGCACCAAAGCACCAACTCTACTAATTTCAAAATCACCTGAGATCACACGACCTCTACCACCTAAATTAGTTCTCTGGTGTAACAAAATCAAAACAGCAGCCACTGAAAAAACTGGAAAAAGCAAATGTACAAACATCAGTGGCTGAACTAAACTGAGAGGGCAAAAGCCCCCGGAGGGGACCCTGAAGGCCCCCACAGAAGTGCAGGACAAAATGCAAAAATCAAGCACAAAAACAAAAAGAAGAAAATGTCTTATCTGTTAGCAGGAGATGCAGACACGACAAAGCAGGCTACAAAGGAAACAGGACTCAGGGATTGAGACCAGAACAATTGATCACCGGCAACCCTGATGGGAAGGCGACTCCCTTATATAAGACCAGTCAGTAACACCTGATTCCCACTCCTCACAATCTTCACTGGACAGTCCAGTACCGCTTGTAACCACCAGAGGGAGCCTCTGCTCAGAACTCATTTCAAGTCCATTCACAACAGTATCCCCCCTTGAGGAGGGGTCACCGAACCCTCACTTGAGCAACCAGGTCGGTCAGGATGAGTTCTATGATACGCACGGATGAGTCTCCTAGCATGGATGTCCGAAGCAAACACCCAAGAATTGTCTTCCTGACCATAACCTCTCCACTTAACCAAATACTGGAGTTTCCGTCTAGAAAAACGAGAATTCAATATTTTCTCAACCACAAACTCCATATTGCCCTCAACCAGAACAGGGTCAGGAGGCAAAGCAGTAGGAACCACTGGCTCAACAAACCTCTTCAACAAGGACTTGTGGAACACGTTATGGATCTTAAATGTCCCTGGAAGAAGCAAACGAAAAGAAACAGGATTAAGAATCTCCATGATCTTATAAGGTCCAATGAACCTAGGCTTAAATTTAGGAGATGCCACTCTCATAGGAATATTTCTTGAGGACAACCAGACCAAGTCCCCCACTTTAAACCGAGGACCATCAGTCCTATGCCGGTTAGCAAACCGCTGGGCCCTCTCCTGAGAGAGGGACAACCTCTCCACTACCTGGTCCCAAATCTGTTGCATACGCTCCACAACAGAGTCAACACCTGGACAGACAGAAGCCTCCGTCTGTCCTGAAGAAAATCGAGGGTGAAACCCAGAATTACAGAAAAATGGAGACATCAAAGTGGCAGAGCTAGCCCTATTATTACGAGCAAACTCAGCCTAAGGCAAAAAAGAGACCCAGTCATCCTGATCAGCAGACACAAAGCATCTTAGATAAGTCTCCAATGTCTGGTTTGTTCTCTCAGTTTGACCATTGGTCTGAGGATGAAACGCCGAGGAGAAAGACAATTGAACACCAAGTTTAGAACAAAAGGTCCTCCAAAATCTGGAAACAAACTGGACTCCTCTGTCAGACACAATGTTCTCAGGAATGCCGTGTAAACGAACCACGTGCTGAAGGAACAAAGGCACCAATTCAGAGGAGGAAGGCAACTTAGGTAATGGCACAAGATGTATCATCTTGGAAAACCTATCACAAATCACCCAGATGACGGTCATTCTCTGAGAAACAGGGAGGTCGGAAATGAAATCCATAGAGATATGGGTCCATGGTCTCTTGGGCACAGGCAATGGCATCAACAAACCACTAGAGCGAGAGCAAGGCTTGGAGCGAGAGCAAGTCCCGCAGGACTGCACAAATTCCCTGACATCACGAGACAAGGTAGGCCACCAAAAGGACCGACTAACCAAGTCTCTGGTACCAAAAATTCCGGGATGCCCAGCCAACGCGGAACAATGAATCTCAGACATCACACTCTTTTTCCACTGGTCCGGGACAAACAATTTTCCAACAGGGCAGCGCTCGGGCCTATCCTCCTGACACCCCTCCAGAGCAAGTCTCAAATTGGGTGAGATGGCGGAAAGAACTACACCCTCTTTCAAAATAACAGAAGGATCAGATAACTCAGGAGAGTCCGCAAGGAAACTCCTCGAGAGGGCATCCGCCTTAACATTCTTAGTGCCAGGAAGAAAGGAAACCACAAAATTAAAACGTGTGAAAAACAAGGCCCACCTGGCCTGTCTAGGATTGAGTCGCTTGGCAGATTCCAGATAAACCAGATTCTTATGGTCCGTAAGGACCACCACCTGATGTTTGGCTCCCTCCAGCCAATGTCTCCACTCTTCAAAAGCCCACTTCATGGCCAGTAACTCCCGATTACCCACGTCATAATTACGTTCAGTAGGAGAAAATTTTCGAGAGAAAAAGGCACAAGGGTTACTTTTAGAGGTCTCTGGATCTTTTTGGGACAAAACGGCACCTGCCCCAATTTCAGAGGCATCAACCTCCACCTGAAATGGCAGAGAAACATCAGGCTGCCGTAGAACAGGAGCAGAAGTGAATCTCTGCTTAAGTTCCTGAAATGCAGAGACTGCATCAGGAGGCCAATTCACCACATCAGAACCCTTTCTGGTCAAATCAGTCAATGGTTTAACAATAACCGAGAAATTACCAATAAATTTACGATAAAAATTGGCAAAACCCAAAAATCTTTGAAGAGCCTTTAATGAAGTAGGTTGGACCCAATCACAGATGGCCTGAACCTTGACCGGGTCCATTTCAATAACAGATGGGGACAAAATGAATCCCAGAAATGAGATCCTCTGTACGCCAAAAAGACACTTTGATCCCTTCACATACAGAGAATTCTCTCTCAAAATCTGGAATACAGTTCGAACATGTTTCACATGAGAGTCCCAGTCATTAGAAAAAATCAAGATATCATCCAAATAAACAATCAGAAATTTATCCACAAAATCCCTGAAAATGTCATTCATGAAGGACTGGAAGACAGAAGGAGCATTAGTGAGCCCAAAGGGCATCACAAGGTACTCAAAATGCCCCTCAGGGGTATTGAATGCCGTCTTCCATTCATCCCCGTGCTTAATGCGAATAAGGTTATATGCCCCCCTGAGGTCAAGCTTGGTAAACCAAGTAGCGTTTTTCACCCTGGAAAACAGGTCAGAAATCAAAGGTAACGGGTATTGATATTTTACAGTAATATTGTTCAAAAGATGATAATCAATACACGGCCTTAATGAACCATCCTTTTTGGCCACAAAGAAAAAACCGGCACCTAAGGGTGAAGAGGATGGTCTGATATGACCCTTCTCCAATGATTCCTTGATATAAGACCGCATAGCGTCATGTTCAGGTACAGACAAGTTAAAAAGGCGACCTTTAGGGAATTTACTACCAGGCACTAATTCAATAGCGCAGTCATAGCTCCTATGGGGAGGCAAGGATGCAGATTTACTTTCGCTAAACACATCAGAAAAATCAATCAAAAAGTCAGGAACATCCTGAGCCTGGGGGAGGCAGAAAAAACAGGAGTGTTGGTATTAACACATTGGCAGCCCCAACTGGTTACAGACACAGATTTCCAATCCAAAACAGGATTATGAGACTGCAACCAAGGGAAGCCCAGTACGATAATATCATGCAGATTATACAGAACCAAAAATTTACAGCACTCCTGATGATCAGGTTCAACCCTCATTATCACCTGAGTAGAGAACTGAGGTTTATTCTCAGCCAAAGGGGTAGAATCGATCCCCAGTAGGGAATAGACTTCTGTAGGGGTATCAAGGGAAACCCACAACGTTTAGCAAAATCATAATCCATCAGGTTAATAGCTGCTCCAGAATCAACGAAAGCCTGAGCAGAAAATGAGGACAGAGAGCATATCAGAGTGACAGTTAATAAAAACTTAGTCTGAACACTACCCAAGACAACTGAGCGTGCAAAACGTCTTCCCCGCTTAGGGCAGACTGAAATAGCATGAGAGGCATCACCACAGTAGAAACATAACCCATTGCGCTTTCGAAACTCATGACGCTGTGCCCCAGACACCACTCTATCACACTGCATGGGTTCAGAAGCAGGTTCACAAGGCAACACCATTCCACGCATACTTCTCCGCTCACGCAAACGTCTGTCAATTTGAATCGCTAATGACATAGAATCATTGAGACCAGAGGGGACAGAGAATCCCACCATAACATCCTTTACATTATCTGACAGACCCTTCCGAAAAAGGGCCGCCAAAGCTTCGTCATTCCACTTGGTCAGGACTGCCCACCTACGGAATCTCTGACAGTATAACTCAGCGTCATCAAGACCCTGATTTAATGCCAACAAGGCTTTTTCAGCTTGATCAGTGACATTAGGCTCATCGTACAATAACCCCAAAGCCTGAAAAAATGCATCAACATCACTCAAAACAGGATCCCCAGGTGTCAGGGAAAAAGCCCAATCCTGAGGATCGCCGCGCAGGAGAGAGATGACAATTTGAACCTGCTGCGCTGCGTTCCCTGAGGACTTAGATTTTAAGGCAAAAAACAATTTACAATTATTTTTGAAATTCTGAAACTTAGCTCGATCCCCTAAAAACAAATCTGGCATAGGAATCCTAGGTTCCACAACAGGCAACCTAGCAAGATAGGCAGCAATACTCCGAACCTCAGTGGTAAGCTGATCCACACGGCCAGACAACTGTGCAAACTCCATTGAGAGAAAAAAAAAATCCTCCCCAGCACCCAGAGATACAGAGGGAAAAAAAATGCAACAAACAGAAAAATATCTCTGACAACTCTGACAACCTTTTTTCTTTCACAATATTTTTTCCCTTCTGTGAGTACCATACAATTTTCAATTTTTATATCGGTGATACTGTTATGTTTCGGTAGCTGAGGAGTGCAGGTAAAAATGGCAATACACCAGAGAAGTTGGAATCTATGAGATTGCAGTACCCTGACTAACCACCACAACTAGAGGCAGCCGTGGAGCGTTCCTACATTGGTCCTAGACGCCTCGTCACAGCCTGAGAAACTAACTACACCTAAAGATAGAAAGAGGAAAGCTATCTGCCCCGGAGCAGATCCCCAAAGAACATAGAAAGCCCCCAAACATGTAATGGCAGTTAGACAAGATGAAATACTGACACAGACAGAAAATAGTATGAGCAAACGTTGGGGCCCAAACTACCTAAATAGAAAAGGATAGGAAGGGCACTTACTGCAATCCCAAAAAACCCTGAAAAGCACCAACTCTACTAATTTCAAAATCACCTGAGATCACACGACCTCTACCACCTAAATTAGTTCTCTGGTGTAACAAAATCAAAACAGCAGCCACTGAAAAACTGGAAAAAGCAAATGTACAAACATCAGTGGCTGAACTAAACTGAGAGGGCAAAAGCCCCCGGAGGGGACCCTGAAGGCCCCCACAGAAGTGCAGGACAAAATGCAAAAATCAAGCACAAAAACAAAAAGACGAAAATGTCTTATCTGTTAGCAGGAGATGCAGACACGACACAGCAGGCTACAAAGGAAACAGGACTCAAGGATTGAGACCAGAACAATTGATCACCGGCAACCCTGATGGGATGGCGACTCCCTTATATAAGACCAGTCAGTAACACCTGATTCCCACTCCTCACAATCTTCACTGGACAGTCCAGTACCGCTTGTAACCACCAGAGGGAGCCTCTGCTCAGAACTCATTTCAAGTCCATTCACAACACCCCGTCATTATTTCTACCACCACAATTGTGAGCCCTCATCTTTTAAAGTAAGAGGCATTGATGTGATACATCTAGGCATTAGGGGGGTGATTACAAAAAGAGGCTCGCTCAAGCCGAAGCCAGATGGATTGTTACTCTGGACACATTGACCCCGCGGGGTCTAAATGAGACTTTGTCATTTTCACCTTTTCTATGAGTTGCTTTAATCCTTGTATGTATTATCTATAATGATTTATGATGACACATAATACGTTCCTGCTTTTTCGGGTGTTCAACCCTCAATACCCTTCTGGTATGTGTGTGTGTTTTTATATTTTTATGTATTGTTTTTACTATGTTTCTTATCGGTTATTGTTTATTTTCTACTTTCTGTGTTGTTTATTATTCATTTTTTCCATTTAGTTGGACCTTCTACATTGGCTCTCATGTCTTACAACTATATGAAAATGTTCTCAAATCCACGATGTATCGTCTCAAGAGTTATCTCCGTTTATCCCTGAAGTGTATATTTCTGTTGTTCATTAATTCATTGGCTTGTATGGACATGTTTCTGATGCATTACTATGATCTATGTCATATCTATACAATATGCTGCATCATTGGGAGCCTTTTTTCTATTATCATACTAGATATATACTCTGGACAATGTTTTATACATTGCTTGTGCGGCGCGCATGCGCTACGGTCTTTCGCGGCTCCTGACATGTGGGGAGTGTCTCATGGGGCGCCTTGTGTGCGCGCGCTGGTTGGCGCGTGCGCACTGGCGCTCTGACGCTTTCCATACATGCTGCAAGGACCTGCGACTCACCGTGCGCATGCGCCACTATGCGCATAATTATTGGTCAGACCCAATCATGTGATGTGATCACATGCTCTTTTAAAGGTCCTTCTATGGATTACTAGTACATTCTCCTTGAGGAAGTGTGCTTTAGGGCACACGAAATGCGCGTCGTGGGTCCACACTGCCTGCCCAGGACACTCTTCTCACCTCTGGATCTTACATATTGGTAAGCGTTCTTTTTACCCATGGGTTCTTTATGAACCTTATACATAGGTAATGGTCACCGCACTGGCGACGATTTTTTAAGGACACTTACCTATCCCACTCATGTCTTTATAAGCACTGGCTATTTTAGGACATGAGGATTCCTCTATTCTCACCACATGGAATGGGGGTCTTTTTGAGGGGAACGTTTGCCCTGTGGAGCCTTTGGTGTTTTTTGCTCTGAGTCGTTGTTACCATTTTCTTGCATGTTATTTTCTTGCTGACTTTTTTGTATTTTTCTAAATAAAATATATTGAAAATTATCCTATTTATTGTCACCTATTTGCTTCCTCTTCTCCTGGTGTACATGTTGCTTTGGAGCGGGTGTAGTTCTTTGTTTCTACTACATGGGCTCATGCTCTTCATCTGTGGCACTATTTGTATGCCATTATGGGGTATTTTTGTATATAATGATGTAAAAAAGGGGCTGAGGTGCAATAATTGAGAAAAGCGGAGAACAGCCACTACACAATGTATTAGCTCTGGTCTTCCAACTACATATACTTTTATATTTTCAGTGGCTGTGGGACCTGCTAAGGCCGGCGTTACCCTCAACATATAAAAATACGGACCGTATAGTACGGCCGTGAAACACCGAAATGTTCCCAGCACAGTTATCCGTATTTCATCCGTTATCAAGGTGTGGCTGCGTATTTTGTGCATGTAAGCATCCGTATGCAATCCGTATGGCATCCGTATAGCGTTTTTTTCTCGCAGCCTTGAAAAATGGACATTTAACGGTTTTTAGGCCTGTAAATCATTGAAACCATCATCAGCAAGGCTATTTATTAGCTCAGCATCAGGTGCCAGCCCCCAATCTGGCCACTTTGGTGCTGTGCTTTTGTTGGAGTACTGCTGCTTGGTTGCCAAAATGTCTGACACTCTTCAGTTCACCCCAACTGATCGAGTTCTGTACAACTGGGTTTTGTCCCGCCGCTTTGGGCAGCCATACCCAGTGATCGTTGCTCCGCGGAGGACCAGACGAATGTGGGTGCATCCGCATTTGAGGCAACGCCTCACTAAAGGCCATTTTCACCGCCTTTATGCATCTCTGCGGACTCCTGACAAGTTTTTTCTCTATTGTCGGATGACCATTGCCACATTTGATGTTTTGTTGGAGATCACCTATCAGGACACCAGGATGCGCAAAGCATACTGTCTGTTGATGATGTGTTTTCCCACAAGTTTGCCTTTTCCCTTATGGCTGTTGCTTAAATATCCTCATAATATATCCCATATATCAGCTCGAAGTACCAGAACAATGATGTGTATGTCACAATCACATAGACCTTTGACTTGTGTAAAATTTCAGTTAGGATTGGTAGGAAATTAAATCCTTTTATGGTTATGTATAGTGCATTTGTGAAACCTTTGGGTGGCACATGTTAAGGAGCTGAAACTCCTAAACCCTTCATCCAATTTTAATGTGGATACCCTCAAATGAAAGCTGAAAGCCTGAACTTCAACTGCATCTGATTTGTTTTGTTTCAAATTCATTGTGGTAATGTCTAGAACCAAAATTAGATAAATGTTGTCTCTGTCCAAATATTTATGGACCTAACTGTATGTCACACATATGTTTGATTTGTAAGATTAGACTATTGCAAATATGCATAAGCCAACATGGGGTAAAAGCAGTGGCGTACCGTCAATTGTAGCAGACCACGCAGGTGCTATGGGGCCCGGACAGGTGAGGGGGCCCGCGACGGCCGCTGAGTTTTAGCAGCTGTGCTGACACAGTACTACCAGGGCAGGGGTCGGCGGGGGAGGCGGAGCGCAGCTGTGTGCTTTATACTCACCTCCTCCTGGCGCGGTCTCTGCCCTGCTCTTCTCCCACGGTCTCCGGCGCCTGTGTTCAGCGGTCACGTGGTACCGCTTATTAAAGTCATGAATATGCACATATTCATGACTTTAATGAGCGGTACCACGTGACCGCTGAACACATGTGCCGGAGACACCGCAGGAGAAGAGCAGGGCAGAGACCGCGCTGGTGGGAGGGTGAGTATAAGGGATATTTACCTGTCCCGTTCCACCGCTGCGCTGCTGTGTGCTCGCGTCCTCTCTTGCTGTGAATGTTCAGGCAGAGGGCGCGATGACGTAGTTTGTGCGCGCCGCGCCCTCTGCCTGAGCATTCACTGCGGAGGACCCAGTAGACAGCGACGCTCAGCGGTGCACCGGGTGACAGGTAAATATCACAGGTGCCGGGAGGTGAGTCTTTTTTTTTTTTTTGGTTTCAGCAGCTGCGGCAGTATAAGGGACCTATACTATGGGGCACAATCTATGGAGCATCTATGGGGGCATTATCTATGGAGCATCTATGGGGCAGCATCTATGGGGGCACAATCTATGGAGCATCTATGGGGGCATAATACATTTTTTTTGTTAAATGTGTCCTCTAAGTGTGCTGGCACTTTACATTTACAATGGCTCTGGCTTTTTTTGGGGGGGGGGGGCCCATTCAGACTTTTGCTATGGGGCCCCATGATTTCTATGTACGCCCCTGGATAAAAGTAAAGATAAAAAAATAGCAAACATTGGTATTAATAATAATAGTTAACCCCTTACTGCCATCAGACTTACTATCCCGTCCATGGTACCTGGGCCCGTATGACCATGGACGGGATAGTACGTCCCGTGCGATCGGACGCGCTCCCGGGGGAGCGCAGCCGATCGCGGCTGGGTGTCAGCTGATTATCACAGCTGACACCCAGCACTATGTGTCAGGAGCGGTCACGGACCGCTCCCGGCACATTAACCCCTGCCACACCGCGATCAAACATGATCGCGCTGTACCGAGGGCACAGGGGAGGATCGCGCAGGGAGGGGGGTCTTGCGCGCTCCCCTGAGACCCTCAGAGCAGCGCGATGTGTCGCGCTGTTCCGAGTGTCCGTCCTCCCTCCAGGTCCCCGGATCCAAGATGGCGCCGGGGTCCTGCAGGAAGGCGGCTTCCTCAGTGCCTGCTGTGAGCAGGCACTGAGAAGCCTGCAGCGATGCCAGAGCGATCGCTGGTGTGACAGAGTGCTGTGCACACTGTCACACCAGCGATCTGCTAAAATACTGTGATGTCCCACCCTGGGACAAAGTAAAAAAGTTAAAAAAATGAAAATAAAAAGTGGTAAAAAAAATCATAAAAAAAAATAAATATTCCCCAATAAATTCATTTCTTCAAGTAAATAAAAAAAACAAAACAATAAAAGTACACATATTTGGTATCACCGCATCCGTAACGTTCCCCCCCCTATAAAACTGTTCCACTAGTTAACCCCTTTAGTGAACCCCTTAAAAAAAAAAAAACTAAGCAAAAAATCAATGCTTTATCATCATACCGCCGAACAAAAAGTGGAATAACACGCGATCAAAAAGACCGATATAAATAAACATGGTACCTCTGAAAACGTCATCTTGTCCCGCAAAAAACGAGCCATCATACAGCATCATCAGCGAAAAAATAAAAAAGTTATAGCTCGCAGAATAAAGCGATGCAAAAATAATAATTTTTTAGAAAAAATTGCTTTTATTCTATAAAAGCGCCAAAACATAAAAAAATGATATAAATGAGGTATCACCGTAATCGTACTGACCCGAAGAATAAAACTCCTTTATCAATTTTACCACAGGCGAAACGGTATAAACGCCTCCCCCAAAAGAAATTCATGAATTGCTGATTTTTGTTCATTCTAACCTCCCAAAAATCGAAATAAAAAGCGATTAAAAAAAGTCACATGCTCAAAAATGGTACCAATAAAAACGTCACCTCGTCCTTCAAAAAATAAGACCTCACATGACTCTGTGGGCCAAAATATGCAAAATTTATAGCTCTCAAAATGTGGTGATTCAAAAAACTACTTTTTGCAATAAAAAGCGTCTTTTAGCGTGACAGCTGCCAATCACAAAAACCCGCTATAAATAGTAAATCAAACCCCCCTTTATCACCCCCTTAGTTAGGGAAAAATAATAAAATTAAAAAAAATGTATTTATTTCCATTTTCCCATTAGGGTTAGGGTTGCGGCTAAAGTTAGGGTTAGGGTTGGCGCTAACGTTGGGATTAGGGTTAGGGTTGGGATTAGGGTTAGGGGTGTGTTAGGGTTAGGTTTGTGGTTAGGGTTGGGACTAGGGTTAGGGGTGTGTTGGGGTTAGGGTTGGAGTTAGAATTGGGGGGTTTCTGCTGTTTAGGCACATCAGGGCTCTCCAAATGTGACATGGCGTCTGATCTCAATTCCAGCCAATTCTGCGTTGAAAAAGTCAAACGGTGCTCCTTCACTTCTGAGCTCTGCCATGCGCCCAAACAGTAGTTTACCCCCACATATGGGGTATCAGCGTACTCTGTACCCCAAGAGTTATTGTGCAATTTGTCCTATTTCTTCTGTTACCCTTGGGAAAATAAAAAACTGGGGGCGAAAATATCATTTTTGTAAAAAAAAATGATTTTTTTGTTTTTACGGCTGTATGTTTTAAACTTCTGTGAAGCACTTGGGGCTTCATAGCGCTCACCACACATCTAGATAAGTTCCTTGTGGGGTCTATTTTCCAAAATAGGGTCACTTGGGGGGTTTCCACTGTTTAGGCGCATCAGGGGCTCTCCAAATGCGACATGACACCCCCAGACCAATCCATCAAAGTCTGCAATCCAAAACGTCACTACTTCCCTTCCGAGCCCCGACGTGCGCCCATACAGTAGTTTACTCCCACATATTGCGTACTCAGGACAAATTGGACAACAACTTTTGTGGTCCAATTTCTCCTGTTGTTTTGGACAACAACTTTTGGGCTACAATTTCTCCTGTTACCCTTTTGAAAATAAAATTTTGGGGCGAAAAAATCATTTTTGTAAAAAAAAAAGGATTTTTTATTTTTACGGCTGTACGCTATAAACTTCTGTGAAGCACTTCGGGCTTCAAAGTGCTCACCACACATCTAGATAAGTTCCTTGTGGGGTCTATTTTCCAAAATGGGGTCACTTGTGGGGGTTTCCACTGTTTAGGCGCATCAGGGGCTCTCCAAATGCGACATGACACCCCCAGACCAATCCATCAAAGTCTGCAATCCAAAACGTCACTACTTCCCTTCCGAGCCCCGACGTGCGCCCATACAGTAGTTTACTCCCACATATTGCGTACTCAGGACAAATTGGACAACAACTTTTGTGGTCCAATTTCTCCTGTTACCCTTGTGAAAATAAAATATTGGGGGCAAAAAAATCATTTTTGTAAAAAAAAAAAAGATTTTTTATTTTACGGCTGTACGTTATAAACTTCTGTGAAGCACTTGGGGGTTCAAAGTGCTCACCACACATCTAGATAAGTTCCTTGAGGGGTCTAGTTTCCAAAATGGTGTCTTTTTTGGGGGTTTCCACTGTTTAGGCAGATAAGGAGCTCTCCAAACACGACATGGCATCCAGCCAATTCTGTGTTGAAAAAGTCAAACGGCGCTCCTTCCCTTCCAAACTCTGCCATGCACCCAAACAGTGGTTTACCCCCACATATGGGGTATCAGCGTACTCAGGACAAATTGGACAACAACTTTTGAAGTCCAATTTCTCCTGTTACCTATGGGAAAATAAAAAATTAGTGACTAAGAGATAATTTTTGTGGGAAAAAAATAGGATTTTTTATTTTCATGCCCGGGCATTATAAACTTGTGTGAAGCACTTGGGGTTCAAAGTGCTCACCAAAGATCTAGATAAGTTCCTTGGGGGTCTAGCTTCCAAAATGGGGTCACTTGTGGGGGGTTTCCACTGTTTAGGCTCATCTGGGGCACTACAAGCGGAACATGACCCCATCAATGTTTGCATTCCAAAACGTTACTGCTTCCTTTCCAAGCCCTGCCATGCGCCCAAACAGTTCCCCCCCCAACATATGGGGTATCAGCATACTCAGGACAAATTGGACAACAACTTTTGGGGTCCAATTTCCTTGGGAAAAATCAAAAATTTGGGACTAAAAAATCATTTTTGTGGAAAATTTTTTTTTTTTTTTCACACCCAGGCATTATAAACTTTTGTGAAACACTTTGGGGTTCAAAGTGCTCACAACAGATCTAGATAAGTTCCTTAGGGGGTCTAGTTTCCAAAATGGTGTCACTTGTGGGGGGTTTCCACTGTTTAGGTGCATCAGGGGCTCTCCAAACACGATATGGCGTCCAATCTCAACTCCAGCCAATTTTAGTTTGAAAAAGTCAAACGGCGCTCCTTCCCTTACGAACTCTGCCGTGTGCCCAA
>JARQOD010000001.1:72253141-72300249 GCA_033576555.1 Oophaga sylvatica | reverse complement strand
AGTGATTCAAATGTGGGTGGCCTAAAAAAAAATGGCTTTGTAAATTTTGTTGTAAAATGAAAATCGCTGTCAACTTTTTAAAACCCTTTTAATTTTTAAGAAAAAAAAATTGTGATTCCAAAATTGTGCCGATGTAAAGTAGACATTGGGAAATGTTTTTAGTAATAATTTTTGTGTGACATATTTCTCTGTTTTAAGGGAATAAAAATTCAAAGTTTAAAAAATTTAAAAAAAAAAATTTTAAAAATTGTCGCCATATTTGCGTTTTTTTTTAAAAAATAAACACAAGTTAATAAAGCAATTTTACCACTAACGTGAAGAAATATGCACGAGAAAACAATTCAGAATTGCAAGATTATTGAAGCGTTAGGTTAAACCTCAAAAGAGACAGTGGTCAGAATTGTAAAAATTGGCCCGGTCATTAACGTGCAAACCACCCTTGGGGGTGAAGGGGTTTAACCCTTAAAAACCCATTAGCCACCACTCAGGGCAATGGGAATTGACCCTAAGGCCAGAAAAGGCGCATGTAATTTTTAAGTGCCTTTTCTAGGGTTGAGGGGGCAGAATGTTAGTAGCCGGGGGGGCACAAAATAAATTGCACCCTCTTGGGCTTTTATTATTCCCCACTCACTGCTTTGCCTTTTGGGAAAAGAAAATACGTGGGAGCCCACGCATTTTTTTCAATGAATTTCCACCTTTAATTAACTCCTACATGTTGAAATTTTGCCACAACATTTGTAAATGTTAGGGAAAACCTATATCAAACTACATAAATGACTTTTGGTTAACTGTATGTAAACCATCTCATTTCATGTTGGGTTCTGTAATTTTACAGAAACCGGCTTGAATTAGCGGTATTATCTACATATACTCGTGTTAAGCCGAGATTTTAAACCCCTTTTTTTTCGTGCTGAAAATGCCCCCTTGCTTATACACAGTCTTGGGCAGAAACCAGGGGGGAGGGGGCCCGGCAGGAGCCGGTGGCTGGGACATCATCTCACCCCTCCCCGTGCACGCTAAGTCCTCAATCTGCGTTGACCCGGTTCATGCGCTCTCCACGCTGAGCGGTGACGTAAACCCGCTCATTAAGGTCATTTAATTGGAAGGACGCCACTCCCATGGGCGTGGCTCCATATTAGGGCCCTTTAAATTTGGCAGATTACGTCACCGCTCACCTGGAAGCTGCGGAAGGGGGAGAACGCGGATTGCAGGGACGTTTCAGGGGGGCACGGGGGGGTGGTATGATGGAGGGGGATGTGGGGGAGGAGGAGAGGACAAGGAGCACGGAGGCAGGGGGGGTAGAAGGGGGGGGGGAACTTGGAGGAGGCAATGGCACGGAGCGGAGGGGGAGAACAGAGGACGGGGAAAGCATGGAGGAGGACGAGCAGGATGGGGGGGGGGAAGGGGGCACAGAGGGCAGGGCAACGGGGGGGAGGAGGAGGGCCAGAGGACACGGAGCAGGACGGGGGGCACAGGAGGACAGAGAAGGAATGGGGAGACAGCGGAGGAGGGAGCAGGGGGGGGGGGGTACAGGGGAATGGGGGCCAGAGGGATGGGGGAAGGGCAGGACGGGGCAGACGACAGGACGGCAGTATTACCCGGTTATACACGAGTCAATAATTTTCCCAGTTTTTGTGACAAAATTAGGGGGGGTCGGCTTATACACGATAATACGGTATGGAAAGTGAAATGAACTATAAATTATGTAATATGTATTATGTCTAATAATATATTTATATTTTATATATATATTATTTTGGTATATATCTTTCTTCTGTTGTGTTTTAAAAACTATCATTTGGTCCATTATATGTCGATTTTGTGCCACCGACAAAATCTGAATGTCAAACGTACGCTCAGATCGCAAAATCGATCTGCATTAGAACATGCAGACGGATCAATGTTCATGAAGCTTTGTGCGATTATCGTCCGACTAAAAACGTCCTATTTTTTAGACGTTGGTGTACCCCGGCCTTAATGTAGGTGGACCTCAGCCTTAGCAATGATTTAAGCTTGACCCCTAAAAGTCACAGCCCACATTGAACTGACATTTTTTTTATAAGACCTTTTTTTTTCAGTTGAAAAAGAATAACGGCGGGAAGGAAACCAACATAACCATTGATGCATGCTTTTAAAAAAGCACCCTTACAATACCCAAGGTTTTTTTTTTATGAGGAACCAATCTGATACAATAAAAAGAGGGTTCTTGATAAATTTGCTTTAATTAAAACTGCTGTTTGCAAATGTATCAAAATTGGCAGGGTACTGTTCTTAAAACAGTTGCTGGAAAAGTGGGAGGTTCCTTGGTCTATTATATAGTTAATTGGAAAAAATACAAAAACCCCTAATATTTACTCACGAACTTAATTTAAATACAAGATTAGCTGTTTAAGCTGAAATTTTATTACTTTGCTATCAGTACTGTATAATCGCCTCACTCTATCACTAATGCCGGGGAAAATCAACTTACAATCACAGTTTTTCGTATTTAAAATTTATCATATTTTATTATATAGGAGAGAGAAACACATAAATGTGAGGATATTTTGTTAGTTTAGTTAAGGATACCCTAATTGTTCTTAAAGTTGTTGTGAATAAAAGAGATCTTACCCGAACATAATTCTAACCTTTATAACTATTTGTAGCTGTAATTAACAACCTGCTTGACTTCCAGCTTTTTTTTAGATTTCAGTAGTAAAAGGTTTTTAAAAAAGCCACTACCGCTCATAATTTTCCTATGTAAAAAATTCCACTTCGCACAGTGCCAAAGTGGCATCAATTGTTCAACAATAGATTTTCTTTATTAAAAAATGTGGGGGGATTTCATCAAGTTGTTTTGCTGCAGCTTCTTCAAGTTAGTAATAGCTAATCATTGTAAAAATTTAACCTTGTTTCAGAGAGTTTACAATTTGGTAAAAACAAATAGAACCTAGGCCCAGATTTATCCATCGGTTGGTCATGTCGGTGTTAATGAGGGGAACGGTGGAATCAAGCTCTTGATTCATGAAGAAGGCACACCTTTTCATGAATCTGGGCTTGATGATGGCTGTTCCTCTCGTGCTTTTTCCAAAATCTGCTCCCAGGTACTGGATGAGTATTGGCTTAAGGAAAGGGCTGTCCGTCTGCCTCTTCCAAACCCCCCACCTCCCCACTGTGGCCTTTCAGCGGAGCACGAGAAATGACCAAAGACGTTCAAAGTTGCAATTTTTGGAGCAATCTGTTTGCGCCTAAATTAGAACTTTTCAAAGCTTTAAAACCAGAATTCTGGCTTGAAAATTGATGAAATTGGCCACAGCAAAATACAGAAATAAAATTAACAGATAGTCAGTGTTGTTAAGTAGAAATGCAATTGTACCGTATAACTCTGTTAACGAGATTTTCAGCCCTTTTTTGGGCTGAAAGTCCCCTCTCGGTTTAACGCGAGTCATAACGGGGTCGGCGGGTTGAGGGGGTTCGATCAACCACCCCTCGCCGGCGGTCTTGCAGCCCCCCTGTTTCCTATGATCTCCGGCTCCTTCCTGCAGCGGTCACATGGTACCGCTCATTAAGTCATGAATTTGCACAATTCATGACTTTAATGAGTGGTACCACGTGACCGCTAAAGGGACAGAAGCACTGCGGAGACCGCCGGGAGAAGAGGAGAGGCTGCAGAGACGCGCCGGCGGAGGGGTGAGTATAGCGATTTTACCCTACTCGGTCCCACTGCTGCTCTGCTCCCTCGTCCGACTCCTCTGCTGTGAATGTTCAGGCAGGGGCGCGATGATGTCATTATGGCGTGCCGCGCCCTCTGCCGATTCATTCACTGCCGAGACCCGGAAGAGGGAGCAGCGCAGCGGTGGTCCGGTGACAGGTAAATATCTCAGGTGTCAGGGTCTGAGCGAGCGGTGACACGGCACCTGTCCCCCATAGCGCGCGGTGTCACCGCCTGCTCAGGACACTGGCACCTGGCCCCCACGACGAGAGTGAGTATGTCATTTTTGCAGCAGCAGCAGCATAGGGACTATACTATGGGGCATAATCTATGGAGCATTATGGGGCATAATCTGTGGAACATATGGGGCATAAATCTATGGAACATATGGGGCATAATCTGTGGAGCATATGGGGGCATAATCTGTGGAACATATGGGGCAAATCTGTGGAAACATATGGTGCATAATCTATGGAGCATATGGGGCATAATCTGTGGAGCATATGGGCATAATTATGGAGGATATGGACAAAAAAAACCTGACTGGCACATCCAACTAATGTGAACTAGGTTCAAACCAAGGGAAGCACCCCCATGTAAAACATACAAAAAAGGCTGCACTCAAGCATACTAAAGCATGACAATATGGAATACATGAATTTAGAATAGCAATATGGCTTTGGAATATAAGGAAAAATTTGAGAGCTTAGTATAAACATTTGGCCAAACATTTTAAAGCCCACAAACCATCGTCAAGGTGGTCTCAATACTGGTGGAGTCCTGACCTAATGTGAACATACCTCAATTAGGCTGATATCTGAATTTCTGGGTGAATATGCACCTCTGTCAGCAATGCCTGCATTTATGGGTAAAGTAGGGACCTGGTGTAATTAAAATCACCACCTGGTGGGGGCAGAGTGCTCGGTCAGCAAGCTAACATTCAATAGACAAAAAAACCTGACTGGCACATCCAGACTAATGTGAACTAGGTGCAAACCAAGGGAAGCTACCCCATGTAAAACATACAAAAAAGGCTGCACTCAAGTATACTAAAGCATGACATATGGAATACATGAAATTTAGATTAGCAATATGGCTTTGGAATATAAGGAAAAAATTTTGAGACGCTTAGTATAAACAATTTGGCCAAAAACATTTTAAAGCCCACCAACCATCGTCAAGGTGGTCTCAATACTGGTGTGTCCCTGACCTAATGTGAACATACCTCTATTAGCTGATATCTGAATTTCTGGGTGAATATCACCTCTGTCAGCAATGCCTGCATTTATGGGTAAAGTAGGGACCTGGTGTAATTAAAATCACCACCTGGTGGGGGCGGAGTGCTCGGTCAGCAAAGCTAACATTCAATAGACAAAAAAACCTGACTGGCACATCCAGACTAATGTGAACAGGTGCAAACCAAGGGAAGCTACCCCCATGTAAAACATACAAAAAAGGCTGCACTCAAGCATACTAAAGCATGACAATATGGAATACATGAAATTTAGAATGCAATATATCTTTGGAATATAAGGAAAAATTTGAGACGCTTAGTATAAACATTTGGCCAAACATTTTAAAGCCCACCACCATCGTCAAGGTGGTCTCAATACTGGTGAGTCCCTGACTAATGTGAACATACCTCTATAGGCTGATATCTGAATGTCTGGGTGAATATGCACCTCTGTCAGCAATGCCTGCATTTTATGGGTAAAGAAGGGACCTGGGTGTAATTAAAAATCACCACCTGGTGGGTGCGGAGTTGCTCGGTCAGCAGCTAACATTCATAGACAAAAAAACCTGACTGGCACATCCAACTAATGTGAACTATGGGTGCAAACCAAGGGAAGCTACCCCCATGTAAAAACATACAAAAAAAGGCTGCACTCAAGCATACTAAAGCATGACAAATATGGAATAACATGAAATTTAGAATAGCAATAGGCTTTGAAATATAAGGAAAAATTTGAGACGCTTAGTATAAACATTTGGCCAAACATTTTAAAGCCCACCAACCATCGTCAAGGTGGTTCAATACTGGTGAGTCCCTGACCCTAATGTAAACATACCTTATTAGGAGGATAATGGGGCATATTCTGTGGAACATATGGGGCATAACCTGTGGAACATATGGGGCATAATCTGTGGAGCATAATTGGGCAAAATCTGTGGAGCATATGGGGGCATAATCTGTGGAGCATATGGGCATAATCTTGTGAGCATATGGGGCATAATCTGTGGAGCATATGGGGCATAATCTGAGCATATGGGGCATATCTGTGGAACATATGGGGCATAATCTGTGGACATATGAGGCATAATCTGTGGAGCATATTGGGCATAATCTGTGGAGCATATGGGGGCATAATCTGTGGAGCATATGGGGCATAATCTGTGGAGCATAGTGGTGCTTAATCTGTGGAGATATGGGGCATAATCTGTGGAGCATATGGGGGCATAATCTGTGGCAGCATAAGGGGCATAATCTGTGGATCATACGGGGGGGGCATAATCTGTGCGCATATGGGGCCTAATCTGTGGGCATCATATGGGGACCTAATCTATAAGCATATGGGGGATAATCATTTTTCACCCTAGGCTTATACACGATCAATAAGTTTTCCCAGTTTTTTGTGGCAAAATTAGGGGGGTTGGCTTATACACGGGTCGGCTTATACAGTACATGAGTATATACGGTGCATATTGAAGTGTATAAACTGGCGCACTATGCTATATATTGTATGGACTAAGATGAAATCTACATTAGTAAAGTGCATGTGCAATTACAGTAGATCCATAGTTGTAGCTAAATGGCAATATAGATGAATCATGCAGATAACATTAGTGGGGTGTAGGAATATACATTTTAGTAAAGTGCATGCACAAACAAATCAAAAAACACTTTTAAATGATAACCAAAGTACCGTATTTTGCAGACTATTTGATGCACCAGACCATAAAACGTGCCCCAAATTTTCAAAAGGAAGAGAGGAAAAAAAATGTTTAATGTGTCAAATGGTGGTCTGTCTTAGCTTGAAATCACACTACCATAGACTACAGGTGAGTGCTATGTGAGAAAACATCGCATTTCACTCGGCCCAGTGTTACTCTATGGGGCAGCTCAGATCAGCGTATTTTTTCCAATGCAAGTCAAAATCGCACAGCACTCGGACCTTTTAAGCACCGATGTCCTTTGAAAAGCCGGCAATTCATCTGCTGCATACAGTAAAATCACAGCGTGACAGGTTAGAATAGAATAGATAGAAAAGATATATACATATAGAATACATAGATATAAAGATGTCAGTGACACAGACAGATAGATAGATAGAAGATAAGTTGGCAATTCAGCAGCTGTGTACAGTAAAATCACAGCAAGACCAGACAGGACAGATGGATTACATACAGTAAATACACATAGACTAGATAGATATATAAATGTCAGTCACATATATAATTAGTACAGTGTGTGCAGCTTTCTGTACATGTATTTAATTATTAAAAGATTATTTTTCTGAAAAAAATGGCATGGGCTAATGAGTAATTTTGAAACCAGCAGAGCGAAAGCCGATGGCTGGGGGCAGAAGTTTATAGCCTGGGAAGGGGGTAATAACCTTGGAGCTTCCCAGGCTATTATCAGCTCACAGCTGTATACTTAGCCTTTGCTGGCTATTAAAATGGGGGACACCAAAAAAAATTACTCAGGGTCCCCCTATAATTAATAACCAGCAAATGCTAGGCAGACAGCTACAGGCTGATATTAATAGCCTAAGTAGGGGCCATGGATACTGCCCCCAGGCTAAAAACATCAGCTCTCAGCCACCCCAGAAAAGGCGCATCTGTAAGATGTACAGGCTCCAAAAATATGGCACTGCAAAAACTATTTTTTTGTGGAAAAAAAAGTGTGTGTTTTAGTGTGTGATAGTAGCCAAATGTAAAAAAAAAGCTATATAAATCTGGTATCGCTGTAATCGTATTGACTGGAAGAATAAAGTCATCTAAACACTTATGCCACATGAAAAATGGCATAAAAAAACAGAAAATGAATTCTTGAACTGCTGTTGATTTGTTTATTCTGTTTCCCAAAGATTGCAGTAAGGCTCAGCTCACATTTATCCTGTGCTGTATGCTCAGCTCTTACATTGGGGTTTCCTTGTAGATCTCTGAAATAAGTGACTCAGATGGAATACCTGGCAAAAGATTCCTTATAATTAGGAGGATGGATACATTGTAGATGACATCTGGTTTATGATCCAGCAGCGTCCGTCTGTTTAAGCATGCACAAAAGGGAGGTGGGCCACAGTTTTGTGCAACCCTGAAAAAAAAGAACACCACTGAAAATGTCAGACAGAAACTAGAATAACATTATTGCCTCATTATATTAAATAGATTCATCAGGGTTTGATTAAAATCACATTATTTGGAGTTTTAGATGGAAACCCCAAAGAAACCCCACTGTAAAGTGCTGAGTGTATGGCACAAAATAAATGTGATCAAACATTTTATGTATAATGTTGGCCATAAAATCTTCAACTCAATCCAAAAAAAACAAGTCCTCAATCAGGTCCATTACATAATCAGGTCCATTATATGTTAATGGAAATATAGGGGCTTCCAAGCTACTGGTAACGCATAGACTCTGGAATAGTAAAATGGCTCCCCCAAAAGAATTCTAGCAACAGCTGGGCGCAATGTACAGACACAACAACATACTGGGCACTACAATGGTAAATTTGCAATTTTCACTCGGCAACATCCACTGCTGCTTGTTTCTGAAAAACAAATAGTCACTACACCTGTAGATGAATTATAAATTTCCAAAATTATATCATTTGAGGTGTGGGGGATTCTGCTCTTCTGGCACTTAGGGGCTTTGTATATGGAATCCACAAACTATTCTAGGAAAATATATGCTCCAAGAGAAAAGAGCGCACCTTCCCACTCGAGTCTTGCCATGTCGCGAAGTAGTACCGTACAGACACATATAAGGTATTGCCACTTTCAGCTGAAGTTGTGTGGCAAATTTTGGTGCCATTTTTACCCATTTCACTGTGTAAAAAGGTAAAATCTGGGGCTAAAACAAAATATTTGTGGTAAAAAATGTAATTATTGTTTCTTCACTGCCCAAATTTTTATTGTTCTGTGAAACACCTGTGCTGTCAAAATGATCACTGCACACCTAGATGAATTCAGTGAGAGGTGTAGTTTGTAAAATGGGGTCACTTATGAGAAGGTTGCACACTTCTGGCACCTCAGATGCTCCGTCAAGGTGACATGGCACCCACAAACCATAACATCAAAATCTGCACTGTAATTTCACACTCCTTCCCTTCTGAGCTTTGTACTGTGCCTCAAAGGTAGTTTTTGACCACATATCAGGGGCTCTGCAAACACAAAATGGTGTCCGCTATCTTTTCCAGCCAATTTTGCATTCCAATAGTCAAATGGTGCTCGTTCCCTTACAAGTTCTGCCATGCACCCAAACAGTAGTTTTTCACCACATATGGTGTATCTGAGCACTCAGGAGAAATTGCACAACAAATTATATAGTCCATTTTCTCTTGTTACTCTTGTGAAAATGAAAAGTTTTTGACTAAATAACATTTGTGGGAAAAATGTAATTTTTTATTTTCACAGCTCAATGTTATAAAATCTGTGAAGCAATTGTGGGTTCAAGGTGGTCACCACACCTTTAGATAAATTCCTTGAGGGCTGTGGATTCCAAATTGTGGTCCCATATGGAGGGTTTCCACTGTTTAGGCACATTAAAGGCTGTGGAAATGAGACATGGCACCCGCTATCAACTCTAGCCAATTTACGCACAAAAAAGTTGAATATTGCTCCTACCCTTCTGAGCCCTGCCATGTGCCTATACAGCAGTTTGCCACAACATATGGGATATCAATGTACTCAGGAGATACTGCACATCAAATTGTATGGTGCACTTTTTCTTATTAGTTCTGTGAAAATTAATAATTTGGGGATAAAGCAACATTTGTTGAAGCAATTTAACTTTTGATTTTCATGGCTCAACATTATAAAATTCTGTGAAGCAATTGTGCATTCAAGGTGCTCACCATACCTCTAGATAAATTCCTTAAGCGGTGTAGTTTCCAAAATGGGGACACTTGTGGGTTGTTTCCACTGTTTAGGCACATCAGGGTTTCTGCAAACACAACATGGCGCTAACTATCTATTCCAGCCGATTGTGCTCTCCAAAAGTCAAATGGTGCTTTTGAGCAGTGCCATAAGTCTAAACAGTAGGTTTCCACCACAAATGGGTTATCGGCATATTCAGGAGAAACTGAATAACACATTTTGGAGTCAATTTTTTCCTGCTATCCTCATGAAAATTTTGGAGCTAAAGCTATATTTTTATGGTAACAATGTAAATTTTAACTTTTTCCTTCCACCTTAGTTTAATTCTTGTGATGCACCTGAAGGGTTAATAAACTTATTAAATGTAATTTTGAGCACTTTGAGGAATGCAGTTTTTAAAATGGTGTCACTTTGAGTTACTTTCTGTAACATAGGCCCCTTCAAAGTCACTTCAAACGTGATGAGGTCCCCAAAAAATGGTTTGGTAACTGTTGTTGGAATAAAGAGAAACTTCTGATAAACTTTTAACTTTGCTAACTTCCTAACAAAAAAAGTAAAAAAAAAAGTAATGCTGATGTAAATTAGACATGGGGTAAATATTACTTATTATCTATTTTCCAGGGCTGTGGAGTCGGTAATCTAAACCACCAACTCTGACTCTGACTCTGACACCTCAGTTTCCATGACTTCTGACTCCAACTTCAACTCCACAAATTCGATTCCACAGGACTGCCTCACTACTGAGCATGTACATAAATTGCAGCACAGATTCATCTCAACTAAAAGCCTAGATCCTTAGATTTCCAAATAGAACAGACATTTATAGGACATTTTATAACTTTCCCAAATTAATATGAAAACACTTCTAGAACATCCTGCACTGAACTAATGTACCCAATTTATTATATCTTTCAACAGTCAGAGTTGGTCCATTTTATACCCACTCTAAGGCTGGTGTCAGACATGCGAGAACCTCACACGAGTCTCGCATGTCAATATCCAGCACTGCTGCCAGCACTCGGGACCAGAGCCTGCGGCTGCATAGAAATACGTGCAGCCACACGCTCCTGTCCGAATGCCGGCGACTGTGCCGGGTATTGACATATGAGACTCGTGCGAGTTTCTCGCATGTCTGACCCCAGCCTAACTCCGACTCTACCAAAATGGACACCTACTCTGACACAATGACTCTGACTCCGACTCCACAGCCCTGCTATTTTGTGTGATATAACTTTGGTTTAAGGGCATAAAAGTTAAAATTTGAAAATTGCGAAATTTTCAAGACTTTCTCCAAATTTGCAACCTAATTTGCAAATAAACCCAAGAAATATCAACCTAACTGCATCACTAACATAAAGTGCAATATGTCATGAAAAAAACCTCAGAGTAATTGGATACATTGAAGCGTTCCAGATAGTGATGAGCGAACGTGATCAGGTAACGTCTTATCCAAGCACGCTCGGGTGTTATCCGAGCATCTGGGAGTACTCGTATATTATGTTTGAGTCTCTGTAGCTGCATGATTGCGGCTGTTAGACAGCCTCAACACATGTGGGGGTTGCCCCCACAAGTATTTAGGCTGTCTAACAGCCACAAATCAA
This sequence comes from Oophaga sylvatica, assembly GCA_033576555.1. NCBI lineage: Eukaryota > Metazoa > Chordata > Amphibia > Anura > Dendrobatidae > Oophaga > Oophaga sylvatica. The sequence continues at coordinate 72,288,858 of JARQOD010000001.1, read as the reverse complement.
GCAGCTTCAGAGACTAGAACATAATATACAAATTCCCAGATGCTCGAATAACACCAGAGGGTTCTCGGATAAGACCTTATCAGAGCACGTTAGCTCATCACTAGTTCCAGAGTTATTACCTCTTATAGTGACACTTTGACCTGGTCAAGAAGGTGAAACAGACGTTGGGTGAAGGGTCTAACTGCTGGGGAAAGAACTTGATACCAGCCTCAGCTGTTAGAGACAGATTCTGGCTATTTAATATAGTCAGTATCTACTTTGTGTGGAGGGAGCTCAGCTCCTTGGCCTCCTCCATCAGTGAGGACCTCTCCATCTATGAGGACGCCTGCCGAGGACATAAAGTGAAGGCACAAAGGGGCTAATAAATGTTGCAAACATCAATCCCATTATAATTAGTCAATAATAATCCTCACGATGGGAAATGGGTAAGGAATAAATATGTTTTTATCTATGGAATGTAAAATGAGCCATAAATGCTGATATATATTTTTTGCCTTCTAGATTGTGCAACATTGGTCATACCTAAAAACACAAACAACAGATTCAACTACCAATTCTTGAAATTAAAAAAAACAAGAATCCAGTAGAATATTATACTTTTTTAACTATTACAGGTCATATTCTGGTTCAGTAATGTCAGTGTCATTTATGTTTGAGATCCTGTGGTTCATAGGAAGACATATGACCAAATAGTTATGGTATCTTATAACAAGAGTAAGCCTAGAAAGGAGAAGTAGACTCACAAAAATGTGAAAACTCATTAAAATAGAAATATAATCTAAATTTGGAAAAAGGTAAAAAAAAAAAAAAAATCTGTTTTCTCTACCCAGAAGAGGCAAGGGATAAGGCTGGAGATCGCTACCAATCTATTTGGATGTTTCTGTCGAAGCCCCAACTAAAAGTGAACCTTGTCATAACAAAAGATGAAAAGAAAGAAAAAATGAACACCCTAATTATAACTTATTTTCAATAATTTGATTTTGTTGAGAATTTCTGTATCACGTTAGAGAACTAAACCCTGCAAGAAATTATTTGGATTGATGGGCCATTTCTATTCCGTGCAATTAAACACCATATCGGCTTCAAATTTTCCCAGCAATATCCTGACAGATGTCACACAATACAATCACACTTCACAATTTATATTATTCTTGGCTGTAAGAAGTGGTATACTTAGCAGTACTCTAGGCTGACAAGTTTCCAGCAGAATTCAAATCATTTTTTTAAAAGAAGGATTGGCACAAAGAATGAAAACAAATATAGTTGGTACGGAAAGTATTCAGACCCCTTTAAATTTTTCACTCTTTTTTTCATTGCAGCCATTTGGTAAATTCAAAAAAGTTCATTTTTTTCTCATTAATGTACACTCTGCACCCCATTTTGACTGAAAAGAACCAGAAATGTAGACATTTTTGCAAATTTATTAAAAAAAAACAAAACTAAAATATCACATGGTTATAAGTAGAGTTGAGCGAAACAGGTCGGTCAATTTCAAAAAAGACCGACTTTTGCCAAGCGCCGAGCGAAACCCGACCATAGCGTGAGGTCGGTCAAGTGTTCGGCGACCATAGCGCCAAAGTCGGTTTTCCCATAATGCTTCCAGGGTATTTTCTCAGCCAATAAGCAAGGACGCAGACTGTGGGCAACGCGATGACATGGGCAGCGGCCAGCACCATCTTAGAGAAGGGCATTGCAGTGATTGGCTTGCTTTGTGTGGCGTCAGTGCCTATAAAAGCCCTGACCGCCGACCGCCATTTTACTTCTGCCGATCTTAGTGTAGGGAGAGGTTGCTGATGCTGGTTCTCAGCAGGGAGCGTTAGGCAGGCATTTTTACACTACTTCTGTGCTTGTGCTCATAGCGATTAGCTGTACACTTAGTGTGCAGTGACAGTGGAGAAATTTCTTGTGTGCAGCAGCGCTGGTTCTTAGGCTGCCTGCCAGTGACAGGGGAGGAAATGCTTGTGTGGAGCAGCAGAGCTGATTATTAGGCTGCCTGCCAGTGAGAGGGGAGGAATTTTTTGTGTGGCGCAGCAGAGCTGATTATTAGGCTGCCTGCCAGTGACAGGGGAGGAATTTGTTGTGTGCAGCAGCAGAGCTGATTATTAGTCTGCCTGCTATCTATTGCTGTGTGTACCCTGATGTGCAGACTGCTTTTTAACACACCACCTATACAGCACTAATACTTGAATTTTTTTCTGCACAGTTACAGAGCGTTCATTTTTTCACACACCGTATAGAGCTGTACGCTCCTCACACTACCATGCACTGGCTAGTATCACGGACAAATACATGCTGACTATCTGTGTGTGACTCCGGAAATATATATGCAGATTTCAATTTTCCCCAACACTGTATACAGCTGTACGCTACTGATAGAGTATACTTTTTCCTATTTTCATATTCTGGTGTTATCCAGACTGGGCCTTTGACTGTGTGTGTTACTCCTGAAATATATACGGAGATTTACAATTCCCCCAATACTGTATACAGCTGTACGCTACTGATAGAGTACACTTTTCTGATTTTCATATTCTGGTGTTATCCAGACTGGGCCTTTGACTGTGTGTGTTACTCCTGAAATATAAACAGAGATTTACAATTCCCCCAACACTGTATACAGCTGTACACTACTGATAGAGTACACTTTTCTGATTTTCATATTCTGGTGTTAATCAGACTGGGCCTCTGACTGTGTGTGTTACTCCTCAAATATATACGGAGATTTACAATTCCCCCAACACTGTATACAGCTGTACGCTACTGATAAAGTACACTTTTCTGATTTTCATATTCTGGTGTTATCCAGACTGGGCCTTTGACTGTGTGTATTACTCCTGAAATATAAACGGAGATTTACAATTCCCCAACGCTGTATACAGCTGTACGCTACTGATAGAGTACACTTTTCTGATTTTCATATTCTAGTGTTAATCAGACTGGGCCTCTGACTGTGTGTGTTACTCCTGAAATATATACGGAGATTTACAATTCCTCCAACACTGAACACAGCTGTACGCTACTGATAGAGTACACATTTTCTGATTTTCATATTCTGGTGTTATCCAGACTGGGCCTCTGACCTTGTGTGTTACTCCTGAAATATATACGGAGATATACAATTCCCCCAACACTGTATACAGCTGTACGCTACTGATAGAGAACACTTTTTCTGATTTTCATATTCTGGTGTTATGCAGACTCTGACCTTGTGTGTTACTCCTGAAATATATACGGAGATTTACAATTCCCCCAACACTGTATACAGCTGTACGCTACTGATAGAGAACACTTTTTCTGATTTTCATATTCTGGTGTTATGCAGACTGGGCCTCTGACTGTGTGTGTTACTCCTGAAATATATACGGAGATATACAATTCCCCCAACACTGTATACAGGTGTACGCTACTGATAGAGCACACTTTTTCTGATTTTCATATTCTGTTGTTATTCAGATTGGGCCTCTGACTGTGTGTGTTTCTCCTGGAATATATACGGAGATTTAATATTCCCTCAACACTATACAGCTGTACGCTATTGATAGAGTACAATTTTCTGATTTTCATATTCTGGTGTTATCCAGACTGGGCCTCTGACTGTGTGTGTTACTCCTGAAATATATATGGAGATTTACAATTCCCCCAACACTGTATACAGCTGTACGCTACTGATAGAGTACGCTTTTCTGATTTTCATATTCTGGTGTTATCCAGACTGGGCTTCTGACTATGTGTGCTACTCCTGAAATATATACGGAGATTTACAATTCCCCCAACACTGTATACAGCTGTACGCTACTGATAGAGTACACTTTTTCTGATTTTCATATTCTCGTGTTATCCAGACTGGGCCTCTGACCTTGTGTGTTACTCCTGAAATATATACAGAGATTTACAATTCCCTCAACACTGTATACAGCTGTATGCTACTGATCGAGAACACTGTTTCTGATTTTCATTTTCTGGTGTTATCCAGACTGGGCCTCTGACTGTGTGTGTTACTCCTGAAATATATACGGAGATTTACAATTCCCCCAACACTGTATAAAGCTGTACGCTACTGATAGAGTACACTTTTTCTGATTTTCATATTCTGGTGTTATCCAGACTGGTCCTCTGACTGTGTGTCTTACTCCTGAAATATATACGGAGATTTACAATACCCCCAACACCGTATACAGCTGTACGCTACTGATAGAGTACGCTTTTCTGATTTTCATATTCTGGTGTTATCCAGACTGCGTCTCTGACTGTTTGTGTTACTCCTGAAATATATACGGAGATTTACAATTCCCCCAACACTGTATACAGCTGTACTCTACTGATAGAGTACACTTTTTCTGATTTTCATGTTCTGGTGTTATCCAGACTGGGCCTCTGACTGTGTGTGTTACTCCTGAAATAGATACGGAGATTTACAATCCCCCAACACTGTACACAGCTGTACGCTACTGATAGAGCATACTTTTTCTGATTTTCATACTCTGGTGTTATCCAGACTGGGCCTCTGACTGTGTGTGTTACTCCTGAAATATATACGGAGATTTACAATCCCCCAACACTGTACACAGCTGTACGCTACTGATAGAGTACACTTTTTCTGATTTTCATATTCTGGTGTTATCCAGACTGGGCCTCTGACTGTGTGTGTTACTCCTGAAATATATACGGAGATTTACAATCCCCCAACACTGTACACAGCTGTACGCTACTGATAGAGTACACTTTTTCTGATTTTCATATTCTGGTGTTATCCAGACTGGGCCTCTGACTGTGTGTGTTACTCCTGAAATATATACGGAGATTTACAATTCCCCCAACACTGTATACAGCTGTATGCTACTGATACAGTACACTTTTTCTCCTTTTCATATTCTGGTGTTATCCCTACTGAGCCTGTGACCGTGTGTGTCACTCCTCAAATATATACGGAGATTTAAAATTATCCCAGCACTGTATACAGCTGTAAGCTACTGATACAGTACACTTTTTATGCTTTTCAGATTCTGGTTTTATCTATAGTGAGGCTGTGATGGTGTGTCTTACTCATCAAATATATACGGAGATTTAAAATTAACCCAGCACTGTATACGGCTGTACGCTTCTGATACTGTACACTTTTTTGGTTTTTATATTCTAGTGCAGTGGTTCTCAACCTTTCTAATGCCGTGACCCCGCAATACAGTTCCTCATGTTGCGGTGACCCCCAAACCAAAAAATAATTACAGTCCTCCATACAATATTATGGGCACCACATAGTCCTCCATACAGTATTATGGGCCAAATACAATGCTCCATAAAGAATACTGGTCCCCATATAATGCTCCATACAAAATATGGAGCTCTCCTCTGCACTGTGCTGCGTTCTGCACTGTTACGGCTCAGGAAAGGGCACTGTGGAAAGACTCCCCATTATCATCATCATTGTCTCCCCATCATCATCATTGCCTCCCCATCATCATCATCATTGTCTCACCATCATCATTATCATTGCCTCCCCATCATCATCATCAATGTCTGCCCATCATCATTGGCTCCCCATCATCATCATTGCCTGCCAATAATCATTGGCTCCCCATCATCATCATTGCCTGCCCATCATCATTGGCTCCCCATCATCATCATTGCCTTTCCATCATCGTTGGCTCCCCATCATCATCGCCTCCCCATCATCATCATGATCATTGCCTGCCCATCATCATTGGCTCCCCATCATCATGATCATTGCCTGCTCATCATCATTGGCTCCCCATCATCATCGCCTCCCCATCATCATCATCATCATTGCCTGCCCATCATCATCGCCTCCCCATCATCATCATCTTTGCCTGCCCATAATCATTGGCTCCCCATCATCATCGTTGCCTCCTCACCACCATCACTGCCTCCCCCATCACCATCACACCTACAGCACAACACACAGACAGCACCGCAGCACTCTCTCACATACACACACACAGGCACACACACACACACACACTGATACACACAGACACATACCTCACATCTCACCTGTCCGGCGCCCGTGCTCTCTGCCACAGCCAGCCACTGAATGATGACGTCATCCAGTGGCGCTGCTGTGACAGGAAGCGCGGGCGCCCTGCAGGCGCCCCCTGGAGCTCGGAGCTACGGAGGCACGGGAGAGGTAAGTATTGCGCCGCCTGCTCAGGCCGGGTCCCCCATCTCCCCGCACAGTGGACTCACCGACCCGCCGCTCAGCTCCGGAGGGTCCCAGGCCGCTGCACTGTGACTCTGTGGGAGGAGGAATTGCTGCTGCTGCCACGCCACCCCACACACGTGCTGCCTGGGGCGGACCGCCCCACACACGTGCTGCCTGGGGCAGACCGCCCCCCACCCGCCCACACTACGCCCGCGCCCTACGCCCGCCCACGCTACGCCCCTGCTACGCCACTGGGCTAAAGCCATCGGAAATATGTATTTTCCGATGGCTTTAAGCCAGTGGTCCCCAACCTTTTTTGCACCAGGGACTGGCTTCAAGAAAGACCATTCTTCCAGGGTCCGGCAGGGCAGGGATGGAGGTGTGGCAGGGGTGGGGCTTTGGTCATAAGGGGGCGGGGCTATGGACGGGTTGTAGTTTAGTAGTAGTGCATACTCATCATTTAATTATAACATTTATAATGTGAATGTGACTCCCTTGTATACAAGGCTCCACTCCCACCCTTGTATGCATGGCTCCGCTCCCACCCTTGTTTATATGGCTCCGCTCCCACCCTCCCATCCTGTATACATGGCTCCGCTCCCCCTCCCATACTGTATACATGGCTCCGCTCCCCCTCCCATCCTGTATATATGGCTCCGCTCCCATCCTCCCATCCTGTATATATGGCTCCGCTCCTCCTCCCAACCTGTATACACGGCTCCGCTCCCATCCTCCCATCCTGTATATATGGCTCTGCTCCCCCTCCCATCCTGTATACATGGCTCCGCTCCCCCTCCCATCCTGTATATATGGCTCCGCTCCCATCCTCCCATCCTGTATATATGGCTCCGCTCCCCCTCCCATCCTGTATACATGGCTCCGCTCCCCCTCCCATCCTGTATATATGGCTCCGCTCCCATCCTCCCATCCTGTATACATGGCTCCGCTCCCATCCTCCCATCCTGTATATATGGCTCCGCTCCCCCTCCCATCCTGTATATATGGCTCCGCTCCCCCTCCCATCCTGTATACATGGCTCCGCTCCCCCTCCCATCCTGTATATATGGCTCCGCTCCCCCTCCCATCCTGTATATATGGCTCCGCTCCCCCTCCCATCCTGTATATATGGCTCCACTCCCCCTCCCATCCTGTATACATGGCTCCGCTCCCCCTCCCATCCTGTATATATGGCTCCGCTCCCATCCTCCCATCCTGTATATATGGCTCCGCTCCCCCTCCCATCCTGTATATATGGCTCCGCTCCCCCCTCCCATCCTGCATATATGGCTCCACTCCACCTCCACTGTATACATGGCTCTGCTCCCCCGTCCCCTCCCCCCCATCATACTTACCCTCCTCGCTCCGTCGCTGCAGGTCCCTGCATCCCTGTCGGCCGCGACAGCTTCCTCCTGTGCGCAGCGGTGATGTAATACCGCTCATTAAGGGCATGAATATGGACGCCACGCCTATGGGAGTGGCGTCACGATCATATTCATTACCTTAATGAGCGGTACTACGTCACCGCACTGCCAGGAGGAAGCTGCCACGGCCGACAGGGACGCAGCGACGGAAGGTAAGTATGGATGTCTTCTTGAAGCCGGCGGCTGCAGCTGTCACTACAGTGCTCCTTTAAGCGACCCCTATGTTTTGTCATTCGACCCCCTCCGGGGTCGCGACCCACAGGTTGAGAATCGCTGTTCTAGTGTAATCCATACTGAGCCTGTGAGAGTCTGTGTCTGTTACTCCGCAAATATATACGGAGATTAAAATTTTTCACCTTCACCGTATACAGCTGTACGCTTCTGATACTGTACCATATATCTGCTGTTATTTTGGGTACATTTCCACAAACATGAGGAAGTATGGTGGAAGAGGCCGTGGATGTGGTCGTGGGGGGCCACCTGCTACTGATGGTGGTGGTGGTGCATCTGCTGGTAGTGCCAAAAGCACAATAGCGCCTTAGGCAGGAGGTGTTGAGCCTGCCTCATCGTCTGGCTCCAGAAGGCCTGGAAGGTTCCCTTTTCTGTAATTACTTAAACCTCTTTTAAAGCCGGAGCATGAGGAACAGGTTTTGGCTTACATTGCCGAAACAGCCTCCAGCTCTATCTCCTCCTCTTCTGAAGTTTCAAAAGCTCCAAGCACTGAGTCTTCAGTGCAGGCTTCTGGTCAGGAACAACCCTTTCCTTGTGTCCTTCACCACCAAGAAAAGTGAAGGATGCAGCAGGCCACACTTCAGATTACTCCATGGAGCTCTTTTCACATACCATGCCTGGGTTATCAAGTCAAATCCTGAATTCCCCAGTCCAAGATGAATCTGACATGGAGTGCACTGATGCACAGCCACTGCTAGATGATTCTGTTGGTACATTCAACCATAGCACTACATTGCCCTAGCAGTGTACTGAGCCAAAATGTGACCCTGATGAAACTCAGGTGCCCCTTCCTGCATACTCTACCACCTTACACGGTGACACAGAGGAAGGTGCAGATGAAATTGAAGAGGAGGTGATGGATGACCCAGTTGTTGATCCGGATTGACATCCAGTGGGGGAAGAGGGTGCCGCTGTCAATAGCTCAGAAGAGGAGAAGGATCCACAGCAGGTATCGACATCGCAGCTGGGGTTATCTGGCAAGTCCGTAGCAGTCCAAAAAGGTGTAAAAAAACAAAAAGAGTTGCAGGACAGCTTGGCCAGACGGTCAAATTAGCACAGCATGCAAGCCCTGAAAATTTAAACCATAGTAGGAAGAGTCCAGTGTGGCACTTTTTTGACCAAAATCCTATTGATGAGGCAAAGGTTATCTGTAAAAGTGCCGAAGGACCTTTAGCCGAGGGAAAAATCTCAGAAATTTGAATACCAGTTGCATGCTTAGACATTTACTGAACATGCACTTCCAAGCGTGGATGGACTACAAAACCTCAGGTAGCACATGTGCAATGGCTCCGACTGAAGTTAGCCAGCAACGCTCCATCGCTTCCCCCACTGTAAGCCCACCGGTTGGCACATCACCAGCAAGAAATGTTGAGGTGTCATCGCAAGGCCAAAGCAGTCAGGGAATCACAATGTTTTTGCAACGAAAGACTGCATCTAGGCCATCACTACTACCACCACCACCATCACCATCACCAACCCCCTTTCCGTCCGTCATGTCCACCGATAGTTCCCCCATATACAGCTCTCAAGTCCAGCTCACCCTACAAGACACTCTGAGTAGGACAAGAAAGTACTCATCCTCTCATCCACGTACACTGGGTTTGAATGCATACATTGCCAAACTGATCTCATTAGAGATGATGCCCTTCCGTTTGGTTGAAAGCACAGCGTTCAGAGACCATATGGCCTACGCTGTCTCACGCTATGACCTACCCAGTCGGCACTTCTTTTCTAGGAAAGCCATCCCTGCTCTCCACCTGCATGTGAAAGAGCGAATTGTCCATGCACTCAAACAATCAACAAGGCAACAGTTGGCTGTAGACGTTCGACCCTCCTCCTCCTCCTCCAGAAGCAAAAGCTCGTCAACAGAGTGCAGTCGCACGAGCACTCCATCCGCAACGGCCAGTGTTGCACACGAGGTGTCCTACTATCGAACAGCTGGTGGTAAGTGTCAGCAGACTGTTTTAAAAATTATGTCTTTGGGCGGCAACAGACACACCGCAGAGGTACTGGCCGACTACTTGCAGCGAGAAACTGAGTCTTGAGCCAGGCAAGGTAGTCAGTGATAACGACCGTAATTTTGTGGCGGCTATAGCCCTAGCAAAACTCAGACACATACCTTGCCTGGCTCACACCTTGAACTTGGTGGTGCAGTGCTTCTTAAATAATTATCCGGAGTTAACAGCCCTGCTCCATAAAGTGCGAAGACTGTGCTTGCACATCCGTCGCTCGCCTGTAGACTCCAGTCGCATGCAGAGGCTGCAGCGATCGCTCCACCTCCCCAAGCACCACCTAATCATAGATGTTGCATCAAGGTGGAAATCCACCATGCACATGGTTGAGAGGCTGTGCGAACAGAGGCAGGCTGTAATGCATTTATAGGAGGATACACGGGCATGCAGTTTGAGGGCAGACATGGAGTTGTCTGGTGTGCAGTGGTCAAAGCTGAAAGACCTCTGTAAAGTCCTTCAGTGTTTTGAGGAATGCACATGGCTGGTAAGCGCAGACGACGCCATTATAAGCATGAGCATCCCACTTATGCGTCTGCTCATGCAAACTTTGATGCACATTAAGGATCAGGCATCTGCAGCGGAGGAGGAAGAGGAGGAAGAGGGAAGCCTTAATGACAGTCAGCCATTGTCTACTCAGGGAACTGTCCTGGACGAGGTGGAGGAAGGAGAGGAAGAGGAGGAGGAGGGGGGATGATAATTTTGGGGAGGAGGATGCTTCTCAGGGGGCAAGAGAAAATGTTGGGTTGCCAAGTTCAGGTCCAGGGTTTGTGTGTGACTAGAGGAATGTGGATTTGACAGAAAGTGCTCCTCCTCCCACCACTGGCAGTGCATCACTGCCACCTGGAACATTGGCCCACATGTGTGATTATGCCTTGTGGATCCTAAAAAGGGACCCCCGCAATGCCAAAATGATGAAGGATGATGACTACTGGTTGACCAGCATCCTCGATCCACGCTGTAAAAGCAAATTACAGAACATAATGCCACAGGAGAACCTAGAGCTAATATTGGCCAACAAACAAGCAACTCTGGTAAACCATTTGTGAGAGGCATTCCCAGCAAACAGCAGCGATGCAGGTTCGACCACGAGCCATACTGGGCCAAATGGAAGAGGTGTTCGTGGTGCACACAGCCAAAGTGGCGTTGGAGACGGGGGTTTCATGACCATGTTGTGGACTGATTTCTTCAGGACAGCTCACACGCCGGGTAATCATGAATCTATAGCAACAGACAGGAGACAGCAGTTGTCAACTATGATTACAAATTACTTCTCCTCCCGTATCGATGTTCTCCCTCACCGGTCATTCCCCTTTGACTACTGGGCCTGTAAACTGGACACCTGGCCAGAATTGGCACAATATGCCTTTCAGGAGCTCGTTTGCCATGCTGGTAGTGTGCTATCTGAAAGAGTCTTCAGTGCTGCAGGATCAATCCTGACAGAAAGAAGGACCCGTCTGTCGACGCAAAATGTTGATGATCTAACCTTCATTAAAATGAACCATGCATGGGTTGCAAAGGATTTTGTCCCACCTTCCCCTGATGACACAAAGGTTGCCAGAAAAATGGCTTGCTTTGTTCTCCTCTTCCTCGGACTTCTCAAATTCCTCCATTTGAAGCTGCTTTACGTCCATTACCTCATCATATGCCATGTTTGCCACTCCCGATCTGGGCTGTCTCCCCCCTCCTCCACCACCCAAATTTTAATATTGTGGTGTGATCCATACTGAGCCTGTGAGAGCCTGTGTGTGTGACTCTGGCAAAATATACAGAGATTTACAATTTCCCCAACCCTGTATACAACTGTCCGCTTGTAATATATTACCCTTTTTCTAGTCTTTATATTCTGGTGTGATCAATACTTAGCCTGTGAGAGCCAGTGTCTGACTCTGGCAAAATATACTGAGATTTACAATTTCCCCAACCCTGTATACAGCTGTCTGCTTGTAATATATTAACCTTTTTCTAGTTTTTATATCTGTCTTGATCAACACTTAGCCTGTGAGAGCCAATGTCTGACTCCTGAAATATATACGGAGTGTTATGTTTTGGTAGCTGAGGAGAGCAGGCAAAAACGGCAATACACCAGAGAGGTTGGAATCTACTGGATTGCAGTACTCTGACTAACCACCACAACTAAAGGCAGCCCTGGAGCATACCTACGTTGGTCCTAGACGCCTCGTCACAGCCTGAGAGGCTAACTACTGTGCAACTAAAGATAGAAGGAGGAAAGCTATCTGCCCCGGAGCAGATCCCCAAAGAACATAGGAAGCCCCCAAACATGTAATGGCGGTTAGACAAGAGGAAATACAGACACAGACAGAAAATAGTATGAGCAAACTCTGGGGCCCAAACTGCCTGGACAGAAAAGGATAGGAAGGATACTTACTGCAATCCCAAAAAAAAACCTAAAAAAAGCCAACGCTACTAATTGCAAAAACACCTGAGATCACACGACCTCTACCACCTAAATTAGTTCTCTGGTGTAACAAAACTAAGCCGCAGCCACAGAAAAAAAAACTGGAAAAGCAAATGAACAAACAACAGTGGCTCCAGAGGAACCGAGAGGCGCCCAAGCCCCCCGAGGAGGGGAACCTGGCCAACCTCACAGAAATGCAGAGAAATATGCAAATGGCAAGCACAAAAACAAAAAAAACAGAAAATATCTTATCTGAGAGCAGGAGAAGAGGCAAGACTCAGCAAGCTTCCAAGTGAACCAGGAAACAACGTTGAGACAAGAACAATTGATCACCGGCAACCATGATGGGGGGAAACCTCCCTTATATCCAACCAGTCCGTGATTCCTGATTGCCAATCCTCATTGAATGGTTCAGTACCGTTTGTAACCACCAGAGGGAGCTTCTGCTCAGAATTCATTCTAAAACATTCATAACAACGGAGATTTAGAACATTTTGACTATTCTATATATACCTTGTATCTGGTGAAACACTACCCTTTTTTAGCATTTATATTATTGTGTAATCCATGCTGAGCCTGAGATCGTCGTTGTCTGACTCCTGAAATATATACGGAGATTTAGAACATTTTGACTATTCTATATATACCTGGTAACTGCTGATACAGTACCCTTTTTCTTATTATAATATTCTTGTGTAATCCATACTGAGCCTGTGAGCGTCTGTCTGGTACTACGTAAGTATATATGGATATTTACAATGACCCCTACACTGTATCCAGCTGTACGCTTCTGATACAGTACCCTTTTTGCTATAAAGTCCTCCTCCACCCACCACTCTAAGTGCATCATTGACACTTGGAACATTGGCCCACATGTTTGATTATTTCTTACGGATCTTTTTATATTCTGGTGTAATCCATACTGAGCCTTTGAGCATCAGTCTGCCTCCTGAAATATATACAGAGATTTAGAATATTTTAACTATACTATATATACCTTGAATCTGGTGAAAAAATACTCTTTTTCAGCTTTTTATATTATTGTGTAATACATACTGAGCTGTTATGTTTTGGTAGCAGAGGAGAGCAGGCAAAAACGGCAATACACCAGAGAGGTTGGAATCTACTGGATTGCAGTACCCTGACTAACCACCACAACTAAAGGCAGCCGTGGAGCGTTCCTACGTTGGTCCTAGATGCCTCGTCACAGCCTGAGAGGCTAACTACACCTAAAGATAGAAAGAGGAAAGCTATCTGCCCCGGAGCAGATCCCCAAAGAACATAGGAAGCCCCCAAACATGTAATGGCGGTTAGACAAGAGGAAATACAGACACAGACAGAAAATAGTATGAGCAAACGCTGGGGCCCAATCTGCCTGGACAGAAAAGGATAGGAAGGATACTTACTGCAATCCCAAAAAACCCTAAAAAAAAGCCAAAGCTACTAATTGCAAACACACCTGAGATCACACGACCTCTACCACCTAAATTAGTTCTCTGGTGTAACAAAACTAAGCCGCAGCCACAGAAAAAACTGGAAAAGGCAAATGAACAAACAACAGTGGCTCCAGAGGAACCGAGAGGAGCCCAAGTCCCCCGAGGAGGGGAACCTGGCCAACCTCACAGAAATTGTTGTGAATGGGTTTGAGATGAGTTCTGAGCAGAGACTCCCTCTGGTGGTTACAAGCGGTACTGGTCTGTTCAGTGAAGATTGTGAGGACTGGGAATCAGGTGTTACTGACTGGTCTTATATAAGGGAGTCACCTTCCCATCAGGGTTGCCGGTGATCAATTGTTCTGGTCTGAATCCTTCATTCCTGTTTCCCTTGTAGCCTGCTGTGTCGTGTCTGCATCTCCTGCTAACAGATAAGACATTTTCTTCTTTTTGTTTTTGTACTATATTTTTGCATTTTGTCCTGCACTTCTTTGGGGGCCTTCTGGGTCCCCTTCGGGGCTTTTGCCCTCTCAGTTTAGTTCAGCCACTGATGTTTGTACTTTTGCTTTTTCCAGTTTTTTCAGTGGCTGCTGTTTTGATTTTGTTACACCAGAGAACTAATTTAGGTGGTAGAGGTCGTGTGATCCCAGGTGATTTTGAAATTAGTAGAGTTGGTGCTTTTCAGGGTTTTCTGGGATTGCAGTAAGTACCCTTCCTATCCTTTTCTATTTAGTTAGTTTGGGCCCCAGCGTTTGCTCATACTATTTTCTTTCTGTGTCAGTATTTCTTCTTGTCTAACCGCCATTACTTGTTTGGGGGCTTTCTATTATCTTTGGGGTTCTGCTCCGGGCAGATAGCTTTCCTATTTCTATCTTTAGGTGTAGTTAGTTTCTCAGGCTGTGACGAGGCGTCTAGGACCAACGTAGGAACGCTCCACGGCTGCCTCTAGTTGTGGTGGTTAGTCAGGGTACTGCAATCTCATAGATTCCAACTGCTCTGGTGTATTGCCTTTTTTACCTGCACTCCTCAGCTACCGAAACATAACAGAAATGCAGAGAAATATGCAAATGGGAAGCACAAAAACAAAAAACAGAAAATATCTTATCTGAGAGCAGGAGAAGAGGTAAGACTCAGCAAGCTTCCAAGTGAACCAGGAAACAACGTTGAGACAAGAACAATTGATCACCGGCAACCATGATGGGGGGAAACCTCCCTTATATCCAGCAAGTCCGTGATTCCTGATTGCCAATCCTCATTGAATGGTTCAGTACCATTTGTAACCACCAGAGGGAGCTTCTGCTCAGAATTCATTTCTAAAACATTCATAACACTGAGCCTGAGAGCGTCAGAGTCTACCTCATGAAATATATACGGAGATTTAGAATATTTTGACTATACTATATTTATCTGGTATCTGGTGATACAGTACCCCTTGTTTTTTATTATAATATTCTTGTGTAATCCATACTGAGCCTTTGAACGTCTGTCTGGCACTCCGTAAATATATACGGAGATTTACAATGACCACTACACTGTATCCAGCTGTACGCTTCTGATACAGTACCCTTTTTGCCATAAAGTCCTCCTCCACCCACCACTCTAAGTGCATCATTGACACCTGGAACATTGGCCCACATGTGTGATTATTTCTTGCAGATCTTTTTATATTCTGGTGTAATCCATACTGAGCCATTGAGCATCAGTCTGCCTCCTGAAATATATACAAAGATTTACAATATTTTCACTATACTACCTTGTATCTGGTTATACAGTACCCCTTTTTTGGCCTCCTCTTCCTCTGACTTCTCCAATTAATCCATTTGCAGCTGCTTTACATCCATTATACACCTCAACATATGCCATTTTTGCCACCTCCCTATTTGGGCTGCCCCACCCCCCCTTCTCCACCCCCAAACTTTTTATATTCTTGTGTAATCCATACTGAGCCTTTTAGCTTCATAGTCTGCCTCCTGAATTATATACATAGATTTATAATATTTTCACTATACTATAAATACCTTGTATCTGGTGAAAGAGTACTCTTTTTATATTATTGTGTAATACATACTGAGCT
The DNA here is from genome assembly GCA_033576555.1 of Oophaga sylvatica. Taxonomy (NCBI): domain Eukaryota; kingdom Metazoa; phylum Chordata; class Amphibia; order Anura; family Dendrobatidae; genus Oophaga; species Oophaga sylvatica. Next base: position 72,273,114 of record JARQOD010000001.1, on the reverse strand, counting down.
GAGAGCGTCAGTGGCTGTCTCCTGAAATATATACTGATATTTAGAATATTTTCCCCCATACTATATATACATGGTATCTGCTGATATAGTACCCCTTTTTGTTCTTATCATATTCTTGTGTAATCCATACTGAGCCTGAGAGAGTCAGTGTCTGCCTCCTGAAATATATATATGGAGATTTAGAATATTTTCACTATTCTACTGTATATATCCCTGGTATCTGCTGATACAGTACCCCTTTTTCTTATTATATTATTGTGTAATCCATTCAGAGCCTGTGAGCGTCTGCCTCCTGAAATATATACGGAGATTTAGAATATTTTGACTATACTACAGTCATGGCCAAAAGTTTTGAGAATGACACAAATATTAATTTTTACAAAGTCTACTGCATCTCTTTTTCTAATGTCAATTTGCATATACTCCAGAATGTTATAAAGAGTGATCAGCTTAACAGCAATTACTTGCAAAGTCAATATTTGGCTAGAAAATGAACTTTATCCCCCAAAACACATTTCAACATCATTGCAGCCCTGCCTTAAAAGGACCAGCTAACCTCTTTTCAGTGATTGCTCCATTAACACAGGTGTGGGTGTTGATGAGGACATGGCTGGAGATCAATCTGTCATGATTAAGTAAGAATGACACCACTGGACACTTTAAAAGGAGGCTGGTGCTTGGCATCATTGTTTCTCTTCTGTTAACCATGGTTATCTCTAAAGAAACACGTGCAGTCATCATTGCAATGCACAAAAATGGCCTAACAGGGAAGAGTATCGCAGCTAGAAAGATTGCACCTCAGTCAACAATCTATCGCATCATCAAGAACTTCAAGGAGAGAGGTTCCATTGTTGCCAAAAAGGCTCCTGGGCGCCCAAGAAAGACCAGCAAGCGCCAGGACCGTCTCTTAAAAGTGTTTCAGCTGCGGGATCGGGCTACCAGCAGTTCAGAGCTTGCTCAGGAATGGCAGCAGGCAGGTGTGAGTACATCTGCACGCACTGTGAGGCGGAGACTCTTGGAGCAAGGCCTGGTCTCAAGGAGGGCAGCAAAGAAGCCACTTCTCTCCAGAAAAAACATCATGGACAGACTGATATTGTGCAAAAGGTACAGGCAGTGAACTGCTGAGGACTGGGGTAAAGTTATTTTCTCTGATGAATCCCCTTTTCGATTGTTTGGGACATCAGGAAAACGCCTCATTCGGAGAAGACAAGGTGAGCGCTACCGCCAGTCTTGTCTCATGCCAACTGTTAAGCATCCTGAAACCATTCATGTGTGGGGTTGCTTCTCAGCCAAGGGAATCGGCTCTCTCACAGTCTTGCCTAAAAACACAGCCATGAATAAAGAATGGTACCAGAATGTCCTCCAAGAGCAACTTTTCCCAACCCTCCAAGAGCAGTTTGGTGATCAACAATGCCTTTTCCAGCATGATGGAGCACCTTGCCATAAAGCAAAGGTGATAACTAAATGGCTCAGGGATCAAAACATAGAGATTTTGGGTCCATGGCCTGGAAACTCCCCAGATCTTAATCCCATTGAGAACTTGTGGTCAATCATCAAGAGACGGGTGGACAAACAAAAACCTAAAAATTCTGACAAAATGAAAGCATTGATTGTGCAAGAATGGACTGCTAGCAGTCAGGATTTGGTCCAGAAGTTGATTGAGAGCATGCCAGGGAGAATTGCAGAGGTCCTGAAGAAGAAGGGTCAACACTGCAAATATTGACTTGCTGCATTAACTCATTCTAACTGTCAATATAAGCTTTTGTTACTTATATGTTTGCAATTATTATATTTCTGTCTGTGATAAAAACATCTGTCAAACACACATAAAAACCAGAGGGCAGCAGATCATGTGAAAATATAATATTTGTGTCATTCTCAAAACTTTTGGCCATGACTGTATATATACCTTGTTCTGGTGATACAGTACCCCTCTTTCAGATTTTCAGATTATTGTGTAATACATACTGAGCCTGAGAACGTCAGTGGCTGCCTCCTGAAATATATACTGAGATTTATAATATTTTCACTATTCTATACATACCTGGCATCTGCTGATACAGTACCCCTTTTTCTTCTTATTATATTGTTGTGCAATCTAGACTGAGTCTGAGAGCATCAGTGCCTGACTCCTGAAATATATTTTGAATATTTTCACTATACTATATATACCTGCTATCTGGTGATACAGTACCCTTTTTCAGCTTTTTATATTGTGGTCTAATCAATACTGAGCCTGTCAATGTCTGTCTGTTACTCCGGAAATATATACGGAGATTTAAAAATTACCCCAATACTGTATACAGCTGTACGCTTGTAATACATTACCCTTTTTCTACTTTTTATATTCTTGTGTAATCAATACTGAGCCTGTGAGCGTCTGTGTGTTACTCCAGAAATCTAAATGGATATTTACAATTTACCCCTAAACTATATACACCTGTTATCTTCAGATTTAGTACCCTTTTGCAGCTTTTTATATTATGGTGTAATCCATAATGAGCCTGTGAACCTCTGTTTGTTACTCCGGAAATCTATATGGAGATTTAAAATGACCCCAACACTGTATACAGCTGCACGCTTCTGAAACAGTACCATATATCTGCTCGTATTTTTGATACATTTTCAAAAACATGAGGAAGTATGGTGGAAGAAGTCGCGGACGTGGGCGGGTGGGCCAGCTGGTACTGATGGTGGTGGTGCATATGCTGGTTGTGACTAAAGCCCAATAGCACCTAAGGCAGGAGGTGTTGAGCCTGAGTCATCGTCTGGCTCAAGAGGGTCTGGAAGGCTCCCTTTGTGGGAGTAGGTAAACTGCTTTTAAAGCCGGAGCATCAGAAACAGGATTTGGCTTACATTGCCGAAACAGCCTCCAGCTCAATCGTCTACTCTTCTGAAGTTTCAAAAAATGCAAGCACTGAGTCATCAGTGCAGGCTCCTTGTCAGGAATAACACCTTTCCTTGTGTCCTTCACCCCCACTAAAAGTGAAGGATGCGGCAGCCCACACATCAGATTACTCCATGGAGCTCTTTTCACATACCATGCCTGGGTTATCATGTCAAATCCTGAATTCCACAGTCCAACATTAATCAGAGATGGAGTGCACTGATGCACAGCCACTGCTAGATAATTCTGCTGGTACATTCACCCAGAGCACTACATTTCCCTAGCAGTCTACTGAGCCAAAATGTGACCCTGATGAAACTCAGGTGCCCCTTCCTGCATACTACACCACCTTACACGGTGACACAGAGGAAGGTGCAGATGAAATTGAAGAGGAGGTGATGGATGACCCAGTTGTTGACCCGCATTGGCATCCAGTGGGGGAAAAGGGTGCCGCTGGCAATAGCTCAGAAGAGGAAAAGGATCCGCAGCAGGCATCAACATCTCAGCAGCGGTTATCTGGCAGTCCCATAGCAGTCCAAAAAGGTGTAAAAAAAAAGAGTTGCAGGACAACTTGTCCACACGGTAAAATTAGCACAGCGTGCAAGCCCCGAAAATTTAGACCATAGTAGGAACAGTCCAGTGTGGCACTTTTTTTACCCATTGATGAGGCAAAGGTTATCTGTAAGCAGTGCTGAAGGACCTATAGCCGAGGGAAAAATTGCATTTAATGAACATGCACTTGCAAGCGTGGACAGATTACAAAACCTACAAATCCAAACCCCCAGCACCTGGCGCACTCGGGCAAGTGCCGGCTCCCTGAGCAGGTGTGGGGGGGTGACTCGTGGGCGACGGCACTGGCACAGGGCTCCTCATAGTACAAAAAATTGTCTCTGACTGTGGGAGGTCCCACTCGCCGTCAGACACACCGGCGTACTATGAGGGGCCCCGTGCCAGTGCCGTCGCCCATGAGTCGGCCCCCCCTGTGACTTCTTCCGCATTTCCTGACAGTGACATTCAGCTTAGAGAGCACGATGACGTCACATCTGGCCGCCCTCTGCCTAAACAGTCCAAGTGCAGAGAGCTGCAACATGGCGACAATGAGGAGTCCAGAGTAGAGCAGTGCACAGTGAGGAGAGGCATTAAATTTTTTTTATGTTTGGAGCAATATATGGGGAGCATTATACACTGGAGAATTATATATGGGCCCAGCATACATTTGAGCATGAAAAATGTGGCACATCAGACACTGGAGCAGCATGCATGGGGCCCATCATATACTGGAGCATTCTAAATGGAGGACAGCAGACACTGGAGCAGCATTTACGGGGCCCATTATACACTGGATCATTAACCCCTTCACCCCCAAGGGTGGTTTGCACGTTAATGACCGGGCCAATTTTTACAATTCTGACCACTGTCTCTTTATGAGGTTATAACTCTGGAACGCTTCAACGGATCTTCGCGATTCTGAGATTGTTTTCTCGTGACATATTGTACTTCATGTTAGTGGTAAAATTTCTTCGATATACCTTGCGTTTATTTTTGAAAAAAACGCAAATATGGCGAAAATTTTAAAAATTTTGCAATTTTCAAACTTTGAATTTTTTTTCCCTTAAAACAGAGAAATATGTCACAAAAATAGTTAAGAAATAACATTTCCCACATGTCTACTTTACATCAGCACAATTTTGGAACCAAAATTTTTCTTTGTTAGGAAATTAGAAGGGTTAAAAGTTGACCAGTGATTTCTCATTTTTACAACAAAATTTACAAAGCCATTTTTTTAGCGACCACCTCACATTTGAAGTCACTTTGACGGTCTATATGGCAGAAAATACCCAAAAGTGACACCATTATAAAAACTGCACTCCTCAAGGTACTCAAAACTACATTCAAGAAGTTTATTAACCCTTCAGGTGCTTCACAGGAGCTGAAGCAACGTGGATGGAAAAAATTAATATTTAACTTTTTAGCCACAAAAATGATCTTTTACAAACTTTTTTTTATTTTCACAAGGGTAAAAGGAGAAAATGGACAGATAAAGTTGTTGTGCAATTTCTCCTGAGTACGCCAATACCCCATATGTGGGGGAAAACCACTGTTTGGGCACACGGCAGAGCTCGTAAGGGAAGGAGCGCCGTTTGACTTTTTCAAACTAAAATTGGCTGGAGTTGAGATTGGACACCATGTCGTGTTTGGAGAGCCCCTGATACGCCTAAACAGTGGAAACCCCCCACAAGTGACACCATTTTGGAAACTAGACCCCCTAAGGAACTTATCTAGATCTGTTGTGAGCACTTTGAACACCAAAGTGTTTCACAAAAGTTTATAATGCCTGGGTGTGAAAAAAAAAAAAAAACAATTTTCCACAAAAATGATTTTTTAGTCCCAAATTTTTGATTTTTCCCAAGGAAATTGGACCCCAAAACTTGTTGTCCAATTTGTCCTGAGTACGCTGATACCCCATATGTGGGGGGGGAAACTGTTTGGGCGCACGGCAGGGCTTGGAAAAGAAGCAGTAACGTTTTGGAATGCAAACATTGATGGGGGTCATGTTCCGTTTGTAGTGCCCCAGATGAGCCTAAACAGTGGAAACCCCCCACAAGTGACCCCATTTTGGAAGCTAGACCCCCTAAGGAACTTATCTAGATCTTTAGTGAGCAATTTGAACCCCCAAGTGCTTCACACAAGTTTATAATGCCCGGGCATGAAAATAAAAAATCCTATTTTTTTCCCACAAAAATTATATCTTAGTCACTAATTTTTATTTTCCCATAGGTAACAGGAGAAATTGGACCACAAAATTTGTTGTCCAATTTGTCCTGAGTACGCTGATACCCCATATGTGGGGGGGAACCACTGTTTGGGCGCATGGCAGAGCTCGGAATGGAAGGAGCACTATTTGACTTTTTCCAACCAAAATTGGCTGGAATTGAGATTGGACGCCATGTTGCATTTGGAGAGCCCCTGATGTGCCTAAACAGTGGAAACCCCCCACAAGTGACCCCATTTGGGAAACTAGACCCCCTAAGGAACTTATCTAGATCTTTGGTGAGCAATTTGAACCCCCAAGTGCTTCACACAAGTTTATAACGTAGAGCCGTAAAATTAAAAAATTATATTTTTTCCACAAAATTGATCTTTTCACCCCAATTTTTATTTTCCCAAGGGAAACAAGACTCCAAAAGTTACTGTGCAATTTGTCCTGAGTGCGCTGATACCCCATATGTGGGGGTAAACCACTGTTTGGGTGCATGGCAGAGTTTGGAAGGGAAGGAGCGCCGTTTGACTTTTTCAACGCAGAATTGGCTGGATGCGGTCTGGGGGGTCACCGCTTTTGGAAACCCCTGATGCCCTAAACATGGAAACCCCCCACAAAAACCCCTTTTTTGGGAAAATAGCCCCCACAAACTTTTTAGTTGTGGTAGCCTTTGCCCCCCGAGTGCTTCACAAATTTATAACTACAGCCTAAAAATAAAAAAACCCTTTTTTTTTTTTTTACAAAAATGATTTTTTTCCCCCCCAATATTTTATTTCACAAGGTAAAGGAAAAAATTGGCCCCCAAAAGTTGTTGCCCAAATTTTGTCCTGAGTACGCTGATACCCAATATGTGGAGAAAACTACGTATGGGCACACTCGGGGCTGGGAAAGGGGAAGTAGTCTTTTGGATTGCGACTTTGATGGAATGGTCGGGGGGCGCAGGGTCGCTTTTGGGAGAGCCCCTGAGCCCTAAACATGGAAACCCCCCCACAAGGCCCCCATTTTGGAAAAATAGACCCCAAAAGGAACTTACTAAAGTGGGGGTGAGCGCTAAAACCCCCAAGTACTTCACAGAAGTTTATAACTACAGCCGTAAAAAAAAAAAAAAATCTTTTTTTTTTACAAAAATGATTTGTCGCCCCCAGTTTTTTATTTCCCCAAGGGAAACGGGAAAAATAGGCCAAATTGCCAATAACTTTTGGGGTCCAGAGTATGCTAAACCCCCAAAGTGGGGAAAACACTGTTTGGGCGCATGGCAAGTCAGAATGAAAACACCATTTGACTTTTTCAACCAAATTGGCTGGAATTGAGATCAACGCCAGGGTCTTTTTCGAGACCCCTGATGTCCAAAAACAGCAAAACCCCCCAATTTCTAACCCAAAACCCTAACCCCAAAACCCCAAAAACCCCTATCCCAACCCAAACCAAAAACCAACCCCTAACACCCCAAATCTAACCCAACCCCAAATCCTAATGTTAGCCCCAAACCCCAAAACCCTAAAACAAACTTTAAAGCCCCAAAACCCTAACCCAACTTTAGCCGCAACCCAAACCCTAACGGAAAAGGGAAAAAAAAATACATTTTTTTAATTTTTTATTATTTTTCCCCTAACAAGGGGGTGATAAGGGGGTTTGATTTACTATTTATAGGGGGTTTTTGAGGCCGTCACCTAAAAAGAGCTTTTTATTGAAAAAAATAGTTTTTGCATCACCACATTTTGAGAGCTAAAATTTTTTTTGCATATTTTGGCCCCAGAGTCATGGGGGCTTATTTTTTGGGGGGACGATTGCTTTTTATTGTACCATTTATACCACGTGACTTTTTTTGATCGCTTTTTTTTTTCGATTTTTGGGAGGTTGAAGAACAAAAATCACAATTAAAAGAATTTTTTTTTGGGGAGGCTTTTTAACCTTTCGCGTTGGAAAAATGATAAACAGTTTTTTTCTTCGGCAGTACGATTATGGCGATACCCTTTTAAATCATTTTTTTGGGTTTTTGGGCGCTTTAAGAAAAAAACAATTTTATATAAAAAATCTTTTTTTGCCGCTTTAATCTGCGGCTATAACTTTTTTATTTTTTTGCTCATGAGCGTGTGATGGCTCGTTTTTTTTTCGGACAAGAAGCGTTTTTTCATTGACCCCTTTTATTTTTATCGGCTTTTTGACCGTGTTTTTCACTTTTTTTTTTTTTGGCGGATATGAAAACATTGATTTTTTTTCTTTGTTTTTTTTTTTTTTTTTTTAAGGGGGTTTACTAAAGGGGTTTCTAGGGGGCAGTTTTAAGGGGGGTGTTACGACGCGGGAATACCAAATATGTTACTTTTATTTTTTTTGTTTTTTTATTTACAAAAAAAAAGAATTTATTGGGAAAATTTTTTTTTTTTTTTATATTTTTTTTTTCACTTTTATTTTCTTTTTTTTCTTTTTTTACTTTGTCCCAGGGGGGGACAACACAGTATTTTATCAGATGCTGGGGTGACAGTGTGCACAGACCTGTCACACCCATCGCCTGGCACGCTGCAGGCTTCCCCAGCGCCTGCCCCCAGCAGCCTGAGGAAGCCGCCTCCCTGCAGGGCCCCCGGCGCCATCTTTGGGTCCGGGGACCTGGAGGGGGGACGGGCCCCGGGGAAAAGCGCGACACACGCGCCCGAGGGGGGCTCAGGGGGGCGCGCAGGGGGCCCCCGCCTCCGACCCCCCTTGCCCCGGGGAAACCCGATCTTTTTATCGCGGTGTCCAAGGGTTAAGGCCGGGGGCGGTCCGTGACCGCTCCTGACAACAGTCCACGGGTTCGCGGGGATAATCACTGACACCCTTCGGCGATCAGCGCCCCCCCCCCCGGGGGGCGCAGCATCGCCCATGACTACTATTTCCCTCCAGGGAATTAGGCCGGGTCACATGGACGGAATAGTAAAGTCGATGGCAGGAGGGTTAATAAGGGGGCCATTAAATAGGACCATATTTTGGGCCCATAACACACTGGGGCAACATCCCTGGGGGCCCAACAAAGTGGACATTCTAAATGGGGCAGATCAACACTGGACTCATCCAGGGCCCCTCCTTAAATGAAGCATTGTAAATGGGGGACAGCATGCACTGGGGGCGCATTACGGGGGCCCATTATAACGATCTTATAATGGGGGCCCCTTAATATGGACCATAATTTTGGGCCCATAAACACTGAGCACATCCCTGGGGGCCCAAATAATACAGGAGCATTCAAAAAGGGGGGAAAAAAGACACGGACACATTTTCGGGCCTTTTAAAAGTTGATCAAAAAAAAGGGGCCCATGATAAAGAGCATTTTTTGGCCCAAAAGACATGGAGCATCATCCGGGGCCCAACAATACTGGGGCTTTTTTAAAGGGGGGCAGCAACCTGGAGCACATTTATGGGGCCCCAAAAACACGGATCATTAAAAAATGGGGCCCAGATATTTGGGGGCATTATAGGCCCATAACACACTGGAGCACATCCTGGGGGCCCCAAAAAACTGGGGCATTGTAAATTGGTAACAACACTAGCAGCAACCATGGGGCCATCAAACGAACAATTGCATTGGGGGACAGCATACACTGGAGCACATTTAAAGGGTCCATTTTACCTGGATCATTTAATGGGGACCATTAATAGGCCCATGATTTTGGCACATAAGACACGGACTCATCCATGGGGGCCCAAAAAATCGAGATTTTAAAAGGGGAAAAACAGACACGGACCATTTACGGGGCCCCTATTCACTGGATCATTAATAAAGGGCCCATTTTAAATGGCCATGATTTTTTCCCATAAAACAATGGACATCTCCATGGGGGGCCCAACATAAACGGATTTTTCAAAAGGTCAGATCAGGACTGGAGCTGCATCCATGGGGCCCAATTTAAATGGGCATTGAAATGGGACATCAACACTGGACAGCATTTACGGGGGGCCTTATACATTGGATCATTAATAATGGGGCACATTAATAATTTCCAGATTTTTTGGGGGGGGGGGGGCCCCTAACATACTGGACATCACCATGGGGGCCCAACATATACTTGAGCATTCCAAATGGGGACAGCAAAACCCCCTGGGCACATTTACGGGGGGGCCCAACACTGGACATTACTAATGGGGGCCAATAAATGGCCAGATTTTGCCCATAAACACTGGAGCATCATCCCTGGGGCCCAAATAAAACGGACATTCAAAAGGGGGAAAGCAGCACGGAGCAGCATTTAAAGGCCCATTTAAAACTGGGCATTTAAAATGGGGGCCCTTAAAATGACCATGATTTTGGCCCATAAAACAATGGAGCTCATCCAGGGGGCCCCAAAAAACTGGATTATTCTTTGGGGGCAACGAGATGGAGCTGCATCCATGGGGGCCCCCATATACTGGAGCTTTTTTAAATGAGGGACATAAACACGAGCAGCATTTACGGGGTCCATTAAAACAAGGATCATTTAAAAATGGGGCAATTATATAAATTTCCAGATTTTGGCCCCCTAAAATACTGGAGCATCACCATGGGGGCCCCAAAAAACTGGGGCATTCCAAATGGGGACAGCAAGCACTGGAGCACATTTACGGGCCCATTTTAAAACTGATCATTAATAATGGGGCCCATTATATTGGAACCCAAAAAATTTGGGCCCCTAAAAAACACGACATCCCTCCAGGGGCCCAAATAATCAGGGGCATTTAAAAAAGGGGGGAAAACAACCTGGGGCAGCTTTACAGGGCCCCTAATACACGGGTCATAAATAATGGGGCCCATTTTTTATGGGCCATGTTTGGCCGAAAACATAGGAGCATCATCCGGTCCCAACATATACGGGGCATTCTAAAGGGGGAGATCGACATGGGCAGCAACCCTGGGCCCATCATAACGAAGCATTGTAAAGGGGGACAGCATACACGGGAGCCAAAACGGGGCCCTTTTTAACACGGGATCTTTTAAAAGGGGGCCCATTAAATTAGGACCATGATTTTGGCCCATAAGACACGGAGCACACCAGGGACATATATGCGGAGAATATAGGGGTTAATTTTTTAAAGGGGCCATATAAGTAGGACATCATATGGGGCACTTATGGGGCCCATTTTTTATGGAGCATTATATGGAGCCCATTTTGTAGGGGCAATATATGGGGGCCCTTATTTGTATGGGCCATTGGGGGCCATAAATACAATGAAGGAGTATACTTGGCATTTTTTTAGCTATTGTGATTTTTAAAATAATATCAGTCATGTCATTTAAAAAGGAAGTATTTTCATTGACGATACCTATATTTCTGTCCTAACAGAGCATGAAATTGGGTTGTGTTAAAGGGGTCCACTGACACTCTTTGGGCCCGGGGACACAAAAACCGGAGCCACCCTCCCTGCCCCCACAGTTTAGCCAAATAACCCCCATTTTTCAAAGCAAACTATTATATAAAGTTTTTAAAGTTCCCAAAGCTTAAGTAAAAGAATTTTATGTTTGGCATTGAAAGGCACGTAGGGGTTTACGTCTTCCACCCATGGCGACTTGTTTCCCCCCATTGATTTAATTGGGGTTTGGGGTTTTAGTCTCCCTTTTGACTTTTCCCAAGGGGGCCTTTTTCGTTTGACCCGACTTTTGAAAAGTGGGGGTTTCATAAAACCCCCACTCGCCCCAAAAAAAAAGGGAAAGTCGCTCACTCTTGTTATAATATTCAGACCCTTTGCTCAACACCACTTTATTCCATGCGTAATTTCCTTTTGACCCTCCTTAAGGGTTTCTACCCTTCTTTGGAGTCCAGCGGTTTTTAATTAAACTGATAGGACTGTTTTGAAAAGGGCACACACCGCTAATAAGCTCACACTCACATGCATGTCAACCCAAAAATGAAAACAAGGTAAAGGAACTGCCAAAGGGGGCCAGAAAATAATTATGCAAGGCACAGATCGGCCATGGTTACAAAAGTGCAAAATTTCCTAAGACACAGTGGCCTCCATAATCCTTTAAAAGGAAAATTTTTGGGAAACCCCCAAAGTCTTTCCTAACCTGGCCAAGAGAAAGGAAAAAATCCCCCACAAAGCAATTTTCACTGCACCCCCACCTCGGGGGCCTTTTTGGCAAGTGGCCCCATGAACTTTTCCTCATGCCAACACACAAAACCCCCATAGAGTTTGCTAAAAAAACCATAAGGACTCCCAGACTATAGAAAAAGATTCTCTGGTTTGATAGAATTGTGGAAAAAAACAGGCACTGCTCACACCTGCCCAAACAATCCCAAACAGTAAAACTGGGGGCAGCATCATCTATGGGGGTTTTTTTCACTGCACGGACAATGACTTTGTAATGAATAAACATAATGCGGCAAGTACACGATATCCGGGAGAAAACCTCTTCAAAGTGCCGGGACCTCAGACTTGGCCAAGGTTCCCCTTTCCAACAAGAAAATGACCCTAAGAACCAGCAAAATAACAAAGAGGCTTTCAGAACAACATGTAACCATTCTTAAACAGCCGGCCAGCCCGGGACCTAAACCCAATTGCCATCCGGGAGAGACCTTTAAAAATAGATGTAAACCAACGTTCACCATCCAACCTAGGAACTGGAGAGGATCTGCAAGGAAGAATCAAGGACCCCAAATCCAGGATAAAAACTTGTTGCTCATTCCAAAGAAACTCAGGGATGATAACTCAAAAGGGAGCTCTACTCAATACTACAAAGGGCCCTGAAACTAGACCAGTGATATTTCAGTTTTTTTTTTTAAAAATTTTGAAAAAATTTTTCCCCTTTTCTTTTTTTTTTTCATAAAGATATGGTCAGAGATACTTAAAGAAAAAAATGCCTTTTTTTGAATTTACCAAATGCTGCAATGTAGCAAAGGGTAAAAATGAAAGGGGTCGGAACTTTCCCCCCCAGTATATGTCACCATACGGTAAAAATTAAGAACCACGCACATTTTTTTTAAAAATTTCTTCTCACATTCTGACAGCCATTCCCCTTTCCCGGTTTATTTTAATTCCAACCAAGTACATCTCATTCTGCTTAATGTGCTCTGATTATGTCTCCTGAACCCAAAAATTATTTAAAGAAGGAAAATATTAAAAAAAAATGCTGTGGTTTTTCACAACCTCTTGCAATAGGGCAAGCTGGGTGGCAAAACAAGGCTATAATATCCCCGAAGTATTAGAATGAAAAAAAAAACTTTTTTAAAAATCCAAAGTGTTTTTTGTGTTATGTTAAAGGTAGCTGAGGGGGCAGGGAAAAAAGGGAAAAACACCAGAGCTTTTTGGAATCTATGAATTGCATACCCCGACTAACCACCGCAACTAAGGCAGCCGTGGGGGCGTTCCTCGTTGGTCCCAACGCCTCGCCGCCTGAGAAACTAACTACACCAAAGATAAAAAAAAAGCTATCTGCCCCGGAGCAGAACCCCAAAGATATAGAAATCCCCAAACATTAAAGGCGGTTTGACAAAGGAAATACTGGCACAGAAAAAAATAGTAGAGCAAAGCGGGGGCCCAAACATCTAAATAGAAAAGGACAAAGGGTCTTACGCAATCTCAAAAAAACCCTGAAAAAACACCAACTCTACAATTCAAAATAAAACCTGGATCAAAACCCCTCCCCAAAACCAAATTAGTTCTCTGGTTAAAAAAATCAAAAACAGCCACGAAAAAAAACTGAAAAAGCAAAAGACAAAACACAGGGGCTGGACAAAACTGAAGGGCAAAAGCCCCCGGGGGGGACCCTGAAGGCCCCCACAAAGTGCAGGACAAAATGCAAAAATTAGTAAAAACACAAAAAAAAAAATTTTCTATCTGTAGCGGGAATCAGACACGACACAGCAGGCACAAGGGGAAAAGGAAAGAAGGATTCAGACCAAACAATTTTCACCGGGAACCCTATGGAAAATGACTCCCTTATAAAACCAATCAGTAAAACCGTTCCCATCCCCCAATCCTCATATTTCCGCTTTTAACCACCAAAGGGGGGCCCCTGCTCAAACTCTTTAAAAACATACCCCCCCTTGAGGGGGGGTCACCGAACCCTCATTTTACAAACCCGGTCGGCAGATGATTCTATGTACGGGACGGATAATCTCCACATGATGTCCAAGCAAAAACCCAAGAATTGCTTCCTGACCAACCTCCCATTTAACCAAAAACGGAGTCTTGTCTAGAAAACGAGAATCTAAATTTCTAAAACCACATCCCCAATTCCCCAACCAAAACGGGCAGGGGGCACAGCACAGGAACCACTGGCTCAACAAAACTCTTCAACAAGGACTTGGAACACTTTAGGGATTTTAAAATTCCCCCGGGAAAAAGCAAACAAAAAAACAAAATTTAAATAATCCCATGATCTTAAAAAGGTCCAATGAACCCTAGGCAAAATTTTTAGGAGATGCACCTCATAGGAATATTCTTTGAGGACAACCAGACCAAGCCCCCCACTTTAAACCGGGGACCATCAGTCCATGCCTTTAGAAAACCCCGGGGGCCTTCCCTAAAGAGGGACAACCTCTCCACTACCGGTCCCAAATCTGCTGCATACGCTCAACAACAAGTCAACCCGACAACAGAACCTCCGTCTGTCCGAAAAAATCGGGGGTAAAACCCCAAATTCAAAAAACGGAGCCCACAAAGGGCAGAGCACCCCTATTATTAAGACAAACCACCAAGGGCAAAAAAGAACCCTTCACCTATCCGACACAAAAAACTTGATAAGCCCCCAATGTCTGGTTTGTTCTCTCATTTTGCCCATGGTCGAGGATGAAATGCCGGGGGAGAAAGAAAAATGAACACCCTTTAGAACAAAAGTCCCCAAAACGGGAAACAAACTGGACCCCTGCAACAAAAAACCCAAAGCCGTGAACAACCACGTCGAAGGAACAACGGCACCAATTCAGAGGAGGAAGGCAACTTGGGAAATGGCACAAGATGATCATTTTGGAAAACCTATCACAAATTACCCAGATGGGGTCATCCGGGAAAACGGAAATCAAGAAATCCATAAATAGGGGGCCAGGCCCTTTTGGGCACAGGAAAGGGGCAAAACAAACCACTAGAGCGAGAGCAAGGTTTGGAGGGGAAAAGCAAGTCCCCAGGACTGCAAAAATTTCCCTGACATCGCGAGAAAAGGTAAAACCAAAAGGACGCAACCAAGCCCCCGGTACCAAAATTCCGGATGCCCACCAATGGGGAACAATAAATCCGACATCACACCTTTTTCCTTGGTCCGGACAAACAATTTTCCAACGGGGCACGCTCGGCCTATCCCCGACACCCCCCCCGAGAAGCCAAATTGGGGCGAGATCGCGAAAGAACACCCCCCTTCAAAATAACAGGGGGACAATAGTCAGGAGAGCCGAAAGGAAACTCCCGAGAGGGCATCCGCCTTAACTTTCTTATGACGGGAAAAAGGGAAAACCCACAAAATTAAAACGTTGAAAAAACAAGGCCCACCTGGCCTTCAAATTGATCGCTTGGCAATTCCAGATAACCAGATTCTTATGGCCCGTAAGGACCACCACCTGATTTTTTGGCTCCCCCAGAAAATGCCCCTCCACTCTTAAAAAAGCCCACTTCAGGGCCAATAACCCCGATTACCCCTCAAATTACTTTCGTAGGGAAAATTTTCGAGAAAAAAGGCACAAGGGTTCTTTTTGAGGTCCCCGGATCTTTTTTGGGGCAAAAAAGGCACCTGCCCCATTTCGAGGGATCAAACCCCCACCTAAAGGCAGGAAACATTACTGCCGTAGAACAACAGAATGAATCTCTGCTTAAGTTTCCGAAACGCGAACTGCCCCCGAGGGCCCAAATTCCCCCCAAAACAGAACCCTTTCGGCAAATCATTTTTTGGTTTAACAATAACCAGAAATTAAACCCAAAAATTTACGAAAAAAAATTGGGGAAAAACCCAAAAATCTCTGAAAGCCTTTAAAGAAATAGGGGGGACCCAATCACAGAGCCTGAACCTTTACCGGGGCCAATTCAATAACAATGGGACAAAAAGAAAACCCAGAAATGAGACTTTTGGGACCCAAAAAAACATTTGATCCCCTTTACATACAGACTTCTCCCTCAAAATCTGGAATACAGGGTTTGAAAAAGTTTCACAAATCCCAGCATTAGAAAAAATCAAAATATCACCCAAAAAAACAATCAAAACTTGTCCCAAAAACCCTGAAAAACATTTATGAAGGCGGAAGACGGGAAGAGCTTAGTGACCCCAAAAGGGGATCACAAGGACCAAAAACCCTTCAGGGGTTAAATCCGTCTTCCATTCATCCCCGGCTTTAAAGCGAATAAGGGTTTTAAAGCCCCCCAGGTCAAGCTTTTTTTAAACCAGTACGTTTTTTTCCCCGGAAAAAAAAGGGCAAAAACAAGGGGAACGGTATTGATAATTCACATAATATTGTTCAAGAACAAATCAATACACGGCCTTAAAAAACCACTTTTTTTGGCCACAAAGAAAAAACCCCGGAACCAAGGGTAAAGGGGGTCTGATATGCCCCTTTTTCCCAATGACCCTTTGATAAAGACCGCATAGCGCAGTTCAGGTCAACAATTAAAAAGGGCGACCTTTGGGGAATTTACACCTGGCACTAATTAAATAGCGCAGTCATCTCCTAGGGGGGGAAAGGATGAAATTTTTTATTTTCGCTAAACACATCAGAAAAAACAAACAAAAGTCGGAACATCCTCAGCCGGGGGGGAGGCCCAAAAAAACAGGAGTGGGGTTTTAACCATTGGACCCCAACGGGTTACAGACACAGTTTTCCAACCCAAAACGGATTATGAACGAAACCAAGGGAAACCCCCATATAATGCATCAGATTATATAGAACCAAAAAATTGCAGCACCCGGTATCATTTAAAACCCCATTTTACCAAAAAACGGGGTTTATTCCCCCCAAAGGGGGAGAAAGATCCCCGTAAAGGAATAGACTTCTGAGGGGGATCAAGGGAAACCACAATTTTAGCAAAAACATAATCCAACATTAATACGCCCAGAACACAAAAACCAGCAGAAAATGAGGACAAAGCAAAACAGAGTGACAGTTAAAAAAAACTTAGTCTGAACACAACCCCAAACAACTGAGCGTGCAAAACGTCTTCCCCCTAGGGGGAACGAAATAGCAAGGGGGGCATCACCACAGTGAAACTAACCCATTGCCTTTCGAAAATCAGACCTGTGCCCCAGACCCACCCATCACACTGCAGGGCTCAGCAGCTGGCTCCAAGGCAACACCACCCCGCATATTTTTCTCCGCTCACGAAAACGCTGTAATTTAAAACGCAAATAAAAGAACATGAGACCAGGGGGGACAGGGAACCCCCCATAACATCCTTTAATTATCCACAGACCCTTCCAAAAAGGGGCCGCCAAAGCGTCGTCATCCATTTGGTCGGGGACTGCCCCCCAAGGGAAAACCTGAAAAAGTAAACCACGTCATAAAGCCCCTTTTTTAAATGCCAACAAGGTTTTTTCAGCTTGACAGTAAACATGGGCCACGAACAATAACCCCAAAGCCAAAAAAAATGCATCAACATCACTCAAAACAGATCCCCAGGTATCAGGGAAAAACCCCAATCCTGGGGACGCCGCGCAGGGAAGAGATAAAAATTTTGAACCTGCTGCGCTGCGTTTCCTGAGGACTTAATTTTAAGGGGAAAAACAATTTCAATTATTTTTGAAATTCTGAAACTTAGCCGACCCCAAAAAAAATCGGGAGGGGTCCAAAGGTTTCCACAAAGGCAACCTAGCAAGATAGCAGCAATACTCTGAACCCCAGTGGAAGCGACCACACGGGGCCCGACAACTGGGCAAAATCCCTTGGGGGAAAAGACCCCCCAGCACCCAAGATCAGAGGGAAAAAAAAAAAAAAAAAAAGCAACAAAAAGAAAAATTCTCTGACAACTTTTTCTTCCTTCAAAAAATTTTTTCCCCTTTTGTAGTACCAAACAATTTTTTATGGCCGGGATACTGTTTGTTACGGTAGCTGGGGGTGCAGGGGAAAAAAGGAAATACACCAAGCATTTGGGAACTATAATTTGGGACCCTGACTAACCCCCGCAACTAAGGCAGCCGTGGGCGTTTTCCTTTCTTGGCCTAACGCCTCGTCACAGCCTAGAAAATAACTACACCCAAAAGATGAAATAGGAAAGCATCTGCCCCGGGGAAAAACCCCAAAGAAAAAAACCCCCAAACAGTAATGGCGGTTAGACAAGAGAAATACGCACAGAAAAAAATAGATGAGCAAAAGCTGGGGGCCCCAAAAATCTAAAAAGAAAAGGACAAAAGGGGACTTACTGCAACTCAGAAACCCTGAAAAAAACACCAACTCTACTAATTTCAAAAACCCTGGATCCCTACCTCTACCACCCAAATTAGTTCTCTGTGTAAAAAAACAAAACACAGCCCAAAAAAAAACTGGAAAAGCAAAATACAAAACACAGGGCTGACCCAAACGAGAGGGCAAAAGCCCCCGGGGGGCCCTAAGGCCCCCCAGAAGGCGGACCAAAAAGAAAAAATAGTAAAAAAAAAATAAGAAATTGCTTATCTGATAGCAGGATGCAGACACGACACAGCCCACAAGGGAAAAATGGGAAAGAAGGATTCAAGACCCAAAAAATTACACCCCAACCCTGAGGGAAAAAAGACTCCCTTAATAAAACCCCAAACAGCAAACCCGATTCCCAGTCCTACAACCCACAGTCCCTTGAACCACCAGAGGGGCCCTTCTCAGAACTCTCCAAACCCTTCACAAAAGTTATGATTGGTAGCTAGGAGGCACAAAAACGGCAATACACCAGAAGGGTTTGGGAAACTACGGATTGCAGTACCCTACTAACCACCCCAACTAAAGGGAGTCTGGGCTTCCTAAGTTTTGGGCCCCAGACCCCGGCAAGCCCGAGATTAAATACCCTAAAATAAAAAGGAAAGCATCTCCCCGAGCAGATCCCCAAAGAAATAGAAGCCCCCCCAAAAATGTAATGGCGGGGAACAAAGGAAATACAGACACAGACAGAAAAAAGTATGAGCAAACGTTGGGGCCCAATCTACCTGGACAGAAAAGGGTAGGGAAAAACACTTATGCAAAACCAAAAAAACCCTAAAAAATACCAACTCTACAATTGCAAAAAACCTGAATAAACGACCCTACCCTAAATTAGTTCTCTGGGGTCACAAAACTAACCGCAGCCACTGAAAAAACGGAAAAGGCAAAAAAAACAAATAACATTGGCTCAATAAACGAGAGGACCAAACCCCCCGGGGGGGACCTGGGGACCTCCACAAAGTGCAGGGAACAAAGCAAAAAGCAAACACAAAAAAAAAAGCAGAAAATATCAAACTGATAGCAAAGATGCAGGAAGACCAGCAAGCCCCCAAGTAAACCAGGAACCACTTTTGAACAAGAACAATTGTACCGAAACCCCATGTGGGAGGAACCCCCCTTATATAAACCTCTGTAACCCCCGATTCCCAAATCCCCATTGAATGTTCAGTACTTTTTGAAACCCACCGAGGGGCTTCTGCTCAAAAATCATTCTAACCATCCCCCACAAAGGTTTTGAAAAGAAAAGTTGGGTGAGGAAAAGAAGGGCTCAATTCGGCTTTACTAGCAAAGGGAACAGGAGGTCATTTGCCTCCCCCTTTAAAAAATTTAAAAACGGGTGCCTTACAAAAGGGGGCAAGCAGCAACAAAGGGACAACAAAGCTACAGACCGGCAAGGGCGAAAAACTCTCCACTGCCGGGAGACCGTCAACTTATCGAATTCCCCACAACCACAGGGACATCAAGTACCAAAAAGGGAATGCAAAAGGCAGCGGGGGGAATGCAGGAAGAACAGTTTTGTAACAGGCTCCTAAGGGAAGGGCTCAAGTCAGTAAAACAAAAAAACCTTTCTCAAGAAAGTAAAGGAGACCAGGGTGAATTTTGCCAAAAATCAAAGGGGTTGGGTCATAGATACTGGTTTTTTCTAATGTTTCTCTAGAGTGTAATTTTCAGCTTGCCCAACACCTTGTCATCTAATGTTTTGATAGAAACCGGAGAGGCATACAAGCCACAGTGTCTTGCCCCACTGTGAAATTTTGTGGAGATCGTAGATCGGGGGTTCTTCAGCAAGGCGAATTGGCAATTAATCTTTTGCGAAGACACTATGAAGTCCATACAAGGTTACCTTGAAAAATAGTTATTTTCCTTTTGCTCCGGGCAATGTTTCCCCCAACCCGAGGACCGGTTTTTCCAAATTTCCCCCAAAAACCGCCACACCGCCACCACACCAGCCGGTAAATTTTGAAATTTTAAGTTTCATCATTTCCCCACAATTTGGAGGGTAAGGGGCGTACGTACATAA
>JARQOD010000001.1:72117545-72253041 GCA_033576555.1 Oophaga sylvatica | reverse complement strand
CATTTTCCCCTTTTTACCCTTGTGAAAATAAAAAAAAAGTTTGAAAAAGATATTTTTTGGCTAAAAAGTTAATATTAATTTTTTCCATCCACTTGCTTCAGCTCCTTAAGCCCCTGAAGGGTTAAATAAACTTCTTGAATGATTTTGAGTCCCTTTAGGGTGCATTTTTTTAAAATGGTGTCATTTTTGGGTTTTTTTTTCCATATAGACCGTCAAGTGACTTAAAAGTGAGGGGTCCCTAAAAAATGGCTTTGTAAATTTTTTGTTGAAAAAATGAGAAATCAGGGTAAATTTTTAACCCTTCAAATTTTCCTAAAAAAGAAAAAATTTGGTTCCAAATTGTGCTTTTTAAAGAAAACATGTGGGAAATGTTTTTTCTTAAAATTTTTGGAAAATTTTTCCCTTTTTTTTTAAAGGGGAAAAAAAATTCAAAGTTTGAAAATTGAAAATTTTAAAAAAAATTTTTCGCCTATTTGCTTTTTTTTTCAAAAATAAACCAAAGGGAATCGAAGAAATTTTAAAACCAAAAACATAAATACTATGCAGGGAAAAAAAATTCAAAAATCGCAAAGACCGTTGAAGCTTTCCCAAGTTAAAAAACCATAAAGAGACAGGGGCAGAATTGAAAAAAATTGGCCGGTCTTTAAAATGCAAACCCCCTTGGGGGGGAGGGGTTAATAAACCGTGAAATGGGCCCCGTAAAGCGCCCCATTTTGCTGTCCTCCATTTAAAATGCTCAGTAATGGGGGCCCCATGCTGCTGCTCTCGATGTCAATTTTTCATGCTCAAATGTTGCGGGGCCCCCATATATAATTCCCCGTGTAAATGTCCCCAATTTTGCTCCAAACATAAAAAAAATTTATGCCCCTTTCCCCACTTTTCATGCTTACTTGGACCTATTGTCGCCTGTGCAGCTTCTGCACTTGGGTGTTTAGGCAGGGGGGCCAGATTGACGTATCGTGCCTCTAAGCTGATGTCACTGCAGGAAAAACGGGAAAACACGGGGGGGGGCCCACTCGGGGGGACGGCACTGGCACGGGGCCCCCATATACCCGGTTGTCTGCGGGAGTGGGGCTCCCACATTGGACATTTTTTTGTTTAGGGCCCCCGCCCGTGCCGCGCCAAAGAGTCAACCCCCCCCCCCACCGTCGGGAGCCCGGGCCCTTTCCCGAGTGCGCCGGTGCTGGGGGGTTTGGATTTTTAGGGGTTTTTATCTTCCACGCTTGCAAGGATGTTCATAAATGCAATTTTTTTTCCCCGGCTTAGGTCCCCTTTAGCACTGCTTTCGAACCTTTTTTCCTCATCAAAGGGTAAAAAAAGTGCCACCTTGGGTGTTCCTACTATGGTCTAAAAATTTTTGGGCTTGCCGCTGTGCTAATTTTACCCTGTGGGGCAAGTTGTCCCGCAAATCTTTTTTTTTTCACCCTTTTTGATGCTTTTGGGCTGCCAATAACCGTCTGGATGTTGATGCCTCTGGGATCCTTTCCTCTTCGAATATTGCACGGCACCCCCCTTCCCCCAGGATGCCCAAAGGGGTCAACAACTGGGTCATCCATCACTCCTCCCTTTAAAATTTTTTTGCACCTTCCCCTGTGTCACCCGGGAAGGTGGTGTAGTATGCAGGAAGGGGCATGATTTCCAGGGTCAATTTTGGCTCAGTTGACTGCTGGGAAAAATGTTGTGGGGGTTTGTTACCACAAATTATCTAGCAGGGTGGCTCAGTGACCCATCTCGTTAAGTTTGGGGAAAATTCAGGATTTGAAGAAAAACCCAGGCATTTATTAAAAAGGCTCCTGGAGTATCTGATGTGTGGGCGCCGACTTCCTTTTGTGGGGGTGAAGGACCGGGAAAAGGTGTTATTCCTAAAAAGGAGCTGCATGTGACTCAGTGCTTGCATTTTTTGAAACTTCGAAGAGTAACGTTTGAGTGGGGTGTTTGGGCAATGTAAGCCAACCCCTGTTTTGATGTCGCTTTAAAAGCAGTTTACCCACTCCCACAAAGGGAGCCTTTCCGCCCCCTTTACCAGACGATGACTCAGGTAAACCTCCCGCCTTGGGGCTATGGGGTTTTGTCAAACCAGATATGCACCCCCACCCCAGTACCCGTGGCCCACCCCCCCCGTCGGACTTTTCCCCATCTTCCTCATGTTTTTTAAAATGTATCAAAATACGAGCAATATTGGTACTGTTTTTAGAAACGTGCAGCTGTATAAGTGTTTGGGGGGATTTTAAATCCCCTAAAATTTTCCGAGTAACAAACAGAGGTTTACGGCTCATTTTGGATTAAAAAAATATAAAAAGCTGCCAAAAGGGGATAAATCTAAGATAACAGGTGATATGTTTGGGTAAATTGTAATACCATTTAGATTTCGGGGGTAACACACGACGCTCACAGGCCAGTTTGATTACACAAGAAAATTTTAAAAAATAGAAAAAGGGTATGATTACAACGTACAGCTGTATAAGTTTGGGGTAATTTTTTAAAAACCCGATATATTCCGGGAACGACAAAAATTGGGCCGTATTGATTAAAAACCCAATAAAAAGCTGAAAAAGGGTACTGTTCCCGATAGCGGTATATTGTAAGTGAAAATTTTCAAAATATTTTCGGGTTTTAGGCATGAGCTCTCGACTCATCTAGATTGCACAACAATATAATAAAAAAAAAAGGGGTACTGTATCGCATTGCCGGGTTTTTTTGTATAGAATAGTGTTAAAAAAAAAACTCGATATATTTGGGGCAGCCACTGACTTTCCGGCCGTTTTATTACAAATAATCTAAAAAAGAAAGAGGGGTACGTTCACCGAACAAGGGGATATTACAGTCATGGGCCAAAAAATTTTGAGAATGACACAAAATTTATTTTCACATGTCTGTGCCCTTGGTTTTTATTGTGTTTACAGATGTTTTTTCACGACAGAAATATAATAATTTCAAACATAAAGTAACAAAAGTTTTTTTTTTACAGTTTGAATGAGTTAATGCAGCAAGTCAAAATTTCGTGTTGCCCCCCTTTTTTTCGGGCCTCGCAAATTTTCCTGGGATGTTAAACAATTTGGCAAATTGATGCAGCGTCCATTCTTGCCAATCAATTCTTATTTTTCAGAATTTTGGTTTTTGTTTTTCCCCCGTCTCTTGATGATTGACCCAAAAATTTCAATGGGATTAAGATCTGGGGAGTTTCCCCGGCCTGGGCCCCAAATCCTATGTTTTTATCCCTGAGCCATTTTTATCACCCCTTTTTTTTATGGGAAGGTGGCCATCATGCTGGAAAAGGGATTGTTGATCCCAAACGTTTGGGGGGTTGGAAAGTTGTCTTTGGGGGACATTTTGGGACCATTCTTTATTCAGGCTGTGTTTTTAGGCAAGTGTGGAGAGCGATTCCTTGCTAAAGAACCCCACACATGAATGGTTTCAGGATGTTAAACAGTTGGCAGAGAAAGAGGGGGTTTTAGCGTCCCCTTGTCTTCTCCGAATAAAGGCGTTTTCCTGTGTCCCAAACAATCAAAAAGGGGATTCACGGAAAAATAACTTTACCCCGTCCTAGCAGTTACTGCCTGTCCCTTTTTGCACAATAAGTCTGTCCTGATTTTTTTTTTTGGGAGAAGTGGCTTCTTTGCTGCCCCCCTTGGACACCCCTTGCCCCAAGAGTCTCCCCCCTCAGTGGTGCGATTTTACTAACCCCTCCCTGCGCCTTTCCTGAGAAACCCAAAAAATGTGGTACCCCGACCCCGGCAAAACACTTTTTAAGAGGGCCCGGGTTGGGGGGGGTTTTTTGGGGGCCCCCCAACCCTTTTTTTTGGAAAAAGGGGGAAACCCCTTTTCCCCCTTAAAGTTTTTGTTGTTGCGAAGATTGTTAAATAGGTGCTTTTTCTACTGCGATCCCTTCCCCCGTTGGGCCCCCATTTTTGTGCATTGCTTTAAAAAAATGCTTTTTGTTTCTTTAGAAAAAAACCGGGGGTTTAAAAACAGAAGAAAAAAAATTTGATGCCAAGCACCACCTCCTTTTAAAGTGTCCAGGGGGGTCTTCTATTAATCATGACAGATTTTTCCACCCATTCCTCATAACACCCACACCTGTGTTAAGGGGCAATCACTGAAAAAGGGTTTTAGTGGTTTTTTAAGGCAGGGCTGCAATGTTTTAAAAAATGTGTTTTGGGGGTTTAAATTCTTTTTTCCCCCCAAAATTTATTGACTTTGCAAGTTTTTGCGTTAAGCTGATCACTTTTTAAAACATTCGGGGTATAAAAAAATTTTTAATTAGAAAAAGGATGCATTGACTTTGAAAAAAATTAATATTTTTTTCCCTTTCCCCAAATTTTTTTTTGGGCCCAAAAGTTTTATAGAAAAAATTTTTTCAAAACCCCTTTTTTAAAATTTTTCAGGGGCAGACGTTACGGGCTTGAATGGATTAAAAAAAAATTATAAAAAAAAAAAGGGGTAGTATAAGCAAAATTCCCGGGAAAATTTAAACGGAATAGTGAAAATATTCAAACCCCCATAATATTTTCAGGAGGCAGACACTGCTCTTGGGGTCTTTTGGATTAAAAAGATATAAAAAAAAAAAAAGGGGGGTACTATTCAGCGGGCCCCTTGATAAAGTTGGGGGGAAAAAATTTCTAAATTTCGGTTTATTTCAGGAAAACCCCACTGACGCTCTAGCTCAGTTTGTTTTAAAAAAAATATAAAAAGGTATTTTCACCAGAAAAAAGGGGTTTTTTATGTATAGTGAAAAATTAAAAATCTATTTTTAAAAATTTTCGGGGCGGGATATAAAGCAAAAGGCTCAGTAGGGTTAAAAAAAATTAAAAAGTTTGGGGGGGGAAAAGGGGGGGGGGGGGGCCGCCCAAATAGGGAGGTAAAAAAAAAGGGATTTGTTGGGTTTTTTAAAAATGGTTTAAAAGCAGCGCAAAGGGTTTAAAAGGGAAAAGTAGGGAAGGGGGGCCCAAAAAAGGGGATTTTAAAAACCGAAAAGGTAGTATAGTAAAAATTTTTTAAAATTTTGTTATATTTCAGGGGGCGTGCTAAAAGGCTCAGTATTTTTTTACCCCAGAATTTAAAAAATCTGCAAGAAAAACACAATGGGGGGAAATTTTCCCCAGGTTAAAATGGGCACTTAGAGTGGGGGTGGAGGGGGACTTTAGGGCAAAAAGGGGGTTACTGATAAATTACGTGGATACAGGTAGGGGCTTTAAAAATTCCAAAAATTTTTTGGGGAGTGCCAGGGGGGGTTTTAAAAGGGGTTCATTTTGGAACACAAAAATTTTATAAAAAAAACGGGGTACTGTACCCAAAATTTCCAAAAATTTTTGGGAAAAAATATTTTTAAATTCCGTTATATTTCAGGGGTTTGACTCTGCGCCCCAGGCTCATGTTTGTTTTTTTTTAGAATGAATTTGAGAGAACCCCCCTCTGGGGGTTTTCAAAGGGTTTAAAAACCCCATTCAAGGGGGATTGGAAAGGGGGAAATTCACGGACTTCTATAAAATTTTTTTTCCCCCCCCGGGGGGGTTTCCCGGTTTTAAATTGTTCTTTTTAAAAAACGGTTTCCGGTTTTCATTTGGAAGTTGCTGATTTTCCTCTTTCCCTCTCTGATAAGTTTTTTCTTTTTTTTGTTTTTGTGTTTCCCCTTTTGCTTTTTCTCTGCTTTTTGTTTTTTTCGGTAGCGGGAGGCAGGAAAAAAGGGGAAATACCCGGAATTTGGGAAAATCTAGGATTGCGTCCCCGGGCCCCCCCCCCCAAAATTAGGGGCCCCGGGTGGGCGTTTTCTTCCCCCCGACCCCTGACACCCTGAAAATAACTCCAAAGATAAAATGGAAAAACTTCTCCCCCGGACAAAAACCCCCCCAAAAATTTAATAGAAACCCCCCAAACAAGAAATTGGGGGTTGACAAGAAGAAAAGGAACAAAAAAAAATGTATGAGCAAACGGGGGCCCCCTAAAAATAAAAAGGATAGGAAGGGTACTTACTGCAAACCCCGAAAACCCTGAAAAGCACCAATTACTTTTTCAAAACACCTGGGGCACACACCCTTCCACCAAAAAGGGTTTTTGGGTAAAAAAAACAAAAAAAGCCCACTGAAAAAAATGGAAAAAAACAAAAAAACAAACATCAGTGGCTGAAAATAAATGAGGGGGCAAAAGCCCCAAAAGGGGCCCAAAGGCCCCCCAAAAATTTCGGGGAAAAAAAGAAAAAAAAATAGTACAAAAAAAAAAAGAAAAAAATGCTTATTTTAGGGGAGTCAGAAAACCAGAGGTACGGGGAAAAAAAAGGGAATTCAGACCCCGAAAAAATTGTTCCCCCGGGAAACCCCGGGGGAAAGGGATCCCTTTTGACCATCAGTAACACCTTTTTCCCGTCCTCACAATCTTTTACTGAACGCCTCCGTTGTAAAAACCCCGGGGGGAGCCCCCTTTCTCAGAATCTCTAAACCCCTTTTACAAAATTTTTTGGGGGGTTTTGGGCCGGTTCCCCCCCTGGGGGGGGCGGGGGTCCTCCGGGGGTTCCCCTGGGGCCCCCTGTTGTTTGTTTTATTTGCCCCTTTTCCCCGTTTTTTTTGGGGCCCGGGTTATTTTTTTACACCCGGAACTTTTTAGGTGGTAGGGGTTTTTCAGTGTTTTGCAATTGTGCTTTTTGGGTTTTTTTGGGTTTTTTTGGGGTTGCTAAGTATCCTTCCATTCCTTTTTGCCGGCAGATTGGGGGCCCCCGGTTTGTCTACATTTTTTTTTTGTCTTTTTTCCCTTTTTAAAAAGCCCCTTCATGTTTGGGGGGTTTCCAGTTTTTTGGGGATTGCTCGGGGGAGATGCTTTCCTCTTTTATCTTTTGGGGTTTTACCCCCGGCTGTGAGAGGCTTGCCAAGAGGGAAAGCTCCCGGTGCTTTTTGTGGGGGTTGTCGGGCGCAAAACCCTAGATTCCAACCTCCTTGGGGTTTTGCCTTTTTGCCGCTTCCCCCTACCCCCAAAATAAACTATAGTATTTTACAAAAATAAAAAAAAAAGATATTTTTTTTCCCCGTTCAAGGATATATAGAAGTTTTAAAAAAAAAACTCGAATATTTTTGGGGGGGCTGATGCTCAAACTCGTATGGATTCCCCAAATTAAAAAAAACCAAGAAATAATCAAACATTGGGCCAAAATTCCAAGTTAAGTCATTAGAGTGGGGGTGGGGAGGGCTTTATAGAAAAAAAGGTATGTATCAGAATTTTCAGCTGGGTACAGTGGGGGGGTCATTTTAAATTCCAAATACTTCGTATACCAGCACGCTCAACTCAGTAGGTTCCCCAAAAATTTATAATAAGAAAAAGGGGCTGTAAGCAGTTCCGGTATATTAAAAAGTCAAAAAAGTTCTAAACTCCGTAAATTTTTTTGGGTAGAAACGCGATCTCAGGTCAGCTGGTTCCAAAAATAAAAAATGCTAAAAAAGGGTAGGGTTTTCCCAGATACAAGGTTATATAGAATAGTCAAAATGTCAAATTCCTTGTTATGAATGTTTAGAAATGAATTTGAGCAGAACTCCCTTGGTGGTTACAAACGGTACTGAACCATTCAATGAGGATTGGCAATCAGGAATCACGGACTGGTTGGATATAAGGGAGGTTTCCCCCCATCATGGTTGCCGGTGATCAATTGTTCTTGTTCAACGTTGTTTCCTGGTTCACTGGAAGCTTGCTGAGTCTTGCCCTTTCCCTGTCTCAGATAAGATATTTTCTGTTTTTTTTTGTTTTGTGCTTGCCATTTGCATATTCTCTGCATTTTGTGAGGTTGGCCAGGGGTTCCCCTCCTCGGGGGGCTTGGGCGCCCTCGGTTCCTCTGGAGCCACTGTTGTTTGTTCATTTTCGTTTTCCAGTTTTTTTTTTCTTGGTGGGCTTGTTTTGTTACACCAGAGAAAATAATTAGTGGTGAGGTCGTTTTGATCTCAGGTGTTTTTGCAAATTGTAGCGTTGGTTTTTTTAGGTTTTTTTTGGGGTTGCAGTAAGTATCCTTCCTATCTTTTTCTGTCCAGGCAGTTTGGCCCCAGGTTTTCTCATACTATTTTCTGTCTGTGTCTGTATTTCCTTTGTCTAACCGCCATTACATGTTTGGGGCTTCCTATGTTCTTTTGGGGATCTGCTCCGGGGCAGATAGCTTTCCTCCTTCTATCTTTAGTTGCACAGTAGTTAGCCTCTCAGGCTGTGACGAGGCGTCTAGGACCAACGTAGGTATGCTCCAGGGGTGCCTTTAGTTGTGGGGTTAGTCAGAGTACTGCAATCCAGTAGATTCCAACCTCTCTGGTGTATTGCCGTTTTTGCCTGCTCTCCTCAGCTACCAAAACATAACACTCCGTATATATTTCAGGAGTCAGAATTGGCTCTCACAGGCTAAGTGTTGATCAAGACAGATATAAAAACTAGAAAAAGGTTTAATAATTACAAGCAGACAGCTGTATACAGGGTTGGGGAATTGTTAATCTCAGTATATTTTGCCAGAGTCGACACTGGCTCTCACAGGCTAAGTATTGATCACACCAGAATATAAAGACTAGAAAAAGGGTAATATATTACAAGCGGACAGTTGTATACAGGGTTGGGGAAATTGTAAATCTCTGTTATTTTGCCAGAGTCACACACACAGGCTCTCACAGGCTCAGTATGGATCACACCACAATATTTTAAAAATTTTGGGGGGTGGAGGAGGGGGGAGACAGCCCAGATCGGGAAGTGGCAAACATGGCATATGATGAGGTAATGGACGTTAAAGCAGCTTCAAATGGAGGAATTTGAGAAGTCGAGGAAGGGAGAACAAAGCAAGCCATTTTCTGGCAACCTTTGTGTCATCAGGGGAAGGTGGGACAAATCCTTTGCAACCCATGCATGGTTCATTTTAATGAAGGTTAGATCATCAACATTTTGCGTCGACAGACGGGTCCTTCTTTCTGTCAGGATTGATCCTGCAGCACTGAAGACTCTTTCAGATAGCACACTACCAGCATGGCAAACGAGCTCCCGAAAGGCATATTGTGCCAATTCTGGCCAGGTGTCCAGTTTACAGGCCCAGTAGTCAAAGGGGAATGACGGTGAGGGAGACATCGATACGGGAGGAGAAGTAATTTGTAATCATAGTTGACAATGCTGTCTCCTGTCTGTTGCTATAGATTCATGATTACCCGGCGTTGTGAGCTGTCCTGAAGAAATCAGTCCACAACATGGTCATGAAACCCCGTCTCCAACGCCACTTTGGCTGTGTGCACCACGAACACCTCTTCCATTTGGCCCAGTATGGCTCGTGGTCGAACCTGCATCGCTGCTGTTTGCTGGGAATGCCTCTCACAAATGGTTTACCAGAGTTGCTTGTTTGTTGGCCAATATTAGCTCTAGGTTCTCCTGTGGCATTATGTTCTGTAATTTGCTTTTACAGCGTGGATCGAGGATGCTGGTCAACCAGTAGTCATCATCCTTCATCATTTTGGCATTGCGGGGGTCCCTTTTTAGGATCCACAAGGCATAATCACACATGTGGGCCAATGTTCCAGGTGGCAGTGATGCACTGCCAGTGGTGGGAGGAGGAGCACTTTCTGTCAAATCCACATTCCTCTAGTCACACACAAACCCTGGACCTGAACTTGGCAACCCAACATTTTCTCTTGCCCCTGAGAAGCATCCTCTCCCCAAAATTATCATCCCCCTCCTCCTCCTCTTCCTCTCCTTCCTCCACCTCGTCCAGGACAGTTCCCTGAGTAGACAATGGCTGACTGTCATTAAGGCTTCCCTCTTCCTCCTCTTCCTCCTCCGCTGCAGATGCCTGATCCTTAATGTGCATCAAAGTTTGCATGAGCAGACGCATAAGTGGGATGCTCATGCTTATAATGGCGTCGTCTGCGCTTACCAGCCATGTGCATTCCTCAAAACACTGAAGGACTTTACAGAGGTCTTTCAGCTTTGACCACTGCACACCAGACAACTCCATGTCTGCCCTCAAAACTGCATGCCCGTGTATCCTCCTATAAATGCATTACAGCCTGCCTCTGTTCGCACAGCCTCTCAACCATGTGCATGGTGGATTTCCACCTTGATGCAACATCTATGATTAGGTGGTGCTTGGGGAGGTGGAGCGATCGCTGCAGCCTCTGCATGCGACTGGAGTCTACAGGCGAGCGACGGATGTGCAAGCACAGTCTTCGCACTTTATGGAGCAGGGCTGTTAACTCCGGATAATTATTTAAGAAGCACTGCACCACCAAGTTCAAGGTGTGAGCCAGGCAAGGTATGTGTCTGAGTTTTGCTAGGGCTATAGCCGCCACAAAATTACGGTCGTTATCACTGACTACCTTGCCTGGCTCAAGACTCAGTTTCTCGCTGCAAGTAGTCGGCCAGTACCTCTGCGGTGTGTCTGTTGCCGCCCAAAGACATAATTTTTTAAAACAGTCTGCTGACACTTACCACCAGCTGTTCGATAGTAGGACACCTCGTGTGCAACACTGGCCGTTGCGGATGGAGTGCTCGTGCGACTGCACTCTGTTGACGAGCTTTTGCTTCTGGAGGAGGAGGAGGAGGGTCGAACGTCTACAGCCAACTGTTGCCTTGTTGATTGTTTGAGTGCATGGACAATTCGCTCTTTCACATGCAGGTGGAGAGCAGGGATGGCTTTCCTAGAAAAGAAGTGCCGACTGGGTAGGTCATAGCGTGAGACAGCGTAGGCCATATGGTCTCTGAACGCTGTGCTTTCAACCAAACGGAAGGGCATCATCTCTAATGAGATCAGTTTGGCAATGTATGCATTCAAACCCAGTGTACGTGGATGAGAGGATGAGTACTTTCTTGTCCTACTCAGAGTGTCTTGTAGGGTGAGCTGGACTTGAGAGCTGTATATGGGGGAACTATCGGTGGACATGACGGACGGAAAGGGGGTTGGTGATGGTGATGGTGGTGGTGGTAGTAGTGATGGCCTAGATGCAGTCTTTCGTTGCAAAAACATTGTGATTCCCTGACTGCTTTGGCCTTGCGATGACACCTCAACATTTCTTGCTGGTGATGTGCCAACCGGTGGGCTTACAGTGGGGGAAGCGATGGAGCGTTGCTGGCTAACTTCAGTCGGAGCCATTGCACATGTGCTACCTGAGGTTTTGTAGTCCATCCACGCTTGGAAGTGCATGTTCAGTAAATGTCTAAGCATGCAACTGGTATTCAAATTTCTGAGATTTTTCCCTCGGCTAAAGGTCCTTCGGCACTTTTACAGATAACCTTTGCCTCATCAATAGGATTTTGGTCAAAAAAGTGCCACACTGGACTCTTCTACTATGGTTTAAATTTTCAGGGCTTGCATGCTGTGCTAATTTGACCGTCTGGCCAAGCTGTCCTGCAACTCTTTTTGTTTTTTTACACCTTTTTGGACTGCTACGGACTTGCCAGATAACCCCAGCTGCGATGTCGATACCTGCTGTGGATCCTTCTCCTCTTCTGAGCTATTGACAGCGGCACCCTCTTCCCCACTGGATGTCAATCCGGATCAACAACTGGGTCATCCATCACCTCCTCTTCAATTTCATCTGCACCTTCCTCTGTGTCACCGTGTAAGGTGGTAGAGTATGCAGGAAGGGGCACCTGAGTTTCATCAGGGTCACATTTTGGCTCAGTACACTGCTAGGGCAATGTAGTGCTATGGTTGAATGTACCAACAGAATCATCTAGCAGTGGCTGTGCATCAGTGCACTCCATGTCAGATTCATCTTGGACTGGGGAATTCAGGATTTGACTTGATAACCAGGCATGGTATGTGAAAAGAGCTCCATGGAGTAATCTGAAGTGTGGCCTGCTGCATCCTTCACTTTTCTTGGTGGTGAAGGACACAAGGAAAGGGTTGTTCCTGACCAGAAGCCTGCACTGAAGACTCAGTGCTTGGAGCTTTTGAAACTTCAGAAGAGGAGGAGATAGAGCTGGAGGCTGTTTCGGCAATGTAAGCCAAAACCTGTTCCTCATGCTCCGGCTTTAAAAGAGGTTTAAGTAATTACAGAAAAGGGAACCTTCCAGGCCTTCTGGAGCCAGACGATGAGGCAGGCTCAACACCTCCTGCCTAAGGCGCTATTGTGCTTTTGGCACTACCAGCAGATGCACCACCACCACCATCAGTAGCAGGTGGCCCCCCACGACCACATCCACGGCCTCTTCCACCATACTTCCTCATGTTTGTGGAAATGTACCCAAAATAACAGCAGATATATGGTACAGTATCAGAAGCGTACAGCTGTATACGGTGAAGGTGAAAAATTTTAATCTCCGTATATATTTGCGGAGTAACAGACACAGACTCTCACAGGCTCAGTATGGATTACACTAGAACAGCGATTCTCAACCTGTGGGTCGCGACCCCGGAGGGGGTCGAATGACCAAAACATAGGGGTCGCTTAAAGGAGCACTGTAGTGACAGCTGCAGCCGCCGGCTTCAAGAAGACATCCATACTTACCTTCCGTCGCTGCGTCCCTGTCGGCCGTGGCAGCTTCCTCCTGGCAGTGCGGTGACGTAGTACCGCTCATTAAGGTAATGAATATGATCGTGACGCCACTCCCATAGGCGTGGCGTCCATATTCATGCCCTTAATGAGCGGTATTACATCACCGCTGCGCACAGGAGGAAGCTGTCGCGGCCGACAGGGATGCAGGGACCTGCAGCGACGGAGCGAGGAGGGTAAGTATGATGGGGGGGAGGGGACGGGGAGCAGAGCCATGTATACAGGATGGGAGGGTGGAGTGGAGCCATATATGCAGGATGGGAGGGGGGAGCGGAGCCATATATACAGGATGGGAGGGGGAGCGGAGCCATATATACAGGATGGAGGATGGGAGCGGAGCCATATATACAGGATGGGAGGGGGAGCGGAGCCATGTATACAGGATGGGAGGGGGAGTGGAGCCATATATACAGGATGGGAGGGGGAGCGGAGCCATATATACAGGATGGGAGGGGAGCGGAGCCATATATACAGGATGGGAGGGGGAGCGGAGCCATGTATACAGGATGGGAGGGGGAGCGGAGCCATATATACAGGATGGGAGGGGGAGCGGAGCCATATATACAGGATGGGAGGATGGGAGCGGAGCCATGTATACAGGATGGGAGGATGGGAGCGGAGCCATATATACAGGATGGGAGGGGGAGCGGAGCCATGTATACAGGATGGGAGGGGGAGCGGAGCCATATATACAGGATGGGAGGATGGGAGCGGAGCCATATATACAGGATGGGAGGGGGAGCGGAGCCATGTATACAGGATGGGAGGGGGAGCAGAGCCATATATACAGGATGGGAGGATGGGAGCGGAGCCGTGTATACAGGTTGGGAGGAGGAGCGGAGCCATATATACAGGATGGGAGGATGGGAGCGGAGCCATATATACAGGATGGGAGGGGGAGCGGAGCCATGTATACAGTATGGGAGGGGAGCGGAGCCATGTATACAGGATGGGAGGGTGGGAGCGGAGCCATATAAACAAGGGTGGGAGCGGAGCCATGCATACAAGGGTGGGAGTGGAGCCTTGTATACAAGGGAGTCACATTCACATTATAAATGTTATAATTAAATGATGAGTATGCACTACTACTAAACTACAACCCCGTCCATAGCCCCGCCCCCTTATGACCAAAGCCCCACCCCTGCCACACCTCCATCCCTGCCCTGCCGGACCCTGGAAGAATGGTCTTTCTTGAAGCCAGTCCCTGGTGCAAAAAAGGTTGGGGACCACTGGCTTAAAGCCATCGGAAAATACATATTTCCGATGGCTTTAGCCCAGTGGCGTAGCAGGGGCGTAGCGTGGGCGGGCGTAGGGCGCGGGCGTAGTGTGGGCGGGTGGGGGGCGGTCTGCCCCAGGCAGCACGTGTGTGGGGCGGTCCGCCCCAGGCAGCACGTGTGTGGGGTGGCGTGGCAGCAGCAGCAATTCCTCCTCCCACAGAGTCACAGTGCAGCGGCCTGGGACCCTCCGGAGCTGAGCGGCGGGTCGGTGAGTCCACTGTGCGGGGAGATGGGGGACCCGGCCTGAGCAGGCGGCGCAATACTTACCTCTCCCCGTGCCTCCGTAGCTCCGAGCTCCAGGGGGCGCCTGCAGGGCGCCCGCGCTTCCTGTCACAGCAGCGCCACTGGATGACGTCATCATTCAGTGGCTGGCTGTGGCAGAGAGCACGGGCGCCGGACAGGTGAGATGTGAGGTATGTGTCTGTGTGTATCAGTGTGTGTGTGTGTGTGTGCTGTGTGTGTGTATGTGAGAGAGTGCTGCGGTGCTGTCTGTGTGTTGTGCTGTAGGTGTGATGGTGATGGGGGAGGCAGTGATGGTGGTGAGGAGGCAACGATGATGATGGGGAGCCAATGATTATGGGCAGGCAAAGATGATGATGATGGGGAGGCGATGATGATGGGCAGGCAATGATGATGATGATGATGGGGAGGCGATGATGATGGGGAGCCAATGATGATGAGCAGGCAATGATCATGATGATGGGGAGCCAATGATGATGGGCAGGCAATGATCATGATGATGATGGGGAGGCGATGATGATGGGGAGCCAACGATGATGGAAAGGCAATGATGATGATGGGGAGCCAATGATGATGGGCAGGCAATGATGATGATGGGGAGCCAATGATGATTGGCAGGCAATGATGATGATGGGGAGCCAATGATGATGGGCAGACATTGATGATGATGATGGGGAGGCAATGATAATGATGATGGTGAGACAATGATGATGATGATGATGGGGAGGCAATGATGATGATGGGGAGACAATGATGATGATAATGGGGAGTCTTTCCACAGTGCCCTTTCCTGAGCCGTAACAGTGCAGAACGCAGCACAGTGCAGAGGAGAGCTCCATATTTTGTATGGAGCATTATATGGGGACCAGTATTCTTTATGGAGCATTGTATTTGGCCCATAATACTGTATGGAGGACTATGTGGTGCCCATAATATTGTATGGAGGACTGTAATTATTTTTTGGTTTGGGGGTCACCGCAACATGAGGAACTGTATTGCGGGGTCACGGCATTAGAAAGGTTGAGAACCACTGCACTAGAATATAAAAACCAAAAAAGTGTACAGTATCAGAAGCGTACAGCCGTATACAGTGCTGGGTTAATTTTAAATCTCCGTATATATTTGATGAGTAAGACACACCATCACAGCCTCACTATAGATAAAACCAGAATCTGAAAAGCATAAAAAGTGTACTGTATCAGTAGCTTACAGCTGTATACAGTGCTGGGATAATTTTAAATCTCCGTATATATTTGAGGAGTGACACACACGGTCACAGGCTCAGTAGGGATAACACCAGAATATGAAAAGGAGAAAAAGTGTACTGTATCAGTAGCATACAGCTGTATACAGTGTTGGGGGAATTGTAAATCTCCGTATATATTTCAGGAGTAACACACACAGTCAGAGGCCCAGTCTGGATAACACCAGAATATGAAAATCAGAAAAAGTGTACTCTATCAGTAGCGTACAGCTGTGTACAGTGTTGGGGGATTGTAAATCTCCGTATATATTTAGGAGTAACACACACAGTCAGAGGCCCAGTCTGGATAACACCAGAATATGAAAATCAGAAAAAGTGTACTCTATCAGTAGCGTACAGCTGTGTACAGTGTTGGGGGATTGTAAATCTCCGTATATATTTCAGGAGTAACACACACAGTCAGAGGCCCAGTCTGGATAACACCAGAGTATGAAAATCAGAAAAGTATGCTCTATCAGTAGCGTACAGCTGTGTACAGTGTTGGGGGATTGTAAATCTCCGTATCTATTTCAGGAGTAACACACACAGTCAGAGGCCCAGTCTGGATAACACCAGAACATGAAAATCAGAAAAAGTGTACTCTATCAGTAGAGTACAGCTGTATACAGTGTTGGGGGAATTGTAAATCTCCGTATATATTTCAGGAGTAACACAAACAGTCAGAGACGCAGTCTGGATAACACCAGAATATGAAAATCAGAAAAGCGTACTCTATCAGTAGCGTACAGCTGTATACGGTGTTGGGGGTATTGTAAATCTCGTATATATTTCAGGAGTAAGACACACAGTCAGAGGACCAGTCTGGATAACACCAGAATATGAAAATCAGAAAAAGTGTACTCTATCAGTAGCGTACAGCTTTATACAGTGTTGGGGGAATTGTAAATCTCCGTATATATTTCAGGAGTAACACACACAGTCAGAGGCCCAGTCTGGATAACACCAGAAAATGAAAATCAGAAACAGTGTTCTCGATCAGTAGCATACAGCTGTATACAGTGTTGAGGGAATTGTAAATCTCTGTATTATATTTCAGGAGTAACACACAAGGTCAGAGGCCCAGTCTGGATAACACGAGAATATGAAAATCAGAAAAAGTGTACTCTATCAGTAGCGTACAGCTGTATACAGTGTTGGGGGAATTGTAAATCTCCGTATATATTTCAGGAGTAGCACACATAGTCAGAAGCCCAGTTGGATAACACCAGAATATGAAAATCAGAAAGCTGTACTCTATCAGTAGCGTACAGCTGTATACAGTGTTGGGGGAATTGTAAATCTCCATATATATTTCAGGAGTAACACACACAGTCAGAGGCCCAGTCTGGATAACACCAGAATATGAAAATCAGAAAATTGTACTCTATCAATAGCGTACAGCTGTATAGTGTTGAGGGAATATTAATCTCCGTATATATTCCAGGAGAAACACACACAGTCAGAGGCCAATCTGAATAACAACAGAATATGAAAATCAGAAAAAGTGTGCTCTATCAGTAGCGTACACCTGTATACAGTGTTGGGGGAATTGTATATCTCCGTATATATTTCAGAGTAACACACACAGTCAGAGGCCCAGTCTGCATAACACCAGAATATGAAAATCAGAAAAAGTGTTCTCTATCAGTAGCGTACAGCTGTATACAGTGTTGGGGAATTTTAAATCTCGTATATATTTCAGGAGTAACACACAAGGTCAGAGTCTGCATAACACCAGAATATGAAAATCAGAAAAGTGTTCTCTATCAGTAGCGTACAGCTGTATACAGTGTTGGGGAATTGTATATCTCCGTATATATTTCAGGAGTAACACACAAGGTCAGAGGCCAGTCTGGATAACACCAGATATGAAAATCAGAAAATGTGTACTCTATCGTAGCGTACAGCTGTGTTCAGTGTTGGAGGAATTGTAAATCTCCGTATATATTTCAGGAGTAACACACACAGTCAGAGGCCCAGTCTGATTAACACTAGAATATGAAAATCAGAAAAGTGTACTCTATCAGTAGCGTACAGCTGTATACAGCGTTGGGGAATTGTAAATCTCCGTTTATATTTCAGGAGTAACACACACAGTCAAAGGCCCAGTCTGGATAACACCAGAATATGAAAATCAGAAAAGTGTACTTTATCAGTAGCGTACAGCTGTATACAGTGTTGGGGGAATTGTAAATCTCCGTATATTTCAGGAGTAACCACACAGTCAGAGGCCCAGTCTGATTAACACCAGAATATGAAAATCAGAAAAGTGTACTCTATCAGTAGTGTACAGCTGTATACAGTGTTGGAGGAATTGTAAATCTCCGTTTATATTTCAGGAGTAATACACACAGTCAAAGGCCAGTCTGGATAACACCAGAATATGAAAATCAGAAAAGTGTACTTTTCAGTAGCGTACAGCTGTATACAGTGTTGGGGGAATTGTAAATCTCCGTATATATTTGAGGAGTAAACACACAGTCAGAGGCCCAGTCTGATTAACACCAGAATATGAAAATCAGAAAAAATGTACTCTAATCAGTAGTGTACAGCTGTATACAGTGTTGGGGGAATTGTAAATCTCTGTTTATATTTCAGGAGTAACACAACACAGTCAAAGGCCCAGTCTGGATAACACCAGAATATGAAATCAGAAAAGTGTACTCTATCAGTAGCGTACAGCTGTATACAGTATTGGGGGAATTGTAAATCTCCGTATATATTTCAGGAGTAACACACACAGTCAAAGGCCCAGTCTGGATAACACCAGAATATGAAAATAGGAAAAAGTATACTCTATCAGTAGCGTACAGCTGTATACAGTGTTGGGGAAAATTGAAATCTGCATATTATTTCCGGAGTCACACACAGATAGTCAGCATGTATTTGTCCGTGATACTAGCCAGTGCATGGTAGTGTGAGGAGCGTACAGCTCTATACGGTGTGTGAAAAAATGAACGCTCTGTAACTGTGCAGAAAAAAATTCAAGTATTAGTGCTGTATAGGTGGTGTGTTAAAAAGCAGTCTGCACATCAGGGTACACACAGCAATAGATAGCAGGCAGACTAATAATCAGCTCTGCTGCTGCACACAACAAATTCCTCCCTGTCACTGGCAGGCAGCCTAATAATCAGCTCTGCTGCGCCACACAAAAAATTCCTCCCTCTCACTGGCAGGCAGCCTAATAATCAGCTCTG
This sequence comes from Oophaga sylvatica, assembly GCA_033576555.1. Lineage (NCBI taxonomy): Eukaryota > Metazoa > Chordata > Amphibia > Anura > Dendrobatidae > Oophaga > Oophaga sylvatica. Next base: position 72,234,602 of record JARQOD010000001.1, on the reverse strand, counting down.
CTGCTCCACACAAGCATTTCCTCCCCTGTCACTGGCAGGCAGCCTAAGAACCAGCGCTGCTGCACACAAGAAATTTCTCCACTGTCACTGCACACTAAGTGTACAGCTAATCGCTATGAGCACAAGCACAGAAGTAGTGTAAAAATGCCTGCCTAACGCTCTCCCTGCTGAGAACCAGCATCAGCAACCTCTCCTACACTAAGATCGGCAGAAGTAAAATGGCGGTCGGCGGTCAGGGCTTTTATAGGCACTGACGCCACACAAAGCAAGCCAATCACTGCAATGCCCTTCTCTAAGATGGTGCTGGCCGCTGCCCATGTCATCGCGTTGCCCACAGTCTGCGTCCTTGCTTATTGGCTGAGAAAATACCCTGGAAGCATTATGGGAAAACCGACTTTGGCGCTATGGTCGCCGAACACTTGACCGACCTCACGCTATGGTCGGGTTTCGCTCGGCGCTTGGCAAAAGTCGGTCTTTTTTGAAATTGACCGACCTGTTTCGCTCAACTCTACTTATAACCATGTGATATTTTAGTTTTGTTTTTTTTTAATAAATTTGCAAAAATGTCTACATTTCTGGTTCTTTTCAGTCAAAATGGGGTGCAGAGTGTACATTAATGAGAAAAAAATGAACTTTTTTGAATTTACCAAATGGCTGCAATGAAAAAAAGAGTGAAAAATTTAAAGGGGTCTGAATACTTTCCGTACCAACTATATTTGTTTTCATTCTTTGTGCCAATCCTTCTTTTAAAAAAATGATTTGAATTCTGCTGGAAACTTGTCAGCCTAGAGTACTGCTAAGTATACCACTTCTTACAGCCAAGAATAATATAAATTGTGAAGTGTGATTGTATTGTGTGACATCTGTCAGGATATTGCTGAGGAAAATTTGAAGCCGATATGGTGTTTATTGCACGGAATAGAAATGGCCCATCAATCCAAATAATTTCTTGCAGGGTTTAGTTCTCTAACGTGATACAGAAATTCTCAACAAAATCAAATTATTGAAAATAAGTTATAATTAGGGTGTTCATTTTTTCTTTCTTTTCATCTTTTGTTATGACAAGGTTCACTTTTAGTTGGGGCTTCGACAGAAACATCCAAATAGATTGGTAGCGATCTCCAGCCTTATCCCTTGCCTCTTCTGGGTAGAGAAAACAGATTTTTTTTTTTTTTTACCTTTTTCCAAATTTAGATTATATTTCTATTTTAATGAGTTTTCACATTTTTGTGAGTCTACTTCTCCTTTCTAGGCTTACTCTTGTTATAAGATACCATAACTATTTGGTCATATGTCTTCCTATGAACCACAGGATCTCAAACATAAATGACACTGACATTACTGAACCAGAATATGACCTGTAATAGTTAAAAAAGTATAATATTCTACTGGATTCTTGTTTTTTTAATTTCAAGAATTGGTAGTTGAATCTGTTGTTTGTGTTTTTAGGTATGACCAATGTTGCACAATCTAGAAGGCAAAAAATATATATCAGCATTTATGGCTCATTTTACATTCCATAGATAAAAACATATTTATTCCTTACCCATTTCCCATCGTGAGGATTATTATTGACTAATTATAATGGGATTGATGTTTGCAACATTTATTAGCCCCTTTGTGCCTTCACTTTATGTCCTCGGCAGGCGTCCTCATAGATGGAGAGGTCCTCACTGATGGAGGAGGCCAAGGAGCTGAGCTCCCTCCACACAAAGTAGATACTGACTATATTAAATAGCCAGAATCTGTCTCTAACAGCTGAGGCTGGTATCAAGTTCTTTCCCCAGCAGTTAGACCCTTCACCCAACGTCTGTTTCACCTTCTTGACCAGGTCAAAGTGTCACTATAAGAGGTAATAACTCTGGAACTAGTGATGAGCTAACGTGCTCTGATAAGGTCTTATCCGAGAACCCTCTGGTGTTATTCGAGCATCTGGGAATTTGTATATTATGTTCTAGTCTCTGAAGCTGCTTGATTTGTGGCTGTTAGACAGCCTAAATACTTGTGGGGGCAACCCCCACATGTGTTGAGGCTGTCTAACAGCCGCAAATCATGCAGCTACAGAGACTCAAACATAATATACGAGTACTCCCAGATGCTCGGATAACACCCGAGCGTGCTTGGATAAGACGTTACCTGATCACGTTCGCTCATCACTATCTGGAACGCTTCAATGTATCCAATTACTCTGAGGTTTTTTTCATGACATATTGCACTTTATGTTAGTGATGCAGTTAGGTTGATATTTCTTGGGTTTATTTGCAAATTAGGTTGCAAATTTGGAGAAAGTCTTGAAAATTTCGCAATTTTCAAATTTTAACTTTTATGCCCTTAAACCAAAGTTATATCACACAAAATAGCAGGGCTGTGGAGTCGGAGTCAGAGTCATTGTGTCAGAGTAGGTGTCCATTTGGTAGAGTCGGAGTTAGGCTGGGGTCAGACATGCGAGAAACTCGCACGAGTCTCATATGTCAATACCCGGCACAGTCGCCGGCATTCGGACAGGAGCGTGTGGCTGCACGTATTTCTATGCAGCCGCAGGCTCTGGTCCCGAGTGCTGGCAGCAGTGCTGGATATTGACATGCGAGACTCGTGTGAGGTTCTCGCATGTCTGACACCAGCCTTAGAGTGGGTATAAAATGGACCAACTCTGACTGTTGAAAGATATAATAAATTGGGTACATTAGTTCAGTGCAGGATGTTCTAGAAGTGTTTTCATATTAATTTGGGAAAGTTATAAAATGTCCTATAAATGTCTGTTCTATTTGGAAATCTAAGGATCTAGGCTTTTAGTTGAGATGAATCTGTGCTGCAATTTATGTACATGCTCAGTAGTGAGGCAGTCCTGTGGAATCGAATTTGTGGAGTTGAAGTTGGAGTCAGAAGTCATGGAAACTGAGGTGTCAGAGTCAGAGTCAGAGTTGGTGGTTTAGATTACCGACTCCACAGCCCTGGAAAATAGATAATAAGTAATATTTACCCCATGTCTAATTTACATCAGCATTACTTTTTTTTTTACTTTTTTTGTTAGGAAGTTAGCAAAGTTAAAAGTTTATCAGAAGTTTCTCTTTATTCCAACAACAGTTACCAAACCATTTTTTGGGGACCTCATCACGTTTGAAGTGACTTTGAAGGGGCCTATGTTACAGAAAGTAACTCAAAGTGACACCATTTTAAAAACTGCATTCCTCAAAGTGCTCAAAATTACATTTAATAAGTTTATTAACCCTTCAGGTGCATCACAAGAATTAAACTAAGGTGGAAGGAAAAAGTTAAAATTTACATTGTTACCATAAAAATAGCTTTAGCTCCAAAATTTTCATGAGGATAGCAGGAAAAAATTGACTCCAAAATGTGTTATTCAGTTTCTCCTGAATATGCCGATAACCCATTTGTGGTGGAAACCTACTGTTTAGACTTATGGCACTGCTCAAAAGCACCATTTGACTTTTGGAGAGCACAATCGGCTGGAATAGATAGTTAGCGCCATGTTGTGTTTGCAGAAACCCTGATGTGCCTAAACAGTGGAAACAACCCACAAGTGTCCCCATTTTGGAAACTACACCGCTTAAGGAATTTATCTAGAGGTATGGTGAGCACCTTGAATGCACAATTGCTTCACAGAATTTTATAATGTTGAGCCATGAAAATCAAAAGTTAAATTGCTTCAACAAATGTTGCTTTATCCCCAAATTATTAATTTTCACAGAACTAATAAGAAAAAGTGCACCATACAATTTGATGTGCAGTATCTCCTGAGTACATTGATATCCCATATGTTGTGGCAAACTGCTGTATAGGCACATGGCAGGGCTCAGAAGGGTAGGAGCAATATTCAACTTTTTTGTGCGTAAATTGGCTAGAGTTGATAGCGGGTGCCATGTCTCATTTCCACAGCCTTTAATGTGCCTAAACAGTGGAAACCCTCCATATGGGACCACAATTTGGAATCCACAGCCCTCAAGGAATTTATCTAAAGGTGTGGTGACCACCTTGAACCCACAATTGCTTCACAGATTTTATAACATTGAGCTGTGAAAATAAAAAATTACATTTTTCCCACAAATGTTATTTAGTCAAAAACTTTTCATTTTCACAAGAGTAACAAGAGAAAATGGACTATATAATTTGTTGTGCAATTTCTCCTGAGTGCTCAGATACACCATATGTGGTGAAAAACTACTGTTTGGGTGCATGGCAGAACTTGTAAGGGAACGAGCACCATTTGACTATTGGAATGCAAAATTGGCTGGAAAAGATAGCGGACACCATTTTGTGTTTGCAGAGCCCCTGATATGTGGTCAAAAACTACCTTTGAGGCACAGTACAAAGCTCAGAAGGGAAGGAGTGTGAAATTACAGTGCAGATTTTGATGTTATGGTTTGTGGGTGCCATGTCACCTTGACGGAGCATCTGAGGTGCCAGAAGTGTGCAACCTTCTCATAAGTGACCCCATTTTACAAACTACACCTCTCACTGAATTCATCTAGGTGTGCAGTGATCATTTTGACAGCACAGGTGTTTCACAGAACAATAAAAATTTGGGCAGTGAAGAAACAATAATTACATTTTTTACCACAAATATTTTGTTTTAGCCCCAGATTTTACCTTTTTACACAGTGAAATGGGTAAAAATGGCACCAAAATTTGCCACACAACTTCAGCTGAAAGTGGCAATACCTTATATGTGTCTGTACGGTACTACTTCGCGACATGGCAAGACTCGAGTGGGAAGGTGCGCTCTTTTTCTCTTGGAGCATATATTTTCCTAGAATAGTTTGTGGATTCCATATACAAAGCCCTAAGTGCCAGAAGAGCAGAATCCCCCACACCTCAAATGATATAATTTTGGAAATTTATAATTCATCTACAGGTGTAGTGACTATTTGTTTTTCAGAAACAAGCAGCAGTGGATGTTGCCGAGTGAAAATTGCAAATTTACCATTGTAGTGCCCAGTATGTTGTTGTGTCTGTACATTGCGCCCAGCTGTTGCTAGAATTCTTTTGGGGGAGCCATTTTACTATTCCAGAGTCTATGCGTTACCAGTAGCTTGGAAGCCCCTATATTTCCATTAACATATAATGGACCTGATTATGTAATGGACCTGATTGAGGACTTGTTTTTTTTGGATTGAGTTGAAGATTTTATGGCCAACATTATACATAAAATGTTTGATCACATTTATTTTGTGCCATACACTCAGCACTTTACAGTGGGGTTTCTTTGGGGTTTCCATCTAAAACTCCAAATAATGTGATTTTAATCAAACCCTGATGAATCTATTTAATATAATGAGGCAATAATGTTATTCTAGTTTCTGTCTGACATTTTCAGTGGTGTTCTTTTTTTTCAGGGTTGCACAAAACTGTGGCCCACCTCCCTTTTGTGCATGCTTAAACAGACGGACGCTGCTGGATCATAAACCAGATGTCATCTACAATGTATCCATCCTCCTAATTATAAGGAATCTTTTGCCAGGTATTCCATCTGAGTCACTTATTTCAGAGATCTACAAGGAAACCCCAATGTAAGAGCTGAGCATACAGCACAGGATAAATGTGAGCTGAGCCTTACTGCAATCTTTGGGAAACAGAATAAACAAATCAACAGCAGTTCAAGAATTCATTTTCTGTTTTTTTATGCCATTTTTCATGTGGCATAAGTGTTTAGATGACTTTATTCTTCCAGTCAATACGATTACAGCGATACCAGATTTATATAGCTTTTTTTTTACATTTGGCTACTATCACACACTAAAACACACTTTTTTTTCCACAAAAAAATAGTTTTTGCAGTGCCATATTTTTGGAGCCTGTACATCTTACAGATGCGCCTTTTCTGGGGTGGCTGAGAGCTGATGTTTTTAGCCTGGGGGCAGTATCCATGGCCCCTACTTAGGCTATTAATATCAGCCTGTAGCTGTCTGCCTAGCATTTGCTGGTTATTAATTATAGGGGGACCCTGAGTAATTTTTTTTGGTGTCCCCCATTTTAATAGCCAGCAAAGGCTAAGTATACAGCTGTGAGCTGATAATAGCCTGGGAAGCTCCAAGGTTATTACCCCCTTCCCAGGCTATAAACTTCTGCCCCCAGCCATCGGCTTTCGCTCTGCTGGTTTCAAAAATTACTCATTAGCCCATGCCATTTTTTTCAGAAAAATAATCTTTTAATAATTAAATACATGTACAGAAAGCTGCACACACTGTACTAATTATATATGTGACTGACATTTATATATCTATCTAGTCTATGTGTATTTACTGTATGTAATCCATCTGTCCTGTCTGGTCTTGCTGTGATTTTACTGTACACAGCTGCTGAATTGCCAACTTATCTTCTATCTATCTATCTGTCTGTGTCACTGACATCTTTATATCTATGTATTCTATATGTATATATCTTTTCTATCTATTCTATTCTAACCTGTCACGCTGTGATTTTACTGTATGCAGCAGATGAATTGCCGGCTTTTCAAAGGACATCGGTGCTTAAAAGGTCCGAGTGCTGTGCGATTTTGACTTGCATTGGAAAAAATACGCTGATCTGAGCTGCCCCATAGAGTAACACTGGGCCGAGTGAAATGCGATGTTTTCTCACATAGCACTCACCTGTAGTCTATGGTAGTGTGATTTCAAGCTAAGACAGACCACCATTTGACACATTAAACATTTTTTTTCCTCTCTTCCTTTTGAAAATTTGGGGCACGTTTTATGGTCTGGTGCATCAAATAGTCTGCAAAATACGGTACTTTGGTTATCATTTAAAAGTGTTTTTTGATTTGTTTGTGCATGCACTTTACTAAAATGTATATTCCTACACCCCACTAATGTTATCTGCATGATTCATCTATATTGCCATTTAGCTACAACTATGGATCTACTGTAATTGCACATGCACTTTACTAATGTAGATTTCATCTTAGTCCATACAATATATAGCATAGTGCGCCAGTTTATACACTTCAATATGCACCGTATATACTCATGTACTGTATAAGCCGACCCGTGTATAAGCCAACCCCCTAATTTTGCCACAAAAAACTGGGAAAACTTATTGACTCGTGTATAAGCCTAGGGTGAAAAATGATTATGCCCCCATATGCTCTATAGATTAGGTCCCCATATGATGCTCCACAGATTAGGCCCCCATATGCTGCACAGATTATGCCCCGTATGATCCACAGATTATGCCCCCATATGCTGCACAGATTATGCCCCCATATGCTCCACAGATTATGCCCCATATGCTCCACAGATTATGCACCCATATGCTCCACAGATTATGCCCCATATGCTCCACAGATTATGCCCCCATATGCTCCACAGATTATGCCCAATATGCTCCACAGATTATGCCTCATATGTTCCACAGATTATGCCCCATATGTTCCACAGATTATGCCCCATATGCTCCAGATTATGCCCCATATGCTCCACAGATTATGCCCCATATGCTCCACAGATTATGCCCAATATGCTCCACAGATTATGCCCCCATATGCTCCACAGATTTTGCCCAATATGCTCCACAGATTATGCCCCATATGTTCCACAGGTTATGCCCCATATGTTCCACAGAATATGCCCCATATCCTCCTAATAGAGGTATGTTCACATTAGGTCAGGGACTCACCAGTATTGAGACCACCTTGACGATGGTTGGTGGGCTTTAAAATGTTTGGCCAAATGTTTATACTAAGCGTCTCAAATTTTTCCTTATATTTCAAAGCCATATTGCTATTCTAAATTTCATGTATTCCATATTGTCATGCTTTAGTATGCTTGAGTGCAGCCTTTTTTTGTATGTTTTACATGGGGGTAGCTTCCCTTGGTTTGCACCTAGTTCACATTAGTCTGGATGTGCCAGTCAGGTTTTTTTGTCTATTGAATGTTAGCTTGCTGACCGAGCACTCCGCACCCACCAGGTGGTGATTTTAATTACACCAGGTCCCTACTTTACCCATAAATGCAGGCATTGCTGACAGAGGTGCATATTCACCCAGACATTCAGATATCAGCCTAATAGAGGTATGTTCACATTAGGTCAGGGACTCACCAGTATTGAGACCACCTTGACGATGGTTGGTGGGCTTTAAAATGTTTGGCCAAATGTTTATACTAAGCGTCTCAAATTTTTCCTTATATTCCAAAGATATATTGCTATTCTAAATTTCATGTATTCCATATTGTCATGCTTTAGTATGCTTGAGTGCAGCCTTTTTTTGTATGTTTTACATGGGGGTAGCTTCCCTTGGTTTGCACCTAGTTCACATTAGTCTGGATGTGCCAGTCAGGTTTTTTTGTCTATTGAATGTTAGCTTGCTGACCGAGCACTCCGCCCCCACCAGGTGGTGATTTTAATTACACCAGGTCCCTACTTTACCCATAAATGCAGGCATTGCTGACAGAGGTGCATATTCACCCAGAAATTCAGATATCAGCCTAATAGAGGTATGTTCACATTAGGTCAGGGACTCACCAGTATTGAGACCACCTTGACGATGGTTGGTGGGCTTTAAAATGTTTGGCCAAATGTTTATACTAAGCGTCTCAAATTTTTCCTTATATTCCAAAGCCATATTGCTAATCTAAATTTCATGTATTCCATATTGTCATGCTTTAGTATACTTGAGTGCAGCCTTTTTTTGTATGTTTTACATGGGGGTAGCTTCCCTTGGTTTGCACCTAGTTCACATTAGTCTGGATGTGCCAGTCAGGTTTTTTTGTCTATTGAATGTTAGCTTGCTGACCGAGCACTCTGCCCCCACCAGGTGGTGATTTTAATTACACCAGGTCCCTACTTTACCCATAAATGCAGGCATTGCTGACAGAGGTGCATATTCACCCAGAAATTCAGATATCAGCCTAATTGAGGTATGTTCACATTAGGTCAGGGACTCACCAGTATTGAGACCACCTTGACGATGGTTGGTGGGCTTTAAAATGTTTGGCCAAATGTTTATACTAAGCGTCTCAAATTTTTCCTTATATTCCAAAGCCATATTGCTATTCTAAATTTCATGTATTCCATATTGTCATGCTTTAGTATGCTTGAGTGCAGCCTTTTTTGTATGTTTTACATGGGGGTAGCTTCCCTTGGTTTGCACCTAGTTCACATTAGTCTGGATGTGCCAGTCAGGTTTTTTTGTCCATATCCTCCATAGATTATGCCCAATATGCTCCACAGATTATGCCCCATATGCTCCATAGATTATGCACCATATGTTCCACAGATTATGCCCCATATGTTCCACAGATTATGCCCCCATATGCTCCACAGATTATGCCCCATATGTTCCATAGATTATGCCCCATATGTTCCACAGATTATGCCCCATATGCTCCATAGATTATGCCCCATAGTATACGTCCCTTATGCTGCTGCTGCTGCAAAAAATGACATACTCACCTCTCGTCGCTGGGGGCCAGGTGCCAGTGTCCTGAGCAGGCGGTGACACCGGCGCGCTATGGGGGACAGGTGCCGGTGTCACCGCTCGCTCATGACCCTGACACCTGAGATATTTACCTGTCACCGGACCACCGCTGCGCTGCTCCCTCTTCCGGGTCCTCGGCAGTGAATGATCAGGCAGAGGGCGCGGCACGCACTAATGACATCATCGCGCCCTCTGCCTGAACATTCACAGCCAGAGGAGTCGGACGAGGGAGCAGAGCAGCAGTGGACCGAGTACGGGTAAATATCGCTATACTCACCCCTCCGCCGGCGCGTCTCTGCAGCCTCTCCTCTTCTCCCGGCGGTCTCCGCAGTGCTTCTGTCCTTTAGCGGTCACGTGGTACCACTCATTAAAGTCATGAATATGTGCATATTCATGACTTTAATGAGCGGTACCATGTGACCGCTGCAGGAAGGAGCCGGAGATCATAGGAGAAGCAGGGGGGCTGCAGAGACGCGCCGGCGGAGGGGTGAGTATGATCCGACACCCCTCTCACCCGCCGACCCCGTATATGACTCGCGTATAAGCCGAGAGGGGGACTTTCAGCCCTAAAAAATGGGCTGAAAATCTCGGCTTATACACGAGTATATACGGTACATATTGCATTTCAGTACTTACAACTACATGACTATCTGTTAATTTTATTTCTGTATGTTTGCTGTGGCCAATTTCATCAATTCGTTCAAGCCAGAATTCTGGTTTTAAAGCTTTGAAAAGTTGCATAATTTAGGCGCAAATCAGAGTTGCTCCTAAAAATTGCAACTTTGAACGTCTTTGCGTCAGTTTCTCGTAGCTCCGCTGAAATGGCCACAGCTGGGGCAGGATGGGGGTTTGGAAGAGGCATGACGTGACAGCCCTTTCCTTAAGCCAGATATCTCACTCCAGTACCTGACTGGAGCGAGATTTCTGGCAAAGCACGCAGAGGAACATGCCACTCATCAGAAGCACCAGATTCATGAAAAGGTGTGCACTTCTTCATGAATCAAGAGACTCTGATTCCACCGTTCCCCCTCATTAACACCGACATGACCACCGATGTGATGAATCTGGGCCTAGGTTCTATTTGTTTTTACCAAAATTGTAAACTCTCATGGAAACAAGGGTTAAATTATATCAATGATTATGCTATTACTACATCTTGTAAGAAGTCTGCAGCAAAACAACTTGTATAGTAACATCCCCCCACATTATATTAATAATAGAAACATCTATTGCTATGAACAATTGATGCCACTTTGGTCGACTGTGCTGACAGTGGATATTTTTATACATAGGAGCATAATTACTGAGCGGTAGTGTGCTTTTCTATACCTTTTTACTACTGAAATCTATAAAAAATAGCTGGAAGTCAAGCAGGTTAGTTAATTACAGACTACAAATTAGTATATACAGGTTAGAATTATGCTTCGGGGTAAGATCTCTGTTTATTCACAACAGACTTAAAGTAACTAATTGATGTAGTCCTTAATCTAAAGCTAACCAAAATATCCTCACATTTACTGCTGTTTCTCTCTCTCTATATAATAATAATATGATATATTTTAATACTGAGAATCTGTAGATTGTAAGTTGATTTGTCCCTGGCATTAGTGATAGAGTGAGGCTGATTATACAGTAGCTGATAGCAAAGTAATAACATATTCAGCATATAAACAGCTAATCTTGTATTTAAATTAAGTTCGCTGAGTAAATATCTAGGGGCTTATTGTATTTTTCTTCTCAAATTAACTATATCATAGACCAAGGAATCCTGCCCTACTTTTCCAGCAATCTGTTTTAAGCATACAGTACCTGCCAATTTAGATTACATTTGCAAACAGACAGTTTTTAATTAAAGCAAATTTATCAAGAACCCTTCATTTTATTGTATCTAGATTGGTTCCTCATAAAAAAAAACCTTTGGGTATCTGCTAAGGGTGCTATTATAAAGCATGCATCAATGGTTACTGTTGGTCTTCCTTACGCCGTTCATCTTTTCAAACTGTACATAATTAAAAGGATCGTTCATATAAAATGTCAGTCTCATATGTGGGCTGTGACTGATATTTAGGGGTCAAGCTTTAATCACTTGCATAAGGCTGAGGTCCACTCTACATCTAAGGCCGGGGTCACACACAACGTCTAAAAAATAGGATCGTTTTAGTCGGACGATAATCGCACAAATGCTTCATGAACATTGATCCGTCTGTCATCCGATTCTAATGCGATGATGCGATTTTGTCGCATCTGAGCGTACGTTTGACATCTGGCGAGATTTTGTCGGTGGCTAGCAAAATCGACATATAATGGATCCAAATGATAGTTTTTAAATCACAACAGGAAGAATAGATATATACACATAGAATACATATATATATATATATATATTTATATATATATATGTCATTGAGACATATATACATATATACATATATTTATAGTTCATACACTTCTACATACCGTATATACTCGTGTATAAGCCGACCCCCCCTAATTTTGTCACAAAAAACTGGGAAAACTTATTGACTCGTGTATAAGCCGGGTGTATATACTGCCGTCCTGCTCTGTGCTGCCCCCGTCCTGCTCCTTGCTTCCCCATCCATCTCTGTGCTCCCCCATTCTCCTCTGTACTCCCCCCCCTCCTGCTCCGTCCTCCGCTGTGCTCCCTCATTCCTTCTCTGTCCTCCTGTGCCCCCGTCCTGCTCCGTGCTCCTCTGTGCCCTCCATCCTCTCCCCCCGTCCTGCTCCGTGCTCCTCTGTGCCCTCCATCCTCCCCCCATCCTGCTCGTCCTCCTCCATGCTTTCCCCGTCCTCTGTTCTCCCCCCGTCCTGCTCCGTGCTCATTGTCCTCCTCCATGCTTCCCCCGTCCACCGTTCTCACCCCCGTCCTGCTCCGTGCTCCTTGTCCTCTCCTCCATGCTCCCCACATCCTCCTCCATCATACTCACCCTCCCCGTGCCATCGCTGAACGTCCCTGCAATCCTGCGTTCTCCCCGGCTTCCTGCAGCTCTCCAGCGCTGAGCGGTGACGTAATACTGCTCATTAAGGCCATGAATATGGAGGCCACGCCCATGGGAGTGGCGTCGCGTCCATATTACATGACCTTAATGAGCGGGTATTACGTCACCGCTCAGCGCTGGAGAGCTGCATGAAGCCGGGTACAACGCAGGATTGCAGGGACGTTCAGCGATGGCACGGGGAGGGGTGAGTATGATGTCCCAGCCACCGGCTCCTGCCGCGGCACCCCTCCCCCGCTGGTTTCTGCCCAATGACTCGTGTATAAGCAGAGGGGGCATTTTCAGCACGAAAAAAGGTGCTGAAAATCTCGGCTTATACACGAGTATATACGGTAGTATAATAGCCGCTAATTCAATTGCCGGTTTCTGTAAAATTACAGAACCCAACATGAAATGACGCATGGTTTACATACAGTTAACCAAGTCATTTCATGTAGTTTGATATATGGTTTTCACTAACATTTACAAGAGTGTATGTGTGCAAAATTTCATACATGTAGGAGTTAATTAAAGGTGTAAATTCATTGAAAAAAATGCGTGGGCTCCCACTGTATTTTCTCCATCAGAAAGGCAAAGCCAGTGAGTGGGGGCAGATAATAATAGCCTAGAGAGGGTGCATTTATTTTGTGCCCCCCGGCTACTAACATCTGCCCCCAGTCACCCTAGAAAAGGCACATCTATAATTACATGCGCCTTTTCTGGCACTTAGCCGGTCTATTCCCATTGCCTGTAGTGGTGGCTAATGGGTTAATAATGGGTTAACCCTTCACCCCCAAGGGTGGTTTGCACGTTAATGACCGGGCCAATTTTTACAATTCTGACCACTGTCTCTTTATGAGGTTATAACTCTGGAACGCTTCAATAGATCTTCGCAATTCTGAGATTGTTTTCTCGTGACATATTGTACTTCACGTTAGTGGTAAAATTGCTTTGATATAACTTGTGTTTATTTTTGAAAAAAACGCAAATATGGCGACAATTTTTAAAATTTTGTAATTTTCAAACTTTGAATTTTTATTCCCTTAAAACAGAGAAATATGTCACACAAAATAGTTACTAAATAACATTTCCCACATGTCTACTTTACATCAGCACAATTTTGGAATCACAATTTTTTTTTCTTAGAAAATTATAAGGGTTAAAAGTTGACCAGCGATTTCTCATTTTTACAACAAAATTTACAAAGCCATTTTTTTTAGGGACCACCTCACATTTGAAGTCACTTTGAGGGGTCTATATGGCAGAAAATACCCAAAAGTGACACCATTCTAAAAACTGCACCCCTCAAGGTACTCAAAACCACATTCAAGAAGTTTATTAACCCTTCAGGTGCTTCACAGGAACTAAAGCAACGTGGAAGGAAAAAATGAATATTTAACTTTTTAGCCACAAAAATGATCTTTTACAAACTTTTTTTTTATTTTCACAAGGGTAAAAGGAGAAAATGGACAGATAAGGTTGTTATGCAATTTCTCCTGAGTATGCCAATACCCAATATGTGGGGGAAAACCACTGTTTGGGCACACGGCAGAGCTCGTAAGGGAAGGAGCGCCGTTTGACTTTTTCAAACTAAAATTGGCTGGAATTGAGATTGGATGCCATGTCGCGTTTGGAGAACCTCTGATGCGCCTAAACAGTGGAAACCCCCACAAGTGACACCATTTTGGAAACTAGACCCCCTAAGGTACTTATCTAGATCTGTTGTGAGCACTTTGAACCCCCAAGTGTTTCACAAAAAGTTTATAATGCCTGGGTGTGAAAAAAAAAAAAAATTTTTCCACAAAAATGATTTTTTAGTCCCAAATTTTTGAATTTTCCCAAGGAAATTGGACCCCAAAAGTTGTTTTCCAATTTGTCCTGAGTACGCTGATACCCCATATGTGGGGGGGGGGAAACTGTTTGGGCGCACGGCAGGGCTTGGAAAGGAAGTAGTAACGTTTTGGAATGCAGACGTTGATGGGGGTCATGTTCCGTTTGCAGTGCCCCAGATGAGCCTAAACAGTGGAAACCCCCACAAGTGACCCCATTTTGGAAGCTAGACCCCCTAAGGAACTTATCTAGATCTTTGGTGAGCACTTTGAACCCCAAGTGCTTCACACAAGTTTATAATGCCCGGGCATGAAAATAAAAAATCCTATTTTTTTCCCACAAAAATTATCTTTTAGTCACTATTTTTTATTTTCCCAAGGGTAACAGGAGAAATTGGACCACATAAGTTATTGTCCAATTTGTCCTGAGTACGCTGATACCCCATATGTGGGGGGGAACCACTATTTGGGCGCACGGCAGAGCTCGGAAGGGAAGGAGCACCATTTGACTTTTTCCAACCAAAATTGGCTGGAATTGAGATTGGATGCCATGTTGCATTTGGAGAGCCCCTGATGTGCCTAAACAGTGGAAACCCCCCACAAATGACCCCATTTGGGAAACTAGACCCCCTAAGGAACTTATCTAGATCTTTGGTGAGCAATTTGAACCCCCAAGTGCTTCACACATGTTTATAACGTAGAGCCGTAAAATTTAAAAATCATATTTTTTCCACAAAAATGATCTTTTCACCCCAATTTATATTTTTCCAAGGGTAATAAGACTCCAAAAGTTATTTTGCAATTTGTCCTGAGTGCGCTGATACCCCATATGTGGGAGTAAACCACTGTTTGGGTGCATGGCAGAGTTTGGAAGGGAAGGAGCGCCGTGTGACTTTTTCAACGGAGAATGGCTGGACGACATGTCGTGTTTGGAGAGCTCCTGATCTGCCTAAACAGTGGAAACCCCATAAATGACACCATTTTGGAAACTAGACCCCTCAAGGAACTTATCTAGATGTGTGGTGAGAACTTTGAACCCCAGGTGTTTCACTAAAGTTTATAACGTACAGCCGTAAAATAAAAAATCTTTTTTTTTTTTACAAAAATGATTTTTCGCCCCCAATATTTTATTTTCACAAGGGTAACAGAAGAAATTGGAACCCAAAGGTTGTTGTCCAATTTGTGCTGAGTACGCTGATACCCAATATGTGGGCGAAAACTACTGTATGGGCACACGTCGGGGCTCGGAAGGGAAGTAGTGACGTTTTGGATTGCAGACTTTGATGGAATGGTCTGGGGGCGTCATGTCGCATTTGGAGAGCCCCTGATGCACCTAAACAGTGGAAACCCCCACTAGTGACACCATTTTGGCAAATAGACCCCAAAAGGAACTTATCTAGATGTGTGGTGAGAAATTTGAACCCCCATGTGTTTCACTAAAGTTTATAACGTACAGCCGTAAAATAAAAAATCTTTTTTTTTTTACAAAAATGATTTTTTCGCCCCCAATATTTTATTTTCACAAGGGTAACAGAAGAAATTGGAACCCAAAGGTTGTTGTCCAATTTGTGCTGAGTACGCTGATACCCAATATGTGGGCGAAAACTACTGTATGGGCACACGTCGGGGCTCGGAAGGGAAGTAGTGACGTTTTGGATTGCAGACTTTGATGGAATGGTCTGGGGCGTCATGTCGCATTTGGAGAGCCCCTGATGCGCCTAAACAGTGGAAATCCCCAACAAGTGACCCCATTTTGGAAAATAGACCCCACAAGGAACTTATCTAGATGTGTGGTGAGCGCTATGAAGTCCCAAGTGCTTCACAGAAGTTTATAATGTACAGCCGTAAAACACAAAAATCTTTTTTTTTTTTTTACAAAAATGATATTTTCGCCCCCAGTTTTTTATTTTCCCAAGGGTAACAGAAGAAATAGGACAAATTGCACAATAACGCTTGGGGTCCAGAGTACGCTGATACCCCATAATAAACTACTGTTTGGACGCATGGCAGAGCTCAGAAGTGAAGGAGCACCGTTTGACTTTTTCAACGCAGAATTGGCTGGAATTGAGATCAGACGCCATGTCACATTTGGAGAGCCCCTGATGTGCCTAAACAGCGGAAACCCCCCAATTCTAACTCCAACCCTAACCCCAGCACACCCTAACCCTAGTCCCAACCCTAACCACAAACCTAACCCTAACACACCCCTAATCCTAACCCTAACCCTAATCCTAACTTTAGCGCCAACCCTAACCCTAACTTTAGCCGCAACCCTAACCCTAACCCTAATGGGAAAATGGAAATAAATACATTTTTTTTATTATATTATTTTTCCCTAACTAAGGGGGGTGATAAAGGGGTTTGATTTACCATTTATAGCGGGTTTTTATGATTGGCAGCTGTCACGCTAAAAGACGCTTTTTATTGCAAAAAATAGTTTTTTGCATCGCCACATTTTGAGAACTATAATTTTTGCATATTTTGGCCCACAGAGTCATGTGAGGTCTTATTTTTGCAGTACGAGTTGACGTTTTTATTGGTACCATTTTTGAGCACGTGACATTTTTTGATCGCTTTTTATTTCGATTTTTGGGAGGTTAGAATGAACAAAAATCAGCAATTGAATTTCTTTTGGGTTAGGCGTTTTTATCGTTCAGCGTGTGGTAAAATTGATAAAGCAGTTTTATTCTTCGGGTCAGTACGATTATGGCGATACCTCATTTATATCATTTTTTTATGTTTTGGCGCTTTTATAGAATAAAAACAATTTTATATGAAAAATAATTTTTTTTGCATCGCTTTATTCTGCGAGCTATAACTTTTTTATTTTTTCGCTTATTATGCAGTATTGCAGCTCGTTTTTTGCGGGACAAGATGACGTTTTCAGCGGTACCATGTTTATTTATATCGGTCTTTTTGATCGTGTGTTATTCCACTTTTTGTTCGGCGGTATGATGATAAAGCATTGATTTTTTGCTTTGTTTTTTTTTTTTTTTTTTAAGGGGTTCACTAAAGGGGTTAACTAGTGGGACAGTTTTATAGGGGGGGCCGTTACGGACGCGGCGATACCAAAATGTGTACTTTTATTGTTTTGTTTTTTTTATTTACAGGAAGAAATGAATTTATTGGGGAATATTTTTTATTTTTTTTTTTTATTTATTTTGGATTTTTTTTTTAAAACATGTTTATTTTGATTTTTTTTACTTTTTTACTTTGTCCCAGGGTGGGACATCACTGTATTTTATCAGATCTCACTCTATCACACCAGCGATCGCACAGGCAGCGCTGCAGGCTTCTCAGTGCCTGCTCTCAGCAGGCACTGAGGAAGCCGCCTCCCTCCAGGACCCCGGCGCCATCTTGGATCCGGGTCCTGGGAGGGAGGAAGCCCTCAGAACAGCGCGATCACATCGCGCTGGTCTGAGGGTCTCAGGGGGGCGCGCAGGGAGCCCCCTCCCTGCGCGATGCTTCCCTGTGCCCCCAGTACACCGCGATCATGTTTGATCGCGGTGTGCAAGGGGTTAATGTGCCGGGAGCGGTCCGTGACCGCTCCTGACACACAGTCACGGGTGTCAGCTGTGATAATCAGCTAACACCCGGCGGCGATTAGCTGCGCTCCCGTAGGGAGCGCAGCTAATCGCCTGTGACGTACTATCCCGTCCATGGTCAGATTGGCAAGGGTTTCATGGATGGGATAGTACGTCTGATGTCAGAGAGGGGTTAAGGCCGCCTTGCTATTGGAAGGTGACTTTAAGCCAGGTTAATAATTGAGAGTTGTCAATTAGACAACTATCAAATATTAATCCTATTGTATGAATTGAAAAAAAAAACACACTCCATGAATTAAAAATCATTTTAATGAAATAAATACACAGTTTTTGACCATCTTTTATTGTACTGGTAATTCATTGATTCCCTTGTTCTCCTGTAATAAAATAAATTGTAATAAAATAAATATAATAAAACAACCATATTCTTACCTATCCGGCGCTCAGTCAGGTCCCACGCTGTAATCCTTCACAAAGGGTTAACAAGTTTACTGCGGGGACCAGAGCTAATGCTGCAAGTCTCGCAGTAAACCCCGAATGATAGAGCTCATCTCATGGCTGACAGGAGAGGAAGTGATTAGCTGGGAAGCTTAATTGATTGTTTGCCAGGCTAATCAGTTCAGTTCAGGTCAGCCGGGGACTCCCTCTGTCATCACTGATGCTGTGCGGTGTCCCCAGCTAACCTGAAGTGAACTGATTAGCGTGGGAAGCAATCAATTAAGCTTCCCAGCTAATCACTTCCTCTCCTGTCTGCCGGGAGAGGAACTCATTCATTCTGGGGTTTACAGCGACGCTGGAGCATTAGCTCCGGTCCCTGCAGTAAACATGTTAACCCTTTCAGAAGGATTACATCGGGGGACCTGACAGAGCGCCGGAGAGGTAAGAATAATGTTGCTTTATTATGTTATTTTCATTACAGGAGAACAAGGGAATCGGATGGAGTACCAGTAAAATAAAATATGGTCAAAAACTGTCTATTTATTTCATTAAAATAATTTTTCATTAATGTGTCTGTGTTTTTTGTAAACATTTAATACAATAGGATTAATTGATAGTTGGCTAATTGACAACTCTCAATTATTAACCTAGCTTAAAGTCACCTTCCAATAGCAAGGTGGCCTTAACCCATTATTAACCCATTAGCCACCGCTACAGGGCAATGGGAAAAGACGGGCCATGTGCCAGAAAAGGCGCATCTACTCATAGATGTACCTTTTCTGGGGTGGCTGGGGCAGATCTTAGTAGCCAGGGGGGGCACAAAAAATGCACCCTCCCTAGGCTATTATTATTTGCCCCACTCGCTGGCTTTCCCTGTCTGGTGGAGAAAATACCATGGGAGCCCAAGCATTTTTTTTCAACGAATTTACACATTTAATTAACCCCTACATGTATGAAATTTTGCACATATACACTCATGTAATTGTTAGTGAAAACCATATATCAAACTACATGAAATGACATGGTTAACTGTATGTAAACCATGTGTCATTTCATGTTGGGCTCTGTAATTTTACAAAAGCCGGCAATTGAATTAGCGGCTATTATACTATGTAGAAGTGCATGAACTATAGATATATGTATATATATATGTCTCAATGACATGTATATATATATATATATATATATATATATATTTATATGTATTCTATGTGTGTATATGTTTGTTTTCTATTCTTTATTAAACCTGTCAGTGTGATTTTACAGTATAGCCGGGGATGAATTGCCGGCTTTTCTAAAGGGCACCGTGCGATTTTCTCGCAAGTAACACGTGCGGTCCGTTTGTAATCCGATTTTTCATCGCACCCATAGACTTGCATTGGCGATTGTCGAGCGATTATCGGTGACAATCGCAGCATGCTGCAAATGTCTCGGTCCGAGGAAAACGACTGAGAAAAAATCGGATGCTGGGAGCTGCTCCATAGATTAACATTGGTCCGACTGCAATGATATATTTCATCGCTTTGCAGTCGTCCGTTTTTGTCGCCAGTGTGACCCCGGCCTAAATGCGATCGCAGCATTTAGAGAGCAGACAGAGGGAAGTATGCCCCTCTTCCCTTGGATCAGAGACCCTGCAACGTCATTGCAGAGTCCCGATCGTTCCCATGTTAGGCCGGCGTCACACTGGCGACAGAATCGGACGACTGCAATGCGATGAAAAATCGCATTGCAGTCGGACCTATGTTAATCTATGGAGCAGCTCCCAGTATCAGATTTTTTGTGGTCCGTTTTAAACGTCCGTGTACAATCGCAGCATGCTGCGATTGTCACCGATTGTGGGTCGACTATCGCCAATGCAAGTCTATGGGAGCGATGAAAAATCTGATTACAAACGGACCGCATGTGTGACTTGCGATGAAATCGCATGGTGTCCTTTAGAAAAGCCGGCAATTCATCCCCGGCTATACTGTAAAATCACACTGACAGCTTTAATAAAGACTAGAAAGAATAGATATATACACATAGAACACATATATATATATATACATGTCATTGTGACATGTACATATACATATATTTATAGTTCCTAGACTTCTACATACTGTAATAGCCGCTAATTCAATTGCCGGGTTTTGTGAAATCACAGAAGCCGACATGAAATGATACATTGTTTCCACACATTTAACCATGTAATTTCATGTATTTTATATATGTTTGAAACATACAATTACATGAGTGTATTTGTGCAAAATTTCAGACATGTAGGGGTTAATTAAAGGTGTAATTTCGTTGAAAAAAAAATGCGTGGGCTCCCGCTGTATTTTCTCCACCAGACAGACAAAGCAAAGCGAGTGGGGCAGATAATAATAGCCTAGGGAGGGTACATTTTTTTTGTGCCCCCCCTGGCTACTAACATCTGCCCCCAGACACCCCAGAAAGGGCAAATCTATAATTAGATTCGCCCTTTCTGGCACTTTGCCCGTCTATTCCCATTGCCCTGTAGCGGTGGCGAATGGGTTAATCTCACCTTACTGTCACCTTGCTATTGAAAGGTGACCTTAAGGCAGGTTAATAATTGATAGCTGTCAATTAGACAACTATCAATTATTAATCCTATTGAAGTAAATAAAAAAACACACACACTTTAAGAATAAATAATTTTAATGAAATAAAAACACATTTTTTTGACCATATTTTATTTTACACTTAATCCGTGCGAAGCCATTGATCTCCTAAAATAAAGAAAAAAAAATAAAACAACATTATTCTTACCTATTCCGCTGATCTGTCACGTCCCACGCTGTAATCCTTCACAAAGGGTTAACTAGCTTTGAGCCAAGCACTGCAAGTAATCCTGCATGCTAAGCTCAAAGCTCCTGAATGAATAAGTTCCTCTCCTGGCGACAGGAGAGGATGTGTTTCATGAATGAAGCTTAATTGATTGTGTCCACTTTCCCTTTAGGTCAGGTCACTACAGTTAAATTGGCAATAAATCAATTAAGCTCCATTCATGAATCTATTCCTCTACTTTCGCTGGGAGAGGAAGTTATTCATTCAGGGGAATACAGGTCTGAGACAGCATTATTAGCTCTCTGCGACCTGTAACCTGTTAACCCTTTCTGATGGATTACAGCGTGGGACCTGACTGTACATCGGATTGGTAAGTATAATTTTGCTTTTTTATTTTATTTTTATTACAGGAAATGGTTTTAGCAGGAAAATAAAATATGGTCAAAAACTGTGTGATTATTTAATTAAACTTATTTTTTATTAAAGTGTGTGTGTTTGATTTTTCTTTCATACAATAGGATTAATAATTGATAGTTGTCTAATTGACAGCTCTCAATTATTAATCTGGCTTAAAGTGACCTTTCAATTGCAAGGTCATTTTAACCCCTTATTAACCCATTCGCCACCGCTACAGGGCAATGGGAATAGACGGGCAAAGTGCCAGAAAGGGCGAATCTAATTATAGATTTGCCCTTTCTGGGGTGTCTGGGGGCAGATGTTAGTAGCCAGGGGGGGCACAAAAAAAATGTACCCTCCCTAGGCTATTATTATCTGCCCCCACTCGCTTTGCTTTGTCTGTTTGGTGGAGAAAATACAGCGGGAGCCCACGCATTTTTTTTCAACGAATTTACACCTTTAATTAACCCCTACATGTCTGAAATTTAGCACACATACACTCATGTAATTGTATGTTTCAAACATATAAAAAAATATATGAAATTACATGGTTAAATGTGTGGAAACAATGTATCATTTCATGTCGGCTTCTGTGATTTCACTGAAGCCGGCAATTGAATTAGCGGCTATTACAGTATGTAGAAGTGTAAGAACTATAAATATATGTATATATACATGTCACAATGACATATATATATATATATATATGTGCTCTATGTGTATATATCTATTCTTTCTTTTGGCATTTAAATACTATTCTTTTGTATCCATTATATGTCAGTTTTGCAAGCCTGCGAGAAAATCTCGCAAGTCGGATGAAAATCGGATGTTACAAGGTACACACACATGCGATTAAATCGCATCTTTGAAGGAAAATCGGATGCCAGAAGGATGTGTGATGTTTTTATTTTGATCCGATTGTCGACCGTCTAAAACGGACCGATTTTTTGTGGTTGTGTGTGACACCGGCCTTAGTTAGATCATGCTCAGTGCATGGTCTAACTAACTTATGTCTGCACCACTGCTACTGCATTGGTATACCTTATATCTGCGATCAGACTGCAGAAAGTGAGAATCCCATAGCGAGAATAAGAAAAAAGTAAATAAAGAGTGAAAAAAGTTGTTAAAATATTTTTTAGAAAATCACAACTATAATAAAAAATATATATATATTGTACCCATAAATAAATATTATTCTGAAAAAAAATTAAATAAACAATAAAAGTACACATATTTGTTATCGCCACATCCGGAACGACACGGTCAATAACTGTCCCACTAGTTAAGCTCTATCAGCGGAAAAATAAAAAAGTTATAGCTCTCAGAATAAAGCGATGCAAAAATATATTTTTTTCTATTAAATAGTTTTTGTTGTATAAAAGCGCCAAAACATAGAAAAAGATATAAATGTGGTATCGCTGTAATCGTACTGACCAAAAGAATAAAGCTGCCTTATCAATTTTACCACAAGCGGAATGACATTAAATAAAAGCCCCAAAAACAATTACTGCATTGTTATTTTTAGTTTATTCTACCTCCCAAAAATCAGAATAGAAAGCGATCAAAAAATGTCATGAGCCCAAAAATGGTACCAATAAAAACATCAACTTGTCTTGCAAAAAACAAGCCCTCACATGACTCTGTGGGCCAAAATATGGAAAAATTATAGCTCTCAAAATATGGTGATGTAAAAACTATTTTTTTTAAAACAAAAAGGCGTCTTTTAGTGTGTGACAGAAGCCAAACAGAAAAAAAACTATATAAATCTAGTATCACTGTAATCACACAGATCCGACGAATAAAGTTGTCTAATCACTTAAAGGGCATGAGGAACGGCGTAAAAAATAAATAAAACCAATTCTTTACCTGCTGTTGATTTTTTTCATTTTGCCTCCAAAAGATTGCAGTAAGGCTCAGCTCACATTTATCCTGTGCTCTACGCTGAGCGCTTACACTGGGGTTTCTGTATAAATCTCTGAAATACGTGATTCAGACTGAACCCCGGTGGAACATTCCCTATAATGAAGCAGATGGAGGCACTGTGGACGTCATAATACCTGTTATCCAGTGGTGTGTGTCTTTTTATTGGGTGTGTATAAAAGTGTTGTCGGCCACAGTTTTCTGCACCTCTGAAAAAAAGGACACTGCTGAACAGAGGCCAGGTGGAGTCCAGAGTAACATTGCTGCCTCATTATAGTGAGTGCATCCCTCAGGGGTTTCATCTAAATTACGTCACTTGAAGATTTAAAGGGAAACCCCAATGTAAGTACTCAGCGTAGAGTGCCAGAAAAATGTGTTTCAAATAGTTATGTAAAATGTTTCCAATAAAAGCTTCACCTCAATCGACATAAAAAGTCCTCACTCAGGTCCATCATCTGTTAACAGAAATATAGGGGAAATATTCCAAGTTACGGGTAGCACAAAGCTCTGGAAAAGAAAAATGGCCCTCACACGCCATAAGAAATTCAGCTAATTCTGTGCTCCCAAATCAAAATGCTCCCTTCCTTCTGAGCCCCAGTGTGTCTAAACCACATTTAGCATCCACATATTTGGCATTTCTGTAGCGATGAGAGCCTGCCTAATTTACAAGTGCATAAGCTGGGTCACGTACTGGTCACTACAACAGCAGTTTGCAATTTTCACTCAGCAACCTCAACTGCTGCTTGTTTCTGAAAAACACCAATGGACTCAAAATCCTCAGGGCACCTGTAGATAAATTTACAAAGGGGTATAATTTCCAAAATGAGGTCACGTGAGGGGGGATTCTGCAATGCTAGCACTTTGGAGCTCTGTATATGGAGTCCGCAAACTATTATAGAAAATTCTGCGCTCCAGGATGCCTCCTGTATAAGAGTGTCAATTGCCAATAGTGCTCCGTCTCTACTGAGTCTCGTCGTATAGCTAAGCAGTACTGTACAGCCACATTTGGGGTATTTATCCATTCAGCAAAAATTGTGAGACATACGTTGGTGCCATTTTTTACCAATTTCCCTGTGTGAAAATGTAAAATCTGGAGCTAAACAAAATTTTGGTGGTAAAAATTTAATTATTTTTTCTTCATTGCCCTATGGTATAAATTTATGTGAACTTCCTGTGGTGTCAATATGATCACTGCACCCCTATCTTAATTCATTGACAGGTGTAGTTTTCGACCACATATGGTGTATCGGCATACTAATAACATTTTTGTGGGAAAAATTGAATTTTTTTATATTTTCATTGCTCTACATAATAAACTTCTGTGAAGCAGTTAAGGGCTCAAGGTGCTCACCACACATCTATATACATTCCTTTAAGGGCCTAGCTTCCAAAATGGTGTCACTTGTGGGGGTTTTCTACTTGTTAGGCACATCAAGGGCTCTCGAAACGAGACATAAAGCCGGCAGATCATTCCATTAAAATATGCGTTCCAAAAGGTTATTCCTTCTTTTCTGAGCCTTGCTGTGAGCCTAAACAGTAGTTTACTCCAACATATGGGGTATCAACATACTCAGGAGAATTTGCATGGTGCAAATTCTCCTGTTACCATTGTGAAAATGCAAAATTTCGGACTAAACATTATTGAGGGTCAAATGTGATTTTTTTATTTTCATGGGTCAATGTTATAAATTTCTATGAAGCACCTGGGGGGTTTAAGGTGCTCACCACACATTTAGATAAGTTCCCTGACTGATCTAGTTTCCAAAATGATGTAATTTGTTGGGGGTTTCCACTGTTTAGGCACATCAGGGGCTCTCCAAACGCGACATGATGTCGGCTAATTATTCCAGCATAATGCATTCAGAAAGTCAAATGGCGCCCCTTGCCTTCCAAGTACTGCTGTGTGTCCAAACAGCAGTTTGTCCCCACATATAGGGTATCGACATAAGAAAAATTCCAAAACAAATTGTATTGTGCAATATCTCCTGTTACCATTGTGCAAATGCTACATTTGGAGCTAAAACCCCTTTTTGGGGAAAATGTGATTTTTTTTAATTTTCATGGCATAATGTTCAAGGTACTCACCACACATCTAGATAAGTTCTCAGAGGGGTCAAGTTTCCAAAATGTTATTTGTGGGCAATTTCTACTGTTTAGGCACATCAGGGGCTCTCCAAACGCAACAGTGCGTCCGCTAGTTAATCCAGCAAATTTTACCATCAAAAAGTCATATGGCGTTCCTTCTCCTTCCCTTCCAAACCCTGCCATGTGCCCAAACAGTGCTTTTTCCCCACATATGGGGTATCAGCATGCTCAGGAGAAATTGCACAACAAATTTTGTGGTCTATTTTTGTTACCCTTGTAAAAATAGAAAAGTTTGGGTCTAGATTAAAATTTTTGTGACAAAAAGTTAAATGTTTATTTTTCCTTTCCACATTCCAATACTTCCTGTGAAGCACGTGAATGGTTAATAAACTTCTTGAATGTGGTTTTGAGCACCTTGAGGGGTGTAGTTTTTAGATTGGTGTCACTTTTGAGTATTTTCTGTCATATAGGCCCTCAAAGTCACTTTAAATTTGATGTGGACCCTAAAAAATGGTTTTGAAAATTTTGTTGGAAAAATGAGAACTTATTGGTCAACTTTTAAACCTTATAATATCCTAGTAAAAAAACTGTGTTTCAAAAATTGTTGTCATGCAAAGTTGACATGAAATGTTACTTATTAACTATTTTGTGGTGATATAACTCTCTGATTTAAGGGCATAAAAATTAAAAGTTTGAAATTTGCTAAATTTTAAAAATTTTTGCAAAATTTCCATTTTTTTCACAAATAAAGGCAAGTCATATCGAATAAATTTTATCACTATCATAAAGTACAATATGTCTTGAAAAAACAATCTCAGAATCAGTGGTGTCCATTGAAGCTTTCCAGAGTTAGCACCACATAAATTGACACTGGTCACAATTGTAAAATTTGGCCTGGTCATGAAGGTGAAAACAGGCTCAGGGGTGAAGGTGTTATTAGCAGTGTGCTGACGCAAAGTGTATGTATACAGCTCAGGTAGATCTGTCATCATTGTTCAAGCTCTGCTACATTAGGCAAATTTGCTACATCATTCACCCCGCTTTAACCATACTGCTGCAACAACACTTCCTGACTATCTTGTTCATGAAATGTTCATCCAGACAAGGGGGTATGAGAACTTACCTCATGAGGTGAGACTTTACAATTTGAAATTAGTTTCTACATTACTGTACTACTCTGCCATATAATCTTTTAACCCCTTCCCCCTGAAGCCTGTTTTCACCTTCCTGTCACTTTATGAGGTCATAACTCTGGAATGCTTCAACCAATCCTGGTGATTCTGTGAATGTTTTCTTGTGACATATTGTACTTTGTGATAGTGGTAAATTTTCCTTGATATGACTTGTGTTTATTTGTGAAAAAAATGGAAATTTGGCCAAAATTTAGAAAATTTTACAATTTTCAAACTTTTAATTTTTATGCCCTTAATTCAGAGACTCATATCGCACAAAATAGTTAGCAAATTTCCCACATGTCTAATTTACATCAGCAAAATTTTGGAAACATAATGTTTTTGTTAGGAAGCTATAAGGGTTAAAAGTTGACCAGTGATTTCTCATTTTTACAGCAAAATTTGACTTCGAGGGGTCTATATGACAAAAAATACCCAAAAAGACACCATTCTAAAAACTGCACCCCTCAAGAGACTCAAAACCACATTCAATAAGTTTATTAACCCTTCAGGTGCTTCACAGGAATTTTTGCAAAGTGGAAGGAAAAAATAAACATTTACTTTTCTTTCACAAAAATTTTCCTTTAGACCTAATTTTTTTTTACTTTCGCAAGGGTAACAGGCAAAAATGGACCATACATTTTGTTTGTGCAATTTCTCCTGAGCATGCTGATACCCCATATGTGGGGGAAATCTACTGTTTGGGCACATGGTAGGGCATGAAAGGAAAGGAGTGCCATTTGACTTTTGGAATGCAAAATTTGAAATTTGGAATAATTAGCAGATGCCGTGTTGCGTTTGTAGAGCCCCTGATGTGCCTAAAAAGTGGAAAGCCTCCACAAGTGACACCATTTTGGAAACTAGACCCCTTATTGAAATTATCTAGATGTGTATTTAGCACCTTGAACCCACAGGTGCTTCAAAGAAGTTTATACCGTAAAGCTGTGGAAATAAAAAAATCACATTTTTCCAAATAAATCTTTCTTAGCTCCATATTTTGCATTTTCATAAGGGTAACATGAGAAATTTCTCCATATAATTTGTTGTGCAATTTCTCCTGAGTACACTGCTACCCCAAATGTGGGGGAATACTACTGTTTGGGCACACGGCAGGGCTTGAAAGGGAAGGAGCGCCATTTGGCTTTTTGAATGCAAAATTTGATGGAGTAATTATCGGACGCTATGTTGCATTTAAAGAACTCCTTATGTGCCTAACCAGTGGAAACCCCCCACAAGTGACACTGTTTTGGAAACTAGACCCCTTTGGGACCTTATCTAGATTTGTATTGAGCACCTTGAACCCCCAGGTGCTTCACAGAAGTTTATAATGTTAAGCCATGAAAATAAAATACAGTGCCCTGCGAAAGAATTCGGCTCCCTGGAACTTTTCAACCTTTTCCCACATATCATGCTTCAAACATAAAGATACCAAATGTAAATTTTTGGTGAAGTATCAACAACAAGTGGGACACAATTGTGAAGTTGAATGAAATTTATTGGTTATTTTAAATTTTTCTGGAAATAGAAAAACTGAAAAGTGGGGTGTGCAATATTATTCGTCCCCTTTAACTTAATACTTTGTTGTGCCACATTTTGCTGCGATTACAGCTGCAAGTCACTTGGGGTATGTCTCTATCAGTTTTGTACATCGAGAGACTGAAATTCCTGCCCATTCTTCCTTGGCAAACAGCTCGAGCTCAGTGAGGTTGGATGGAGATCGTTTGTGAATAGCAGTTTTCAGCTCTTTCACAGATTCTCGATTGGATTCAGGTCTGGACTTTGCTAGGCCATTCTAACACCTGGATACGTTTATTTGGGAACCATTCCATTGTAGATTTTGCTTTATGTTTGGGATCATTGTCTTGTTGGAAGACAAATCTCCGTCCCAGTCTCAGGTCTTTTGCAGACTCCAACAGGTTTTCTTAACGAATGGTCCTGTATTTGGCTCCATCCATCTTCCCATCAATTTTAACCATTTCTTTGTCCCTGCTGAAGAAAAGCAGGCCCAAACCATGATGCTGCCACCACCATGTTTAACAGTGGGGATGGTGTGTTCAGGGTGATGAGCTGTGTTGCCTTTACGACAAACATATCATTTGGCATTGTTGCTAAAAAGTTCGATTTTGGTTTCATCTGACCAGAGCACCTTCTTCCACATGTTTGGTGTGTCTCCCAGGTGGCTTGTTGCAAACTTTAAATGACACTTTTTATGGATAGCTTTGAGAAATGGCCTTCTTTTTGCCACTCTTCCATAAAGTCCAGATTTGAGCAGTGTACGACTGATTGTTGTCCTATGGACAGACTGTCCCACCTCAGCTGTAGATCTCTGCGGTTCATCCAGAGTGATCATGGGCCTCTTGGCTGCATCTCTGATCAGTCTTCTCCTTGTTTGAGATGAAAGTTTAAAGGGCGGCCGGGTCTTGAGTAGATTTGTAGTGTTATGATACTCCTTCCATTTCAATATGATCGCTGTGCACAGTCTCCTTGGATTTTTAAAGTTTCGGAATAACTTTTGTATCCAAATCCGGCTTTAAACTTCTCCACAGTTTCACTGGACCTGCTGTTGTGTTCCTTGGTCTTCATGATGCTCTCTGTGCTTCAAACAGAACTCTGAGCTATACAGAGCAGGTGCATTATGTACAGAGACTTGATTAACACAGGTGGATTATTTATCATCAAGTCATTTAGGAACAACATTGGATCATTCAGGATCCACAATGAACTTCTGGGGATATTTGCCTGCACTGAAAGTAAAGGGGCCAAATAAATTGCACCCCCATTTTCAGTTTTTGTTTTGCGCTTCCCACGGCTTTAGGGCGTCGGGACATGGCAAGTTGACCTGAGCCAATGCTCCCACGCGCATTCCAACGACGTGATGGCATGGGCCGAAATGTTAGAAATTGTGACCACATGGACCAGGAGAAGGACCCGGCTGCCAGGCTAGGTAGTGCAGCGACCGGGATCCGTGGCAGCTGAGCATGTGGGCAAGGTGCGATGGGCGAGCTAGACAGCACCGCACAATCTCAGTAGAAGAATCATAAAGTTTACTTAAAGAAACAAAGTAAATAAACATAACAAAGACCCGGGCTCCCGATTCCACCAATCAGAAGGGTCTAATCAATCATCAGACGAGTTGATGAGGACATCACGGGTAGATGCAGTCCAGGGTTATCTGGCAGGCATACTTTTTGGCACTTTCCCCAATTGGCCTTGGCGTTACAGGTCAGCAGGAAATCAAAAACACCACTCTAACGACTTCAGCGATGGCGGGAATCACGGGTTGATGGAAGTCCGATACTCTGGCGACGGCATACTAGTATGGCCACATCAGGCCTCGGGCAGTTTCAAGGCTCTGAGGAGAACATCAGACACGGCCAGGACGAACGTCAGCGTCATGCGGGTCATCACGGGTTGATGAGTCCAGGGTCATCTGGCACGGATCTAGGACGGCTCTTCTCAGGCCTTCACGAGCAAGGTCTGCAGAGTGAACATCAAAACCGTGACCAACATGACGTCATCACAGGGTAGACCAGAGGAACCGGCAGGACAGGCAGGTTGTCACGGCAAGTGCCAAGGCAGTCTCTGGGACAGGCAGTTGATGCCACGGCAAGTGACCAAGGCAGTCTACTGGGCAGGCAGGGTTGCACGGCAAGTGACCAGGGCAGGAGGTTTGTCACGGCAAGTGCGGCAGGCAGGTTTGTCACGGAAGTGACGGCAGGCAGGTTGTCACGGCAAGTGATCCAGAGCAGGTTGTCAGGAATGAACTGTGGGCTGGTTGTCACGGCAATGACCAGGGCAGGCAGGTTGTCACGGCAAGTGACCAGGGCATGGCAGGTTGTCACGGCAAGTACCAGGCAGTTCTTGGGACAGGCAGGTTGTCACGGAAATGACCAGGGGTCTCTGGACAGGCAGGTTGCAGGCAAGTGACCAGGCAGTCTCTGGGACAGGCAGGTTGTCACGACAAGTGACCAGGCAGTCTCTGGACAGGCAGGTTGTCACAGCAAGTGACCAGGCAGTCTCTAGACAGGCAGGTATATACGACCTGATATGGTGGAGCCTCCAGGTAGGCTGCAGTCGGATGGCAGATGATCGCTCCCAGGTGAGCAGGCAAGAGCCGGGGATCTCTGCAGATGATGTCCGAACTTCCGGATGGAGCTGCAGTCGGATGGCAGATGATCGCTCCTAGGTGAGCAGGCAAGAGCTGGGGATCTCTGCAGATGACGTCCGAACCTCTGGAAGGAACTGCAGACAGATGGCACACAGGCAAGCCGACAGGTAACAGACAGGTAACTGGAATCAGGAGCTGATGGCTGAAACAGAGTTAGACTGCACAGGAACACGGATTGGATCTCAGAGAGTCAGGAACACAGACAGGAACACGGACTGGGTCTCAGGGAGTCAGGAACACGGACAGGAACATGGATTGAATCACAGGAACACGGACTGGAACACAGGCCTCGGACTCCGGACATCTGGCACCGATCAGCAAGCTCCGGACATCTGGCAATGATCGGCAGGATCCGGACATCAGGCAGGAAGGATAGGATCCGGACATCTGGAAGTGGTCGTCGGACATCGGACATCAGGCATAGGATCCGGACATCTGGCAGCGACCTGAAAAGGAACCCCAGCGGTCTGGTGCAAGCCCCGCCAGGCTCAACGGGAGCTGGCCGGGGATTGCACAGAGGCTGAGCACAGAGTAACAGAAACTCAGCACACACCGGACTCCTCCTTCCAAGATGAACTCAGGTTATATAGCAAGGATTCACAGTCACTGGCACAGGGTTCTGGACACAGCAGGATTTCAGGAACATAACACAGAGGACACAGTTCAGAAAGTCAGGTACAGGATGCGATCCAAGATCAGGGGTTCAGGTAATTAGACACAGCAGGAACAGGCCTGGATATACAGCCTCCAGGAACGGCGATCTGGGTAATCAGCCCCCAGCATAGGCGGAAACACAAGACACAATTCAGACATTCAGGTACCGGGTTTGATCCAGGATCAGGGAACAAGACACAGCAGGAACAGGGAATCAGCTCTCCAGAGCTGATCAACTTCAGAGCAGGAGCTGAACACACAACCACATACGGCTAGGTTCAGGGATTCAGTGTGGATTCAATGCGAAGCTCTGGCAACGCCCACTAGGGCTGGGGAACTTTATATATGAGCTGCTTCACAGCGATAGGCTGGAGCAGTAATTCTAGTAAACACCCAATCCACATAAAAGCAGGACAGGTGTGGGCCGCGCCCCCTATGCAGAGCCAGACAGCACAACACAGAGGGAACCCAACAATGGCTGCTGCCAACCACGCAGTAAGTCATGCACCACTGCAGAGGACTTCGCAAGCTACGGATGGCTTTCACAGCAAGTCAGGAACCGCACATGCGGGCGGTCATGCAAAGCAGCGGAGCCACTCACGCAAGTACAGGTACGCAGCAGAGCCGGGAACTGAGCAGCATCCATAGGTAACAGACAACAGTATCCCAGCTGGTTAGGGGGAAAGGAGCAAAAGGGTTAATGCAAAAAAAACATGCAAAGTAACGCTGGAAAACAAAGTACAGACAATACCAGCGTTACAGTATCCCCCTCCTCAGGCCCCCTCTTCTGAAGACCCAAGTAAAAAAAAATTCCCCAGAAAAATTCACTTGGTTTGGCGGTAAGTCCCATAGTTCACAATATGGCAGCAGAGTTAATAGCTCGAAAAGTCCGAACCGCTGACCAAGCGGGGAATCGAGCCATCTAGTCCACTTACCCTGTGGGGACCAAGTAGTCTAGTTCGCACATCAGGTGGAGCTTGGAGAAAGTCCTGCAGACCGCACATGCTCAGCGGAGTCCATGGCCAGAGCTTTCTGTGTCGCTTCCCACGGCTGTGGGGCGTCGGGACATGGCATAGCTTGCCTAGCTAGCCAATGCTCCCACGCCGCCAGTCCACGACGACGTGAGGCATGGGTCCCAGATGGTAAGAGAATGTGGACCCACTGGACCACGGAGGGAGACCCGGGCCTGCCCGGACTAGGGAAGGGCAGCGACCGGGATCCGTGGCAGCTGAGCATGTGGGCAAGGTGGCGACCTGCAGGACTAGACAACACCGCACAACTTCAGGTAAGAAGAAACATAAAGTTTACTTAAAGAAACAAAGTAAATAAACATAACATAAGACCGGGCTCCCGATTCCGCACATCAGAGAAGGGTACACAACTCAGGATCACAGACGAGTGCTGGAGGACATCACGGGTAGATGCAGTCCAGGGTTATCTGGCACAGGCATACTTGGACGGCCTCTCTCTCAGGCCTTAGGCGTAGCACAGGCTCAGCAGGAGAACATCAGACACCGACCTCAGACAGACTTCAGACGATGGCGGGGTCATCACGGGTTGATGAAGTCCAGAATCATCTGGCACGGGCATACTAGTATGGCCACACTCAGGCCTCGGGCGTAGCACAGGCTCAGCAGGAGAACATCAGACACCGGCCCAGGACGAACGTCAGACGATGGCGGGGTCATCACGGGTTGATGAAGTCCAGGGTCATCTGGCACGGGCATACTAGGACGGCCTCTCTCTCAGGCCTCAGGCGTAGCACAGGCTCAGCAGGAGAACATCAGACACCGACCCAGGACAGACGTCATCACAGGGTAGACCAAGGAGGAACCGGCAGGACAGGCAGGTTGTCACGGCAAGTGACCAAGGCAGTCTCTGGGACAGGCAGGTTGTCACGGCAAGTGACCAAGGCAGTCTCTGGGACAGGCAGGTTGTCACGGCAAGTGACCAGGGCAGGCAGGTTGTCACGGCAAGTGACCAGGCAGGCAGGTTGTCACGGCAAGTGACCAGGCAGGCAGGTTGTCACGGCAAGTGACCAGGCAGGCAGGTTGTCACGGCAAGTGACCAGGGCAGGCAGGTTGTCACGGCAAGTGACCAGGGCAGGCAGGTTGTCACGGCAAGTGACCAGGGCAGGCAGGTTGTCACGGCAAGTGACCAGGCAGTCTCTGGGACAGGCAGGTTGTCACGGAAAGTGACCAGGGCAGTCTCTGGGACAGGCAGGTTGTCACGGCAAGTGACCAGGCAGTCTCTGGGACAGGCAGGTTGTCACGACAAGTGACCAGGCAGTCTCTGGACAGGCAGGTTGTCACAGCAAGTGACCAGGCAGTCTCTAGACAGGCAGGTATATACGACCTGATATGGTGGAGCCTCCAGGTAGGCTGCAGTCGGATGGCAGATGATCGCTCCCAGGTGAGCAGGCAAGAGCCGGGGATCTCTGCAGATGATGTCCGAACTTCCGGATGGAGCTGCAGTCGGATGGCAGATGATCGCTCCTAGGTGAGCAGGCAAGAGCTGGGGATCTCTGCAGATGACGTCCGAACCTCTGGAAGGAACTGCAGACAGATGGCACACAGGCAAGCCGACAGGTAACAGACAGGTAACTGGAATCAGGAGCTGATGGCTGAAACAGAGTTAGACTGCACAGGAACACGGATTGGATCTCAGAGAGTCAGGAACACAGACAGGAACACGGACTGGGTCTCAGGGAGTCAGGAACACGGACAGGAACATGGATTGAATCACAGGAACACGGACTGGAACACAGGCCTCGGACTCCGGACATCTGGCACCGATCAGCAAGCTCCGGACATCTGGCAATGATCGGCAGGATCCGGACATCAGGCAGGAAGGATAGGATCCGGACATCTGGAAGTGGTCGTCGGACATCGGACATCAGGCATAGGATCCGGACATCTGGCAGCGACCTGAAAAGGAACCCCAGCGGTCTGGTGCAAGCCCCGCCAGGCTCAACGGGAGCTGGCCGGGGATTGCACAGAGGCTGAGCACAGAGTAACAGAAACTCAGCACACACCGGACTCCTCCTTCCAAGATGAACTCAGGTTATATAGCAAGGATTCACAGTCACTGGCACAGGGTTCTGGACACAGCAGGATTTCAGGAACATAACACAGAGGACACAGTTCAGAAAGTCAGGTACAGGATGCGATCCAAGATCAGGGGTTCAGGTAATTAGACACAGCAGGAACAGGCCTGGATATACAGCCTCCAGGAACGGCGATCTGGGTAATCAGCCCCCAGCATAGGCGGAAACACAAGACACAATTCAGACATTCAGGTACCGGGTTTGATCCAGGATCAGGGAACAAGACACAGCAGGAACAGGGAATCAGCTCTCCAGAGCTGATCAACTTCAGAGCAGGAGCTGAACACACAACCACATACGGCTAGGTTCAGGGATTCAGTGTGGATTCAATGCGAAGCTCTGGCAACGCCCACTAGGGCTGGGGAACTTTATATATGAGCTGCTTCACAGCGATAGGCTGGAGCAGTAATTCTAGTAAACACCCAATCCACATAAAAGCAGGACAGGTGTGGGCCGCGCCCCCTATGCAGAGCCAGACAGCACAACACAGAGGGAACCCAACAATGGCTGCTGCCAACCACGCAGTAAGTCATGCACCACTGCAGAGGACTTCGCAAGCTACGGATGGCTTTCACAGCAAGTCAGGAACCGCACATGCGGGCGGTCATGCAAAGCAGCGGAGCCACTCACGCAAGTACAGGTACGCAGCAGAGCCGGGAACTGAGCAGCATCCATAGGTAACAGACAACAGTATCCCAGCTGGTTAGGGGGAAAGGAGCAAAAGGGTTAATGCAAAAAAAACATGCAAAGTAAACGCTGGAAAACAAAGTACAGACAATACCAGCGTTACATTTGTATTTCCACAAAAATTTAAAATAACCAATAAATTTTGTTCAACTTCACAATTGGTACATTTGGTATTTTTAAGTTTGAAGCATGATATGTGGGAAAAGGTTGAAAATTTCCTGGGAGCAGAATACTTTTGCAAGGCACTGTAAATTACATTTTTCTCACAAAAATCATTTTTAGCTACAAATTTTGTATTTTCACAAAGACAAATGGAGAAAATGGATCCCAAAGTTTGTGCAATTTCTACTGTGTTC
Organism: Oophaga sylvatica; assembly: GCA_033576555.1. NCBI lineage: Eukaryota > Metazoa > Chordata > Amphibia > Anura > Dendrobatidae > Oophaga > Oophaga sylvatica. The sequence goes on along the minus strand of JARQOD010000001.1, from coordinate 72,199,030 downwards.
ACCGATACACCATATGTGGTCGAAAACTACTTTTCAGGCACAGGGCAAAGCTCAGATGGGAAGTAGCACCATATGATAGTGCAGAGCAGATTTTGCTGCACTTGTTTGAGGGTGCCATGTTACATTGACAGAGCCCTTGAAGTGCCATAACAGCAGAACCCCCCATACGTGACCCAATTTTACCAATTAAACCTCTTAATGAATTCATCTAGGGCTGCAGTGATTTTATTGACACAACAGGTGTGTTACAAACTTTTACACCATTGGGCAGTGAAGAAAAAATTTTTTTTCCATCTTTTTACCACCAAGATTGTGTGTTAGCCCCAAGTTTTACATGTTCACACTTGTAAATTGGTAAAAATGGCACCAGAATTTGCCTTACAATTTCTGCTGAATGTAGAAATACACCATATGTGGCTGTACAGTACTACTTTGCCTTACGGAATGACTTGGAGGGACGGAGCGCTATTTGCCTTCTGGAGCGCAGATTTTCCTAGACTAGTTTGTGGATTTCATATAAAGAGCGGCTAAGTGCTAGAAAAACAGAATCCCCCTCAAATGACCCCATTTAGTAAATTTTAACCCTTTGGGAATTTATCTACAGATGTAGTGACAATTTTGACTCCATGGATGTTTTCCAGAAACAAGCAGCAGTGGATGTTGCTGAGTGAATATTGCAAAATGCCGTTGTAGTGACCAATACATTATGCCCAGCTCATGCTTCTGGAGACACGCACCTGTAAATTAGGCAGATTCTCATCACTACAGAAATGCCAAGCATGTGGGCACTAAATGTGGTTTAGGCACAGTGGGGCTCAGAAGGGAGGGGGGCATTTGTATTTGGGAGCAGAGAATTTGCTGAATTTCTTTTGGCGGGTGAGGAGCCATTTTGCTTTTCTAGAGTCTTTGTGCTACCAGTAACACGGAAGCCCCCTATATTTCCATTAACAGATAACAGATCTGAGTGAGAACTTGCTTTTTTTGTGGCTTGAGTGGAAGCTTTTATTGGGAACATTGGGGTCATAGTTATCCGGTGCACTACGCTGACTACTTACTTTACTTTGGGGTTTACATCTAAATCTCTGAGTGACGTGATTCATGTGAAATATCCAATGGATCCATTCACTATAGTGAGGCAGCAGAGTTACTCTGGACTCTGTCTGGCCTCTGTTCCACAGTGTCCTTCTTTTCAGATGTGCACAAAACTGTGGGCGACTGCACTTTTATGCAATCCTAAAAAGACGGACACTGCCGGATCACAGGTCAGACGGCATCCATAGTGCCTCCATCTGCCTCATTATAGGGAATTTTCTGCCTGGTGTTCTGTCTGAATCAAGTATTTACACAGAAACCCCGGTGTAAGCACTCAGCACAGAGAGCAGGATAAATGTGTGCCGAGCCTTACTGCGATCTTTGGGAGGTAGAATGAAAAAATCAACAGCATGTGAAGAAATGGTTTTCTTTATTCTCTATGCCGTTCATTGTGTGGTATAAGTAATTAGGTGACTTTATTCTTTGGGTCAGTGCGATTACAGCGATACCAGATTTATATTTGGTTTTTATGTTTGGCTGCTGTCACACACTAAAAGACGCTTTTTGTTGCAAAAACTAGTTTTTGCATCACCATATTTTCAGAGCTATAATTTTTTCTTATTTTGGCTGACAGTTGTGTGAGGGCTTGTTTTTTTGCGGAACGAGCTGACATTTCTATTGGTACTATTTTGGGGGCACATGACATTTTTTGATCGCTTTCTATTCTGATTTTTGTGAGACAGAATGAATAAAAACCAGCAATTCAGGAATTGTTTTTTTTTTTTTAGTACCGTTCGTCGTGTGTTAAAATTGGTAAGGCAGCTTCTTCAGGTCAGTATGATAACAGCGATACCTCAATTATATTTTTTTTAATGTTTTGGCGTTTTTACACAATAAAAACTATTTTATAGAAAAAATAATTATTTTGCATCGCTTTATTCTTAGAGCTATAACTTTTTATTTTTCTGGTGATGGAGCTTTGTGGCAGCTTGTTTTTTGAGGGACAAGATGATGTTTTCAGCAGTACCATTTTTATTTACATCCGTCTTTTTTATTGCATTTTATTGCACTTTTGTTCGGCGGTATGATGATAAAGCATTGTTTTTTGCTTCATTTTTTTTTTTACGGTGTTCACTGAAGGGGTTAACTAGTGGGACAGTTTTATATAGCCGGTCGTTACGGACGCGGCAATACCAAATATGTGTGCTTTTATTGGTTTTTTTATTTACATAAATAAATGTATTTATTGGAAAAATATCTATTTTTTTCTTTGTTTAGGGATTTTTAAAAAAATATTTTTACACTTTGTAACATTTTTTTTAAACTTTTTTACATTGTCCCAGTATGGGACATTACTATATAACATCAGATTGCTAATCTTATACTCTGCACTGCAGAGCATCAGATCAGCGATCTGACAGGCATGCTCTCAGCAGGCGCTCACAAGCCACCTTACTTGCAAAACCCCGAAGGACCCCGTGGTCATCTTGGAGCCAGGGGTCTCCATCGAAACCATCAGGACAACACAATCGCATCGTGTTGTCCTGATGGAAGCGCACAGGGAGCCCCCTCCCTGCGTGATGCTTCTCTATGCCACTGTCACTACTGACAGCGGCATCAGAGGAGTTAGATGCCCATGATCGGAGCTACCACTGATTGTGGATGTTGCTGCAGGGTGTCAGCTATCACATACAGCGTGAAGCCATGCAATCAGTGTGCCATACTAGTGGTGCTCTTTACGGGAATGCATCTCCCGCAGAGTAGTACTAGTACAGCGCATGTTGCAATTGGGTTAATATGTCACAAGTCATGTTACTCTGCAATCTTTAATACCGCTACAAAAAAGAATTTCACGTATCTGGGTTCTAAACTTTGAGTCTGTGCTTTATGGTTGGCTTTTTTGTCCACAAAGCCACAGCAAATACACTTCAGTCTGTCTATGATGACAGGTGTTTTTATTTACTCATTTGTCTTCCCTATAACTTTTGGGTGTGGCTTTATATACTTTACCCCTGCTGGTATTTCCTGTTGCTGATAGACTCATTTGGATGTACAGCCATGCTGCTGTAGTTTAAGCCTGTTAATGGAAGACAAGCTAGCGTTTATCTCTTTGCTCTTTATGTTCTTTACCCTGCATCTATCCTTTGTTTATTTTAAGAAAGTAAGCGGAATATTTTCTAACAGTACGTACATAATACTTTATTTAGTATTTTGTAGTTTATTTTACTCACTCTGGGATCTTTTTCTATTTCAGCATTTTCCCTTCTGTAGGTAATTGTCATGGGGAGCAGTGGGAAAACAGGGGATAAGGAACCTGGGCCCCTGAACTGCCCCTCAGGCTAGGGGTACCCTGTCTTTTCTTAATTTGGGGGGTACTCTTGATGGTAGGGAGGCCCAAGTCACCGACCTGACGCAAGCTACTGGCCAGCCCTGAGCTAACCCCCAGTCCCCACCCCAGGAGGTGAACAGTAAGAGAAACCACAGATAAAGACTGACAGGAATATAGAAAACAGCACCACAACGCAAACTATCAGGAAGAAGCAGTATGTGTTAGGGGAAAACACAATACAATGTAGGGAAATGAACAAACAACAAAGTATACTTCACCAGACTCCAAATTAAGATTTGAGTATCAACAGCTTCTCCAAAACAGGATCGGTATGCAAGAGGCACACAAATGCTACAGTCGGCATCCAGGAATGTTCTGAGCCATACTTAAAGGGAGAAGGCATTCCCAGCAGCTACAGCCACTAATTAAAAGTTTAAATCCTGCCAAGCTGAACATCAGTGAACAAACCACTGCCGACGCCCAAACTCAGATTGAGCAACAGGAAGGTCTAATACTGCACAACAGACTCCCCAGTGTGAACAGAGTTCGAAGCCGGAATGGCAGTAATTTACTCTCTGCTCTGCCTTCCCATTCTTTAGGAGGAACATGAAGTGCTTGATGACCTTTCAGGCAGCTTAGGTCCAAGTTGCCATCATCTAGTCTGTGATAATGGCTATTCAAGCTCACGGAGAAACTACTAGGTACTGCAGGCTCAGGATCTTTAGTCTGTACATACATGAACTGGCAGGTTCAGTTGCAGTTTCTAGTGTGTTACCTATTTTCCCAATTGAGCTGCTACACTTTTATAACATTATCACCAGCCCATTACAATTTTTGTGTGGGTATAAGTCATTGTGGACGCTGTGGATGTCCTGACCGTGCAATTGTGGTACTTGTCTTTGGAGGTGGCAGACATCAAACAGCAACAACAGCATGTGTTACGTATCAACCACGATGCAGGTTCTACTACACCATAAGTGTTTTCTGAGCCTAAGGTAAATTGTTTTGACATGGACTGAAGTAAATTTCCTATCTTTTTTTCTTCTTGTAAATTGTATTTTTGTCTCTGTCCTGCCTCCTTCAGAGGAGATAGTCCATGTGTGTGTATTGTTCTGTCGTCGCTTCATGGAGATCCTGAGGCTTGTGCATTTTCTCTGCCCGAGGATTCTCAAGTGTTTTCCTCAATTGATACGTTTTTCTCTGCTTTGGGGCTCATTTATGATGATCCCAATAAAGTTGCTGAATCAATGATCTGCTGGTTGGTTCAGGTAAATTGTAAAATAAAGGACTACTGCTCTCAGTTCAAACACTAGGCAGTAGAAACCTACTGGAATGACCCAGTCAATCCTCAGTCAATCTCACCAGAGTATTTTTATGAGATATGATGGTTTATGGTGCCTCCCTGTTGTCTCTGAAAGAGGCCATGTCACTGGCAGTGTGTTTGGACAGATGTCTTTGGGATAAGAACTCATTTGAGGGTGTTTTAGTGACTTCTCCCTCTCATCCTACTTATGCAGGAGAACTAATGCTAATTCAGGCCTGCAGAAAATCTAAGGACTCTTTTTTGCTTGGTTTGATTTCTCTGTGACATATCTCCCTGGTACTATGAATGTTAAGGCTGATGCTTTATCACATAGTTTTGTTCCAGAGTTGGGGGATGAAAATCCAGTTAAAATTCTCAGTGAAGGAGTGGTGGTGGGTGCTCTGGGGACTGATCTCAGACAACGCATTGTGGAGGCTCAGGTTGGTGAATTGGAGGGCTTGCCACCGTTCAAGCTTTTTGTGCTGTCCTCACTTCGCACTGATCTTCTTTACAAAGTGAATGACTCTGTGTTGGCCAGACATCCTGGTTCCTATGCCACCTGGAGAACTGTTGCCAGGTCCTTTTGTTGGCAGAGTGATCAAAAGGATGTTGATGAGTATGTCCGTAAGTGCAGAGTTTGCACCAGAAATATAGCCTCTCTCCAGGTCCCGACACGGTTTCTTTTGCCTAACTGCCTAACGAGGTTCTGTCTCAACTTTGGACTCATTTGTCCATGGCTTTCGTCATGGATTTGCCAAGTTCTGGAGGTAATAATGTAGTATGGGTGGTGGTGGACTGTTTAGCAAGATGGTTCACTTGGTACCTCTAAAATTGCCTTTGGCTAAGAGTTTAACTACACTGTTTATCTTTCATATCGTTAAGTTACATGGTGTTCCTAAAAAACATTATTTCTGAAAGAGGGGTTCAGTTTTTGGAGTAACTTTTGCTTCAAATTAGGAATTAAACTTTCATTCTCCTCAGGTAATCACCATGAGACTAGTGGTCAGCAGGAGAAAATGAACCAAGAATTAGAATAATATTTTAGATGCTTAGTTTCATCTAATCTAGAAGACTGGATGGATTTTCTTCTTCTGGCTGAGTTCACTCTCAATATCCGCACCTCTACTGCTATCGGCACGTCGTCTTTTTTTTCTTGTGGTGTTTCATCCAGTTTTTGGAATTTTTTGCTGGTTTGCAGTCTGGGGTCCCAGAGGAGGACAGATATTCTTCTCATTTGAATAAGGTCTGGAAAGAGGTTTATTTTTCTATTTTATTTTTCTCACTTAATTAGCTCCATTAATTCCCCAGCACTTTACAGATATTATTGGCACTGTATTTCTTGCTAGAGATAGTGTCATTTGGATGTCCAGCTATACTGCTGTAGTTTAAGCCAGTCAGTGAAAGACAAGCTAAGATTTACCGTATTTTTCGGACTATAAGACGCACCGGACTATAAGACGCTCCCAGGTTTTAGAGGTGGAAAATAGGGAAAAATATATTTGTAGCAAAAAATGTGGTAATATTTAATAACATAAATAACATACTATTATATGTGGTGTTATTATATATAATAGCATGTTATTATGTAGGAAGCTACGGGTAGAAGATGGTGCTGCGGGACTAGTGTGGTGTCTGTAAACTACTATGTGAAGACGCTGGAGGGTGAGTATAAGGCGGGGTCACACATGCGAGAAATTTGCACGATTTTTGTGCGAATCTCTCTCATGAACACCCGGCACTGCCGCTGGCACTCAGACTGGAGCATGCGGCTGCATAGAAATACATACAGCATAGAAATACATGCTGCCGCACGCTCCGGTCCGAGTGCCGGCGGCAGTGCCGGGTGTTCATGTGAGAGATTCGCACAAAAATCGTGCAAATTTCTCGCATGTGTGACCACGGTGTCACGACGTATAACAGATATATTCAAAGATAGCAACCTATATCTAATGTGACATCATTCTAAATTTCATATAATAGAGAAAATCAACATGTATACATAGTATCTGCCAGCAATGTCTTACCTGACATAATATCCTATGTATTGTGGGTCAATACTGTGTACGTGTCACGCTGTCTCTGGATAGAGGTGGACCGGGGTCTATGCTGACCCTGAACTGGGGTCCTGACTAGTCCCTCTACCTGGAGGTACTGTTAATGGTACAGAGGTCCAGGCCGCCAGCGTAACCCTGTCTCCTGTAGATCCCTGACCACTGTAATCTAGTCCTGAGAAGGACCCTGATTACTACCACAGGGAATGGGCAGGTCACAGCTTACACACAGTCTAAGACAAACGAGACAGACAAGGGGTAAAGAAAACACAGCCTTGCATACAACACTTCCACTACAGAGGAACACAAAAGGTTAAGGAGATAAACAATAAGCGAGGAGAAGAAAAACCACAACAGGCACTCTTAGCTTAAGTCTTCTCAGAAACGATCCGCTCTGCTGGTCTGAATGAATGCTTTCACCGGCAACTTCCCCAGCAGACCAGCAGGTATAAGAAGGAAGCTAATTAACAAAACATCAATCCCAGCTGGGCGAGGCTGGTCAGCCCAGCACCGAGAGAGAAAGAATTAACTCCCTCAGTGCCGAAAAACACCCAGCACCAGAAACTCAGCTGTGCGAAGTCAGGGTGTGCAATCGCGACGATCTCTGCCGCGACACACCCGTGACAGTACCCCCCCTTCTACGAGGGGCCTCTGGACCCTCAGGGCCTGGTCTATCTGGGTGAGTAGTGTGGAAGGCCCGAACCAAACGGTCTGCGTTAATATCCGACGCAGAAACCCACATCCTCTCCTCAGGACCATACCCCCTCCAATGAACAAGGTACTGAAGGGACCGGCGATTCAGACGTGAGTCAATGATCTTCGATACCTGAAACTCCAAATTACCATTGACCACCACTGGAGGAGGAGGTAGAGGTGACGGTATAACTGGTGCCACGTACCTCTTAAGCAACGATTTGTGGAACACATTGTGAATTTTAAATGTAGGAGGGAGGTCAAGACGGAAAGCCACCGGATTAACTATTGAACTGATCCTGTATGGCCCGATGAATCTGGGACCGAGTTTCCAGGAGGGAACCTTAAGTTTTATATTCTTGGTAGACAACCATACCAGATCGTTCACACTTAGGTCCGGACCAGACACTCTCCTCCTACCAGCCATACGTTTGTATCGGTTCCCCATAGTGCTCAGATTATTAAGCACTCCTCTCCACACTGAAGCAAGTGACGACGAAAATCGTTCCTCCTCAGGAACCCCAGAAGAGCCCCCCCCATTGAAAGTACAAAACTGGGGGTGAAAACCATATGCCCCAAAAAACGGGGACTTACCAGTGGACTCGCTCCGCCTATTGTTAAGAGCGAACTCTGCCAGAGGCAAGAAAGAAGACCAGTCCTCTTGGTTCTCTGAGACAAAACACCGGAGATATGTCTCTAAGCTCTGATTCAGACGCTCTGTCTGACCATTGGTCTGCGGATGAAAAGCTGAAGAAAATGACAACTGCATCCCCGACGAGAACAAAATGCCTTCCAGAATTTGGACACAAACTGAGACCCTCGATCCGACACCACATCGGAAGGCAACCCGTGAAGTCTCACAATCTCCCAAATGAACACCTGCGGCAGAGTTTTAGCATTAGGAAGAGCAGGAAGAGCAATAAAATGTGCCATTTTGCTGAACCTGTCAACTACAACTAGTATGACAGTTTTACCTGAAGACGGAGGAAGGTCCGTAATGAAGTCCATATGCAGATGGGTCCATGGACGCTCCGGGATTTTCAACGGTAAAAGGGCCCCAGACGGACGGGTATGTGGGGTCTTAGAGCGCGCACATACCCCACAGGACGCGACAAAAGTTACCACCTCTTTATTTAAGTTAGGCCACCAAAACCGGCGAGAAACGAGATCTACAGTTGCTTTACTCCCTGGGTGTCCTGCCAAAGCAGAATTATGATGTGCCTCGATAACCTTTTGTCTTAACTGATCTGGAACAAACAGTTTCCCTGGAGGTCCTACAGGGGCGTCCCCCTGAGCCTCCAATACCTCCTCCTCAAGCTCAGAGCATACAGCCGACACCACAACTCCCTCCTGAAGAATAGGAACCGGGTCATCTGTCTTCCCGGCCCCCGGGAAACTACGAGATAAGGCATCAGCCTTTACATTTTTTGACCCAGGACGATATGTGACGACAAAATTAAACCTGGTAAAAAACAACGACCATCTAGCTTGTCTGGAATTCAGACGTTTTGCAGACTCTAAATACAGCAGGTTCTTGTGATCAGTAATGACGGTGACCAGGTGGACTGCCCCTCCAAAAAGTGACGCCACTCTTCAAAAGCCAACTTAATGGCCAAAAGTTCCCTATTGCCGACATCATAATTCCTCTCGGCGGACAACAATTTTTTAGAGAAGAAAGCGCACGGATGCCATTTACCAGGGGACGGACCTTGAGATAATACCGCACCCACTCCTACGTCAGATGCGTCTACCTCCACAATGAACGGTTGTGATGCATCAGGTTGGATGAGTATGGGTGCTGAAGCAAAACATTTTTTCAAGGAGGAAAATGCTTGACAAGCTTTGTCAGACCACCTAGAAAAATCCGTCCCTTTTTTTGTCATGTCAGTGAGAGGTTTGACAACAGATGAGAAATTACGAATAAATTTCCGGTAGTAGTTAGCAAACCCCAGGAAACGCTGCAGTGCTTTAAGATCCTCTGGCCGATCCCATTCAAGCACAGCCTTCACTTTCCCAGGGTCCATACGGAAACCGGAGGCTGACACCAAGAATCCTAAAAACTGAAGTTCTTGTACAGCGAATACACACTTCTCCCATTTGGCGTACAGTTTATTATCTCGCAAGATCTGCAACACTTGTCTCACATGCTCCTGATGAGACACAAGATCCGGCGAGTAAATTAAGATGTCATCTAGATAAATGACAACAAACTGTCCCACTAGGTGGCGAAAGATGTCATTAACAAAATGTTGAAACACCGCCGGGGCAGTAATCAGACCGAAAGTCATGACAAGGTTCTCATAATGTCCCTCCGGAGTGTTAAACGCCGTCTTCCACTCATCCCCCTCCTTTATCCTAATCAGATTATACGCCCCCTGAGATCCAACTTAGAGAACCATTTGGCGCCCACAATCTGATTGAAGAGATCAGGAATAAGTGGGAGCGGATACGGATCTTGGACCGTAATCCGATTAAGCTCACGGAAATCCAGGCAAGGGCGTAGGCCTCCATCTTTTTTCTTCACAAAGAAGAACCCGCGGCCACTGGGGAAGATGAAGGTCTAATATGCCCCTTGGCCAGACTTTCCGAAATGTAATCCTTCATAGCTTGCCTCTCAGGACCAGAAAGGTTATATAACCTAGATTTTGGTAACTTAGCATCAGGAAGCAATTTTATAGCACAGTCATATGTGCGATGAGGAGGTAATTCTTGACACCCTTCCTCTGAAAACACATCCTCAAAGTCCTCCAGAAAAGGAGGTAAGGTTCTAGACACGACCGTACCGATGACCGTGTTCATGCAGTTACTATTGCAAAATTCACCCACTGGCTTATCTCTCTGGATTGCCAATTAATAACTGGGTTATGTTTAGTTAACCAAGGAAGTCCCAACACAATAGGAGTGGGAAGGCCCTCCAACACATAACAAGACAATAGTTCTTTATGTATTGCCCCCACTCGAAGGTCTATGTTATGCACGGCTTGCACAAAGCTACCTTGACCGAGAGGCCTGGCGTCAATAGAGAATATAGGGATAGGTTTGGCCAATACACTCAGTTGCATACCTTGCACCTGGGCAAACCGAGTGTCCACCAGATTAGCCGCGGCCCCACTATCCAGAAGAACAGAAATCCTCTCAGTTCTCGTACCTACCACCACCTCCGCTGGTACGAGAAACTGAGACGGACTTGGGGACGAAATACATACTCCCAGATTGTCGTCCACCACACAACCTGGGATTAATAGTTTTCCGGCGACTTCTTGCTCAGTACAGTACGGGATGGACACCCCCCAATAAAATGTCCCTCTCTCCCGCAGAAGAAACACCTTCTTGTTTTGCGGCGCACCGCCGATCCCCTCCCTCGGAATGATGTCCCTCCCAACTGCATAGGTTCCTCGGAACAAACCAGGGGAACCTCAATATTAGGGACTTTAGAAGGAGGTGGAGTCATCACAGGGGGCGGAGTTACCCCACACCTCTCCCGAAGCCGTCTATCAATGCGAATAGCAAGAGCCATAGAGGCCTCCAGTGACGGGGGAGAATCATACTGAGCCAACACATCTTTTAATTTGTCAGATAAACCTTGGCAAAACTGGCTCTTAAGAGCCGGGTCATTCCACTGAGTATCCGTGGCCCACCTACAGAACTCTGAAGAAAATTCCTCCGCCGGATGATCTCCTTGCTGTATCCTACGTAACTTCATTTCAGCAAGGGAGACCCGATCCGGGTCATCATATACCAGACCCAGGGCTGTAAAAAATCGGTCCACTGACTGGAGAGCCCGGGGGGAGAGAGAACGCCCAGGATTGAGGGTCCCCTTGTAAGAGCGAGATGACAATTCCCACCCTCTGATCCTCACTCCCCGACGACTGCGGCCGCAGCCGAAAATACAATTTACATGCTTCCCCGGGAAAGTAAAAAACTTGTCCGCCCACCAGTGAACCTGTCCGGGAGAGCTACTTTAGGTTCAAATCTGGTTTGCTCCCGGGGGTACAAAACCTTGGATTTAACGTCCGTCAGCTCCATGGACAAACTCTGCAACTGCTGAGCTAAATGGGCTACTGGATCCATGGTGGCTGGGGAGAATCTTTAGAGTGGGCCGGTGAAAATGTCACGACGTATAACAGATATATTCAAAGATAGCAACCTATATCTAATGTGACATCATTCTAAATTTCATATAATAGAGAAAATCAACATGTATACATAGTATCTGCCAGCAATGTCTTACCTGACATAAAATCCTATGTATTGTGGGTCAATACTGTGTACGTGTCACACTGTCTCTGGATAGAGGTGGACCGGGGTCTATGCTGACCCTGAACTGGGGTCCTGACTAGTCCCTCTACCTGGAGGTACTGTTAATGGTACAGAGGTCCAGGCCGCCAGCGTAACCCTGTCTCCTGTAGATCCCTGACCACTGTAATCTAGTCCTGAGAAGGACCCTGATTACTACCACAGGGAATGGGCAGGTCACAGCTTACACACAGTCTAAGACAAATGAGACAGACAAGGGGTAAAGAAAACACAGCCTTGCATACAACACTTCCACTACAGAGGAACACAAAAGGTTAAGGAGATAAACAATAAGCGAGGAGAGGAAAAACCACAACAGGCACTCTTAGCTTAAGTCTTCTCAGAAACGATCCGCTCTGCTGGTCTGAATGAATGCTTTCACCGGCAACTTCCCCAGCAGACCAGCGGGTATAAGAAGGAAGCTAATTAACAAAACATCAATCGCAGCTGGGCGAGGCTGGTCAGCCCAGCACCGAGAGAGAAAGAATTAACTCCCTCAGTGCCGAAAAAACACCCAGCACCAGAAACTCAGCTGTGCGAAGTCAGGGTGTGCAATCCGACGATCTCCGCCGCGACACACCCGTGACACACGGCCTAAGAATGGGGGCATAGGGCTTATATTTAAAGCCACACTACAGCACTGATAACACTGGAGTGCTGCTTTAAGATCCCATGGGAGAACTATAACTCCCAGCATGTCCTGCAGATCCTATGGCATGCTGGGAGTTATAGTCCACCACAGGATGGCAGAGTGCTTTTTAATGTGCTGTATTTACTAACCTTTTAATTATTTTTTTCTTGTACAGTGTGTCTGAAGGACCTGTGATGACATCATGAAGAGGCAGGGCTTTGTGTGGTCATGTGATGCTCCAGCCCGCCCTCTTCATGACCTCATCACAGGTCCTCCACAGGAGCATTCAGCATCGCATCAGCACAGCCCCCAGGCTGTCAGGTATGCGATGCCTGCTGCTGCACTCTGCGCCTGTCGCCTCCTTCTACTTCACACACATCTCCCCAGCTGCTGCAGGAATCAGGCGCTGGGGAATCATGTGGCTCTGTCATTTGCTGCTCCGCACTCAGTGCTCAGCTGATAGGTGGGCGGGGAAGCAGCTAATGAATATTCACTGCACTTAAGTATCGGGACCAGTGGTTTCCCCAGCGCTGGATTCCTGCAGGGGAGGGGATATTTTCCTGCCTCCTGCGATCTCACTCCACCGCTGCCCCCTGCCCCCTCCCCACATGTTACATTCCGACCATAAGACACACCCACACTTTCCTCCCAAATTTGGAGGAAAAAAGTGCGTCTTATGGTCCAAAAAATACGGTATGTCTTTGCTGTTTGTTCTTCACCCTGTACATATTTTCCATTTCTTTTTATAAAGCAGGCAGCATATTTTCTAACAATATATACTTAATACTTTATTTAGTATTTTGTGGTTTGTTTTACTCACTCTGGGATGTTTTTGTATTTCAGCACATTTTCCTTTCTGTAGGTAATTTACGCTCTTCTCTGCCCTCTGGTTATTTAGGAAGAACATGTACTCGACAACCTTTCAGGCAGCATAGGTCTGAGTTGCCATCATGTAGTCTGTGGTAAGGGACATCCAGGCTCATGCAGGAACCACTAGGGACTGCGGGCTCAGGATCTGTAGTCTGTACATGATCCGGCAGGGTCAGTTGCAGTTTTTAGTGTGTCACCTATTTTCCAGAGTTAGCTATTACAATATCATAACAGATAAGGAATATTCACTAATGATTAGCTGCACTGTGTGGTTTTCTTGGGTTAGTTAACCCCTTCCCAACCCATGACGCCGACGTCGGCGTCATGAAAAACTGTGCCATCCCGACCCATGACGCCGACGTCGGCGTCGTGCTATAAATCATGTTCCTGCGGGTCGGGAGACCGGGGTCACTGAAAGGTCACCCGACCCGCAGTAACAGGACCCTTACTGCATCACCACAGGGGGGTTGGCTTAACCCCCACGTGGCCACGATCGCTTTGATTGGCTGTTAAAAGTGAAACAGCCAATCAGAGCGATTTGTAATATTTCACCAATGAAACTGGTGAAATATTACAATCCAGCCATGGCCGATGCTGCAATAGCATCTGCCATGGCTGGACACCAAGATCTGACCCCCCCACACCAAGTCACGAAAGATGGCAGCGATCGGTCACCGCCGTCACTGTCTGCTCCTCTGCTCCTGCGATCGGCTGCCCCCACCTACCGATCCCCCCCTCACCTTCCGACGCCCCCTACTCACCTCTCCCGGTCCACCGATGTCCCTGGGTCCGTCCCGGCGGCTGCCCGGGATTCTTCATGGGCGCCGCTATCTTGGAAAATGGCGGGCGCATGCGCAGTGCGCCTGCCGGTCGGCGCATGCGCAGTGCGCCCTCCATTATACAAAAATTTATTTTGATCACTGTGATAAACTGTCACAGTGATCAAAATAAAAAAAAAGTAAATGAACCCCCCCTGTCATATTTAGGGACAAATAATAAAATAAAGAACTTTTTTTTTTTTCCTAGCGGATTTTGCTGCGGATCCGCATCGGATATCGCTGCTGATCCGCGGCGGAATTCGCTGCAGATCCGCGGCTGATTTCGCTGCTGATCCGCGACTGATTTCGCTGCGGATCCGCGGCTGATTTTGCTGCGGGTCCGCGCTGATTGTGCTGCTGATCCCCGGCGGATTCGCTGCTGATTCGCTGCGGATCCGCGGCTGATTTCGCTGCTGATCCGCGGCGGATTTCGCTGCGGATCCGCGGCGGATATTGCGGCTGATTCGCTGCGGATCCGCGGCTGATTTCGCTGCTGATCCGCGGCGGAATTCGCTGCAGATCCGCGGCTGATTTCGCTGCTGATCCGCGACTGATTTCGCTGCGGATCCGCGGCTGATTTTGCTGCGGATCCGCGGCTGATTGTGCTGCTGATCCGCGGCGGATTCGCTGCTGATTCGCTGTGGATCCGCGACTGATTTCGCTGCTGATCCGCGGCGGATTTCGCTGCTGATCCGTGGCGGATTTCTCTGCTGATCCGCGGCTGATTCGCTGCGGATCCGCGGCTGATTTCGCTGCTGATCCGCGGCTGATTTCGCTGCTGATCCGCGGCGGATTTCGCTGCGGATCCGCGACTGATTTCGCTGCGGATCCGCGGCTGATTTTGCTGCTGATCCGCGGCGGATTCGCTGCTGATTCGCTGCGGATCCCTGGCTGATTTCTCTGCTGATCCGCGGCGGATTTCGCTGCTGATCCGCGGCGGATTTCGCTGCGGATCCGCGGTGGATTTCTCTGCTGATCAGCGGCTGATTCGCTGCGGATCCGCGGCTGATTTCGCTGCTGATCCGCGGCTGATTTTGGTGCTGATCCGCGGCGGATTTCGCTGCGGATTCGCAGCGGATTTCGCTGCTGATCCGCGGCTGATTCGCGGCGGATTTCGCTGCTGATACGCGGCGGATTTCATTGCTGATCCGCGGCGGATTTCGCTGCAGATCCGCGGCTGATTTCGCTGCTGATCCGCGGCGGATTTCGCAGCGGATCCGCGGCTGATTTCGCTGCTGATCCGCGGCGGATTTCGCTGCGGATCCGCGGCTGATTCGCTGCAGATCCGTGGCGGATTTCGCTGCTGATACGCGGCGGATTTCGCGGCGGATCAGCGACTGATTTCGCTGTGGATCCGCGGCTGATTTTGCTGCGGATCCGCGGCTGATTTTGCTGCTGATCCGCGGTGGAGTCGCTGCTGATTCGCTGAGGATCCGCGGCTGATTTCGCTGCTGATCCGCGACGGATTTCGCTGCTGATCCGGGGCGGATTTCGCTGCGGATCCGCGGTGGATTTCTCTGCTGATCCGCGGCTGATTCGCTGCGGATCCGCGGCTGATTTCGCTGCTGATCCGCGGCGGATTTCGCTGCTGATCCGCGGCGGATTTCGCTGCAGATCCGCGGCTGATTTTGCTGCTGATCCCGACTGATTTTGCTGCGGATCCGCGGCTGATTTTGCTGCTGATCCGCGACTGATTTTACTGCGGATCCGCGGCGGATTCGCTGCTGATTCGCTGCGGATCCGCGGCTGAATTCGCTGCTGATCCGCGGCGGATTTCGCTGTGGATCCGCGGCGGATTTCGCTGCTGATCCGCGGCTGATTCGCTGCGGATCCGCGGCTGATTTCGCTGCTGATCCGCGGCGGATTTCGCTGCTCCGCGGATCGCGTATCCGGTGATTCGCTGCGGATCCGCGGCTGATTTGCTGCTGTCCGCGGATTCGCTGCGGATCCGCGGCTGATTTTGCTGCGGATCCGCGACGGATTTTGCTGCTGATCCCGGCTGATTTTGCTGCTGATCCACGACTGATTTGCGCGATCTGCGGCGATTTTGCTGCGGATCCGCGGCTGATTTTGCTGCTGATCCGCGGCGGATTTTGCTGCTGAACCGCGGCGGATTTTGCTGCTGATCCGCGGCGGATTTTGCTGCTGATCAGCGGCGGATTTTGCTGCTGTTTCGCGACTGATTTACGGTTAGGGTTGTAATTTGGGTTAGGGTTGGAATTAGGGTTAGGGTTGGAATTAGGGTTAGGCTTGTGGTTAGGTTTATGGTTAGAGTTGGGATTAGGGTTAGGGGTGTGTTGGGGTTAGGGTTATGATTAGGGTTTGTATTAGGGTTAGGTGTGTGTAGGGGTTAGGGTTGGGGTTAGGGGTGTGTTGGGGTTAGGGTTGGAGTTAGAATTGAGGGGTTTCCACTATTTAGGCACATCAGGGGGTCTCCATACGCGACATGGCGCCACCATTGATTCCTGCAAATTTTGCGTTCAAAAAGTCAAACAGTGCTCCCTTTATTCCAAGCCCCGACGTGTGCCCAAACTGTGGTTTATCCCCACATATGAGGTATTAGCGTACTCGGGAAAAATTGCACAACAACTTTGGGGGTTCTAATTTCTCCTGTTAACATTGGGAAAAAAAATTGGGGACTAAAAAATTATTTTTGTGGAAAAAAAATGATTTTATATTTTCACGGCTCTGCATTATAAACTTCTGTGAAGGACTTGGAGATTCAAAGTGCTTATCACACATTTATAGGAGTTCCTTGGGGGATCTAGTTTCCAAAATGGGGTCACTTGTGGGGAGTTTCTACTGTTTAGGCACATCAGGGACTCTGCAAACGTAACATGACGCCCGAAGACCATTCCATCAAGTGGGCATTTCAAAACGTCACTACTTCCCATCCGAGCCCCGACGTGTGCCCATACAGTAGTTTTCTCCCACATATGGGATATCAGCATACTCAGGACAAATTGGACAACAACTTTTGGGGTCTAATTTCTCATGTTACCCTTGGGAAAAAAAAATTGGGGACTAAAAGATCCTGATTGTGGAAAAAATATGATTTTTTTATTTTCATGCCCGGGCGTTATAAACTTCTGTGTAGCCCTTGGGGTTCAAAGTGCTCACCACACATCTAGATAAGTTCTTTGCGGGGTCTAGTTTCCAAAATGGGGTCACTTGTGGGGAGTTTCTACTGTTTAGGCACATCAGGGGCTCTGCAAACGTAACAAGATGCCCGCAGACCATTACATCAAGTCGGCATTTCAAAGCGTCACTACATCCCTTCCGAGCCCTGACGTGTGCCCAAACAGTGGTTCCCCCCCACATATGGGGTACTAGCGTACTCAGGACAAACTGCACAACAACTTTTGGGGTCCAATTTCTCCTGTAACCATTGTGAAAATAAAAAATAGTGGGCTAAAAAATCATTTTTTGAGAAAAAAAAATGATTTTTTATTTTCACGGATCTGCGTTATAAACTTCTGTGAAGCACCTGGGGGTTCAAAGTGCTCACTATGCATCTAGATAAGTTCCTTAGGGCGTCTAGTTTCCAAAATGGGGTCACTTGTGGGGGAGCTCCATTGTTTAGGCACACAGGGACTCTCCAAATGCGACATGGCAACCGCTAAATATTCCAGCATATTTTCCATTCAAAAAGTCAAATGGCGCTACTTCCCTTCTGAGCCCTGCCGTGAACCCAAACAGTGGTTTATGACCACATATGAGGTATCTGTGTACTCAGGAGAAATTGCCCAACAAATTTTAGGATCCAATTTATACTGTTGCCCATGTGAAAATGAAAAAAACTGAGGCTAAAAGAAAATTTTTGTGAAAAAAAGTACTTTCTTTTATTTACGGATCAATTTGTGAAGCACCTGGGGGTTCAAAGTGCTCACTATGCATCTAGATAAGTTCCTTAGGGGGTCTAGTTTCCAAAATGTGGTCACTTGTGGGGGACTCCAATGTTTAGGCACACAGGAACTCTCCAAATGCGACATGGCAACCGCTAAATATTCCAGCATATTTTCTATTCAAAAAGTCAAATGGCGCTCCTTCCCTTCTGAGCCCTGCTGTGCGCCCAAACAGTGGTTTATGACCACATATGAGGTATCTGTGTACTCAGGAGAAATTGCCAACAAATTTTAGGATCCAATTTATACTGTTGCCCATGTGAAAATGAAAAAAACTGAGGCTAAAAGAAAATTTTTGTGAAAAAAAAGTACTTTCTTTTATTTACGGATCAATTTGTGAAGCACCTGGGGGTTCAAAGTGCTCACTATGCATCTAGATAAGTTCCTTAGGGGGTCTAGTTTCCAAAATGGGGTCACTTGTGGGGAAGCTCCAATGTTTAGGCACACAGGAACTCTCCAAATGCGACATGGCAACCGCTAAATATTCCAGCATATTTTCCATTCAAAAAGTCAAATGGCGCTCCTTCCCTTCTGAGCCCTGCCGTGCACCCAAACAGTGGTTTATGACCACATATGAGGTATCTGTGTACTCATGAGAAATTGCCCAACAAATTTTAGGATCCAATTTATACTGTTGCCCATGTGAAAATGGAAAAAACTGAGGCTAAAAGAAAATTTTTGTGAAAAAAAAGTACTTTCTTTTATTTACAGATCAATTTGTGAAGCACCTGGGGGTTCAAAGTGCTCACTATGCATCTAGATAAGTTCCTTAAGGGGTTAGTTTCCAAAATGACTTGTGGGGGAGCTCCAATGTTTAGGCACACAGGAACTCTCCAAATGCGACATGGCAACCGCTAAATATTCCAGCATATTTTCTATTCAAAAAGTCAAATGGCGCTCCTTCCCTTCTGAGCCCTGCCGTGCGCCCAAACAGTGGTTTATGACCACATATGAGGTATCTGTGTACTCAGGAGAAATTGCCCAACAAATTTTAGGATCCAATTTATACTGTTGCCCCTGTGAAAATGAAAAAAACTGAGGCTAAAAGAAAATTTTTGTGAAAAAAAAGTACTTTCTTTTTTTTACGGATCAATTTGTGAAGCACCTGGGGGTTCAAAGTGCTCACTATGCATCTAGATAAGTTCCTTAGGGGGTCTAGTTTCCAAAATGGGGTCACTTGTGGGGGAGCTCCAATGTTTAGGCATACAGGGACGCTCCAAATGCGACATGGCAACCGCTAAATATTCCAGCATATTTTCCATTCAAAAAGTCAAATGGCGCTCCTTCCCTTCTGAGCCCTGCCGTGCGCCCATACAGTAGTTTATGACCACATATGAGGTATCTGTGTACTCAGGAGAAATTGCCCAACAAATTTTAGGATCCATTTTATCCTGATGCCCATGTAAAAATGAAAAAATTGATGCTAAAAGAAAATTTTTGTTGGAAAAATTAAAATGTCCATTTTTTCCTTCCACGTTGCTTTAGTTCCTGTGAAGCACCTGAAGGGTTAATAATCTTCTTGAATGTGGTTTTGAGTAGCTTGAGGGGTGCAGTTTTTATAAAGGTGTCACTTTTGGGTATTTTTTGCCTTATAGACCCCTCAAAGTGACTTCAAATGTGAGGTGGTCCCTAAAAAAAATGGTTTTGTAAATTTTGCTGTAAAAATGAGAAATCGCTGGTCAACTTTTAACCCTTATAACTTCCTAACAAAAAAAAATGTTGTTCCCAAAATTGTGCTGATGTAAAGTAGACATGTGGGAAATATTATTTATTAACTATTTTGTGTCACATAACTCTCTGGTTTAACAGAATAAAAATTAAAAATTTGAAAATTACAAAATTTTCAAAATTTTCGCCAAATTTCCATTTTTTTCACAAATAAACGCAAAAATTATAGACCTAAGTTTACCACTAACATGAAGCCCAATATGTCACGAAAAAACAATCTCAGAATCGCTAGGATCCGTTGAAGCGTTCCTGAGTTATTACCTCATAAAGGGACACTGGTCAGAATTGCAAAAAATGGCAAGGTCTTTAAGGTCAAAATAGGCTGGGTCATGAAGGGGTTAAAGAATGTAATGGTAGTTGGTTTCTTTATGGTTTAAATTCCACTTTTACAGTCCTTAGATTTCACTTGTAGCATCGACATCCATGCACTGCCATTAAGTTATATGAGAGTATCTAGAGAGTCAAAACCCATTTCAAACCCAAATGAACTACCGTAGTTTAAAACAGAACAAAAAATGTAAAGTACAAACTGAAGAAGATCAAACTTCCAGCTTTTACAATATATTTTTCGAGGTTTCTATTAAGATTGGTATGCAGAAGTAAAAATGCTTTGATGTTTCAGACTACACTCTCTTTGACATAGCATGTACACTGGCAATTCTTTGTCATTTTCAAGTAGTGCCGTAGTTAATGAGATCCACCTTGCCTAACAGCCTGTGCCCAAATTATACCAATAAAATATAGAAGAAAATTCAAGATTATGGAAAAAAGTTAACAAAAAAATAGAGTTGAGCAAAAAGATATGTTGAATCCTGGTCCACTGGCCATGACGATAGTCCGTGGCTCCTGGGTCAGAGCAGTATGAACCTCGCACTATCTATGGCATGCATGGCACCTTTTCTGATTACTAAACCTTGCAACTTGATTACATTGTGGTGCAGTGCATCATGACATCAGAGACCTACTAATCAGAATAGGCATTGGAGATGCTAGTAGTTTATCAGTGTATGACCCTTTGGCCATGGACTACCAGTATGGCCGATGAAGCAGGGTCCTGTGATTTTTTTGCTCAATTATATAAAAAATAAAGAGAGCTTCAATAAAACCAAGTGTGTGTTTGAGTTGTATGTTTATCCATGACTTTACAGTCAGGGCCAGAAATATTTAGACAGTGACACAATTTTCGCGAGTTGGGCTCTGCATGCCACCACATTGGATTTGAAATGAAACCTCTACAACAGAATTCAAGTGCAGATTGTAACGTTTAATTTGAAGGGTTGAACAAAAATATGTGTTAGAAAATGTAGGAATTGTACACATTTCTTTACAAACATCCACATTTTAGGAGGTCAAAAGTAATTAGACAAATAAACATAACCCAAACAAAATATTTTTATTTTCAATATTTTGTGGCGAATCCTTTGGAGGCAATCACTGCCTTAAGTCTGGAACCCATGGACATCACCAAACGCTGGGTTTCCTCCTTCTTAATGCTTTGCCAGGCCTTTACAGCCGCAGCCTTCAGGTCTTGCTTGTTTGTGGGTCTTTCCCTCTTAAGTCTGGATTTGAGCAAGTGAAATGCATGCTCAATTGGGTTAAGATCTGGTGATTGACTTGGCCATTGAAGAATGTTCCACTTTTTTGCACTCATGAACTCCTGTGTAGCTTTGGCTGTATGCTTGGGGTCATTATCCATCTGTACTATGAAGCGCCGTCCAATCAAGTTTGCAGCATTTGGCTGAATCTGGGATGAAAGTATATCCCGGTACACTTCAGAATTCATCCGGCTACTCTTGTCTGCTGTTATGTCATCAATAAACACAAGTGACCCAGTGCCATTGAAAGCCATGCATGCCCATGCCATCACGTTGCCTCCACCATATTTTACAGAGGATGTGGTGTGCCTTGGATCATGTGCCGTTCCCTTTCTTCTCCAAACTTTTGGCTTCCCATCATTCTGGTACAGGTTCATCTTTGTCTCATCTGTCCATAGAATACTTTTCCAGAACTGAGCTGGCTTCTGGAGGTGTTTTTCAGCAAATTTAACTCTGGCCTGTCTATTTTTGGAATTGATGAATGGTTTGCATCTAGATGTGAACCCTTTGTATTTACTTTCATGGAGTCTTCTCTTTACTGTTGACTTAGAGACAGATACACCTACTTCACTGAGAGTGTTCTGGACTTCAGTTGATGTTGTGAACGGGCTTCTTCTTCACCAAAGAAAGTATGCGGCGATCATCCACCACTGTTGTCTTCCATGGGCTCCTAGGTCTTTTTGGATTGATGAGTTCACCAGTGCTTTCTTTCTTTCTCAGAATGTACCAAATTGTAGATTTTGCCACTTCTAATGTTGTAGCAATTTCTTGGATGGGTTTTTTTCTGTTCTTGCAGCTTAAGGATGGCTTGTTTCACCTGCATGGAGAGCTCCTGTGACCGCATGTTTCCTTCACAGCAAAACCTTCCAAATGCAAACACCACACCTCAAATCAACTCCGGCCCTTTCATCTGCTTAATTGAGAATGACATAATAAAGGGATTGCCCACACCTGTCCATGAAATAGCCTTGGAGTCATTTGTCCAATTTCTTTTGGTCCCTTTAAAAACAGGGTGGCACATGATAAGGAGCTGAAACTCCTAAACCCTTCATCCAATTTTAATGTGGATACCCTCAAATGAAAGCTGAAAGTCTGGACTTCAACTGCATCTGAATTGTTTTGTTTAAAATTCATTGTGGTAATGTCTAGAACCAAAATTAGATAAATATTGTCTCTGTCCAAATATTTATGGACCTAACTGTATGTTTCTGATTTGATAAGAAAGGGTAAATGTTGAGGGTATCCTCTGGTTATTACGCCCAATTGGTAAAATGTGGGAAATCCAAATAATTCCTAAAAAAACCTCTGGTGCATGAGCTGCGCCTGGTGTTACAGTTTATATTTTATTCAATTCAATATGGCCGACCTGTTCTACCAAGCATAGTCCATTTACAAAAGTAAAGCTATTTATTGAATAAAAAAATAAAAATAGAAAACCCCTTATTTTTTATCTTGTAGAACTGCTTAAAGTGCAAGACATCAAATGTTGTGTAATGATGGGGGCCATTAAGGTTTCTTTTAAGGGAACTGTACTCTTTTCTACTGTTTAAATAAGATATACTGTAGTGATATAAAAATAAAAGTCTATACAAACAATTATGAAGATATAAACTAGTGAAATAGCTGTTTTCACTGTTCAAAAGAGTAATCATACTTTTGTTGTGGACTCATTTTATTACCTTCTTTTCAGAGTAAAATTTTATAATTAATTAAAGTAATTCTGCTTGACAACTTGCAATTGCAGTAATGCGAGAAAAGTGGGAGCTGGCATCATTAAGAAAGTTAAGGGAAAAGCCTTGAAATCCGAGCAATGATTTATCTGCTTTCTTAATTTTAATTGGATCAGTGATGGTTTCTATTATGGTCTTAATTAGAAGTGAAATCTGGATACATTTCTCGGTATTGCAAAGCTTTGTGAATTCTTTCACATATAAAAACACAACTGCTGTAACAGCTTAAGAAACAAAAAGTAGCAGACCTTGACTTTGACTTTGAAGTATAATGTAGATAAAATGTGTCCACGCTATGAATAGATTATAATATATTTAGCCAAACCCTACTGGCATTTTTATATAGCAGGAAATTCTGGGCTATGAGACAAGTAATGGACACGATCGAAAAGGAATATTATTATTAATAATTATTAATATTATTGACCTCAAGGTAATTTCTTCACAGGGGTTCCAATACTACATTAAACAACAAGGGGACAGAGGGCATACAAGTTAAGTTCTTTATTTACATCTAAAATAATAGTAATCAACTTTACTTGAATGCCCATGATGCGCTGAGAAAAAAAGGGAAACCTTCTGGACACACAGAACAGTAACATTCAGTGAATATCTTTATTGCTAGACTTCCTAAAACTTTGAAACTGCAATTTCTCCTAAGTACACTGATACCCCATATGTGGTGGAAAACTACTGTACTGGGTGCACGGCAGGGCTCGGAAGGGAGGGAGCACCATTTGACTTTTGGAGCACAAAATCGGCCTGAATAGATAGCGGACGCCATGTCGCATTTGCAGAGCCCTAATGTGCCAAAACAGTGAAACCCACACCCATACAAGTAACCTCATTTTGGAAACTAGACCCTCAAGAAACTTATCTAGAGGTATGGTGAGCACCTTAAACTCAGAAGTGCTTTCCAGAATAGTATAACATTGAGCCGTGAAAATGAAAAAATACATTTCTCTTGCAAAAATGTTGCTTCAGCTCCAAATTTTGCATTTTAACATGGGTAAGATAATATAATGTAATGAGAAACTGGACTATATAAATTATTATTATTACTGGACGACTATACAATTATTTAATTATTATAATTTTAATTATAATATAAATTATACAAATTTATATTATACAAAATTATTTTCCCTGAGTACACGGATACCTCATATGTGTTGGAAAACTACTGTTTGTGTGCATGGCAGGGCTCAGAAGGGAAGGAGTAATATTTGACTTTTGGAGCATAAAATTCGTTGGAAAAGACAGTGGATGCCATGTTGCGTTGAGAGGCCCTGATATGCCAAAACAGTGGAAACCCCCAAAAGTGACAACGCATTTGAAACTACATCTTTCATAGAACTTATCTAGAGGTGTGGTGAGCACCTTGATCCCACAGGTGCTTCGCAGAATTTTTGCAGCAAAAATGTTACTTTAGTTCCAAATATTTTCTTTTCACAAGAGTATCAGGAGAAAATTGACCTCAAAATTTGTTCTGTGATTTCTCCTGAGTACACTGATACCTCATTTTTTGTGAAAAACTACTATTTGGGCACACAGTAGGGCTCAGAAGGGAAGGAGCCCCAATTAAATTCTGGAGTACAACCTTCCCTGGAATAGATTATGGTTAGATATGGTCGAACCCGAACCGTAAAGTTCAGGACCATACCGAACACATAGTGTTCAGTCACAAGGTCCCAAATATGGGTTTCCATGGGAAACCCATGTTACAGTTCGGGTCCTGTTCGGGTTCAGGCCCAGGGCCATTAAATTATACTTACCTGTCCAGTGACGCATCCTCCCATCCCGCTGTTTCCCAGCCACATCTGCTTCCGGGGCAGCTCATTAACTGCCGGCAGTATTCACTGCACTTGGCAGTCTTTGGCTTTTTCCGGCAGTGTTATGTCACTGCACGAACACTGCCGGAAAAAGCCTAAGACTGCCGAGTGCAGTGAATACTGCTGGCAACTAATGAGAGGCTCCAGAAGCAGATGTGGCCAGGAGACAGCGGGACGGGAGGATGCGTTGCTGGACAGGTAGGTATAATTATAATGGCCCATGTCTGTAAAGTTCAAGTTCGGGGTTTGGACGCAAGTTTACTAAAAAACTTGGGCGAATCCGCCGATCCCGAAAATCGGGGGGTTCGCCCATCACTAATTATGGTGCCATGTCATATTTGAAGTAATTCTAGAGAACCCCCAAGGGCCATGGGGTACTCGGACCCGGGTCTGATGGTTCTTCAGGGGAATTGTCACGGCAGCAGTAACCCGGTCCGTGGCCCTGGGCGTCCAATAAAAAGGTGAATGAATGAAGATGATGAAAGGAAAAGTTTATAGGGGAATTATTCGTGATACCACCTGTGGTATTCGGCAATGAAGGTGATGGCCGATGCTGCAGTTCAGGTCCACTGTGGTAGTTGGTGATGCAGCAAAGTTGTTAGAGCTCTCCACAGGTAGAGCTAGACCCCAGGGCAGTTATAGAGTTTAATGTCGATGATGGTAACGGTCATGGTGCAGGGCTGATGATGCAGTAAATAATTCAGAGGACACAGCAGGGTGCAGTCTTTTCAGTTTACACACTGCTGTTGAAACAGTCCCCAGCCAGGGTGCTGTGTCCTCCGGGTAGGTGGCCCAGCCAGCTCTCAGGTAGTTTGGGGTACACTTTGCCAGAACCCCCTTCTTGTGTTCCTTCCACTGGCCGTCTCCCTGCGCTGGCTACCACCTCTCCTTCCCTGCACCACACACACAATGTCGCAAGTCGGCGACCTCAGATCCTGTCAGGCGATGTACTCTAGGCCCCTTGGTCCTATCCGGCTGCCTTTTCGGCGAATGTGTGCGAAAGTGGCTGAGGCACATAGAGATACCACAACCTCCCGTTTGCTAGCTGAGTCTTGTAGTTCTCCACTAGTCTTGGGGGCCGGTTCCCCTACTGCGACCTGGTCCCTCCACTCGACTCTGGTCAGGCTGGATTCGGGCACCACGGGTGGAATCCTCATTTCCCATGCCCTAGAACCCCTTCTTCTTTCTAGAAGCTTCTCTCTGCTTCTCACACGTCCTCTCTCTTTCCCCATCTCTCTCCAACTGCTCCCTCTACCTTCTAGCAGCTTCCCCGATCACCACCAACTGTCACTCCTTAAGCTCCTTCCCTTCTCTACTTACTCCACCCACACTCTCTATCCAGTCCCTCCCTGGCTTTGAGAGGTCTGGTGTTGAGTGCAAGTGTGTGGGTTCTGGGTAGTGTCCCCTCCTTACCTGAGAGCAGAGCACCACACCTCTGGATGAAGTGCAGTACCCTGTGGCGACTGAGACCGCAGTGGCGCCACACTCCTGACATGCCGAAATAGCAGAAACTCCCACAAGTGACCATATTTTGGAAACTACACCTCTTGAGAAACTCATAAAGGGGTGCAGTAAGCATATATAATACTCAGGTGATTCACACAATTGTTTAACATTGGGCTGAGTCAATGGAAAATTACAATGTTGCTTTGACCCTAAGTTTTCAATTTTCAAAAGGGAAAATAGGAGAAATGGACCATTCAATTTGTTATGCAATTTCTCCTGAGTACACCAAATATACCATATGTGGTCAAAAACTACTTCTGACGTTTAGTGCAAAGCTCAGAAGGGAAGGAACTTCATATAGGAGTTTGCATTTTGCTGGAATGGTTAGAGGGTGCCATGTCACACTGGCAGAGCCTCTGAGGTGCCAGAACAGCAAAACACCTCCGTAAGTGACCCCATTTTTATAATGTACACCTCTCAATGAGTTAATCTAGGGGAGCAATGAGCATTTTGACAACACATGTGCCTCACAGATTTTTTATAAGGGCTAATAAGAAAAGATGGACTGCGTAGTTTGTTGTGTGATTTCTCCTAAAATTTGGGAACTACTTTTCAGGCACAGTGGAAAGCTCAGAATGGAAGAAGCCTCTGAGGTGTCAGAATAGCAGAACTCCCCCATAAGTGACCACATTGTCCAAACTACACCTCTTAATGAATTCTTTTAATGGTGCAGTGATCATGTTGACACCACATGTATGTCACAAAATTTTATACCTGTAAAGAGAAAATAATTACATTTTTAAACACAAATTTTTTTTTTTAGCTCTAGATTTTACATTTTCACACAGGGAAATGGGTAAAATGGCATCAAAATTCATCATACAATTCCTACTGAACGTGGCAATACCGCACATGTGGCTGTACAGTACTGCTTAGCCACATGGCGATACTTAGCCCATAGCTGTCAGTTTTACCAGCACTGGTTAGCAAAAATGAAGAGGTTCCCACGACATATTTTTCTTTTACTTATTTATTTATTGCACAGAAATCGGCTGATGAATATGCTCATCATCGTATGCCTGCTCTTGATGCTATCAGTAAGACCAGGGGTACAATGATTATAGTAGTATTCTCATCAGCGGATACCTGTGACCAGCGGTAACCTTTTTACTGCTATTCAGAGCTCCTGGCTATCACATGTGTGACAGCGTGGAACTGCAGTGCTCTGACCAGAAGGTAAAGAACTTACTGCCAATCAGAGCCTGTGATTCTCACGCTGTCACACAGATGACAGCATGGGAAACACCGAGTGTTTGGTCTCCGGGTGTTTGGTACCTCTATTTATTTGAATGTTAAATGTTTGGCTGAACCCAACGGACTCAAACATCCCGGTTCAGCCTATCACAAAAAATAAGAAAATACAACAAATGTGGGTTATACATTTCATTAAAAAAAGGGGATAATGCTAAAGAAGCAAACTAATTATTAAAATTGAAGAATTTCACAAAGTTACTAAAATGTAATAATAATAATAAAATGAAGAAGTAGAAGAGGAAGTAAAGATCAAAGTCTTGATGAAGATAAATTCTTTGTATGGCATCTTTGTCTTTATTGCAAAATATGTTGCTTTGGGCTGATATGTAAATAATGACAGAATCATTAAGGTAGCTGTCAAACAAACAAGTTTAAAAAGGGTAAATCTATAGAGACTTCTGCATGGCTGTCACAAAATGTGACAACGGATCTGAAATTTGTTTTGACCTAACAAGCAGTTATAATGTGCTCTTAGTGATGAGACAAACAGTGAAATAAATAAAGGAGCCATTGTTTATTCCAGTTTTCTTTGTAGCCTGAAGTGGAGAAGTGGCTACAAGCTGTTCCTGTAAGAACATGTCTATAAGACAACATGCAATAGATACTATAAATTTTATTACTAGATTATATTGTACCTGGTTAGTTTGATTTATAGAATGAGCATACATGTTCATTGGATAAAAGTGTGAATTGTTATTATAGTGACACTGCATAACTCCCAACTTTTATAGAAGAGAAAGAGGGAAAAATCATGTGTAGTGCATTGCTGTAAATTTATACCACGCCCCTGAGATCTCATCTCCAGAGATCTTGGTGCCGAGATCTCCATCTGTGCATGCGCTGCCCCGGCAGCCATTTTCCTGGAGTCCACACCGCATAGGAAACCATCTAACTGCAGGGGTTCTGGGCTTTCACAATATGTCGGCAGAGCCCCAACAGCAATGAACACCTGCAACACCGAACACCCGCAGCGGCGCGCTGCACATCAGAACACCCCCATATCCCAGAATGCGGCCTGCAGCTCCACACTTGCCTCCTCCAGCAGCGACCCTGGGACCCTGCTCCACCACAGTCGGTAAGGTATATCCGCATTATAAGACGCACCCCCATTTTCCCCCCAAATTTGGGGAAAAAAGTGCGTCTTATAATCTGAAAAATACAGTATATGCTTTAGTGGTATATATAAGGTATCTTTTTTAAGGACTTGGGAGTAGTAATATTAACATTTGCTGTGACCTGTTTATAGTTATTGCAATAACTTGGTACTTGGACACCATACCTATTTTTTGATAATTATTAGTATGGGTAGTCACTACTTACTCTAAAAGTTACTCATTATTTATGAGACTGGAGGCTATTAAGTATAACTGGGAATAGGAGCAATACATCTGGTGCTATGAATTTTTCACCTGTGTAAACCATTTCTTCCCTCACTGGGTTTTCCCCTTTAGCTTATATTTTTGATTTGATCGCACTTCTGTGACAACTTTACATTTCCTCTCTTTTTATTAGCCTAGATAGCACTTTATTCTGCTATGTTTAGTGTATACTATATATCCTTTCCTCATTCCAGGGCCTAACAGGGCGCATTTGTGAAAGTCGACTGTAAGCAGGGGAGCCATCAGCACAGGTTCTCCATGCACGTGTTGTGACTGTGACACAGCCGCGACACATGCAGCTGCGGTGCCAATCAGCTGTTCAGCTGACGCGATCCAGGAAGCCGGGTTCCCTCTGCAGCTTATTCGGTAAGCACTATAGCTTGCCAAATAAGAGGGAACCCGAATAAATTCGCTCAACTCTAGTGCTAACCTCTGCAGTAAGGTAGGGA
The DNA here is from genome assembly GCA_033576555.1 of Oophaga sylvatica. Classification (NCBI taxonomy): domain Eukaryota; kingdom Metazoa; phylum Chordata; class Amphibia; order Anura; family Dendrobatidae; genus Oophaga; species Oophaga sylvatica. The sequence goes on along the minus strand of JARQOD010000001.1, from coordinate 72,169,629 downwards.
AATAACACTAATTTATTAGGGGTACTATACACTTCCGTTGGCCTTCTTGTTTGTATGTTAAATGTTTTTGACTTTTTAATACATTATTAAAAGTGAAGTTTTAATTTGGTACCTTTCTCTAGATAGTGGTTTGATCGGTGAACTGATTTTTTCTGGCACTCATTGTGTTTTTCCGCGAAAACCAATTTTTTATTTCTCAGACTGCTAAAAAACATAAAACACACACACCGGTCCAGAATAATTATTTCTTTGGCCTATAAATGACAAAAAGATGGCTGATGCCATTTATTTATTTGCCACACTACTAGAAAAGACAGCAGTCCAAAAAAAGTATTTTTTTCGCCTAGAAATGGCAACTAGACGGCTGATGCCAATTATTTATTTCCCATACTACTAAAAACCACACACCAGTCCAGAAAAATTATTTCCTTGCCCTGCTATTGGCAACGAAATGGCTGTGATATATTTATTTGCAGCTCTACTGGAAGACAGGGCTGCCACTAGGAATTTCGGGGCCCCCTTGAGAGTCAACCCAGGCTCCGCTCCAGCCCCGCCTCCACCCCTCGAACTTTCCACAGTCCTACTGCCCTTTCTTGGAAAAACTCCACTTCTGCACCACATCCTCACCAATCACACATTTACTGTTCCCATCACCACATACATAACCAGCAGCTTTTGTTTTTGGCCAAAAGATTTTTTAATCCGCCACTATGACAAGGTAGAATCTTTTGGCCGTGCTTTACTCTACTGTAACTTACTAAATACTGTTAAAATATCCAATACAATTTACGTATATTTTTATTTATTTTTCAATTTTTAAAATGACCAATAATATCACAAACAAGGAACAAATGCTACCACACCATGACCAGACCACCTATTACCACTATATAGTGATCAAATAATACCACATACAAGTAACAAAAAACGACGCACCATGACCAGACCACATATTATCACATGGTGACCGAAAAATACTACATACAAGGAACAAATACCACCACACCATGACCAGATCATATATTACCACCACATAGTGACTAAATAATAGCAAAAACAAGGAACAAATACAGTCACACCATGACCAGATCACATATTACCACAACATAGTGACCGAATACTGATCATTAATACTGATCATTAATAAAAAAAGACAATACTAATATCACCATAAATGATATAATATAATATCACCATAAATGCCATTATACACAGGAGATCTGTACTTCATATATAGTATCCGTGTACAGGTAATACAGTTATCACTGGTGACATTATACATAGTAGATCTGTATATACTGTCAGAGTACAGGTAATACAGTGATCACTAGTGATATTATACACAGGAGATCTGTATATAGTATACAGTGTTTAGTGTTAGTATACAGGTAACACAAAAACTCACCGGTGACATCTCTAGTTGAAGTCCTTCATCTTCGCTTTTCATCTTCATCCAGCACACACCGCCATCACTTCTTCCAGCCAGGACTCGTCACTGCAGAATATAAGTTATCTAGGACACATTTCTCAATTTTTCACCTACACTACGCCACTACTACACTACACCAAATGAAGAAAATAAGCGACCATGTCACCCTGCACAGTAACAGGACATCTCCTCCCCCACACTGAAAACAGTATCCTCAAAAATAATATCCTTTAATTAGCCCCTACAGTAATAACATCCCACATTCTGGACCCCACGTGTACTCCTATTCTGCCTCATGTCTCTTCATATTGCCCCATAGTCATCGATAATAGTATAATGTACCCCATAGTCATATATAGCAGTATAATGCACCCACATATTAGTATAATGCACTCACATAGCATTATAATGCACATTATACTACTATAATGCACCCTATAGTACTATAATTCACCCCATAGCAGCATAATACACCCCCATAGCAGCATAATGCACCCTATAGTACTATAATGCACCCATAGCAGTATAATTCACCCTATGGTACTATAATGCACCCCATAGCAGTATAATGCAACCTCATAGCAGTATAATGCACCACCATAGCAGTGTAATGCACCCCATAGTATAATGGAGCAGCCCCATAGTATAATATAGCAGCCCCATAGGGATATAATGCACCTCATAGTGTAATTTAGCAGCCCCATAGGGATATAATGCTCCTCACAGATAATGTATCAGCCCCATAGGGATATAATGCACCTCATCGTATAATGTAGCAGCGCCATGGTATCATACAGCTTACCCATAGGTATATAATGCACCTCATAGTGTAATGTAGCAGCCCCATAGGGATATAATGCACCTCATAGTATAATACATAACCTTTCCCTTCCCCCCATAGTAGTATAATGCACCCCCATACCGGTATAATATGCCCCATACCAGTATAACAAATGCCCATACCACGGCTTTACCAAAAAAAAAAAAGACGTTTTTCCTTACATGACCAAGCTCCTGCGGTGTATCCTTCTCTCCGAGGCCAGCGGCTGAGGCGTGCAGCGTCATTCCGGCCTATGACAGTGATGTCATACGTCGGCGACATGCGTGCTGACTTCAGCTGCCGGCCTGTGATTGGCTGGCAGTTGTTAATTGTTACTGTGCTGGAGGAATCTCCTGCATGGCAACAGATTTTAACTGATCGTGCGTCGGAGGATGCGCAGTCAGTTACTGAAGCGGCTCTGGCCCTGTGAGCAGAACAGAGGGGTACTGCTGTTGGCAGCAGATTTTTCAGGATACTCTCCAAGCATGTGACAATAGAGCTTCTATATTCAGGAACAAACAGGAACAATATATGATAATCTTAATTGATCAGGAATAAATCATTTGTGTGTCTCTATCTGTGCAGCATCTACAGCAGACTGCTTCTGTTATGAGCTCGGTTGCAACAACTTTATTATATAATGGATTGCAACCGAACTCGGGGTCCACGATGCAGTTTATAGTCACTGCTGCCGACCTCCCCTAGAGAATGAGGGTCAAACTGATGACAGAAATCTAACATTGGATCTTGCCTGTGTTACTTCACACTAGGGGAGATGTAGAATTGGCATTACCTCCATTAACGTCACGGGAGATGTGCTATCGACTGGCGTAGATGTAGCCCTGTTAATGGCACAGAAGCCACTTGCCAGGTATTAGGTTTGCACTATATGCTGCAAGCTGGTATAGACGAAGCCCTGTTGACTGCACAGAAGCTACGTGCCAGCCGCTAGGAAGTGCATGCGACTAACGCCAGGCGTACGTGCTACCAGCCGGCGTGAGACCGGACTGAGCAACTCTCTGTTCAGCTTGGCAGGCGATGCCCAGGTTACGCACCCCACAGTCTGCTCAGGGTGTATAGCTACCCTATATTCGTAGCAAGACTGCGCCACATTGGCTAACTGCCTGGCATAAGCTAAACCTGCCTGAAGGACCTGTGCTAATTAGCCGAGCGTACTCTGGCATCGGCAGGTCCCGGAGAGCACAGCTAGAGAGCACGTGGAGCCCAGATTCTGGCATGTCCACACAAGAGCACTGCCTAAATTAGTATGATCTGACCGCACCGTGGACAGACAAGCTATTTAAGGGCTAAGCTCCGCCCCCAGCCATCTTGTCAATCACATCATTGGTGACGTCATCTGTGACCAATCAGACGGTGCCAGGTCAGGATCAGCTGACATTAACCACCAATCATGGCTTGCCATGTCACGGACATGCTCAGTGCAGGCATTTCTCGACTTAGGCTTACAAGAGTCTTTTCCTGTTCTGTAACCTAGGTTTAAGGCTACTATGAACAAAGACCCGAGTAACTACTTGTGCCTCTCAGGTATTGGCTAGGCGTTGGGAACGACGGTGAAGCTGAGCAGCATCTGCCTCGGCTGGGTCTAGATGAGAGACCACAGACTCTTCGGATCCCGCTGTCCCCCGATGCCTAACAGCTTCTCACAGACACAGGAAATACAGTCACATGCTCTTCCTGTGTGAGCCTCTGGGAGTTTTTTTTTATTCTATCTTTATGAACAGCATACAAATCTAGCAACTAAACACTCATAGACAGAAATGGAGTTGTTGCACCAAACATATTCCAACACCCCCACTCAACAACTACTTATCCTGTTAGTCCCATTGCGGTTCTGAAGTCCACAAACTTGGCTCCTGATAATGGTTTTGTCATACCATCAACTATCATCTTGTCAGACTCGCAATAAACAAACTCGAGTACACCACGTTTCAGTCTCTTTGGCGTGGCTTGCTTACACGTCGGCAGAGAATTACGACTGTGGCTGTGATATCTGGACGAATTGTGGTTGCTTTGTACAAAAGCGCCCCCACTGCTTGTCTGTAACTCTCATTGCTGGGTAGCAGATCTTCTTCTCCTTCCAACTTTAAGTAGGACGGATCCATTGGTGTTGACGCACCTTTGGCTTCTGACATTCCAAACTGGTTTAGGAAGTGTTCTGACCATATAAGAAAGGCGTCTAGCTGGGATACCTTTGTTTGGCCTTTCTGATCTCCTGACTGGAGGTTGACTGGGTTCTTCTATGTCTTCCTTGGTTGCTTCAGAGCTTATCCACACTTCAGTGTTTTCCTTTTCGGTGCCTGGGTTTGGTGATTAAGATTCTTTTTCTTGCTTCTTAGGTTGAATAACTGGTTGTAACTTCATGGAATTTGAGCGATACAGAGTTTTCATCAATCACTACATCTCTGCTGATTGTTACTGTGTTGTCTCTGGGAGCAGGATTCTGTATCTCTTGAGTTTCGCTATAAACCACCAGGACTCCTTGCTTTGCGTATGATTCACACTTGGAACAATTTACTTTGGGAACATACACAAACATTTTGCTTCCAAACATCCTGAGGTATTTCAGGTTAGGCTTCTCGCAGTTCCATAGCTCATATGGAGTTTTATTTGTGGCTTTGCCTGCCACTCTGTTTTGAAGATAGCAAGCTGTCATGAAGGCTTCTCCCCAATACGTTGTAGGTAGATCCGCATCAAACAACATACTTCATCCACTTTCACAGAGAGTATGGTTCTTTCTCTCTGCAATGCCATTAATAATAATAATAATAATAATAATAATTTTATTTCTATAGTGCCAACATATTCCGCAGCTCTTTACATTATAGAGGGGACTTGTACAGACAATAGACATTACAGCAAAACAATAAACACAGATCAAAGTAGATACCAAGAGGAATGAGGGCCCTGCTCGCAAGCTTACAATCTATGAGGAAAAAGGGGAGACACAAAAGGTAGATGGTAAACATTGCTTTCATTGTTCGGACCAGCCATAGTGTAAGAATTGGGTGTTCCTGGAATTCTGCATGAACCAGTTAACAGCCAAAGTATGCAACAGTACAGACAACATTTTGTTCTGGGTTGTATGGAATGGTAGTATGGAACACGATTCCATTCTTTTTCAAAATGGTTTGCACCTTACAACTTGTATATCCAGTTCCATTATCTGTACACAGGGCTTTTGGCATTCTTCCAATTTGTTAAACACTGCAGCAAGATATTCTTCAAGTTTCTGTGGAACTTCATCCATACTGTGAAGCAGGTAGGCGACTGTATATATGGAGTAGTCATCAATAAATGTGATCTCTTTTTGCTATGAGTTTGAACACTCATTGGACCACATATATCTGTATGTATCAGATCCAGAGGCTGTGCAGATCTAGTGGTGCTTATTTTAGGAAAGTATTTTCTGGATATTTTCCCTTTAAGACAGCTAGTGCACTTCATCATTTGACTACACTGGTTGATTTCAATACCTTTTGCAAGTTGAGCTAGCTTCCTTACTGCTTCTGGGTCTCTGTTCCCAAGACGTCTGTGCCATACATGCAGAGCCGGCGTCAGCACCCGGCACACCCGGGCAAGTGCCGGGGCCCTGAGCAGGCGGGGGGGGCCCACTCGCAGTCTGGCACCCCCCCGCCCGTTAGCGGAGGAGAGCGGTGTCAGCGCCGCCACTGGGCCCCCCCCGCTTGCTCAGGGCCCCGGCATCAGCTGGCACAATACTTACCTCTCCCGTGCCTCCGCTGCCGCAGCTCCGGGCTCCAGGGGGCGCCGGCGCTTCCTCTCACAGCAGGCCGCTGAATGACGTCATCATTCAGCGGCCGGCTGTGGCACAGAGCTCGCGGACGTCGGACAGGTAAGACGTGTGTGTGTATGTCTCTGTGTGTGTCTGTGTGTATGTAGTGCGGTGCTTTGTGTGTGTGTGTGTGTGTATAAGTATGTGAGAGAGTGCTTGTGTGCTGTCTGTGTGTGATGATGGGCAGGCATTACTGATAATGGGGAGGCATTGATGATGATGATGGGGAGAAGATGATAATGGGCAGGCATTGCTGATAATGGGGAGGCATTGATGATGATGATGGGGAGAAGATGATAATGGGCAGTCATTGCTGATAATGGGGAGGCATTGGTGATGATGGGGAGAAGATGATGATAATGGGCAGACATTGCTGATGGGGAGAAGATGATGATGGGCAGGCATTGATGATGATGGGGAGGAGATGATGATGGGCAGGCATTGCTGATAATGGGGAGGCATTGATGATGATGGGGAGAAGATGATGATAATGGGCAGGCATTGATGATAATGGGCAGGCATTGATGATGGGGAGAAGATGATGATGGGCAGGCATTGATGATGATGGGGAGGAGATGATGATGATGGGCAGGCATTGATGATAATGGGGAGGCCATGATGATGATGGGGAGGCAATGATGATGATAATGGGGAGTCTTTCCACAGCGCCCTTTCCTGAGCTGTAACAGTGCAGAACGCAGTACAGCGCAGAGGAGAGCTCCATATTTTGTATGGAGCATTATATGGGGACCAGTATCCTGTATGGAGCATTATATGGGGACCAGTATCCTGTATGGAGCATTATATTGGGTCCAGTATCCTGTATGGAGCATTATATTGGGTCCAGTATTCTGTATGGAGCATTATATGGGGGGTGACATCCTGCATGGGGTATTATATGGGTGATGAGGGGGAGACTGTGGTGCCCATAATATTGTATGGAGGACTGTACTGTCCAGTCTGTACTGTGCGCTGTGAGGATTTGGCGGTTTTTGAGCTATTGTACAATTTACAATAGATATCACTCATGTAATGTAAGAAGAGAAGTATTTGGCATTGTACTGTACCCATATTTCTCTGCTGTATCTGTGCATCATGAATCGTGGTCTGTGTTAAAGGGGCCCACTGAGGCTCTTTCGCCCGGGGCCCATAAAAACCTGGAGCCGGCCCTGCATACATGGATAAAGTTCTTATACAGATCTTGTCTAGCACTGTACATGCTTTCTTTGCATTTTAGCTGATAAAGTTCATCTTGGATTTTTCTTTCTGCAAGATTGTGACCATTCTTTGAGATGATGCAGCTGTTATCGCTAAAAGTAACTACATTACCTTTTTGCATGAGCTTCTTCTTTGACAGAAAATTGCTTTCAAGGCTGAGAACATAGAGAACATACTTTATTGGGATATTTCTACTTTGTGCTGAGGAAACTGGACAATGAAGGTAGCCGTCTCCTGCTCCTTCTGAAGTCATATAGTGACCATTAGCTAAGATGACCTTTTCTGATTTGCTTTAAATTAAGGTCAGTGAAGAAATCCTTGTTGTCATATGACTGCTTGCACCAGAATCTATACACTATATATGCTTTGCAGATGGGCTTGTACTTGCATTAAATGCAGTATCCTCCTTTATAGCTGTTTTAACCCTTTGATGACTGTTCTGCTTTTTAAGCTGACTTATTCTTGCTTTCCAAATTCTGCAGTATGATTTAAGGTGGCTGGGCTTTTTACAGACAAAACATTCACGAGTTTTCTCTTAGATTGCTCTTATATTTAGGGAAATCCTGTGTCTTTAATGCTGTTTTCTGCTCTGGATTCATTACTGCTGCTTACATGCTGCGTCTTTCTCTTGAATTCATCCACATCCTTTAACATACTCTAGTGTCAGCTCATCAACTAGCTGTGCATCTAGTGCAGTAACGAGTGTGTCATAACTCTCTGGAAGGCCACTTAATAGAAGTGAAGCAACATGAAAACCTTTAATTTTTTCTCCAATACCCTGAGAAGTTCTACAATCTCTAGGGTGTTTCTTATATAGTCCTGCATATTCTGCTCATTACTTAGCTTAGACCGATACAGCTTTCTCATGAGACAAAGCTTATTGCTGAGATTTGATCTTTCATGCACTTTCTGTAACTCATCCCACATTGCAGTTGCACACTTGCATATATGCACAATCTGATTATCATCTACACTGAAGGAGATAGTGCTTTGTGCTTTTTGATCCTTCTTTAGCCAATCATCTGGTAATGGATGAGGTACTTGTTCCTGAGTATAGTTTCACGTACATTCTGAGCAGCATCTTCACCTTGAATTTCCAGGACTGGTAGTTCTGGTTAGTGAGGCTTGGCACTGAGAACTTGATAGGATTGCTGCTAGTGGACATCTTCTCTGTTGCTCTGTGCTGCTTTGCTTTGGGGTTCGGTTGCTGTGTTACTCTGGGCCCATAACCTGTAGGCAGCAGATTATTCTGGATACTCTCCAAGTGTGTGACAACAGAGCTTCTTTATTCAGGAACAAACAGGAACAATATATGATAAGCTTAATAGATCAGGACTAAATCATTTGTGTGTCTCTATCTGTGCAGAATCCACAGCAGGCCGCTTCTCTCATACACAGACACAGAAAAACTGGAAATACAGACACATATTCTCCCTGCGTGAGCCTCTGGGAGTATTTTTTTGTTCTAACTTTATGAACAGCATACAAATCCAGCAACTGAACACTCATAGACAGGAATGGAGTTGTTGCACCAAACATATTCCAACACCCGCTCCAGGCCCCCTCTGCTCACTGGGCCCCATAGGCCAGTAAGGGCAGTAATGCCCTGATGGCGGCCCTGCTAGAAGACATAAAGCAGATTTTTGGAACAGTGCTCCCACAGGTGGGGAGGTGTAGAGTACACACAGTGGCTTAAAGGCACAGTACTCCCACAGCCAGGGGGTATGTACTTTGTTTTTGATATATAATAAAAATCCTTTCTTTGGATTATCTGGATTATAATAATTTCTGGATTCTACTACTAGGGGAGCGCAAAGAGCCTGGTATCAAGTTCATCTCATTAGTATTCCTATGGTTGCTTGGTTTTATCCATGAACTAGCTACCAGGGACTTACAGCATACATCCAAAGGTTCTATAGTGACCTTTATGCAAGTATTCAAGACATATACAAGGTGAGTGTCACCTCATTCACCTATGATTTTATTATACTCCTACATTTAGATCGGTGCGCTTTCTCCCTTTCCTTCATTTTTATTAGAAATCTAGCAACTAAACACTCATAGACAGTTATTGAGTTCTTGCACCAAACATATTCCAACACCCACTCCGGGCCCCCTCTGCTCACTGGGCCCCATAGGCCAGTAAGGGCAGTAATTCCCTGATGGCAGCCCTGCTAGAAGACATAAAGCTGAGTACAGTGTACATATAGCGGCTTTTAGCACAGTAATCCCACAAATATGGCTTACAGTAAACACAGAGCGTCTTTTTTGCAGATTACACAGCTTGTCGTGATCCCAGTGCAGGTTTGACCTGCACACCAGGGGTTTATGTCTTGAGCACAGTATAGGTTTGACCTGCACACCAGGGGTTAATGTTTTGATCCCAGTGCAGGCTCTTACACGCACACCTGGGGATTATTATTGTGGCCTCTCCTTGGTTCTGGGGGAGCTTCTTATAGCCCTAGGAAGCTCCAATCCCTGTCAGTTATACTTTTGCCCTTGGCTGAGTGTGTTGACCCTGAGTGTGTTTGTGCTGTGTTCTGGTTTGCCTGATACTTTGGTTTTGACTCGGTCTGTTCTCTGGATACTGCTTGTTGGATTCTGTTTCTGTACCTTCTCTGTCTGTTTGGTTTTGACCTCTGCCTGGCCCCGACAATCCATTCTGTCTTACCCTTTGGTACTACCCTGATATCTCGTGCTTTGACCCTGGCCTAACTTTGTCCCAGAGTTACCTTTCTAGGAGTTTTCCTTCAGCTTCTTGCTCTCTGGAGCTGAAGCCACTCCCCCAACTGTCAGATGATTCAGGTCCTGAAACTTTCTCTCTCCTGCCCTGCTCACCCCGTGTTCCTAGGAGCCTGAAGCGCTCTTCTGTACCCGTCTTCCGGGAGATTGCACTGGTGAGTTTTCTTGCAATCCTTCCCGTGAAATTATAACTGACCACTAAGTTTTTTTTTTTTTGCTTCACGGCTGAGTTTGGGGCGCAGGTTGTGCAGATAGTTATGGATCCCATACAGTCTCTGTCTGAACAGATGCTGGTACTGAGGGCTATGGCGAGTTATGTTGCGCTTGTGTCCTCAGAACCACCTGTTAAACTTCCTAACTTCTTTTCTGGGAACAAAAAGGAGTTTAGGATTTTCATGGAGGGTTGCAAACTTTTCCTTAGTTTGAGACCACGGTCCTCTGGGGACGAAAGTCAGAGGGTAGGGGTCATCATGTCCTTATTAAGATGGTCCCCGCAAGCTTGGGCATTTTCCCTTCCTCCCACTGCCCCTGAGAGAGTGTCAGTGAATGCATTCTTTGAGGCCCCGGGCACATATACGATGAGCCTGACCGAGTGCGATTGACAGAGGACATGGTGATGAGCGTCTGTCAGCAGAAGCACTCGGCCGAGTGGTTTTGTACTGAGTTCCGCCGCTGGGCCGCAGAGATTTCTTGGTATGACGCCGCCTTCCGAGGACTCTTTCGCAGAGGCATGTCCGAGCTGCTGCAGGATACCTTAGCGCTACACCCCCCACCTAACTCTCTCGAGGACGCCATGACCCAGGCCGTCCGGATGGACCGCATGTTGCGGGCCAGGGGGGTGATGCAGGTGGAGACTCCATTGTTCCCCAGTGGAAAAGAGACTGTATCTAAGCCCATGGATATAGGAGCTCTCACCCTGAAGAAAAAGGAGAGAAAACGCCGGTGGGAAAAGCAGTTGTGCTTCTACTGTGGTGAAGCTGGACATTGGAAAAAGGAGTGTCCCGTCTGCCCATCCTTGACCCGGTCGGTGGGAAACGACTAGGTCTGGAAAGTCAGCGAGGAGACTACTCAGACATTCAGGTACACTTTTCCTCGTTCTTTAAGGTGTTGCTTCATGTGGAACTGTTAGTGGACGGTTGTTCTTTTTCCTCCACAGCCTTTGTGGACTGCGGGTCATCCATCAATCTGATTGACTCCCAATTGGTCACACGCTGCAAGATAGGGACAGCTAGGCTTAAGGCTCTGATCAAGGTGGTTGCCATTTACTCCTCCCCCCCTCACAAAAGAGGGAATTCTCTTTATGTCTGATTTGTTTTCGCTCAGAGTGGGCGCTGCTCACGAGGAAAAGTTAAGTTGTTTTGTTCTGGACAAACTAGCAGCAGGGTTGTGGTTGGACATGCCTTGGCTACAACGCCATAACCCAGTTATTAACTGGAAAACGGGGGAGATTGTTCAATGGGGGTTTAATGGTTCTAAGTTATGTTATGAATCTGCACTGCTGGTTGAACCTGTTAAATCTGTGTCTGTGTCATCTGTCGAGCTGGAAGGTATAAAGACTTCAAAGATGTGTTCTCAGAAAGCGAGACCGAGACGTTGCCGCCACATAGACCCTTTGACTGCGCCATCGAGCTAGTCCCGGGGGCTAAACTACCTAAAGCCCATCTGTTTAACCCCTTCACCCCCAAGGGTGGTTTGCACGTTAATGACCGGGCCAATTTTTACAATTCTGACCACTGTCTCTTTATGAGGTTATAACTCTGGAACGCTTCAACGGATCTTCGCGATTCTGAGATTGTTTTCTCGTGACATATTGTACTTCATGATAGTGGTAAAATTTCTTCCATATAACTTGCATTTATTTATGAAAAAAATGCAAATATGGCAAAAATTTTGAAAATTTTGCAATTTTCAAACTTTGAATTTTTATTCCCTTAAAACAGAGAAATATGTCACACAAAATAGTTAAGAAATAACATTTCCCACATGTCTACTTTACATCAGCACAATTTTGGAAACAAAATTTTTTTTTGTTAGGAAATTATAAGGGTTAAAAGTTGACCAGCGATTTCTCATTTTTACAACAAAATTTACAAAGCCATTTTTTTTCGGGACCACCTCATATTTGAAGTCACTTTGAGGGGTCTATATAGCAGAAAATACCCAAAAGTGACACCATTCTAAAAACTACACCCCTCAAGGTACTCAAAACCACATTCAAGAAGTTTATTAACCCTTCAGGTGCTTCACAGGAGCTGAAGCAACATGGAAGGAAAAAATTAACATTTTACTTTTTAGTCACAAAAATGATCTTTTACAAACATTTTTTTTATTTTCACAAGGGAAAAAGGAGAAAAAGGACTGATAAAGTTGTTGTGAAATTTCTCCTGAGTACGCCGATACCCCATATGTGAGGGAAAACCACTGTTTGGGCACACGGCAGAGCTCGGAATGGAAGGAGCGCAGTTTGACTTTTCCAAACCAAAATTGGCTGGAATTGAGAACGGACGCCATGTCGCGTTTGGAGAGGCCCCGATGTGCCTAAACAGTGGAAACCCCCCACACGTGACCCCATTTTGGAAACTAGACCCCCTAAGGAACTTTTCTAGATGTGTGGTGAGTAGTTTGAACCCTCAAGTGCTTCACGCAAGTTTGTAATGTAGAGCCGTGAAGAAAAAAAATCATATTTTTTCCACAAGCATGATGTTTTAGTCCCCAAATTTTTATTTTCCCAAGGGTAAGAGGAGAAATTGAACCACAAAAGTTGTTGTCCAACTTATCCTGAGTACGCTGATACCCCATATGTGGGGGGGAACCACTGTTTGGGCGCACGGCAGGGCTTGAAAGGGAAGGAGCGCCGTTTGACTTTTCCAAACCAAAATTGGCTGGAATTGCGAACGGACGCCATGTCGCGTTTGGAGGGATCCTGATGTGCCTAAACAGTGGAAACCCCCCACATGTGACCCCATTTTGGAAACTAGACCCCCTAAGGAACTTATCTAGATGTGTGGTGAGCACTTTGAACCCTCAAGTGCTTCACGCAAGTTTGTAATGTAGAGCCGTGAAGAAAAAAAATCATATTTTTTCCACAAACATGATGTTTTAGTCCCCAAATTTTTATTTTCCCAAGGGTAAGAGAAGAAATTGGACCACAAAAGTTGTTGTCCAACATGTCCTGAGTACGCTGATACCCCATATGTGGGGGGGAACCACTGTTTGGGCGCACGGCAGGGCTTGAAAGGGAAGGAGCGCCGTTTGACTTTTCCAAACCAAAATTGGCTGGAATTGCGAACGGACGACATGTCGCGTTTGGAGGGCCCCTGATGTGCCTAAACAGTGGAAACCCCCCACATGTGACCCCATTTTGGAAACTAGACCCCCTAAGGAACTTATCTAGATGTGTGGTGAGCACTTTGAACCCTCAAGTGCTTCACGCAAGTTTGTAATGTAGAGCCGTGAAGAAAAAAAATCATATTTTTTCCACAAACATGATGTTTTAGTCCCCAAATTTTTATTTTCCCAAGGGTAAGAGGAGAAATTGGACCACAAAAGTTGTTGTCCAACATGTCCTGAGTACGCTGATACCCCATATGTGGGGGGGAACCACTGTTTGGGCGCACGGCAGGGCTTGAAAGGGAAGGAGCGCCGTTTGACTTTTCCAAACCAAATTGGCTGGAATTGCGAACGGACGCCATGTTGCGTTTGGAGGGCCCCTGATGTGCCTAAACAGTGGAAACCCCCCACATGTGACCCCATTTTGGAAACTAGACCCCCTAAGGAACTTATCTAGGTGTGTGGTGAGCACTTTGAACCCTCAAGTGCTTCACGCAAGTTTGTAATGTTGAGCCGTGAAGAAAAAAAATCATATTTTTTCCACAAACATGATGTTTTAGTCCCCAAATTTTTATTTTCTCAAGGGTAAGATGAGAAATTGGACCACAAAAGTTGTTGTCCAACATGTCCTGAGTACGCTGATACCCCATATGTGGGGGGGAACCACTGTTTGGGCGCACAGCAGGGCTTGAAAGGGAAGGAGCGCCGTTTGACTTTTCCAAACCAAAATTGGCTGGAATTGCGAACGGACGCCATGTCGCGTTTGGAGGGCCCCTGATGTGCCTAAACAGTGGAAACCCCCACATGTGACCCCATTTTGGAAACTAGACCCCCTAAGGAACTTATCTATATGTGTGGTGAGCACTTTGAACCCTCAAGTGCTTCACGCAAGTTTGTAATGTAGAGCCGTGAAGAAAAAAAAATCATATTTTTTTCCACAAACATGATGTTTTAGTCCCCAAATTTTTATTTTCCCAAGGGTAAGAGGAGAAATTAGACCACAAAAGTTGTTGTCCAACATGTCCTGAGTACGCTGATACCCCATATGTGGGAGGGAACCACTGTTTGGGCGCACGGCAGGGCTTGAAAGGGAAGGAGCGCCGTTTGACTTTTCCAAACCAAAATTGGCTGGAATTGCGAACGGACGCCATGTCGCGTTTGGAGGGCCCCTGATGTGCCTAAACAGTGGAAACCCCCCACATGTGACCCCATTTTGGAAACTAGACCCCCTAAGGAACTTATCTAGATGTGTGGTGAGCACTTTGAACCCTCAAGTGCTTCACGCAAGTTTGTAATGTAGAGCCGTGAAGAAAAAAAATCATATTTTTTCCACAAGCATGATGTTTTAGTCCCCAATTTTTTATTTTCCCAAGGGTAAGAGGAGAAATTGGACACCAATAGTTGTTGTCCAACATGTCCTGAGTACGCTGATACCCCATATGTGGGGGGGAACCACTGTTTGGGCGCACGGCAGGGCTTGAAAGGGAAGGAGCGCCGTTTGACTTTTCCAAACCAAAATTGGCTGGAATTGCGAACGGACGCCATGTCGCGTTTGGAGGGCCCTGATGTGCCTAAACAGTGGAAACCCCCCACATGTGACCCCATTTTGGAAACTAGACCCCTAAGGAACTTATCTAGATGTGTGGTGAGCACTTTGAACCCTCAAGTGCTTCACGCAAGTTTGTAATGTAGAGCCGTGAAGAAAAAAAATCATATTTTTTCCACAAGCATGATGTTTTAGTCCCCAATTTTTTATTTTCTCAAGGGTAAGAGGAGAAATTGGACCACAAAAGTTGTTGTCCAACATGTCCTGAGTACGCTGATACCCCATATGTGGGGGGGAACCACTGTTTGGACGCACGGCAGGGCTTGAAAGGGAAGGAGCGCCGTTTGACTTTTCCAAACCAAAATTGGCTGGAATTGCGAACGGACGCCATGTCGCGTTTGGAGGGCCCTGATGTGCCTAAACAGTGGAAACCCCCCACATGTGACCCCATTTTGGAAACTAGACCCCCTAAGGAACTTATCTAGGTGTGTGGTGAGCACTTTGAACCCCCAAGGGTTTCACTAACGTTTATAATGCCCTGGCGTGAAAAAAAAATATATATTTTTTTTTTCCACAAAAGTGATGTTTTAGTCCCCAATTTTTATTTTCCCAAGGGTAAGAGGAGAAATTGGACCCCAAAAGTGGTTGTCCAATTTGTCCTGAGTACGCTGATACCCCATATGTTGGGGGGAACCACTGTTTGGGCGCACGCCAGGGCTCGGAAGGGAAGCAGTGACGTTTTGGAATGCAGACTTTGATGGAATGGTCTGCGGGCGTCATGTTCCGTTAGCAGAGCCCCTGATGTGCCTAAACAGTGGAAACCCCCACATGTGACCCCATTTTGGAAACTAGACCCCCTAAGGAACTTATCTAGGTGTGTGGTGAGCACTTTGAACCCCAAGTGTTTCACTAAAGTTTATAATGCCCTGGCGTGAATAAAAAAAAAAAAAAAAATTTCCACAAATATGATGTTTTAGTCCCCAATTTTTTATTTTCCCAAGGGTAACAGGAGAACTTGGACCACAAAAGTTGTTGTCCAATTTGTCCTGAGTACGCTGATACCCCATATGTTGGGGGGAACCACTGTTTGGGCGCATGGCAGGGCGCAGAAGGGAAGCAGTGACGTTTTGGAATGCAGACTTTGATGGAATGGTCTGCGGGCGTCATGTTCCGTTAGCAGAGCCCCTCATGTGCCTAAACAGTGGAAACCCCCACAAGTGACCCCATTTTGGAAACTAGACCCCCTAATGAACTTATCTAGGTGTGTGGTGAGCATTTTGAACCCCCAAGTGTTTCACTAAAGTTTATAATGCCCTGGCGTGAATAAAAAAAAAAAAAAAATTTCCACAAATATGATGTTTTAGTCCCCAATTTTTTATTTTCCCAAGGGTAAGAGGAGAAATTGGACCACAAAAGTTGTTGTCCAATTTGTCCTGAGTACACTGATACCCCATATGTTGGGGGGAACCACTGTTTGGGCGCATGGCAGGGCGCAGAAGGGAAGCAGTGACGTTTTGGAATGCAGACTTTGATGGAATGGTCTGCGGGCGTCATGTTCCGTTAGCAGAGCGCTCATGTGCCTAAACAGTGGAAACCCCCACAAGTGACCACATTTTCGAAACTAGACCCCCTAAGGAACTTACCTAGGTGTGTGGTGAGCATTTTGAACCCCCAAGTGTTTCACTAAAGTTTATAATGCCCAGGTGTAAAAATAAAAAATCCTACTTTTATCCTCACAAAAATGATGTTTTAGTCCCCAATTTTTTATTTTCCCAAGGGTAAGAGGAGAAATTGGACACCAAAAATTGTTGTCCAATTTGTCCTGAGTACACTGGTGCCCCATATGTGGGAAAAAACTGTTTGGGCACAAGTCGGGGCTCAGAAGGGAAGTCGTGACGTTTTGGAATGCAGACTGATGGAATGGTCTGCGGGCGTCATGTTCTGTTTGCAGAGCTCCTGATGTGCCTAAACAGTAAAAAAAAAACCACAAGTGACATAATTTTGGAAAGTAGACTCCCAAGGAACTTTTCTAAATGTGCCCCCCTTCTGGAACTAATCTTTCCTGTAAAGTAAATTAGTAGTGCATTGAGGTGTGGTACAATTTGAAACAATCCTTCATACACAGGCCAGGTTTTTCGGGGCAGGTGTCGCATTGGTAAGTGGTGTCCTTGCGTATTCCCCTTTTGTAACACACTCGGCACCTTTTTTGCGGCTTACCTTTGCTTCCAGTTGGCGGGACCACCCCCGGGAAATGCTGACCTGGTATGATACGAGCACCTTCAGTTCCAGAAGTACTGGGGCCCGCTGTTTCCTGAGCGCCAAACATCAGGGCCTTAACCACTACCTCCTGGAACTGAAGGTACGTCGTATCGCTGTTGCGTGCACATCGTGACAGCAGGAAAGCGTTGAGCATTGCCATTTGGACGATGTGCACGGACAGCTTCTTGTACCACACCTTGGCCTTTCTCAAAGCACTGTACGGTTGGAGGAGTTGATCAGAGAGATCAACACCCCCCATGTATTTATTGTACCCCAGTACACAGTCCGGTTTGCGGACCTGTGTAGAGGTACCCCGTACAGTGCTGAGGGCGCTGCCATCACCATGTATGGTGGTCAAGAGAAGGACATCCCTCTTGTCCTTGTACTTGACCACCAACAGGTGGTCGCTACATTGGGCTCTGCTCTCACCCTTTCTGAGCATCTGCCCAAGTAGCGTCTTCGGGAGGCCTCTCTGATTTTTGCGGACGGTACCGCAAGCTGCGGTACCTCGCGCAGAGAGGGATTTGTAGAGTGGGACGCTGGAATAAAAGTTATCGGTGTAAAGGTGATAACCTTTATCCAGCAGTGGGTGCACCAAATCCCACACAATTTTCCCACTCACTCCCAGGACGGGGGACACTCAGGGGGTTCAATCCTGGTGTCCTTTCCTTCGTAAACTCTAAAGCTGTGCGTGTACCCTGAGGTACTCTCGCACAGCTTGTAGAGTTTAATTCCGTACCTTGCCCTCTTGCTGGGCAGGTACTGGCGGAATCTGAGCCGTCCCTTAAAATGAACCAAGGACTCATCCACGCAGATGTCCCTTTGGGGCACGTACACTTCAGCAAACTTTTTGCTGAAGTGTTCGATGACCGGCCGAACTTTGAACAGACGGTCAAAGTTGGGGTCATTTTGTGGGGGACACTGTGCATTATCATTATAATGCAGGAATTTGTGGATGGCCTCAAAACGCGTCCGAGCCATGACCATTCGGAACAGTGGAGTGTTGTATAAAATATCAACACTCCAATATTGCCGAAGTTCTGGCTTCTTCAGGATCCCCATATGGAGGACCAGGCCCCAAAACTGCATCATTTCACCTGCGTCTACAGGAGACCAGTTGGAAAATGATGACACTGGGTTTTGCGCCAAAAATTGCCGAGCGTACAAATTAGTTTGCTCCACCACGAGGTTAATAAAATCCTCAGAGAAAAAGACTTTGAAAAAGTCTATTTCTCTGAGGCCCATGGTGTCAAACTTGATTCCTGATTCTGCCACAAAATCAGGAATCAGTGGCTCGTAATTTTCGGGGGGCGGGGTCCATATGGGGTCCGAAGAGGGGTGCGCTGGTTCATTTTCAGGGGTGGGCGCTGCCTCATCTTCTGTCCTGGGGCGTCTGCGTGGCGGTTCCGCAGGACCCGAGGAGGAAGATGAGGAAGAGGAGGAAGAAGAAGAAGAGGATGAAGAATCTGAAAAGTAAAGAAATGTGGGATCCTCTCCCTCGCTATCAGTGTCGGAGGCAAGTAAAGCGTATGCCTCTTCCACTGAATAGCGCTGTTGGGAAGAACGTGACGAGCGGGACATTTTTTTTGTGAATGTGGTGCTTTGTGTGAACTTTATTTATAACTGTGTGTGTGTGTGGGGGGGGATAGTGGTTGGTGCAAACTATGCTGAAAGGAAAAAGCTAAAAGAAAAGAAAGAGAATAGGGAAAAAAATGCCTGTGAAAAAAAGTCTAAACCAGCAGGCACGAGCTCTGATAAGTGACCGGTGTCACTTATCAAAGTTCCGCGGCTGCCGGATGTGCGCACAGGAGTGGCGGAAAGGGAAGTGAAAAAAAAAAAAAAACGGCAGGAACGAGCTCTGATAAGTGACCGGTGTCACTTATCAAAGTTCCGCGGCTGCCGGATGTGCGCACAGGAGTGGCGGAAAGGGAAGTGAAAAAAAAAAAAAAAAAAACGGCAGGAACGAGCTCTGATAAGTGACCGGTGTCACTTATCAAAGTTCCGCGGCTGCCGGATGTGCGCACAGGAGTGGCGGAAAGGGAAGTGAAAAAAAAAAAAAAAACGGCAGGAACGAGCTCTGATAAGTGACCGGTGTCACTTATCAAAGTTCCGCGGCTGCTAGATGTGCGCACGGGAGTGGCGGAAAGTGGAGTGAAAAAAAAAAAACTGCAGGAACGAACTCTGATAAGTGACTGGTGTCACTTATCAAAGTTCCGCGGCTGCTGGATGTGCGCACAGGAGTGGCGGAAAGGGGAGTGAAAAAAAAAAATGCAGGAACGAGCTCTGATAAGTGACTGGTGTCACTTATCAAAGTTCCGCGGCTGCTGGATGTGCGCACAGGAGTGGCGGAAAGGGGAGTGAAAAAAAAAAAGACGGCAGGAGCGAGCTCTGATAAGTGACCGGTGTCACTTATCAAAGTTCCGCGGCTGCTAGATGTGCGCACAGGAGTGGCAGAAAGGGGAGTGAAAAAAAAAAACAAAAACAGCAGGAACGAGCTCTGATAAGTGACCGGTGTCACTTATCAAAGTTCCGCGGCTGCTAGATGTGCGCACGGGAGTGGCGGAAAGTGGTGTGAAAAAAAAAAAAACTGCAGGAACGAGCTCTGATAAGTGACTGGTGTCACTTATCAAAGTTCCGCGGCTGCTAGATGTGGGCACGGGAGTGGCGGAAAGTGGGGTGAAAAAAAAAAAAAACCTGCAGGAACGAGCTCTGATAAGTGACTGGTGTCACTTATCAAAGTTCCGCGGCTGCTGGAAGTGCGCACGGAGGGGGGTGCAAAAGAAAAACGAGCACGAGTGTTGATCGGTGAACTGCGTCACCAATCAACGCTCGGCGGCTGCTAAATGTGTGCAAAGGGGGGTAAAAAGAGGGGGAAAGGGAAGGGGGGAGGGGGAATGGGGATTGGGGTGGATCGAGCAGGGATCGGGGCTCAAAAACTCACGTTTGTAGTCTCTCTTCTTTCTTCTCTCTTCTTTCTTCTCTCTTCTTTCTTCTCTCTTCTTTCTTCAGCAGGAGTTGTGGTGTCACAGGCTACTGTGGCACCACAAGGCCCAGCACAGGAGGAGATCTGGCGTGTGACCGCACTGCAGGAATCCTCAGCAAGTGTGAGGACCCCTGCAGTGCGGTCAGACAGGTCAGATCCAGTTTGCAGACAGGTCACAGAGCGGTCACATCGCTGCTGTGACCTGTCATTGGTGGGATCGATGATCACATCGATCCCACCAATCAGAGGAGACCCTTGTTTTGCCGGTTGCTAGGCACCGGCCTAGTAATCGGAGCTCACTGCTCCGATTCCTAGGCAGGTCACCGGCAGGTCAGGAAGCAGGGCACAGAGCGGTCACACCGCTGCTGTGCCCTGTGATTGGCGCGATCGTCGATGACATCGATCGCGCCAATCAGCAGCTGCAGGCCCTACTGGGCCTGTCCTAGGCTCCGGCCTAGGATCGGTGCTATTACTGCACCGATCCAGGCAGGTACAGGCAGGGCACAGCGCGGATACACCGCGGCTGTGCCCTGCGATTGGCGCGATCGATGTGATCGGCGATCGCGCCAATCCAGGGGGGTCTGCTCCTTTCTATGCCCAGGCCTAGGATCGAGTACATCAGTACTCGATTCTAGCCTGGGATCTCACTGTTTCAGCCCATCGGATTGGCTGAAACAGTGAGAAAGGCTGCGATTGGCTGTTCAGAATTGAACAGCCAATCACAGCGATCGGGAGTGAGGGTGGGCGGTGACAGACCCCGGGATGCCGGCGCCATCTCTCCTGAGGTAAGATGGCGTCGGAATTTTAATGCGATCATTGCGACTTAAGTCGCAATGTCGCATTAAAGGGCTGGACGTACTATCCCGTCCCCGGTCATACGGGCCCAGGTACCATGGACGGGATAGTACGTCCGATGGCAGTAAGGGGTTAATTTGTCTGGCCCTGAGCGCTTAGCTGTGAAGGATTATATTGCTGAAAGTCTTCGCAAGGGACACATACGTCCCTCAGTCTCACCTGTGGCGGCGGGGGTTTTTTTGTGAAGAAAAAAGATGGCGGTCTACGTCCCTGTCTCGACTTTCGAGAACTTAATAAGATAACTGTACGGAATATGTATCCCCTTCCGTTGATTCCTGATTTATGTAACCAACTATCAGGGGCAAAATGTTTCTCTAAACTAGATCTTCGAGTAGCATATAATTTGATAAGGGTCCGGGAGGGGGATGAATGGAAAATGGCGTTCCTCACGTCCGAGGGACTTTTTGAAAATTTAGTCATGCCGTTTGGTCTTACCAATGCCCCCGCCATAATTCAGAATTTCATCAACGTGGTGTTTGCTGATCTCATTGGTCGTTTTGTTGTGATTTACTTAGATGATATTCTGATATATTCCCCCAACAGTCATTCTCATCTGAATCATGTACAAATTGTTCTCCAAAGACTTAGGGAAAATCATTTGTTTCCTAAATTGGAGAAGTGTGTGTTTTTTGTTCAAGAGTTATCCTTTTTGGGATTGATCGTGTCCTGTGAGGGTTTTCGTATAGACCCCAAGAAGGTGCAGGCCATTGCGGATTGGGTGCAACCCCGAGATCTTAAAGGGCTCCAGCGCTTCTAGGGGTTCGCCAATTACTACTGCAAATTTATTCGGGGTTTTCGCAGGTGGTCAAACCACTCACAGATTTAACGCGCAAAGTTGCGGATGTCAAAAATTGGTCCTCGCTCGCAAAAGAGGCCTTTGCAGCTCTGAAAAAATGCTTTATGAGGGCTCCGGTGTTGGTACAGCCAGATCCGTCCAAACCATTTATTGTGGAAGTGAACGCCTCTGAGGTGGGGGTGGGTGCTGTGTTGTCCCAAGGGCCTGCCACTCTGACCAACCTCAGGCCATGTGCTTTTTTTCCAGGAAGTTCTCTGCTGCTGAGAGGAATTACGATGTAGGCAATAGAGAGCTTCTTGCGGTCAAATTAGCGTTTGAAGAATGGAGACATTTTTTGGAGGGGGCCAGTCACCCAGTTACTGTGATTACCGACCACAAAAATTTATCATATGTTGAGTGTGCTAAGAGACTAATGCCCAGACAGGCCCGTTGGTCACTTTTCTTTTCACGTTTTCAGTTTACTATTACGTTTCGTCCGGGGTCAAAGAATATCAAGGAGGATGCCTTGTCTCGCAGTTTTCATCTAGTGTCTCCCCCTGAGCCACCGTCCTCCATTCTTCACCCTGGGGTTGTGTTGGCAGGGGTCTCGTCTGAGTTGGAACAGGAGATTGAGGGGGCCCAGTCTTTGGCCCCTTGCTGCCAAGCCAGGGGGTGAGTTGTTTGTCCCAGAGCAGCTTCGGCTGAAACTCCTGCAGTAGTTCCATTAATCCAAGCTTAGTACTCACCCTGGTATATCAGTCATGCATCTGGCGGTGGCTAGGATCTTTTGGTGGCCTACTCTAAGTTCTGACATAAAAAAATTCATTTCTGGTTGTGGGGTCTGCGCTCGTTCTAAAAACTCACAAAGCCGGCCGGCTGGGGAACTGATGCCCTTGACAGTTCCCGAAAGGCCATGGACTCACTTGTCCATGAATTTTATGACCGATTTTTTACCCATCTTCTGGGAGATTGCACTGGTGAGTTCTCTGCAATCCTTCTCGTGATACAGCTGCATCCTATCCCTACACTATTCAGAGCATAATGGAGGTTTCACTCGTGATATGGCCTTCATACAGGCAGGGTCACTTGCTGTGCCGGCCAATCAAATCATAGCCATGCTAATAGTTGGCATGGCCGTGATGGATCTGGAAGTGCCCACAGTCAAAAAACGTGTTGATTGGCTGTGCTGCAGCCTTTCAACAAACTTTATTAGACTGGTGAACCTGAACCGGAAACCAGCACTCTGGTGTGGATAGCAATCATGTGTGTATGCAGAGCCGACATCATCACCCTTCGCACCCGGGAAAGTGTCAGGGCCTTGAGTAAGAGGAAAGGCCCACTCACCATCGGGAACACCATTATGCACTGGGGCCCGTTAGTCAGGGAAGCCTGGTGCCAGTGCTGGTACTGGCACTTCCCACCCAGTGTAAATTGTTTGAAATACTTACCTATCCTCATTCACTGCTGGCCACAGGTCCAGTCTGTTTCACGTGTTATGACTCTGTGACATCTCATCAGGGTAGAGGGCATGATGATGTCACTACAGCGCACCCTGTGCGCTAAGCAATGCAGAGGGTCAGAAGATGCTGAAGAGAGAGGACCTTTGGCCAGCGGAGAATGAGAAGAGGTGAGTATTTGATTACTTATTTATTTATATATGGAGCATTATATGGGGCTCATTCTGCATGGAGCATTATATGGTGGAGCCCATTCTGTATGGAGCATCATATAGGGCCCATTCTGTATAGAACATTATATGGAGCCCATTCTGTATGGAGCATTATACAGCGCCCATTCTGTATGGAGTATTATATAGGTCCATTATTCTGTATGGAGCCTTATATGGGGCCTATAATTCTGTTTGGAGCAATATATGGGGTCCATTATTCTGTATGGAGCATTATAAGGGGTCCATTATTCTTTATGGAGCATTAAAATGGGTTAATTATTCTGTATGAAGCAATATATGTGGTCCATTAATCTATGGAGCATTATAAGGGTCCTTTATTTTGAATGGAGTATTAAAAAAGGTCAATTATTCTGTATGGAGCAATATATGTGGTCCATTATTCTGTATGGAGCATTATATGAGGCCCATTATTCTGCATGAAGCAGTATATGGGACCCATTCTGTTTGGAGCATTAAATGAAGCCCATTATACTGTATTGAGTAATATATGGAGCCATTATATACTACGTATATGGAGCATTATATGAGGCCCATTATTCTGTATGGAGCATTATATGGTGCCTTGTCATGATGTCAAGGGGCCTCAAACAGTCCTTGGAGCTGGGATCCTAACTATCCCTGTCCCGGTGGTACTGTTGATGGTAGAGAGTGGCAAGTCTCCGACCTTACTATGCTCCTGTTAATCCTTGGTATATCCCTTCCACCACCCCATGGAGCCCGGGACAGGAATGTAATGTGAACAACAGACAAAACAGGGATAACAGAAAGCCTCTTTCATACAAAAGCACAAACCAACAATAGGGAGGAGGATAGGGACAGGGAGGAATAAATTAAAAGGGAAAAGGGACCAGAATACAGGGTGGTCCAAAAGTAGGTGGACAGAAAATAATAACATGTTATTATTTTCTGTCCACCTACTTTTGAACCACCCTGTATAAACACACACGTTCTTCAGAACTTCTCCACAAAAACTTCTATCTAGTGATGAGCGAACGTGCTCAGTAATACCCATGACTGGTCCAAGTGAGTTGAACGTAGCAGGGCTTTGGGGTACTCGGCACCGAGCCCGTTCACTTCACTGGGGGATGTCACGGGTAGCACAGCTCGGTCCGTTGCCCTGGGCGCTCACTAAAGGGGGATATTTACAGGGGATTGTAGAATGTTCGTGACGCCACCTGTGGTTCCTGGTCAGGGTGACCAGCGCTGCAGGGTGAATCCTCTGAGGGGTTGTTACTGGGCAGCAAGGTGTTAAGTCTTCCACAGGTAAGACTGATCCCTCGAGGTATATGGCGGTGTAGGGGTGAAGGAGCAATAATGCAGACACACACAAGACAGTCTCTTTCTGTACCTTTACTGGTGATGAAGTTGCAGGCACGTCCCCGGGAGGCCGTCAGCGTGGAGGATGCACGTCCAGTAATCACTGAGTAGGTGTAGGGCCTCCTTACGTCTTCATATGTGTGAGTTTCTAACTTGCATGAAACAAAGTTTAACTCCGTATAAAACATCTACGCCCGGCTGACATTGTGGTGAAGCCTTCTTTTGGACAGAACTAAGTCCCTATCTGCAGCGTCCTGCTAGACTCCTGTTCTTCCTGACCCCGGTTACGTATCAGCACTGTTGGGCACCTCTGTGACCTGAAGTCCAACAGGGTCTCCGGTTTTTCCCACTAGCCGTGAAGGTTCTAGCAAGCTCTGACCCGGTGTCTGGTAGTGCAGAGTGGAGGTAAGCTATCGTTGCTATTTCTCCTCAATCTCTCTCTTTTCCCTTTTTCCACTTGCCTGTCGTCCTACTCACACCTTTAACATAAGAACAAGCAGCAGTAGATGTCAGCTTCCTTCTCTTCACCGCTCTCCAAGCGTCGGCACGCTTGCTCTCTAACAGTACCTCAGTTGACTCGGTGTTACAAATCCTGCAGTTCCCCTTCCTTCACTTCTTTCTTAGGCTCTGTCCGAAGTAGCTATCAGGACATTCCGTCAGACTGATCTGTGCACACTCCGAGAGTCACTTTCCACTTCCCTAGGGAAACTACAATCTGCACGTTCTGAGGTAACTTTCCTCTCCAACACGCTCTGACACAGACTAGTGTAATCTGAGCTCTGACAGGAATCCTCTCACTCCGGTGTTCTGAGGAGATCTGATCTGTCTGAGGTACAACCAACAACTAGCTAACGTTCAGCTAGACTGTCTCTCTGGAATGTCTACTGCTCTATCTCTCCACACCCTTAAATACTCTAAAGGGCTCCCCTGGTGGCACTATAGGGAAATGTGAAGTGTGAATGAATATCGGGTGATTGTGAATTACCTTTTTGTGCATCCTCCTGAGTAACATGTGGCACCAAGCGCAGCTGGGCTACACATCCCCCCCTAGTTAATATCAGCACTCCCGGTCTGAAAAAGAAAAACAATTTTTATAATAACAACAATAACATAACTCATCCCTTGCGGGAGGTAAGAACACTTCAAACGTTACAATGTGTACAAATGGCAAATAGAAAATATCAAAATACTTTCACACAATAAATACAGAATTCTTGTGGAGGACCCGCACCAAACCTCCCACGGTGGTCCTGGGTGGGCTGCAGGACTTTCTTGCTGCTAACCTCACTCAAGGCCACATCATACGGGTTTTTCTTCTGAGGTAGAATGGCTTACGTAAAACCAAGATGGGGCACTGAGTGCCAACTATTTACAACACGCAGTCCTTCAAAGACATTTCACATTTCACATTAACACTTTACCCAACTGGGGTATACTATGCATCATACTATGCAAACATTATCATCATACAACATTCTCAATAAAGTGCAATTCTCTGGCAACTTTGTACAGTTCAGTAAACCCTGTCTGGGTCCTACTGGTCTTCTTCAAATATAGTGGCACCTGTCCAGGTGCAGCAATACTTCATCAACTATATACAGTACTGAAACCTTGTCCAGGTTAGACATTTACTTAGCTTGGGTGACACCTGGTGGCGGTGCCAGCACAGGACCGTTCCTATTCACGGGCCCAGTGCCTAGCACCAGGATCATCGACTCCACCATCGGATAATGTCTAGCCCCCGGCCGCCGCTGCCCCTGCACAGTACCTCTCATCTGCTGCATCCGCTGCTGGGACAGGCGGCGCTCAGCACATACAGGTGCGGGAGCCGGCTCGTCCCGGTTCTCCAGGCCGCAGGGCCTGTCTTCCTCCGGCGATGCTGGTGGCAGGCACGGATCTTGTGCAGGCGGCATGAGAAGACGTTCCTCTGTGGGCTCTTCCGTGGAGCCGGGTGCCTCCGCTGTAGTGGCAGCTTCGATGTCGGGATCCTCCTCTGCTCCAGGTACAGTGTCTGGTTCCGGGCCTAGCTGGCGTTCCGGTCCGGGCAGGGCCTCCTCAGCCTCCTTCCCTCCCGCCGCGTCCTCGGCGGAGTCAGGATCAGCTCTTTTGGGGCCGGCCTCCGGTTGTTCATCAGCCGCTGGGTCCAGTGGTGGCGCAGGTGGCATTTGCGCATCTTGAGGGGAGAGCAGTGGGTCCCACAGCAGCCGCTGTTTCAGGGCACGCCAGCTTTGCTCCATCGCCTCCATCTCTGCGCGGTGTCGGGCTATATTTCTCAGCACCGCATCCACTTCTTCCACACGGTTGTTCATTCCTACACGGCGAGCACCGAGCATTTCCATGTTTGCTCGGTGGGAGTTCTGGTGCACGCACTGCATTTTGGGTGCTCTTTAGAGCGCCAATCAACATGCAGTGATTGTCTGCCATGCACTGTAATGCCACAGCCATCTTTGTTCTGGTATTACAGTGATTGGCTGGCTGCACAGCGTCATCAGGTGTATAAGAGACCTGGCGCCATCATGCTCTGCTCAGTCTGCTCCGGAATTAGCGAGTGTAGGGAGAGCTGCTGCCGAGATAGGGTCAGATTTGGGGGTTTAGAAGGTAGTGTAAGTATACTATCAAAGAATAAACAAATCCAGCTTAATCAACAGTCCTTCTAAGGACTAATTATGATGTATATAGATTGCAGTGCTAGGTAGGCAGGGAGTGTATGTGCGTATATACATATCAATGCAAGGCATGCATGCGCTGTATGTGGGTATATAGATCTCAGTAGCAGACAGGAATTCTGTGGCATACTTAATTGTATACATCAAGAGGGTCCATTCTATTATTGTCTGCAGATGCTGCTGCCTTTTACATATATTGACCATATCTACACAGCTCTAGGTCTCAGTGAGCAGCAAATTTTTTTTTGGCATCTTAATCCTGATAATTTTTTCCAAAGCAATCCAGAACCCCTTTTTTTTCTCTAATTGCTTGTTCATATTACAGAATACAGGCAGATCCTTTTCATAGTACAGCGTGAAAATGCAGCTATTTTCAATGGGCCTGACATCTGAGTGTGCAGAAAAATCTGCCATTTTTTGTGGTTACACTGGATTTGCTGTCTGTTACCCTGTTTGTATACACTATTTTGGGAGAAAAAATGTAAAAATACAGACCACATATTGAACAGTGTGGTATCTCTGTCACACGCCTATCTATCTGTGTGTTAAAAATTGTGGCATTTCAGGGCTACATTCCCCTTTGTTTGATGTGTCTTACCCTAATTCTATACACTATTTTGGGGGAAAAATTAAATATATCCATGCAACATATTGAACAGTGTGGTAAGTCTGTTTAAATTAAAAATACAGACCACATATTGAGCAGTGTGGTATCTCTGTCACACGTCTATCTGTGTGTTAAAAATTGTGGCATTTCAGGGCTACATTCACCTTTTTTTGCTGTCTCTTAACCTATTTCTATACACTATTTTGGGGGAAAAAATAAATCCAGGCCACATATTGAACAGTGTGGTATCTCTGTCAGATGCCTAATTATCTGTGTGCTAAAAATTGTGGCATTTCAGGGCTACATTCCCCTTTTTTGCTGTCTTACTCTATTTCTATACACTATTTTGGGGAAAAAATAAATAAATCCAGGCTACATACTGAACAGTGTGGTATCTCTGTCAGATGCCTATTCATCTGTGTGCTAAAAATTGTGGCATTTCAGGGCTACATTACACTGGATTTGCTGTCTGTTACCCTATTTGTATACACTATTTTTGGGGGAAAAAATTTACAAATACAGGCCACATATTGAACAGTGTGGTACTTCCGTGACACACCTCATGTATCTGTGTTCTACAAATTGTGACATTTGAGGACTCCATTCAACTATTTTTGCTGTGTGTTACCCTAGTTCTATACACTATTTTGCTGTCAAAAACAAAAATGCAGGCCACATATTGAACAGTTTAGTATCTCAGTAAAAATACTTCTGTTTCAAATTGTTATGGCTGCTTCATGACGGTGTCTTAAATGCACCAAATACTACCACCATCATCATCATCTTCTGCCTAGAGGCAGTTGCTGTGTAGATAGAAAGTCTGAGGATCAGAGGGTGAAGTCTTGGGTGGTGTTGTACTCTGTCTCTGGATTACGAAGGTAAAATCTTCAAGATTCAATCATGACTGGAGGAGCCAGAGCAAGAGCAAGTGGAAGAGCACGGGGCCAGGACTCGCAACTACCATAGCCTGGTGTTCCTGGGCCGGATTCTGACAATTCATCACCTACTAATACTGAACTTGTTGGATGAGGATGTCAAAAAGGAGCCCCTGCAGTTTCTAGAACAGAAGCTAGAGATTTTGACATTTTGGCTGGGTTTCAAGATGTGTCAATTGGATAGCGTAGTGGTCGGAGATGTGACTTCTATGATATAGGTGTTTCCACTAGACAATCCATTCAACATGTTATTGAATCAAAATCAGTTTTTTCTCGAAACTCTGTTCAGCTGTGCACAAACTATGTCAAATTGATAGCTAGACCCCAGTGGGTCTTGTCACAGTGCCATGTTGACTACAATCCCCAGATGTTATCTAGATCCCTAATCTCACCTCTACTTTACCAGCATGATGAATTAATAGGAAAAGCAACTGGTTTTGATGGAGCTGTTCTTTTTTTGCCAAAGAAACTAAATAAGATCAATGAGGTGGTTAGCCGCACACGAAATGTAGAAATAGTAAAGATTACAATTACTTTCACCAATGACTTACCACACACTTCACCAACTTGCTTTCACTTTTACAACATTGTATTCCGAAACCTTGAAGAAGATAATGACTATATTATGAAGCAAATTGGTATTAATAATTATCACCCAAATGATGTTACAGAAGTCAGAACATATACAACCTATCTGTGTGGCAATGATTTACCACTGAAACTTTGAAGTATGAGACTAGTATCATCTTGTGGATTGATGGAAGCCACAAAGTCCTTCAAAGTGAAACTGGTCTGGATGTAATGTACAATTTTCTTTAGAAATTTAGAACATGCCTTCTCTGATGCTTGAATTAAAGAACTGATTGGCCAGATATGTACGGACTTAGGAAGACTGGGCTGTGGGTGCCTGCGCTGCGCCAGGTCCGGAACTGTCAAGGCTGTGTCCACTGTTTCCCAGGGGTAGGAATAGGGTACTAGACAGGTCCCATGATTCAGGAAGAGGGGGCTTGTTTACACAGGGAACCTGGATGGAAGTTGAGGGAAAAAGAGCGCGAAACAGGAGTGAGTCCCCCACTCCTGGGGCAGCGCGCTATAACCCGAAGTGCCGGCACTACGACGGACTGCAGCAGACAGACCCGCTGACCTCGTGGCAGGGGACAAGGCTGAGAGAAATAGCACACGACAGCAGAGAGTTTTGGCAAGTACAAGCAGTTCGTAGAAGGCCGAGCAGCATGCTCCGTCCTTCGAACACTGGCGTCGTGAAGGACTGTTCCTCTCGGCTCCCGCCGCTAAAAGCAGTACTGGCAGAGAGCGAGGCACCATGCGCTCTGTGACCATGAGTACAGCGCATGTGCGCAATAGAGAGAGCCAGTTCATGCCACATGTTCAGCTTGGATAACCAATAATTATAATGCACAGAGGAATGACGGAGGACGTTGGTATGGTCAGCAAGGTACTCCTTCAGCATCTTCCCAAACTTTGCACTCCTTATGAGAGTACCCCATGCCTCAGAGCCAGGGCGATGTGAGGGTCTGAGAAAACTCTCCAATAACTTTGCCAGTGTTCCACTGCCTCTGCTGGATTGGAGTTGTGTCTCTCTCGCCTGTATTCCTTGGTTGTCCAATGAATTGTGACCTCCACCAGCAGCGTTTTGAAAAGTGAATTTTTGTATTAATTCCGCAAGAAGGGCTCTCTGGTACTGCAACATTTTTGTACACCTGTCTGCCTCTGGAACAAGAGATATCAAGTTCTCCTATTAGCGTGTGTCTAGAAGTGTCACCAATCAGTATTGCCTGGCTGTCAGCCAAAATTTGGAGAACGCGAGGGTCACGAGAAAGGTAGCGTAACAAACTCAACCAATGCGTGCCAGACTGCTAACAGGCAAGACTTCCATGTTCTTACCAAGAGGATGACTGACCATGCTCTCCTCCTCCATGTCCTCAGGCCATTCACAACTTTTGACTAACCTCTGCACTATCATTGTAAACACATCATTGTAAATATATCATTGTCAATACACCCCAGTGCTTTGTATCTCCCCCACCTCAATGTAGATTGTAAGCTATCACGTTACCTTTTGGTTTAATTATTGTATTATTGTTAATGTTGTTATTGTTACTTTGGACTGTTGTGTTTGAAAATGTTAACTTGTAAATATGTTGGTGCTATTTATATAACTATTATTAGTATTATTACATCACAAAGAAGCGGGATGGTGATGCTAATTATGGCGTCATTGCCTCTCACCATCTTGGTGGATTCCTTAAAGTTTGGGAGGATGCTACATATGTCTGACATCCATGTCCAGTCCTGACATCTTATGTGTAAAGTCTGAAATGAATACCAACGGCCATGTTGATGCTGGTAGTCAACAACTGCCCTCTTCTGATCACAAATACTTTCCAACATGTGTAGTGTAGAGTTCAAATGTGTGGGCACATCACACACCAGTGGGTGAGCCGTAAGCTGCAAAAGCATGTCAAGGGCGAATGAAACTGTAGCTGATTTTCCAAAATGGGCACGCAGGGCGGCATGCTTTCACAAGCAGATGACTTTCTAAAATGGGCATGCAGGGTGGCATACTTTCACAATCAGATCCGGCAGCTCTGGGTCACTTTTGAGAAACCATTAAAAAACAAGTTTAAGCACATGGTCCAGGTATGATACGTGTGTGAGCTCGCCTCACCTCAGAGCCGCCAGCAGGTTCAAGCCATTGCCACACATGACCATGCCTGGCTGTAGGTTCAGCTTTGTCAGCCACACATCTGCCTGCTCTTTCACAGTGTCCACAACTCTTAAGCATTGTGCGGTTTGTCACCTAAACATATTAGCTTCAGCACAGCCTGTTGTTGCTGGGCTGAAGCAGTGCTGCAGTGCTTCCAGCTTGTGACTGATGTGTTCATTTTGGAGATGGAGGCTGAAAAGGAGGAGGTGCAGGATCTGTAGACTGGGGCAAGCATGATTGATGTAGGGCACGCAATCCTTGGTGTCGGGAGGACGTGTTCCATCCCAATGTCCGGCTTGGTCCAGGCTTCCACTATGTTAACCCAGTGTGCCATCAGCGAGATATACCGTCCCTGGCCACAAGCCCTTGTCCACACGTCCATGGTTAGGTGGACTTTCCCAGTAACATCATGGTTGAGGGCCGAGTAAGGTACAGTAGTGGAACATGGGCTTGTGTAATGCCATGATGGCACACCGGGAGAAATAGTGGCGGCTGGGGACAGAGTACTTTAGGACCGACGCCAAAATCAGGTGGCAGAAAGCTTCCATCTCCACGAGGCTAAAAGCCAACTTTTAGACCATAAGCAGGCGAGAAATGGGTGAATTTAGTAGTGGGTTCTTTGTGGCTTTGACTGGATATTTATGCTTGCGTTCCAAGAACTGGGATATGGACAACTGAACGCTGCGCTGGAACAAGAACGTAGACATGATTGTTGATGGTGCTATTTCAGTTTGTGTGCAACAACAGATGCAGGGCAGGATGCATCTTTGCATGCACCATGGACAGGGGATTTGCTTGCATGCACAATAGTGGAAGAAACAGTGGTATCTCCCGCAGACACTGTTCCTGGAGCCTGGTGTTCGACTCACAAAGTCGGGTGTTTTGCTGCCATGTGCCTGATCATGCTGGCGATGGACAGGCTGTTATTTTCGCTACCCCTGCTGATGCTGGCATGTCCGGTGGTGCAAATAGCCTGTTTGAGGTTATCGGCAGAGTCTTTAAAAATCCACTAGACTCGGAAAAACCTTACAGTTGTACTGGCAACTTCCGTCGTGTTGGTGTTATGGGGACATTCAGTGTCTCCCTCTCCGATACCACCTCCTCACCTCGCCCCCTGTGTTTCTGGGTTCCCCCAGGCTCAGCTCTAGGACCCCTACTCTTCTCCATCAACACTTTCAGCCTGGGACAGCTCATAGGGTGGTGGTTTGCAGTATCATCTCTACGCCGATGACACGCAGATCTACCTATCTCGACTTGACATCACCTCCTTACTGACCAAAATCACACAATGTCTGTCCGCTATTTCATACTTATTTTCTGTTCGCTTTCTAAAGTGAACATAGACAAAACAGAATTCATCATCTTTCAACCATCTCACTGTACCCCTCCACCAGAACTATCTATCAATGTTAATGGCTGATCACTTTCCCCATGATCCTTTCCCCAGGATCACTTTCCGCATGATCAGTGCCTCAGGGTGATCCTTGCCTCTTCCTGCCGTCTACAACTCATAAACATTTCCCGAATCCTTACATTCCTTGACCAAGAAAATGCAAAAACGTTTTGCATGCCCAACATCTCCCACCTCGAGTATTGCAACCTTCTACTCTCTGGCCTCCCCTACAGCACTCTTGCACCACTCCAATCTTTCCTAAACTATGCTGCAGGACTTATTCACCTGTCTCCCCGTTATTCCCCAGCCTCTCCTCTCTAAACCCTAAAACAATGACATGCAAAGCCATCCACAACCTGTCTCCCCCATAAATCTGTGACATGGTCTCCCTGGACTTACCTACACGCAACCTTCAATCCTCTCAACATCTTCTTCTTTTCTCACCTCTTATCTCTTCTTCCCCAACCACATACAAGACTTCTCCCGTGCTTCACCCATACTCTGTAACTCTCTACCCCAACACTTCAGACTACTGTCTACCATGGACACATTCAAAACTAACGTGAAGAACAAACTCTTCTGACAAGCCTACAACCTGCAGTGATCCTCAGTCTACTCAACCGCATGACAGTTTCTACCCTCTCCTAGTGGATCCACACCCATTCCCTGTACACTTTGAGCCCACGCGGGAAGGGTCCTCTCTCCTTCTGTACTTGCGTGTGCCTTGTATTGCTCATGTTTAGTGTACTTGTCTTTGTCTGCCCCTTTTTCACATGTAAAGAGCCATGGAATATATAGTGCTCTAAAAATGACAAATAAGAATAATATCATCATCCACCACCTTGTCTTCCACTTCCGCACCCTAGTCCTCCTCCTGACTTTCTGGCAATTGTGTGTCATTATCATCCACCTCTTGTGACACGTTTCCACCCTCGCCTTCGTGTGATCCTGGCTGCTCAAATATTTGGGCAGCACTACATGCGATATCATCTTGCCCCGCTTCAAGTGTACCATGTGAGAAGCCCGAATCTAAAAATAGTAAAATGATCAGCTCTTGGGAGTGTCCAAGTGTGGGATCAGTTGTCTACAGGCAATCGGCATGGTGGGGGGAAGGAGGATCAGGGTGAGGAATATGCGGTCCAGACTCACGGCTACTCAGACTTGACTGTGTGGAAGACAGGGTGCAGGTGGTGACAAAGTGACTAGAAGCATAATCCGTTATCCAACCAACAACCGTTTGACACTGATGTGGATTCAATACGTAGTGTACTGATGCTTTCCACTAGTAATTGGCACAAGAAGGTCGAGCGAGAAAATGTGGGTGTTTGGTGTGGCCCAATTTTAGGTTGACAACAGCCTCAGGGTCGGTATTCACCATCACCATCACGTCTACTTCCCTGTGCCTTGCCACACGTCTTGCCCCTTTTAAATGTATTACACTATTTTCCACGTTCACTCCAAATTGCTGAATTTGGAGCGAACTTATATGTTATCCATGTGTGGGAAACCCACAGTTTAAAATATCTGGCCTGTAGTTAAATTTTTTTTTACAGAAATCTGGTGTCAATAACTTTAGTAAGAGACAGGAAAAACAGTACAATGGAGGACTCAAATGCCGCAATTTGTAGCCCACAGATAAATGAGGCGTCTGACGGAGACAGGACACTCTCAAATTTCTTGCCTGTATCTTGGATTTTTTGGGCCAGAAAAATTGTTTGAATAAGTAGGCTATGACACAACCCAAAAAATATGATGAAGGACTGATGCCTTAGGCATATTAAAGCTGAGCTGGGTCACCTGATCAAGCCTGGGAGGAGAAGATTAACCCTTTTTGTGTAGCCTGTCAACAGGTCTCACAATGTATTAAAAATGCCCAGTCCACATAAAAATGGTGAGCATTTATATGAAAACGCACAATCTATACGGTATCCCATAGAAATGGCTTCTTAGTGGGATACCACACATCCTCCACATCTTTTCAGACACCACCACTAGAACACCGGGGTGAACGTGTGCCGTGATGCAACATCCTAGTTATTGTTTGCAAAGGGATGTTTGTGGTCTCAGCAGAGTTCACCTATCATTTCTTGTGTCTCCCCTCTTCCAATGAGGAGTATAATTATTAAATATCAATTATTAAAAAATTGTAGGGTTGTACAGGAAGAGCAAATAGATAGTGGTGATATGGCACTGCGCCCTGTCAACACTAGAGTATCTTTTTTTTAAATTACCAGCATAACATACAAATTTTAACATGAAGGTGAAGTTGATAGAAAGCATCAATCTAGGTCATCCCAGCATTGCTCTGTACACATCTCATGATTTAGGTCACTGTTAGCGTGATCTATTTCCCTTTAACATTTCTGTCTTCAGAACACAGATATCAAAACATGCTTCAGCTGCAGGGCAACGATTATGGCCTACGATAGAACAGTTCTGGATGACATTTTTAAAGTGTGAAACATTAGTCATAAAAAAATTATTTCTCTAGAACACAGTCGGTGGACACTTAGTAATTACCTCCCCCCATTTAGTGGAATATGAAGGTCTGACATCCATTAGTAGTAATCCAGATATTAACCCCTTAATCCCATGGGACGTACTATTCCCCTGTAAATAAATCTGTAAACCCTTGCTCTGTTGCCCGCGTACTGTCTCTGCACCCTGCGTTTTTAACACTCCCTTTAACCCCTTAACGACCGCCGATACGCCTTTTAACGGCGGTAGTTAAGGGTACTTAAACCACAGCGCCGTTAATTAACGGCGCTGTGGAGAAAGTGTATAGCGCCCCCCAGTGTCGGATTTTCTCTGGGTCTCGGCTACTGGGTAGCCGAGACCCCAGAGAACATGATTCAGGTTGGATTTTACCGACCCCACTTTTGCGATCGCCGTTATTAACCCTATAACGGCGATCGCAAAAAAAAAGTGATCTTCCATTTAATTTCTCTCTCCTCTGATGTAAGCGCAAATCAGAGGGGAGAGAAATGGGGTTCCTGGGACCCCAGATCAGCCCCCTGTGCCTCCCGGTGTCCCCCCTGGCCTCACATGTCTCCCCGAGCTCCCTGCGTCTTTTTTCCGACAAAGAAAATGGCGGGTGCCTGCGCAGTGCGTAGTGCACCCGCCTCGCCGGATTTTCTCCGGGGTCTTGGCTACCAGGGGCAACCGAGACCCCAGAGAGCATAATAAGGGTCCCCCGCAGTCCCCCCTCTTTTGCGATCGCCGTTATTAACCATATAATGGCGATTGCAAAAGAAAAAGCAAAGCTGCGATCCTGCATGTATTTTCTCTCCCCTCTGATGTGATGTCACATCACAGGGGAGAGAAATAGGGTCCCCAGGTCCCCCGATCCCCACCCGGTACCTCCCGGTGTCCTCCGGCAGGTCCCAGTCTCCCGGCCTCCTCATCCTGTAAAAAAAAAATGGCGGGCGCACTGGCAGATTCATTCATTCAGGAAAAGTACATTTTGATCACTGTGATAAACTATCACAGTAATCAAAATAAAAAAAGCAGTACATAAACACCCCCTTTATCACCCCCTTAGTTAGGGACATATAATAAAATAAAGAAATTTTATTTATTTTCATTTTTCCATTAGGGTTAGGTTAGGGTTATAATTAGGGTTAGGGTTTCAATTATGGTTAGGGTTAGGCAGGGTTCATACTGCGCTATGGCAGTCCGTTAGATGGACTGTGTTACACCGTGGTATAACGCGATGTAACGCAGTCCGTTAACGCTGCCATTCACCCCATTTGAGGGTGCATCGCGACGCAAGCCGTAAAGCGGCATGCGTTCGCTAAGTGCCATCATTCAGTGACGGAGCCTCGGACGCGGCCTGCAGCGTCTGGGCTCCGTCACCGCTAGCGCAGATGAATCATCTGCTGATTCCTCTGCACTAGCGGGTATAGCATAATGCGATCGCGTTATGCTATACCGTTACCAGCCCGTCAACGCTATCTGTTGAACTGGCTGGTAAAACGCAATATGAACCTAGCCTTTGGGTTAGGGTTATAATTAGGGTTAGGGTTGGAATTAGGGTTAGGGTTACAATTAGGGTTAGGGTTACAATTAGGGTTGGAATTAGGGTTGGGATTAGGGTTAGGATTAGAGTTAGGGTTAGGATTAGGGTTGGGATTATTGTTGGGGGTATGTTGGGGTTAGGGTTGGAGCTAGAATTGAGGGGTTTCCACTATTTAGGCACATCAGGGAGTCTCCAAACACGACGGGCCTTTCAAAAAGTCAAATGGCGCTCCCTCCCTTCCGAGACCTGCCGTGCGCCCAAACAGTGATTTACCCCAACATATGGGGTATCAGCGTACTCTGGACAAATTGCACACCAATTTTGGGGTTCTAATTTCTCCTGTTACCCTTGGGAATATAAAAAATAGCAGGCTAAAAAAAACACACATCTAGATAAGCTCCTTGGGGGGTCTAATTTCCAAATTGGTGTCACTTGCAGGGGGTTTCTACTGTTTAGGCACATCAAGGGCTCTGCAAACACAACATGAGGCCTGCAGAACATTCCATCAAAGTCTGCATTACAAAATGGGGGTCTCCAAACACGACGTGCCTTTCAAAAAGTCAAATGGTGCTCCTTCCCTTCCAAGCTCTCCCATGCACCCAAACAGTTGTTTCACCCCACATATGGGGTATCAGCGTACTCAGGAAAAATTGCACAACAACTTTTGGGGTCCAATTTCTCCTGTTACCTTTGAGAAAATAAAAAAATAGCGGGCTAAAGAATCATTTTTGAGGAAAAATATGATTGTTTATTTTCACGGCTCTACGTTATAAACTTCTGTGAAGCACTTGGGGGTTCAAACTGCTCACCACACATCTAGATAAGTTCCTTAAGGGGTCTAGTTTCCAAAATGGTGTCATTTGTGGGGGTTTTTACTGTTTAGGCGCATCAGGGGCTCTCCAAACGCGACATGGCATCCAATCTCAATTCAGCCAATTTTGGTTTGAAAAAGTCAAACGGCGCTCCTTCCCTTCCAAGCCCTGCCGTGCGCCCAAACAGTGGTTTCCCCACATATGGGGTATCAGCGTACTCAGGACAAATTGGACAACAACTTTTGTGGTCTAATTTGTCCTGTTACCCTTGGGAAAATAAAAAATTGGGGACTAAACGATCAGGTTTGTGGAAAAAATATGATTTTTAATTTTCACGCCCGGGCGTTATAAACTTCTGTGAAGCACTTGGGGTCTCAAAGTGCTCACCACACATCTAGATAAGTTCATTAGGGGGTCTAGTTTCCAAAATGGGATCACTTGTGGGGGGTTTCCACTGTTTAGACACATCAGGGCCTCTACAAATGCGACATGGCGTCCAGCCAATTCTGCGTTGAAAAAGTCAAACGCCGCTCCTTCCCTTCCAAGCTCTGCCATGCACCCAAACAGTGGTTTACCCCCACATATGGGGTATCAGCATGCTCAGGACTAATTGCACAAAAACTTTTGGGGTCTTGTTACCCTTGGGAAAATAAAAATTGGGATGAAAAGATCGTTTTTGTGGAAAAAATATGATTTTTTATTTTCACAGCTCTACGTATAAACTTCTGTGAAGCACTTGGAGGTTCAAAGTGCTCACAACACATCTAGATAAGTTCCTTAAGGGGTGTAGTTTCCAAAATGGGGTCTCTTGTTGGGGGTTTCCACTGTTTAGGCACATCA
The DNA here is from genome assembly GCA_033576555.1 of Oophaga sylvatica. Lineage (NCBI taxonomy): Eukaryota > Metazoa > Chordata > Amphibia > Anura > Dendrobatidae > Oophaga > Oophaga sylvatica. Next base: position 72,130,858 of record JARQOD010000001.1, on the reverse strand, counting down.
GGGGCTTTCTAAATGCGACATGGCATCCAGCCAATTCTGCGTTGAAAAAGTCAAACGGCGCTCCTTCCCTTGCGACCTCTTCCGTGCGCCCAAAAAGTGGTTTACCAGCACATGTGGGGTATCGGCGTATTCAGAAGAAATTGCACAACAAATTTTTGTGGTTCATTTTTTCTTTTAACACTTGTGAAAATAAAAAAATTGGTTCCGAAGTAAAGTTTTTGCAAAAAAAAGTTAAATGTTAATTTTTTCCTTCCACATTGCATCAGTTCCTGTGAAGCACGTAAAAGGTGTTAAGGGCCTGCGGAACGCACCTAATAGATATTAAGGAGAGGTGCATTCGCAGCCCGGGGTCCACAGTGCAGGCAGAGCCTGCTGCTAGTAAGATGGCGTAAATAGGCAGTATAAGCGAACTCTGTTATCCCGCAGAGTCGCAGATGTAAACGCCGTAGCACTATATGGCGGAATAAGCGGTCTCTGTTAACTCACAGAGCTGCTGTAACAAAAACTGTGTCCTGTTAGACTCACAGGGAACACAGATGACTGCTAACCGGATTGCAGTCTGTGGTCATGCAATCAGAACCCAAGCAGTAATCTCCTCACCGGAGTAGCCGGTATTCTATTGGCGTTTTCAGCCGAGCCCTGAACACGTGCATATAATCTCCTCACTAGAGGTGCCAGTATTCTAGGGGCTTATTTCAGCCAGACCTAACCACATGCATACATGACCACACTGGCGCAAGCACGTAACAGATTTGATACTAGTGCATGGCCGTGCGGTAAGAACAGCCTTTTATAGCAGCCACGAGAAAAAGACCTTCCAGGAAGGACCAATGGGAAGCTGCTTCAGAACATTAACAGCTAGAGGACCTTCCTGAAGGACCAATAGGAGTGGCAGCTGTATCTGAGCATGTGACCCCTGATCTCCAATTGGAGATCTTGCTCTGGGCACGCTCAGATGAAGCAACAAAGGACTTAGTCCTAAAGACGTCTGCTCGCCGCTGACCAGTACTGGCTACAATAGCAGAACCTGAAGAGGCAGCAGCAAGTCTCTGCACAGTATTAGACCGGGCGAGACGCTGGGACCGACGTCTTTGCTGAGCAGGCTCCACTGCGGCCGGAGATGGATGGGGGACCGCAATGGGACTGGTTTGAGACTCCCCCTGTGCAGCAGTGGGAACCTGAACCCTAACAAAAGGTTAATAAACTTCTTGAATGTGGTTTTGAGCACCTTGAGGGGTGCAGTTTTTAAAATGGTGTCACTTTTGGGTATTTTCTATCATATAGACCCCTCAAAGCGACTTCAAATATGATGTGGTCCCTAAAAAAAATGGTGTTGTAAAAATGAGAAATCGCTGGTCAACTTTTAACCCTTATAACTTCGTAACAAAAAAAAAATTTGTTCCCAAAATTGTGCTGATGTAAAGTAGACATGTGGGAAATGTTATTTATTAAGAAATTTGTGTGATATATCTCTCTGATTTAAGTGCATAGAAATTTAAAGTTTGAAAATTGCTAAATTTTCAAACTTTTCGCCAAATTCCGTTTTTTTCATAAATAAAAGCAAGTCATATGAAATTTTTTTTACCACTAACGTGAAGTACAATATGTCATGTAAAAAAAAAATCTCAGAATCAGCTGGATTTGTTAAAGCGTTCCAGAGTTATAACCTCATAAATTGACAGTGGTCAGAATTGTAAAAATTGGCACGGTCATTAAGCTGCAAATTGGCTCTGTCACTAAGGGATTAACAGATGAAAATAAACAACTGAGACAGTAAAACTTACATATTTCATTTAGTAGTATAATAATTCTGCACATTAATAGTTTACCAATAATTCTGCACACATAGATATTCTCGGAAGAAAGAAAAAACTGCTCTCTTACTTTCTAAAATATTTAGGTTTCAGGTTTATTAACCTTTTGGATTGACTGACAACAATGGAGTTATTCAATAATAAAATGAATCATCACAAATACAAATTGCCTAATAATTGTGCACACAATATTCTTTCAAATCTGAATGCTAACAAAGGAGGAAATAAATGAAATCACCAGAGTGCTTTTTTAATGAATCTTATGATTCTGCAGGAAATACATGTGAACATTTATAGTACTACAATTATTTATAGCCTAATCTATAACTGAAACAAATGTTTCTGTAAAATCATTGACTACACAATGAACCATATTAACAAACAATACCTCTAATTGCCTGTATTCTTCAACCTAATTTTCTTACTACCATTCACAACCCTAATTATTTCTTAAGGTTCGCAGAATTCTGTTCTAGGTGATTAATAATTCAAACTGCAATAATGCAATACTTGAATTTATTTATTTTATCTCTGTCCCTCTTCTTTTATTTGGATTTAATTTTTTTTTTCTATACGAAGTTACCCAAGGAATACTAATCTGGATTTATGTATTTCTTTTCACTACTTTTCCATTTAAATAGAGTCATTTCTTTTGTATAGTTGTCAGATGTGCAAAATGACTTTGCCTTTTACTGCAGGTATGCCATTTTTCACTATGTCTGGATTAAGTGATTTTTATCATGTCGTTCTCGCATCTCAGGAGACCAATTTCGTACTATCTGATAATAGTCAGCAATTACATTTATTACAATTCAAGTCATCGTGTGTCACAGCATTCATGACAGGCAAATTAAACTTGGAACCTCTTCTTTCTATACTAAAAGAGCTGTCTATATTTCAATCTTCTTTAGATAAAACAGTTCTAAATATTTGCATTACAATAATCTTCTAAGAGCGCTGACTCACCGCTTCCTTAGTCTTCCGGATTTCCTATGTGATTGCACTAAAAGAATCCATCAATCTTTTTCTATTTACTTTATCTTGAAACTAAGTTATTCTAGTGAAATGTTCCTTTTGTCCTTGAATATTAAAAAAAAAAATATAGGCCCCAATTCATCAACGTAATTACACCAGAAATCTGACGTGAAATGTTTGAAAAGTCAATATTTTTTTTGCGTAACACGGAGTTGCCTCAAAATTGTGCAATTTTTTATGTTTCCACACCAGTTTTGTCCAGCTCTACCAAAATGGGTGTAGCTTGTGGAGCACCCCCCAAGGGACGTGGGGTACTCAGTACCAGTCCGGGCAGTTCTTAAAGGGGAAGTCACGGCAGCGGTAACCTGGTCCGTGGCCCTGGGCGTCCAATAAAAATGTGAAAGATAAAGTAAAAGGGAAAGATGATGATGTGGATAGTTTGTAGGGGAATAAGTTTGTGACGCCACCCGTGGTGTTCGGCAATAAGATGACCAAAGCTCCTTACCCGAGAGCAGAGTACCACACCTCTGGTTGAGGTGCAGTACCTCTGTGGTGACTGGACCCTCAGGGGTGCCACATTTGGGTAGGATGAGATGGAATGGAAAGTGGCGATTCCCGCTGTTTTAAATCATGGAGAGTTGTGGCATGCCTAATGCCACAAATTTTAGTCCCCCGTTGGAGTAAAATTTGTTGCCAGGTGCGACTTTTAAGATGTGCCTGATTTATTAAGTGGCGTGCACCTCTTAATGAACCAGGCTCATCTGACTCCATCAAGACTGGAGTGAACAATTCCAGTCTTTAAGAGCCAAGGGTCATATGTTTTTAGGCAGGCAATTTTAATAATATGGCTAATCTGTGTTTTTAAAGGAGGTTTTACTTTAATTAACTGAATGTTTCTCTGTAGATTTTTTTCAAGGTCTACTATTGCTACATTAATATCTTGTCAGTAAGTTCAAACCCAATTTATATGTTCACGTCTTTTTTTAGGTCTAAACCCAGTTGTTAAATCCATATTTAATTTGGAGGTCCTAGCCTAGTTTGCAAGTCCATGTTTCATACTGTATGTAAGTCCCTGCTTGGTTTATAAAATCATTACGGTGCCCAAATTCTAAAGGCACCATGCACATTAGATTATTTTCAACTGAACCCTCCAACCATCTCATGTCTGTGGAAACACCCAGAATCTACCTCGACAGAAGACATCAGATCAGAGGAGATAAAATTTGAGATGATCAATCTTTTTTTCTACTTTTTCTCTTGGAGATGAGCTAATGCCAGAGGTGTCTAGTTGTGGCATCATTTACTGCAATACAGAGATTTCTTGAAAAAGTGGTGATAGAGAAAGCCGTAGGCTGAGAGTTACATAAGGTAGTCACTTTATTTTCTTATCTTATTTGTAGGTTCCAGGTCTTTGTTTTATTTTAGGCTCCAGCCTGAATTGATAGTCCATGTATCATTGCCCATTTGTGCCTGATTTGAAATTCAGGTCAAAAGCGTCAAAGACCGATTATTGGCTGAAGATCTGTGCCCCGCTAGCACACCTATGTTTTATTTGTATAGAAATATTTTTGTTCATTATGTAGTTTCGGGTCTAATTGCATTTTTCACACACGGAAAATAAGTACTTTTTTTTAAAACAAAACAGGAAAAAATAAGCTTGAGTTTGTAATGCTCTGAAAAAATAAATGAAAGTTCCTGTTAGTAGATTTGCTGGTATCTAAAAAAGGAAAGAAAATAATAAGCCTTACCCATGGTTTTTATTTTTTTCCCATGATCCAAAAGCAGAAAATTAAAATAAAATAAAATGTTAAAGTTGAGATTTGGTATAGAAGAATAAACGAGTAGCAGGAGACACAATCAGAAGGTAAAAATGTTGATAGCTTAAGAACATGAGGATAACAACCAGTGTTACCAGATTTTCTAAAAGGATAACAGCTGGATTTCATTTACTGGGATTGAGAGACTACGATTTTTTGTTTAATTATTTGCTTCTCATGGATTTATTCAGCGTAACCAGTTCCCAATTGGGCAATTTTTCTATTTTTGCACTTTCATGTTTTCCTCCTCATCTTCCAAGTGCCATAACTTTTTAAAATGTTTTTGTCCACATATCCATACAAGAGATTGTTTATTTGTTTGATGAGTTGTAGTTTTGTATTTCACTATTCATTTTCCCATTGAATCATACTGGAAAATGGGAAAAAAAATTCTAACTGCTGTGAAGTAATTCAATTCTGCAATACTGTTTGGGTTTGTTTTTGCAGCATTCATCGTGCAAATAAAAAATATCTTGGCAGTATGATTCTCAAGGTCAGTATGATTCCAAACCTATATCTATCTATCTATCTATCTATTATCTATCTATCTATCTATCTATCTATCTATCTTATCTATCTATCTATCTATCTATTATCTATCTATCTATCTATCTATCTATCTATCTATCTATCTATCTATCTATCTATCTATCTATCTATCTATCTATCTATACTGTACCAAGATATGTTTGGGCTTATACTGACCTTGAGAATATTATATATATATATATATATATATATATATCTATATAGTGAGATGGCTGCCAGACAGGTCCTTGAGGGGAGATATGTATCACTATGGTTGGCAGCTTCGGTGATGTAAGCCTGGAAAAGCATGCTTCAGCACGTATAGTGCTGAGAGAGGTAATAGGGCGTATCAGAGCTGAGCATTATAAGCAGTAAGATGGATGGGAGTGGCTGCTCACATATCCCCACTCCAGGGGTGTGGAATGGCAGATAAAATGGAGACCAAGTGTCTCATTCAGTTGCTGTGACTGGAGGTGTGTACACATCCAGTGTGTTTGTTAAAGGACACATACTTTACTGGGAAGATCTGCACTCCTATTTGGACTGTTTATTTTCTGCTTTTTCTTCACTTTGCGCCTGAAAAGGCTGTCTTGTTTTGTTTGCTTAAACTGTGCTGTTTATGAAGTTTACAGTGGGCTGTAAGAAAATGGCAGCAATTTTTATTCAACTTTTTTTTAAGTGTTGAAAAGAAAATTCGGAGATTCATAAAAAAATGTTTTGCTTGCCTTGCCATGTTCTGACACCTCGGATGGAGTTGTGTGTCGGTTTGTTTTTTGTGTCCTGAGCTAATATTATTGATACAATTTTGGGATAGATTAAATGTTTTGATTACATTTTTTTGTGGTGTTGCGGAGGCTGAAGGTTAACTTTTTTCTCATTGTGCTGTTTACTAATTCAGTTACCGTAATTAACTTCAGATTTTGATAGAATGAACTTTTTCGGATGTTGATTTAAAAGAGTTTGATTTTTTTTTAAATTTTCTTTATTTATAAATTCTTAATTGGGCAAAAAGTGATGATTTAAATTTTGGGATTTTAAATTTTTTGAAACTTTTTTTTTACTTTTTTGATTAGTCCCCTTAGGGGATTTGATCCTGCAATTGACAACAGTATTTCAGGATCTTGTAAAAATCACAGTCTCCTATGATCACCAATCTGGTCCTCATAGGAGTACTGTCATGAAAGACACATGGACCTTTAGCAACCCATTGGCCACCCCACACTCATGTCACACTTAGATTAATGAGTGCTTGGAATGGCTCGCCCCTTGGCCACTCTCTGTAAATGCCGCTATCAGAGATTGACAGTGACATATAAGGAGTTAACAACTGTGGAAAACTTTGGCTCCATTTGCTGGTTTTACAGTCAGATGATTGCTGAATAACATCGCATTCATCTGCTGCAATAATGCAAGCTCAGCTTCGGAGTCTGCTTCAAAGACAGGGACCGATATATGATGAAATAGTATGTTATATTTCAGGAGGTGGATTTAAAAAGCTTGTATTAAAGTTCACTGCATTCCTAAGAAATCTACTAGCATTAAAGGGGTTATCTGTGGACATTTTACTGTTTTCTCATCGGCTTAAGAACTTACAGGCAGGTAGTTAATCTGTCTATTCTGCTCCTTGGGGAGCTCTGTCACCTCTTAGGGCCCCGTCACACATAGCGACACACCAGCGATCCCGACAACGATATGCACTTGTCAGGATCGCTGGTGTGTCGCTACATGATCGCTGGTGAGCTGCCAAACAGGCAGCTCAGGCAGCAATCAGGACAGCGACACTGTGGGTAACGTCGCTTAGTTACCCGCAGTGTACGTTGGATACCAGCGCGCTGCTGCAGGGGAGCTGGTAACCAAGGTACACATCGGGTTTCCAGGCACTGCACGGCACCTGGAAACCCGATGTGTACCTTGGTTACCAGCTGATTGCTGGTCTCCTGCCTGCCACACGCAGCGATGCGTGCTGGCCAGAGGGAGACCAACATCAAAAAAATGTACAGGACATTCAGCGATGATCAGCGATACCCGGCAGGGGGGCTGATCGTCGCTGAATGTCACACACAGCGATATCGCTGGGGAGATCGCTTGCGTCACAAAACTAGTGACTCAGCAGCGATCTCGCTAGCGAGATTGCTGTGTGTGACAGGGGCTTTAGTGGTCACAGACAGCTCCTGTTAACAATTCTGCAGTTTCTGTTGATGTTATGTCAACAGATCAGCTGCTTCTCTCTCACTCTGCTCTGCTGATGAGTCATGACTCCCAGTGCCATGTTGTTTGACAGCTGCCTTAAGGCCCCGTCACACATAACGAGATCGCTAGCGAGATCATTGATACATCACGAGTTTTGTGACGTAATAACGATTTCGTTAGCGATCTCATTACGTCTGACAGGTAGCAACGATCAGGCCCCTGCTGTGAGATCGCTGATCGTTACAAAGCTTCCTGGACCATTCCTGGGTCGTTGTGCTCCCGCTGGACAGTGTGCATTGCTGTATTTGACACCTAACCAACGACCTCGTTAGCGATTCAGAACTGAAACACGTAGGCGTGCATAAATTGGACTTTTCTGCGCCCCTCGTCCCCGATTGGTGGTCGCTACAGCGTTCTCATTTCCCGCCATGCATAAAGAAAGCAACAGAATAGCGATATCATCCTTTGTTTCTGACCTCGTGCTGGATTGCAGATCTTAGCAGAATTCTCCGGGTTGTGTGGAGTCACAGCCGAAGAACACTACAATCCATAAACCAGAACGTTTGTCAGGAACAAAGCCCAAGAGAATGGATACAGGGTCACAGCTGAAGAACGCTGCTACGATCCGAAACCAGAACGCAGACAGGAACAAAGGGACGGAATTGCTACAACGTGGTTTTATTTTAAACCTGCCCCCAATCAGAATGCAGTAGCGTCCACCAATCGGAGATGATTGGTGACATAGTACAGCCCCTATCAAGGTGTGGATCGTTGAAATAGCTGCTGTGTGAAAGCGTCCCAACAACAACGAGATCGTTAGTTAGATCACTGGGGCGGCCAAAATCGTTGGGAAGTTCTGCATGTTTGACAGCTCCCCAACGATCACGATACGGCTCTCCAGCGATCTCAAAATCGTGACGTAATAACGATCTCGCTAGCGATCTCGTTATGTGTGACGGGGCCTTTACTGTGGGCAGGCAACTGTCAAATAAGCATGATGTCGGCAGTAACACCCTATTGACAAAGCATCCTGAAAGAGGAAAAGCTGCTCTGTTGGTGTGAGGTCAAATGAACCACTGGGAGGTGTCTGTGATCGCTCTGAGCCAATGTCAGACAGAAAGTTAGAAACTACCTGCCTGTCAGTTCATAGCCCCATGAGAAAAAAACTAAAATAGTTCCATGGAAATAAAAGAAATAACAACTCCAGAGAACACATCATCGGTAAGATACCTGTAAATGTTTATTTGTACTATTGATTTTAATCACTACCGTGGCTTCTGCAAGATCCACAGTCTGATGATAACTGGTAACAACAGTTCTTAATATCTTCTTACCATTGTTAAGGATAAGCTAGGAGTTGAAGGTTCTTGCGACAAAACTGTATATGGTGGGGATTCACTTGAAATTTCAATTGATCAATGTACTAATTTGGTGCTGTATTCATGTACTGATGGAGGTTCTAGTAATGTATTCATGTACTGACTGTAGTTCTGGTGAGGTATTCATGTACAATGGGTTCGGAAAGTATTCAGACACCTTAGAATTTTTCACTCTTTGTTTCATTGCAGCTATTTGGTAAATGCAAAAAAGTTCATTTTTTCTCATTAATGTACACTCTGTACCCTATCTTGACTGATAAAAAACAGAAATTTAGACATTTTTTCAAATTTATTAAAAGGAAAAAATGAAATAAAACATGGTCATAAGTATTCAGACCCTTTGCTCAGACACTCATATTTGAGTCACATGCTGTCCATTTCTTTGTGATCCTCCTTGAGATGGTTCTACTCCTTCATTGGAGTCCAGCTGTGTTTAATTAAACTGATAGGACTTGATTTGTAAAGGCACACAACTGTCTATATAAGACCTCACTGCTCACAGTACATGTCAGACCAAATGAGAATCAAGAGGTCAAAGGAACTGGCCAAGGAGCTCAGAGACAGAATTGTGGCAAGCCACACATCTGGCCAATGTTACAAAAGAATTTCTGCAGTACTCAAGGTTCCTAAGAGCACAATAACCTCCATAATCCTTAAATGAAAGAAATTTGGGACCACCAGAAGTCTTGCTAGACCTGGCCATCCAGCCAAACTGAGCAATCATGAGAGAACAGACTTGGTGAGAGAGGTAAAGAAGAACCCCAAGATCACTTTGGCTGAGCTCCACAGATGCAGTAGGGAGATGGGAGAAAGTTCCACAAAGTCGACTATCACAGTAGCCCTCCACTAGTCAGGCCTTTATGGTAGAGTGGCCCAACAGAAGTCTCTTCTCAGTGCCAGATGTATGAAAGCCCACATAAAGTTTGCTAAAAAAACACATGAAGGACTCCCAGACTATGAGAAATAAGATTTTCTGGTCTGATGAGACGAAGATAGAACTTTTTGGTGATAATTCTAAGCGGTATGTGTGGAGAAAACCAGACACTACTCATCACCTGCCCAATACAATCCCAACAAGGAAACATGATGGTGGCATCATCATGCTATGGGAGTGTTTTTCAGCTGCAGGGACAGGATGACTGGTTGCAATTGAAGTAAACATGAATGCGACCAAGTACAGAAATATATTGGATGAAAACCTCTTCCAGAGTGCTCTGTACCTCAGACTTGGCCTAAGGTTCACCTTCCAACAAGACAATGACCCTAAGCACACAGCTAAAATGAGTGGTTTCAAAACAACTCTGTGACCATTCTTGACTGGCCCAGCCAAAGCCCTGACCTAAACTAAATTGAGCATCTCTGGAGAGACCTGAAAATGGCTGTCCACCGACGTTCACCATCCAACCTGACAGAACTGGAGAGGATCTGCAAGGAAGAATAGCAGAGGATCCCCAAATCCAGTGTGAAAAACTTATTGCATCATTCCCAAGAAGACTCATGGCTGTACTAGCTCAAAAGGGTGCTTCTACTCAATACTGAGCAAAGGGTCTGAATACTTATGACCATGTGATATTTCAGTTTTTCTTTGTTAATAAGTTTTCAAAAATTCCTACATTTCTGTTTTTTTTTAGTCAAGATGGGGTGCAGAGTGTACATTAATGAGAAAAAAAATATCTTTTTTGTATTTACCAAATGGCTGCAAATGAAACAGAGTGAAAAATTTAAAGGGGTCTGAATACTTTCTGAACCCACTGTACGTATACCATACTTTTTTGTGTCCCTTGGGATTGCTTCAGTATAGCAGTGTGGCCCTTTGACCAAATAATGTCATGCACCACTGGATTAGATTGTGAAATGGCAATCTTTCCATTTAGTCCTAGTCTTTCTTGATTTGTATAAGAATTTTAACCTTCTTGCTTGAAATGTGTTTGATATTTTTCAATTTATTTCAGTTCAATTTATTTTCTCTACATTTCTGTTTATTAAATGAGTATAATTTGCTTTTATATTTTAATGCACTTCAAAAAAGTTAATTACTCTTTGATTGCTGCAATTTACTTTAAATTAGCACCTGTTTGAAATATTAGATAAACAATAAAAAATACATTATGATTATGTGAATGGCAGGATTTACTTTCTGTTCTTTAACCATGAAGAAAAGGAATAAAATAATTTATAGATTTGTATAATTAAAGGTATTTTCTCTGTTTGTGTCTTTATTACTTTTGACTACGTAGATAGTAATGGGGTATATAATAGATGCCTCTCCATTACTATCCTCTGGGCTTGATGTCAGCAAACATTACATAGCCGACATCAACCCCATAAATTATTACCCCATCTGAGGAGATGGCCACTTACTAAAGACTATAGGACATAGACAGGAGTTTACAGCTCTAAAAGATAGACTTTTTCCTGCACTGAGCACTGGTTACATCAATATTGTTGTAATTTAATAAATATTTGCTTGATGTTTTATTAGTGATTTGTTTACTCGTCAGTTCATCCTCAGGAATCAATGTTTTCATTCAGTGACAGCAAGCAGTGGAAGGCGTGCAGGTTGTATCTTATACATAGCTAAGGGCCCCATCTCACATAGCGAGAATGCTAGCGAGATCGCTGCTAAACAGCGATCTCAGCAGCGATCTTGCTATGTCTGACACGTACCAGCGATCAGGCCCCTGCTGTCAATCGCTGGTCATGTCAGAAATGCCAGGACTTTTTTTGATCGCTGGTCTCCCGCTGGCCAGCACGCATCGCTGCGTGTGACAGGCAGGAGACCAGCGATCTCCTGGTAACCAAGGTACACATCGGGTTACCAAGCGTGGGGCTGTGCCTGGAAACCCGACGTGTACGTTGGATACTAGCGTGCTGCTGCAGGGGAGATGGTAACCAAGGTACACGTCGGGTTTCCAGGCACCGCGCAGCGCCTGGAAACCCGACGTGTACCTTGGTTACCAGCTCCCTGCATCAGTGCGCTGGTATACAACGTACACTGGGGGTAACTAGGCGACGTTACCCGCAGTGTCGCTTTCCTGATCGCTGCCTGAGCTGCCTGTTTGGCAGCTCAGCAGCGATCATGTAGCGACACACCAGCGATTCTGATCGTTGTCGGGATCGCTGGTGTGTCGCTATGTGAGACGGGGTCCTAAGACTAGACAGGAGATTGTAAACAGGTAAATGTAAAGCAATCATCCTATCAATTCTCTCTGTATCTCAAGGTCTCACTCTCATTGTTTTACCAACCCTAGGCTCATTTTGGGGGTGGAGAAAGTAGACCTAGGGGAGCCGTCACCACAGGTGGTCACATATGCAGTCCCAGGTGATGGAATAGGCTTCATTCTGTGAGCTAAAGGAAAATGTTTAAGGGGGAAGGAGAAAAAAGACACATGAGTTGAATCAGTCAGTTGTTGGAGTGACTTCGAAGGGAGAGGATCCAAGCTGAGATGGATGGATGGTCTATGAAGGTAAGATAAGGTTTTGTCCTGAGTAAGAGGTCCTGCATGACCTCGAAATATGTTGACTATTAACCTGTTTTGAAATAAAGCATTGAAGAATATCGTCTGCCATCCATTTTTATCAGTTGTGCAGATTTGTACACATACACATCGGTTTCACTATTATCCTCGGTCTTTGGACCCGTATCCTACAGCAGCTAATTCATGCTGAGACTATAATTCCAGCAATGCATCACTTATTTAGCTGCTTGCTGTGGTTTTGATGAAATCTGTTTTTTTTTCTTATTCACATCTGTGAAGGACGGCCCCCGTCCTTCCACGTCACCAATGTGACGTAACTCCACAGGCACAGCTCTCCGGCGCCCCCTTTGTCTCTCAGGTCAGTAAGGGAACTGCACCTAGAGAAAATGGCCGCCGGGGAGGGTGTCCTGTTACCCAGTGGGTATTCTAAGATTCGTGATCAGAGTAAAAGCATCAGCCCAAGATTAATTTTATGGTTTAATTGCCTTAAGGGCGCACTAGATAATTACAGAAATATACAGTAAGCTATACAATGGAATTACAATGGATTTGCAGTCAGAGTAAAATACAACAATAATGTACAAGGCTTAGAGGTATTAGCTAGAGGTCAATATTACCAGGTTGTAGGGACATGTGGAGGCAGTGAGCTCTGCGATCCACAGGTGAAAGTCTTAGTTGCTGGACAGTCCCCCAAAACGTGTGCCGCTGCTCCCTTGGCAGTTCTGTCCCTGGTTGCTTTTTGGCTTCTGTGAGAATGGAATCTGGTCTGCCCTTAGCTCACAGTTCTTAAACCTGCTAGATCCCTCCCCTCGGTGTCCTAGGGTGGGCTGACAATCTCCACCCTTAGCCCCCTGCAGAATTTATTCCCAACACCTAATAAAGGGGTTAACTTTCTCCAGGACGATCGGATCAGGACACGAGAGGTACCAGCGGATGCAGTATGTTTTGCCTGTCGCATGGATATCAAACCTGGCCCGATTGGGTCATTGTGGATGGCCAATCTCTATATCTCAGCCCCCCAAGCCATCACCAACTTGGGAGTTGCACCATCATATGCCCGAAGTCCGCAGGGTCACACAGATATTTTTATGAGAATGTACCTACAAAGATGTGCTCATAATTCATAATCCT
>JARQOD010000001.1:72073386-72117445 GCA_033576555.1 Oophaga sylvatica | reverse complement strand
AAGCTGTAAACATTTGAAACGTCAGCTTTAAAACCATAAAATGATTAGTCTTTGTCACAAATCTGTAACAAAATAGTTGTGACATATTATTTCAGATATGCACATGTCGAAAACAAATGCTATCACAAAAGCCTACTTATGCTATAGGATACTGATGGTCAACCTTGTCACTCCATAGCTTAGACAAATCCAACTCACATCATGACTCAAATGCTGCAATGTTGGAAGTGCATAATGTGGGTTGAACTTTGACAACAGCTGCAGTGCGAAGGTTAGACTTCAGTGTTCTTGGCTTTTAAATAAAAGCATACAAGTAAATATAATAATCCAATGTTGATTAAGGGACGTGATGTACACCTGTAATATTGTGCAAACAATGCATGTAGGAATAGTCCTCTTCAACATTACTTATATTTGTGTCATTTTAAAAAATACATATTTAATTAGAAAGTTAACAGCCCATATCATAAAGGTCCTTCATGTAAACATGATAATCGCTAACAAAAATCATGCATTACCTTGTTAAAGTCAATAGTGCATAGTCACAATAGCAAAATATATACCTGTAAGTGGTGCTGAAAGAACGACAACTGATAGAATAGGTGAATGATATCTATTTATCAGACTGAATAGCGACACCTGTACAATGTCGATATAATACTGTACCTTAACAAAACAGCTGTGTCACACCTCACACTCGTTTTTCTTGTAGCTTGTTATGTAATAGGGCACATGCGTGTATGTTTCATCATAGGTGCATGTTTACTGAGTAAAGCAGTCATGACAACGCCTTTGTGTTGTCGGTACGCTTGCGATGATGAACGATGCGCACCGTGAATGTTAGTCTGCGTCAAAAGACACACAGACGCTCCAATACCCAACGCGTCACAGCAGGAAGCCAGTCTGTGCGTCCAAACAAAGGCGCAACCATACATGCACGTAACCTTTTATAAAGCTAATAAAAAAAAAGGATGTAGTAGTAACGCACACTTTATTGAGGTACAGTATTACATCGCCATTCAACATCTGTGGCTATGCAGTCTCATCTATATATACCTTATCTATCAGTTGTCATGCTTGCAAGTCCACAGTCAGGCATAAATAGCTGTTTTGACTATGCACTATGCACTTTTTAAAGTTTTTGTTTGTTAATATAAATGATTGGCACATATTATCAGTATTACATGATGGAAATTTTAGATATTTTTAAAAACTTTTAGTGATATTATTCACCAAATGTAAACTTTTATGAATGTCAAAGATAACTTGTAATGCTGATTATGTTTTTAAGTCAGCCATTCATTGTCTACACAATAGAAATGGTGTACATACTGTTACTTAGCCATCATTAATGGATTCTGATATGTACTTGTATGCTTTTATTTTAAACCATATAGCAGATTATTTAACCTATTTTAATTGTGGTTTGCATTGCTTTTCAACATGTTAATGTATGCGTTTATGTTTGTAAATTATTAATTTACATATATTTTTTTAAGTAAAATCATCATCTTATGGTACTAAAGGTTATATTTCTCTTGTTTGGAGTATAGACATTTTTAATTGACACGTAACAAGGAAAATACTTGATCTAGTATTTAAACATCCTCCTTGACCCTGGGCTCCAACACCGCCAGTTGTTGCTCGGAAGTGCTGTTAGCACAGTGAACACTTGCTCCTGTGTTATTGGGGTTCAGTAATGTCAGCTGTTCCCCTGCTGTGTGTATGGCAAAAAGTCCTGCTGCCTCCACCCTGTTGTCTTCTCATCCCTGGGCTACAACACCGCCAGTTGTTGCTCGGAAGTGCTGTTAGCACAGTGAACACTTGCTCCTGTGTTATTGGGGTTCAGTAATGTCAGCTGTTCCCCTGCTGTGTGTACGGCAAAAAGTCCTGCTGCCTCCACCCTGTTGTCTTCTCATGCCTGGGCTACAACACCGCCAGTTGTTGCTCGGAAGTGCTGTTAGCACAGTGAACACTTGCTCCTGTGTTACTGGGGTTCAGTAATGTCAGCTGTTCCCCTGCTGTGTGAACGGCAAAAAGTCCTGCTGCCTCCAACCGGTTCTCTTCTCATCCCTGGGCTCCAACACCGCCAGTTGTTGCTCGGAAGTGCTGTTAGCACAGTGAACACTTGCTCCTGTGTTATTGGGGTTCAGTAATGTCAGCTGTTCCCCTGCTGTGTGTACGGCAAAAAGTCCTGCTGCCTCCACTCTGTTGTCTTCTCATGCCTGGGCTACAACACCGCCAGTTGTTGCTCGGAAGTGCTGTTAGCACAGTGAACACTTGCTCCTGTGTTACTGGGGTTCAGTAATGTCAGCTGTTCCCCTGCTGTGTGAACGGCAAAAAGTCCTGCTGCCTCCAACCGGTTCTCTTCTCATCCCTGGGCTACAACACCGCCAGTTGTTGCTCGGAAGTGCTGTTAGCACAGTGAACACTTACTCCTGTGTTATTGGGGTTCAGTAATGTCAGCTGTTCCCCTGCTGTGTGTACAGCAAAAAGTCCTGCTACCTCCACCCTGTTGTCTTCTCATCCCTGGGCTACAACACCGCCAGTTGTTGCTCGGAAGTGCTGTTAGCACAGTGAACACTTGCTCCTGTGTTATTGGGGTTCAGTAATGTCAGCTGTTCCCCTGCTGTGTGTACGGCAAAAAGTCCTGCTGCCTCCACCCTGTTGTCTTCTCATGCCTGGGCTACAACACCGCCAGTTGTTGCTCGGAAGTGCTGTTAGCACAGTGAACACTTGCTCCTGTGTTATTGGGGTTCAGTAATGTCAGCTGTTCCCCTGCTGTGTGTACGGCAAAAAGTCCTGCTGCCTCCACCCTGTTGTCTTCTCATGCCTGGGCTACAACACCGCCAGTTGTTGCTCGGAAGTGCTGTTAGCACAGTGAACACTTGCTCCTGTGTTACTGGGGTTCAGTAATGTCAGCTGTTCCCCTGCTGTGTGAACGGCAAAAAGTCCTGCTGCCTCCAACCGGTTCTCTTCTCATCCCTGGGCTCCAACACCGACAGTTGTTGCTCGGAAGTGCTGTTAGCACAGTGAACACTTGCTCCTGTGTTATTGGGGTTCAGTAATGTCAGCTGTTCCCCTGCTGTGTGTACGGCAAAAAGTCCTGCTGCCTCCACCCTGTTGTCTTCTCATCCCTGGGCTACAACACCGCCAGTTGTTGCTCGGAAGTGCTGTTAGCACAGTGAACACTTGCTCCTGTGTTATTGGGGTTCAGTAATGTCAGCTGTTCCCCTGCTGTGTGTACGGCAAAAAGTCCTGCTGCCTCCACCCTGTTGTCTTCTCATGCCTGGGCTACAACACCGCCAGTTGTTGCTCGGAAGTGCTGTTAGCACAGTGAACACTTGCTCCTGTGTTATTGGGGTTCAGTAATGTCAGCTGTTCCCCTGCTGTGTGTACGGCAAAAAGTCCTGCTGCCTCCACCCTGTTGTCTTCTCATCCCTGGGCTACAACACCGCCAGTTGTTGCTCGGAAGTGCTGTTAGCACAGTGAACACTTGCTCCTGTGTTATTGGGGTTCAGTAATGTCAGCTATTCCCCTGCTGTGTGTACGGCAAAAAGTCCTGCTGCCTCCACCCTGTTGTCTTCTCCTCCCTGGGCTACAACACCGCCAGTTGTTGCTCGGAAGTGCTGTTAGCACAGTGAACACTTGCTCCTGTGTTATTGGGGTTCAGTAATGTCAGCTGTTCCCCTGCTGTGTGTACGGCAAAAAGTCCTGCTGCCTCCACCCTGTTGTCTTCTCATGCCTGGGCTACAACACCGCCAGTTGTTGCTCGGAAGTGCTGTTAGCACAGTGAACACTTGCTCCTGTGTTACTGGGGTTCAGTAATGTCAGCTGTTCCCCTGCTGTGTGAACGGCAAAAAGTCCTGCTGCCTCCAACCGGTTCTCTTCTCATCCCTGGGCTCCAACACAGACAGTTGTTGCTCAGAAGTGCTGTTAGCACAGTGAACACTTGCTCCTGTGTTATTGGGGTTCAGTAATGTCAGCTGTTCCCCTGCTGTGTGTACGGCAAAAAGTCCTGCTGCCTCCACCCTGTTGTCTTCTCATCCCTGGGCTACAACACCGCCATTTGTTGCTCGGAAGTGCTGTTAGCACAGTGAACACTTGCTCCTGTGTTATTGGGGTTCAGTAATGTCAGCTGTTCCCCTGCTGTGTGTACGGCAAAAAGTCCTGCTGCCTCCACCCTGTTGTCTTCTCATCCCTGGGCTACAACACCGCCAGTTGTTGCTCGGAAGTGCTGTTAGCACAGTGAACACTTGCTCCTGTGTTATTGGGGTTCAGTAATGTCAGCTGTTCCCCTGCTGTGTGTACGGCAAAAAGTCCTGCTGCCTCCACCCTGTTGTCTTCTCATCCCTGGGCTACAACACCGCCAGTTGTTGCTCGGAAGTGCTGTTAGCACAGTGAACACTTGCTCCTGTGTTATTGGGGTTCAGTAATGTCAGCTATTCCCCTGCTGTGTGTACGGCAAAAAGTCCTGCTGCCTCCACCCTGTTGTCTTCTCCTCCCTGGGCTACAACACCGCCAGTTGTTGCTCGGAAGTGCTGTTAGCACAGTGAACACTTGCTCCTGTGTTACTGGGGTTCAGTAATGTCAGCTGTTCCCCTGCTGCGTGAACGGCAAAAAGTCCTGCTGCCTCCAACCGGTTCTCTTCTCATCCCTGGGCTCCAACACCGACCGTTGTTGCTCGGAAGTTTCATTGGCACGGGTACTCACTCCTGCCCAGACTGATTACAGCACGCCATCTGTTTACTGTCAGTGTAAACGTCACTTAGCCTCCAATAAGTTGTCCTGTCGTGTTGCGGTCGGGTTAGCCGACTCTATGGTGCCTGGAGTTTAGGTGCTTCCTATGTGTGCTGCGGGATATGCAAATAAAGGCTGTTTCCGTTGTGACAATAGGACAATCACCCACTGTAGTACTGTGGGATTCGGTAACTGCGGCCGGCTCGCGGCCTGTCCACTTAAATTTCCATGGGTACCTTCTGCTACCCGTCCGGGTTCCAGTACAGTCAGCTGGTTCTCCGCAGTGCCTTTGGCCTAGGTGCCTCCATCTCGGTATCCGAGTTCCAGCAACGTCTGCTGGTCCTTGGTAGTGCTTTGGAGCACAGGTACCTCCTGCTTAGTAACCGTGTCCCAGTAACGTCAGCTGGTCCTCGGTTGTGCCATTGGCTCTTTTCCTTCTGCTGCCCCTCCGGGTTACAGCACAGTCAGCTGGTCCTCGTTACTTGCATTGGCTCTTGTACCTTCTGCTACCCGTCCGGGTTCCAGTACCGTCAACTGGTTCTCCGCAGTGCCTTTGGCCTAGGTGCCTCCATCTCGGTATCCAAGTTCCAGCAACGTCTGCTGGTCCTTGGTAGTGCTTTGGAGCACAGGTACCTCCTGCTTGGTAACCGTGTCCCAGTAACATCAGCTGGTACAAGGCTGTGCTACAAATACAAGATACAGAACAAGAGACACAAGAACAATAAGCAGAAGATCTAAAAGCAGAAGAACATGAAGTATAAGACCAAAATGAAGGGCAAAATATATGCTCTAAATTATAAGCAGAAGAAGACTAAGCAGTGTATGGAGGTGAGTCCGTTCCTCCTCGTGGTGCCCCTGGTAAATGCCTGATGCTGCAGGCTAAACTGAACACGGACAAATACTGTTGTAATTTAAATCTTTTGTGGCAGCAAGAACGGAACGATGAAAAAATCATACTTTTACAGATTACAAGTACAGGAATCTCTGTCACAAATAAGAATATGATGAAGAAGATGAAGGACTATAATATGAAGAAGAATAATAGTTTAAAAAGAACAATATGAGTAATGTTAACAAAAAGATGAAAAGCAAGAAGTTTTAGAAGAAGATAAAGAAGGTGAAGATGAAGAATAATTTGATGACAAAGATGATGCTGCTGAAGATTATGAAGGAGAAAGTGTGGCAAAAGTTAAAAAGGTGAAGAGCATGGAAGTTGTGAAACATACATATTTGCCAAAATAGAAAAAAGGTTAACAACATTGTCAATTTCTTCCTCAATCCGAACGTATTTCCTAAAAAAAAAAAAAAATTAATGCTATTCCATTGGATTGGGTTAAACATCTATGCCTTTAATGTCTCCTCAACCTCCCCCAATACATTCTACATTACTCTTTGTTGTTTTCCTTCATGTACAATTAACCTACAAGGCAAGAATGTTTTTTTTTTATTTCAATATTTTGTTCCCATAGACTTACATTGGACTTCCGGTATCGGTATCGGGTATCGCCGATATTTTTTGGGTATCGGCGATACCATTCCGATTCCGATACTTTTGGATATCGGAAAGTATCGCTCAACTCTAATCATGAGATTAGTTCACAGATATATGGAGGAGACAGATTATGGATGGCTTTCTAGGTCAGTGTTCGTAGCTTGAAATGGAAACATTGTGGAACTGGGAGACAATGAAGGGATCAGCAGAGAGCGGAGTAGTAGGACAGAAGTGGATTAGTAGGGCAGCAGAGTTAAGGATAGACTGGAGAGATGTGGTGATGCGATGGGGATGATGAAGTACTAGACACCACATGGAGTCAATGAGATCTGAGTGATGTGGGCAGTTTGGACAAAGAGGTGGTGGTCACGCTGCCCCAGCTCAACAGAAAAAGTTGGAGCAGGGTACAAAAGCACAGAGGCCGGCCAATCGCCATTAAGGTGGCTGCTACTTCACATCGTGGCTGGCTGGCTCCTAGCTATTATGTCAGCTGTAGTGTTGAGCGATACTGCTCGATATCTAAAAATATCGTATCGAAATGGTATCGCCGATATCACTAAATATCGTCGATATCCGATTCCGATACCAGAAGTCCCATTTAAGTCTATGGGAACAAAATATCGACATTAAAAAAAACCATTCTTGCCTTGTTGGTTAATTGTACATGAAGGAAAACAACAAAGACTAATGTAGAATGTATTGGGGGAGGTTGAGGAGACAATAAAGGCATACATGTTTAACCCAATGCATTGGAATAGCATTAATATATTTTTTTTTGGAAATACGTTTGGATTGACTAACAAATTGACAATGTTGTTAACCTTTTTTCTATTTTGGCAAATATGTATGTTTCACAACTTCCATGCTCTTCACCTTTTTAACTTTTGCCAGTGTCACACTTTCTCCTTCATAATCTTCAGCAGCATCATCTTTCTCATCAAATTATTCTTCATCTTCACCTTCTTAATCTTCTTCTTAAACTTCTTGCTATTCATGTTTTTGTTTACATTACTCATATTGTTATTATTAAACTAATTAATCTTCTTCATATTCAAATTCTTCATCTTCTTCCTCTTCATCTTCTTCATCATATTCTTATTTGTGACAGAGATTCCTGTACTTGTAATCTGTAAAAGTATGAATTGTTCATCCTTCCGTTCTTGCTGTCACAAAAGATTTAAATTACAACAGTATTTGTCCGTGTTCAGTTTAGCCTGCAGCAGCAGCAGGCATTTTCCAGGGGCACCACGAGGAGGAACGGACTCACCCCCATACACTGCTTAGTCTTCTTCTGCTTAGAATTTAGAGCATATATTTTGCTCTTCATTTTGGTCTTATACTTCATGTTCTTCTGCTTTTTGATCTTCTGCTTATTGTTCTTCTGTCTCTTGTTCTGTATCTTGTAGTTTGTCTTAACCTTCTTTGTCCTGTTGGTGATCTTCTTCTGGGTAATCTTTTATTTTTTCTTTGTGATGGTGTTCAGGCTGGTTGGCTTCATGCTCGTCGTCCTTGTTGTCGTCATCTTCTTCTGGGTGGTCTTTAAGGTCGTCTAATTTCCGAGAACCAGCTGACGTTACTGGAACCCTGACGGGTATCAGATGGAGCAAGATACAATGGAAGTAACGAGGACCAGCTGACTGTGCTGGAACCCGGAGGGGCAGCAGAAGGAAAAGAGGCAATGTCACAACCGAGTACCAGCTGACGTTACTGTGACACGGTTACTAAGCAGGAGGTACCTGTGCTCCAAAGCACTACCAAGTACCAGCAGACGTTGGTGGAACTCAGATACGGAGATGGAGGCACCTAGGCCAAAGGCACTGGGGAGAACCAGTTGACGGTACTGGACCCCGGACGGGTAGCAGAAGGAAAAGAGGCAATGTCACAACCGAGTACCAGCTGACGTTACTGTGACACAGTTACTAAGCAGGAGGTACCTGTGCTCCAAAGCACTACCAAGGACCAGCAGACGTTGGTGGAACTCGGATACGGAGATGGAGGCACCTAGGCCAAAGGCACTGGGGAGAACCACTTGACGGTACTGGACCCCGGACGGGTAGCAGAAGGAAAAGAGGCAATGTCACAACACGAGTACCAGCTGACGTTACTGTGACACGGTTACTAAGCAGGAGGTAACTGTGCTCCAAAGCACTACCAAGGACCAGCAGACGTTGCTGTAACTCGGATACGGAGATGGAGGCACCTAGGCCAAAGGCACTGGGGAGAACCACTTGACGGTACTGGACCCCGGACGAGTAGCAGAAGGAAAAGAGGCAATGTCACAACCGAGTACCAGCTGACGTTACTGTGACACGGTTACTAAGCAGGAGGTAACTGTGCTCCAAAGCACTACCAAGGACCAGCAGACGTTGCTGGAACTCGGATACGGAGATGGAGGCACCTAGGCCAAAGGCACTGGGGAGAACCACTTGACGGTACTGGACCCCGGACGGGTAGCAGAAGGAAAAGAGGCATTGTCACAACCGAGTACCAGCTGACGTTACTGTGACACGGTTACTAAGCAGGAGGTAACTGTGCTCCAAAGCACTACCAAGGACCAGCAGACGTTGCTGGAACTCGGATACGGAGATGGAGGCACCTAGGCCAAAGGCACTGGGGAGAACCACTTGACGGTACTGGACCCCGGACGGGTAGCAGAAGGAAAAGAGGCAATGTCACAACCGAGTACCAGCTGACGTTACTGTGACACGGTTACTAAGCAGGCGGTAACAGTGCTCCAAAGCACTACCAAGGACCAGCAGACGTTGCTGGAACTCGGATACGGAGATGGAGGCACCTAGGCCAAAGGCACTGGGGAGAACCACTTGACGGTACTGGACCCCGGACGGGTAGCAGAAGGAAAAGAGGCAATGTCACAACCGAGTACCAGCTGACGTTACTGTGACACGGTTACTAAGCAGGAGGTAACTGTGCTCCAAAGCACTACCAAGGACCAGCAGACGTTGGTGGAACTCGGATACGGAGATGGAGGCACCTAGGCCAAAGGCACTGGGGAGAACCAGTTGACGGTACTGGACCCCGGACGGGTAGCAGAAGGAAAAGAGGCAATGTCACAACCGAGTACCAGCTGACGTTACTGTGACACGGTTACTAAGCAGGAGGTAACTGTGCTCCAAAGCACTACCACGGACCAGCAGACGTTGCTGGAACTCGGATACGGAGATGGAGGCACCTAGGCCAAAGGCACTGGGGAGAACCACTCGACGGTACTGGACCCCGGACGGGTAGCAGAAGGAATAGAGGCAATGTCACAACCGAGTACCAGCTGACGTTACTGTGACACGGTTACTAAGCAGGAGGTAACTGTGCTCCAAAGCACTACCAAGGACCAGCAGACGTTGCTGGAACTCGGATACGGAGATGGAGGCACCTAGGCCAAAGGCACTGGGAGAACCACTTGACAGTACTGGACCCCGGACGGGTAGCAGAAGGAAAAGAGGCAATGTCACAACCGAGTACCAGCTGACGTTACTGTGACACAGTTACTAAGCAGGAGGTAACTGTGCTCCAAAGCACTACCAAGGACCAGCAGACGTTGCTGGAACTCGGATATGGAGATGGAGGCACCTAGGCCAAAGGCACTGGGGAGAACCACTTGACGGTACTGGACCCCGGACGGGTAGCAGAAGGAAAAGAGGCAATGTCACAACCGAGTACCAGCTGACGTTACTGTGACACGGTTACTAAGCAGGAGGTAACTGTGCTCCAAAGCACTACCAAGGACCAGCAGACGTTGCTGGAACTCGGATACGGAGATGGAGGCACCTAGGCCAAAGGCACTGGGGAGAACCACTTGACGGTACTGGACCCCGGACGGGTAGCAGAAGGAAAAGAGGCAATGTCACAACCGAGTACCAGCTGACGTTACTGTGACACGGTTACTAAGCAGGAGGTAACTGTGCTCCAAAGCACTACCAAGTACCAGCAGACGTTGCTGGAACTCGGATACGGAGATGGAGGCACCTAGGCCAAAGGCACTGGGGAGAACCACTTGACGGTATTGGATCCCGGACGGGTAGAAGAACGCACCATGAAAATGTAAGTTGACAGGACGCAAGCCGTCCGCAGTTACCGAATCACACAGTCCTACAGTGGGTGCTTATCCTATTGTCACAATGGAAACCGCCTTTATTTACATATCCCACAGCACACATAGGAATCACCTAAACTGCAGGCACCATAGAGTCGGCTAACCCGAATGCAACACGACAGCACAACTTATTGGAGGATAATTGACGTTCACACTGCCAGGAAACAGCTGTCGTGCTGTAACCAGGCTGGCCAGGAGTCAGTACCCCTGCCAATTACTTACGAGCAACAAATGGCGGTGTTGTAGCCCAGGGAGTAGAGTTCAGGTGGTAGAAAGATGAACATAACAGGAGACATGGAAAACGTTGCCAAACAGTTATTTAATCTGAAAACGGACAGGCAAATTCAGGTGAGATCCATGCCTTGTTCATTTTCAGAAAAGTAAGCCGGTCTACATTCTCTGAGGATAGTCGCATGCGACGGTCTGTTACTACACCACCTGCAGCACTAAAGACACGCTCAGATAATACACTGGCAGCAGGGCAAGCCAGCACCTCCAATGCATACTGGCTAAGCTCTGGCCATGTATCCAACTTAGAGACCCAAAATTTGAAAGGGGAAGAGGCATCTGGGAGTACACTTAGAGGGAAAGCCAAGTAGTCTGTCACCATCTTACGGAAACGTTTCTTCCTGGTGACTGGAGCCGTCTCGGATGGTGTAGACCTTGCTGGCGCTGTCACAAAACTTTGCCACATTTGTAACATACAGTTTTTGCCCTGTGCAGAGGCGCTGCTTCTGCTCCCTCTTGTTGTAGAGGTGTCTACAGCGCCTCGATGCACAGAGCTGCTTTGTAAAGCAGTAGCAGCAGCAGCAGCAGCTCTCTCGGCTGGAATGTACAACAGTATGGATTGCACCAGTGTGTCTTGGTACTCCCGCATTTTACGGTCCCGGTTCACCGGTGTGATGAGGGTTTGTAAGTTGTCCCGGTAGCGAGGGTCTAGGAGGGTGTACACCCAATAATCTGACGTGCTGAGAATGTGGGCGATGCGGCGGTCGTTTCTCAGGCACTGAAGCATGAAATCAACCATGTGCTGCAGACTCCCAACTGGCCAACAAAGGCTGTCCTCTGGAAGAGGCGTCATCTCTGTCTCCTCTGCATCACCCCACCCTCGCTCTACATACTGACTACAGCGTTGTGTACCTCCCTCTGTAGGGATTTCTTCCTCCTCCATTGACTCCTCCTCCTCCTCATCCTCCTCACAAAGTGAGCCCTGCCCAGCCCTTTGTGAGGAACCACGTTGTGCTGACTGTCCTGAAGGTAATTGAATTTGTGACTCCTCATCCTCCACCTCTTCCAAAACCTCTTCCTTTAGTGCTTTCAGTGATTTCTGAAGCAGGCAGATAAGGGGGACAGTCATGCTGACTAGTGCATCATCTGCACTCGCCATCCGCGTTGAGACATCAAACGCACGCAAAACGTCGCAGATGTCCTTCATAGAGGCCCACTCAGTAGTGGTGAAGTGTGAACGGCGCAAATTGCGAGTTGATTGCGCCTGTTGCAGCTGATACTCCATTACTGCTGGCTGCTGCTCCACAAACCGCTCCAACATACGTAACGTGGAATTCCACCTGGTGGGTACGTCACATATGATGCGATGTTCAGGAAGGCGAAATCTGACTTGCAGAGCTGCAATGCGCGATCTGGCCATGCTGGAACGTCGCAAGTGAGCGCACTCTAGGCGGACCTTGTGCAGCAGTGCATCAAGATCCGGATAGTCCCTCAAAAAACTCTGCACGACCAAGTTGAGCACATGTGCCAGACATGGTATGTGAGTGAGGTTGCCAAGGCCCAGAGCTGCCACCAGATTTCGGCCATTGTCACACACTACCAAGCCTGGCTGGAGATTAGCTCACAAAAACCACATGTCGCTCTCCTGCTTGATGGCATCCCAGAGCTCCTGCGCTGTGTGGCTTCGATTCCCCATGGGAATTAATTTCAGTACGGCCTGTTGACGTTTGGCCACGGCTGTGCTCATATCGGTCGTAACAGGTAAGCGTTCACGGGTCCATGTGGAGGTATACCGTGACGGCTCGTGCAGTGATGATTCTGAGGAACTGGAGTAGGAGGAGGAATCAATGTGCACAGACTGGATTCCTGCAATCCTTGGAGTTGGCAGAACACGTACAGCGCCACTGGCAAGATCTGTACCCGGCTCCACAACATTGACCCAATGGGCAGTGAGGGAAAGGTATCGTCCCTGCCCATGGGTACTGGTCCACGCATCAGTGGTCAGGTGGACCCTGCTACTGACGGCGTTTAGTAGCGCATGTTTAATGTTTCCCTCGACATGTTTTTGCAGAGCAGGGACAGCTTGCCTGCTGAAATAAAATCGGCTTGGCACATTATATTGTGGGACTGCCAATGCCATAAAGTTCCTGAAACTGTCAGTCTCCACCAGTCTGAATGACAGCATTTCAAGGGACAGGAGTTTTGCAAGGCCAGCATTCAGAGCCTGTGCTCGTGGATGGTTTGCCGAGTATGGCCGTCTTTTATCCCATGCCTGTGTTACCGATGGCTGTTTTTTGTTCTGGGAGTGTGACGATGACTGTGAACTTGCTGCAGTGGGTGGAATAACAGTTTGTCTATGGACAACAGTGACCGAGGTTCTTCCATGGAGATCCTGTGAGGAAGCCGAAACAGGTGTGTGAGAGCTGGAGGTAGAGGCTCCAACATGACATAAAGATGTAGGTGCTGCTGTAGGTTGGCCTACATCTCCAGTGTGTCTTTGGAACTCAGCTACGTGCTTTGTCCGTACATGTTTCCACATATTTGTGGTATTCAGGTTCCTGATATTTTTACCTCTTTTAACTTTTTGCTTACACAGCTTGCATTGAACATAGCAAATATCATCTACAAGTCTGTCAAAAAAGGACCACGCAGTGCAAGTCATGGGAGCGCCAATTTTGACAGTTCTAAGAGAACTGCTCCCAACAGGTGCCAAACTGGAGGCTACAGGCAAGCGAGTCTGCAGCCTACCTCTCCCTCCTCTTTGTACCGTTGGGACAATCTCTTCCTCAGAGCTGCTCCCACCACCTTCCTGTTGCTCACGCCATGTTGGGTCTCGGACTTCATCATCTCCACTACCCTCTTCCAACACCTGCTGCTGTTGGATGGTCTGGGCAGCACCATGCTCCACAAAACCTGGCACCTGAGTCTCATCATCATCATAAGATGCGTTCTGCGGTGTGCTGTCCATCGGCACTGGCTCACCCGCCTCTTCAGATTGAGAGAGACACAGCTGTTGCGCATCACTGCATACTCCCTCTTCTTCAAATTGCAGAATGCTGCTTGCCTGTGCCCGTGTTTGCGAGCCAACAGATTCTGAGAACAGAAGCAGAGACTCAGCTGGCTCCTGTACAGAACTCTCTGACTGCCTGGGCAATTTGACAGGCGGTGAACAGACAGATGGTTGCTCAACAGTGTTGTGTTCCTGAGAGGAGGTGGAAGGAATTGAAGTCGATGCATTGGCTGCCATCCAACCAACAACGGCTTCAATTTGTTCTTCCATCAGCAGGGGGCACGCCGAGCTCCTACCAAAGTGCGCATAAAGGAACGCTCATGGGTAAAACTGGTGGATGCTGTGTCACTGAGGGCGGCAGCAGCCACAGAATCCCCACGTCCTCTCCCTGCTGAAACTCCACGGCCACGACCACGTGCCTTACTCACTGACTTCTTCATCTTGGTAGATTGATAAAGAAAGTCAAAAAATTTATAAGGCCTAAGTGTGGTTATTACGCAGAGACTGAAGTGAACACTGAAACACAACTGTTCACAATCTGTGAAAGGCTACTCCTTTGTCTACTTCTATAGTGTTTGCAACCAATGTATTGTATACGGATGGAAGCGCGTCACACTAATAGATTATATTTTAAATGGAATGGAGCAGAACCAATTGGAGATAAATGAAAAGGATGAGCCACTGAGACACGCTCAGCAGAGTACAAGCAGCAGTGCTTGAACAAGTAACTGGAGCGTGATGTGCACTCAAAAAATAAAAAACACAGACTGAAGTGAACACTGAAACACAACTGTTCACAATCTGTGAAAGGCTACTCCTTTGTCTACTTCTATAGTGTTTGCAACCAATGTATTGGATACGGATGGAAGCGCGTCACACTAATAGTTAAATTGCATGGAGCTGCAAGAATTACACTGAAGGAAAAAAAAAAGAGTCTGTGAGTGACATGTGCAGATGCCTACAGACAGCGTTGCATGCAGAGCAAACTGCAGCGTCACCTGCACTCACACACACCTTGCAGAGCTGTTAAAACAACACTGCAGGCAAAAGGAAGCTTTACACAGCGGTTGGTGCTAGCCTGCCTACAGCACAGTACACTAAATCGCAATCTCTAACTGTCCTTCAGAGTCAGCACAGCAGCGTTCTGTCCCTTACTGAATTCACAGAACAGTGACGCTAAAATGGCGGCGGCGCCTTTTATAGTGCATTCTGACATCATTTCAGCATCCAATCACAGCCATGCCATTAGTTAACATGACCGCAGCAGTACAGGATGTGCCCACACTTCTTAGGATTCCTCATTGGCTGACTAAAATCACATTGCCTCGCAAAGAATTATGGGAACTTCCGATTCCGGTATTCGATAAGACGAAAATATCGAAACGAATTATCGAAAGGCCGATAGAGCTAATATCGGCCGATACCCGATATTTGCAGTATCGTATCGCTCAACACTAGTCAGCTGCTACAAAGCACTAAGGCCAACATCTAGCCATTAAGTTGGCTGCTATTACACACCTAAGCTTGCCGCTAGCCATTAAGTCAGCTTTCTCTGTCTATATTGCCTCCTCCTGCTACTTCGCTTCCTCCACTGCATCCTCATCCGGTCAGAAAATGCAGGTCGTCTATGCACATTTTTGACATTTTCACCCTGCTTGCCCGTCTGCGGTGCACCATCACTTCTGACTTCCTGCTCCCTGCCTTATATGTGAAATACTCGCAAGGTGGAACTTCACCTTGCATACACTGGAGAGACTGTGCGAGTTGTAGCAGGTGATAGTGGCGATTCAGCTGCAACACGCACAGGTGAGGCGCACTGAGGAACAAAACCACTTCAAGACCAATGAGTGGGCCTCCATACAGGACTTGTTTGCAGTATTGTACTGCTTCGAGTACTACCCGAGCATGGCCAGCATTTATGATGGCATCATCAGCGTTACTATCCCACTCTATGCCAGCTAGTAAAACAAAGCTTCAGGTGATGATGGATGAGGTAGTGGTACAGATGGAAGAAGAGGAGGAACTGGGACCATTCACACCATAATCAGGCCAAGGTCCACACATGTCTTGGAGGATGAGTTTCTGTACCAATAGATCCACAAATACCAGGCCAGGGGACAGTATTGGCAGATTAGTAGGAGAAGGAGGATGAGGAACAACCGTGTTCACAGCAGAGTAGCACTCAAAGCAGCTCGTGCCTAAAAAATAGTTTTACTGTGCCTAAAAAATAATTATACTTTGCCGTTGTGTTTGTACAGCGGCATAGTATAATTATTTGTTAGATATAGTACTCTCACAGACACAGCTGCAGAGTACATAGAGTGGTTTTTTGGAACAATACACACATAGGCTTTTAGGCACAGTACTCAAAGAGGCTTTTTTGCACAGTACTCACAGAGGCTTTTTTACACAGTACGACTAGAGGCTTTTTGGCACAGTTCTCCCAGAGACTGGGTTGCAGAGGCTTAAAGGCAAAGTTATTTTTTAAGCACAGCTATAACTCATACTGATACAGCGGTGTTGTCAGATTTCCAAGGACCTGGGGCTCCTTCCCTGTCCCTAACGCTAGGGGTGCCATAACTCAACAACTGGCTACGTCTATGGTGATGTCAGCAAGAATTTGGATTTCTGGATCATGGAGTGAATTACCTATACAATGGACTGCTTGCTAGAGATGGGATTCATCCTACGAACACTGGAAAACATGTATTTGGAAGTCACCTTGCTACACTCATAAGGAGAGCTTTAAACTAGAACAATGTGGGAAGGGAAGCAAAAGGCCAGAAAAAGCCATACACCTGACAAATACTATTAATAACTCTGCTGTTAGAAGTGGAAAGGAAGAACAAAGACCAAACAATCCAAATAATAAAAATATTGGAGAAATAGAAACCAATCACAAACTAAAATGTTTCTATACAAATACACAAAGCATGGGCAGCAAACAAGGAAAATTGGAACTACTAACTCAGGAAAAGAAATATGATGTCATTGGAATCACAGAGAATTGGTGGGGCGATACACATGATTGGAATACAAGGCTAGAAGGACACTACCTATTTGCAAGAAACAGACTTGATAAACGAGGAGAAAGTGTCGCATTGTATGTTAGAAAAGCATATATCTGCACAGAGATTGAAGCTTCAGAGACTGGGAGCTCTGTGGAAACTGTTTGGGTAAGAATACAAGGAGAGAACAACGGAAAGGACACCATTGTAGGCATTTACTACAGGCCGCCTGTGCAAGCTGAAGATATGGATGAACTCTTTATGCATCAAATGGCCAAGTTCTCCAAAAAATATGACATAGTGGTCATGGGAGATTTCAACGATCCAGACATTTGTTGGGAATCTCTCTCAGGCAAAACTAATAGGTCAAGCAAATTCTTATCTTCTCATGCCCGGCAACTTTATCTTCCAAAAGTTAAGGGAGAAAACAAGGGGATCTGCTACCTTAGGTTTAATCCTTATAAACAGGGAGGAAATGGTTGAGGAAGTAAGAGTGGCTGGGACCCTAGGAGGTAGCGACCATGCTATTTTAGAATTTTGGATAACTAGAGGAGGAAGACCTGTGAAGACTCAGACTTCAAGGTTAGATTTCAGAAAGGTAGATTTTAAGGGACTCCGAAAGAGAATCGGATGGATCCAATGGCTGGATATCCTTAAGGACAAAAATGTCCAGGAAGGATGGGAAATCTTGAAAAATGAGATTCTCAAAGCACAATCATTAAAAATTCCAAAAAGAGGGAAGAATAGAAGCATTTAAGGAAACCAGGATGGATGTACACAGAACTTAAACACATGCTAAGAGTGGTCGTTAATGACTACACATCCAGTTGGAAGAATGTCTCAAGTGGGGTACCATAGGGCTCTGTCCTAGGCCGTGTATTGTTCAACATCTTTATGAATGATTTAGATGAAGGAATTGAGGGTAAACTGATTAAATTTGCTGATGACACAAAGCTAGGAGGGATAGCTAATGTTAGAGAAAAGAGAGAGGATTCAAAAAGATAAAAATAAACTGGAGCAGTGGGCAGCAACTAACAGAATGGGTTTTAATACGGAAAAATGCAAAGTTCTACACCTGGGCAATAAAAATAAAAAAGCATATACAGAATGGGAGGAATAGGGCTAAGCAACAGCACATGTGAAAAAGACTTGGGTATACTAATAGATCACAGACTGAACATCTGACTGAAGTCGACAGTGTGATGCTGCAGCAAAAAATCAAATACAATTCTGGGAAGTATTAGGAGAAGCATACAGTCTAGATAATAATAATAATAATCTTTATTTATTTATATAGCGCCAACATATTCCACAGCGCTTTACAGTTTAACAGTTTCAAAACACAAGTCATAGGTAACAACGTTAACAATACAATAATTAAAGCAAAATAAGCCGACCCTGCTCGTGAGAGCTTACAATCTACAATCACGTGAAGTCATTATTGCCCTCTACTACTCTTTGGTCAGACCTTATCTGGAATACTGTGTCCAGGTTTGGGCACCACATTTTAAAAAAGACCTCAACAAACTGGAGCAAGTTCAGAGAAGAGCAACCAGAATGGTGACCGGTCTGCAAACAATGTCCTGTGAGGAATGGTTACAGGAATTG
The DNA here is from genome assembly GCA_033576555.1 of Oophaga sylvatica. Taxonomy (NCBI): domain Eukaryota; kingdom Metazoa; phylum Chordata; class Amphibia; order Anura; family Dendrobatidae; genus Oophaga; species Oophaga sylvatica. The sequence continues at coordinate 72,099,251 of JARQOD010000001.1, read as the reverse complement.
GCAATATTTAGCTTGCAATAAAGAAGATTGAGAGGAGACTTAATAGCTGTCTGCAAATATCTCAAGGGCTGTTACATTGTAGAAGGATCATATTTATTCTCATTTGCACAAGGAAAGACTAGAAGCAATGAGATGAAACTGAATGGGAAGACACACAGATTAGATATTAGAAAAAACTTTTTGACAGTGAGGGTGATCAATGAGTGGAACAGGCTGCAATGAGAGGTTGTGAGTTCTCATTCAATGGAAGTCTTCAAACAGAGGCTGGACAGACATCTGTCTGGGATGATTTAGTGAATCCTGCTTTGAGCAAGGGGTTGGACCAGATGACCCAGGAGGTCCCTTCCAACTCTACCATTCTATGATTCTATAATTCACCCTGTTCCCCGGATTACTTCTGATGGTGAAGATGCCAGGGCCACATACCCTGTACCGTAATACACCAACCAGACTAAAAAGGTAATATGAACAGGGATAAAGGAAAATACCAATCATACAAATATACACACAAACAGAGATAAACACTGGCGAGTGGAGAACGGGGTTAAACCAAAGTTGGAGAAGCAAGGGAATTATCACACACTGAAAGCCTAGCAACAGTCACAAATAAATCCACCAAACAACTTCTTCAATATCAACCACCAACAACCACCAGCCATGCAGCAAAAGCTAGCTCTGACAATGAGTGCTAGCCAGGGCCCAGAGCTTATAGGAGAGGGGAGTGGCAAACAGTGCACAGCTGAGAGCCTTAACTCAGTAAAGCTTCCAGGAGCTCTCAACTGAGCAGATTAACTCCTGCACCTGCTAAAATAAACTTACCCCATTTAATATGAAGGTGACGTGCTTCTAATAAGTTCAGGAGTGGGAGAAATCAGATGCTGCGGTTTTCTAGCTCCTCTCTGTCACTGTAAACCCTTGACAGGCAGAGTACAATTTTTTTTAGACACGCTACTCACAAAAAGACTGCTGCCGAATAGAGTAACTTTTTTGAAACACTACTCGTATAGACACAGTGATAGAAAAAAATTATTTTTTTCAGCTCACAAATGGGAGAGAGACAGCTGCAGAGTAGAACATTTTTTTTTACACCCTACTCACAAAAAACGCTGCAGAGTGCACTCATTTTTTACACACTACTTGTAAAAAACCTCTGCAAAGTACCCTGATATTTTAGACACACTTCTCTCAAAAAAATGCTGCAGAGTACGCTTATTCTTTATGCACATTACTCATATAGACACAGTATTACAATAAAATTATTGGTTTGCTCTAGAGATGGCAACGAGATAGCTGCTGCCAATTGTTTAATTCCTGGACTACTAACAAACACACATCTGTTTAGAAAAATATTTCTTTGGCCTACTAATGGCAATGAGACAGTTGATGCCAATTATTTATTCCTCAGACTACTACAAAACTCACAACATTCCTGAAAAATAATTTCTATGACCTACTATTAGTGATGGGTGCACCTCAACAGTAAAGCTTGGCATCCATACCAAACACCTACTGTTGGGGCATAGACAGGAAGTCCATGTTACTATTCAAATTCGGCATCCTGAACATCAAGTGTTTCTCACACTGTCATCTGCATTACAGCTCGAGAAACACCAGCTGATCTGATCAGTGATAAAATCATTACCGCTGATCAGAGAGCTGTGGTAAGAGTGCTGCGGTGAGCCGGTCACAGTGGAGTCATCTGATGTGACTAGTACTCCCTTGAGCCTATGCCTGCTGTTGCTGATAATAGCAAAAGCAATCACCGCTGATAGAAGTATTCATCAGCCAGTGCCTGCGCTATAAATAAATAATTAAAACAAAATGACTTGGGGTCTGTTTTATCTTTGATAACCAGCATGGAAAAAGTGACAGCTATTGGCTGCAACACTCAGCTGTCAGCCTTATCATGGCTGTTTATCAAGTACAGAGATCCCCAAATCATTTTATTAAATTATTTTAATAGATAGTTAACAAATGGCTTTGGGTCCCCCGCATTTTTGACAACCAGTCAAGCTAAAGCAGACAGCAGAGGGCTGGTATTAGCAAGCTAGTAAGGGACCATAGATATTACACCCCCAACTTAAAAATAGTAGCCTGTGGCAGTGGCAAGTGGGGTAATATTTGTGGTGTTGATGTCAGCTGTTTTATGGTTGCTGACATCAAGTGCACAAGTTAGCAATGAGACACCTCTCCATAACTAACCCCATAGTAAGTTTTGACATAGACACACAGCAAGAATAAAGTCAAGGCCAGAATAACGATTTAGTTTTTTTTATCGGTCTTTAGGTACTGCCACACTACTCGATCCCGCTAACGATCTCGTTAGCGTCGCATACTAATGAGATCGCTAGCGGGATCGTTTACAATATCGCTAGTGTCGGCCACATTTAGCGATGTCGTTAAGGACGCTATCGCGGTTAGCGATCTCCTTAACGACTTTAGCGGTACAAAAGTACCGCTAAATCGCTAAAAAAGGTGCCACACTCAGCGATATATACTTACCCAGCGGGACGCCGACAATCAGAATAGGGTCCGGAACGATCAGGACGACGGACGAGATCACAGCAGGGGCCACGTCGTTGCTGCATGCCGCACACAACAACATCGCTAACGGGATCGCTAAATAGTGACTTTTTTAGCGATCCCGTTAGCGATGTTGTTTAGTGTGGCATACCCTTTTGGCTCAGTCAAGGAGAGTCCCTGTAGGCTTGTCTCCGGCCAATCTGTAAGGTCGTGTATTAGGGAGGCCCACTGCAGAGAAAAACAAAGACACTCATACCACCACAAAATGCAGGACAGGGAATGTCAATGGCCTAATTACATTATGGTCCATGGAGGTCTACAAGGATGGCACCTGAAAGTAACTGATGTGACTGGTGCTAGCTTTAATCACATATGTCTAACCTCTTAAATGTTGCAGTCAGGTGTGAAAGTGGCATTTTAAAGACCTCCAAGATGGCTGCTATCAGTTAGTTGCCTATCGACACCCCACACAACCATGAAAATGTTTTTTAACCATTTCTTCACAATTGGAATTTTTTACTGTTTTGTAGCATATTATAGCAATTGTATGATCAGTTATTCAAGTCCGCTATGAAATGCAATAAAAAGTAAAAAAAAAAGTTTTAAAAATATGAAAAAAATACAAAATTTCAAATCATCCTCCATTTGGGCCAATAGAAATAAAACAATTATAAAAAAATACACATATTTTGCATCGCTGCATATGTAAAAGTCCAATCTATCAAAATGTAAAATAAATTAATCCAATTTGTAAAATGAGAAAAAAATCAAAATGCCAGAATTAGATTTTTTGGTCGCCACAATGCTGCATTAAAATGCAATAATGATCAAAACATTGTAACCCAAAATGGTATCTGCAAAAAGGTCAGCTTATGGTATAAAAAATAGGCACTCACACAGCCCCAAATCCCAAAAAGTGAAAATGTTATGGGTCTTGGAAAATGGCGACACAAGGTTTTTTTTTTTTTACAAATTTCCAATTTTGTTTTCACCACTTAAGTAAAAAAAAAAACTATAAATGTTTGATATCTGCGTAATTGCATTGGTCTTGAGAATCAAATTTTCAGGTCAGTTTAACGGTAAGGTGAACATGGTAAATGTAAAACCCTAAAAACTGTTTTTGGTATTACGTTTTTATTTTTGCAGTTTTTATGCTTTTGGAATTTTTTTCCCACTTTCCAGTTCATCAAGTGTTAAAATGAATGGTGACATTCACTAGAACATCTCATCCACCAAAAAAACAAATTTTCATAGCGTTATGTGGATGAAAAGATATAAAAGTTATGGCTCTTGGAAGAAAATAGAAAATACAGAAAATAGCCGGGAGTTGAAGAGGTTAAATGAATTAAAAATAAACATGAATTTTATTTTAAAAAAATATTAATCTTTTTTCTGTCATGTGACTATTCTTCCATTGTTACTTACTTGTTTACCTTGTCCAAAAATATCCTTATTTGCCCAGTTCATCTCCTGAATTTACAATTTAGGAGAACCCTTTATAGAAATCACAGCTTTGCGTAGGGAGATCTGTTTTTACTGTGCACATATTGTCAAGGCAATTTGTCAACATTCTTTATGAAACTGTTCATGGTTAGTCAAGTCATATGAAGATCAGGAGTAAAAAGCTATTTTCAAGTCAGGAAGGAATGTACAAAAGCATCAATGTGAATTTCCCATAGATTTCATTTTTGTATCTAATTTTACCTGAGGCTATCAGCCCAAACTGAGAGTTTGAATTAAGTTTAATCAAATATGCTAACTAGGGTGCTCAGTGAACCACTGGTGTCCTCTTGGCATTTCTCTATCCTTGTACCATTACTCGACTACAGTATAGTCAAGCAGTTATTATTATCAGTATGCAATGTGAATCTGTCCACAGAGAGACTTGATTTAAGCCACTCCGTTTACCTGGTCTCAGAGAATACTGTGGTTTTCACCTTTCAACTCTTACATAGAAATCTGGCATACACTGTAGAGACCCCTGAGTTGTATCTATGGAGTAGCTTCTTGCCAATGGAGAAAGTTGGAAATAGAAGTGCAGACAAGTTTGGTCAAAACATGAGGGACTGTGCAAGGAAAAATTCAGCAAACGGGGATGATGTTAGAAGAATAGCCGGGCACCAGCCCAAGGAATCTCTCAGAGAAAAAAGGCAGAAGACTAATCAGTCTAAGGTCAAGTACAGTAAGACATCCAATGATCAATCAGTGAAATAAGCAGGTTGCAAAAGTCAGAACACTTAGGGTCAATGAGAAAAACCTACAAGGATCAGAAAAATGCACTTCAATTGCTGGCATGACAATATATCACTGAGAGATCTACATAGGCTTCCATATCTGCTCTGCCAGTAATTAACTGACTGGCACTATTGGCCAGACAGAAGGACCCCATATACATACAAGGATAAAACTAATTAAACAGAATCTGTCAGCAGGTTTTTGTTATGTAATCTGAGGGCAGCATGAGGTAAGGGCTGAGACATGAATTTCAGCGATATGACGCTTATGTGTGCTGTAGTTCCATTACATTGAGTGTTTTATCAGCAGGAGATTATCACTAGAGGACTACAGCTCTCGTGCATCCTAATCCAACTCTGCCCACACCACTGATTAGCAGCTTACTGTCACTATACAATGTACACAGAAAGTTGTGGTGTGAACAGGATCAACTTTCTGAGCTTTGCTACATCTAAAAACTCTGACTGTATCACAACTGATGCACCCAGTAATCTAAGGGATAAATTTGTGGAATCAAGATCTTTTTACTCTACACTATGCGCCTCTTAGATGAGTTAGCAAAAATGTGGTGACAGATTCCCTTTAAATACATAGGTGGCATTGGAGAATGTCTTATGATTTTTGCTGGGCAGCATACAGGAGAGGAGAAACCTTACAATTTCAATGCCGCCCATTGAGTCAGAGCTGCAGTCAGTGACAGTGGCGGCAGGCTGTGCTAAACGGAAACACAATAAGTGACACATATATTATTACGAGTTGAAGGACATTGCTATTTTTATTCATTCAACCAGAATTGTTTTGAAGAAAAATATTTGGAGAAATCACAACTTTCAACCAAATGAAAAGGATTATGTAATATTAAGAACATTTTTTAAGAAACGCTTATAATCTTAAAAATAATGATTAATTGGAGCACAAACTCACAAAAGAAGTAAGAATAAAATACTAAAACTGCAAATAATTAGTAAATTTACTAATCCATGCTGAGAAAATGATTTAAGCTTTCCAAGGGGATTCTCATTAGCAGCCCATTAACAGCATATACAATGGTCATTTTCTAAGCAAAAAAGATTATGAAACTGTATGTAATGATTTTAATCTTGAGAGAAAATGTCTTTGTGCAAATTTATTTTTAGCCTCTTTGACTACTATGTTTTGCCTTGCTATATTTATTTACTGCAACCATGAAGAGCCCTATTAAATGGTGGCTTAGCTGGTAGACTCTTAAGAAAATTGAGAAAGTTTCCAATGACATAACTGTTATTCATCCTCAGTCATAAGTATGTGTTTCTTTAATATAGTCCATATAACAAGATGAATAGATTGTTTGAAATTTTAATTCGCTGGCTTCGCAATATTTTCTCAAATAATTTGATTTGTGGCAAATCAAATAATTAAATGTCTCTGACTGTAAATTATATGTAGCACCTGTGAGTTCCCCTTGGAGTCAACTGAACACATTTTGAGCTCTGTAATGCAAACTCAGCCTTTGAATTTCTAAATGACTTCAACATATTTGGCTATGGAAAAAATGGATGTTATCCGGAGGTGATCAACAGCATATTTCACAACACATTGCAGTATCAAAAAGCTTGGGCTTCCAAAATTGTGTAAACAGCCTAAAAATTATCAATTTTGGATGTGGGGGCAGATGCATGATTATAGAAAGCATATTGAAGTAGCTTTGACATTTTTAATTGGATGGGCACAAGAATCATCTCCGTTTGGGAGTACAAGGTGCATTGTACTTTGCTGAATGCATAAATAGTTTTTTTGCATCTGCAATTGGTTTGCTAATCTAAAAATGGTAAATACAAAAACTTTGTATCAAGCTGTCCAAAATTTGTCCCACCCTGATTGGCTGTGCTGCACCATGCAATCAGATTGCTGCAGGCAGGGCTGTATTTGGTGTTCATGCTGCCGTAGGCGCGACGCCCCCTACGGATAAGTCAGACTAAAAGTGCCCATATCTTTAGATATTAGTTAAAGTCCCCCATACACACCAGACTAATGTCGGCCAAATTCGCCGGTATCACCGGATTCGGCTGACAGTCTAAGGGAAAAACGTATGAGAAATCACATAGGTTTCTTCCAGAAAACTTGGACAATTTTCTAATTTTCATCAGATTTTAATCTATGCGCCATCCGTGTGTCCAGTTTTTATGTCTGTGTGCGATCTACAACTACTTTAAAACACGTCCATGATCACATACAATTTCCTAGGTTTCCATGTAGGATCAGATTTTTTTCTTGCACCCAAAGACTTCAATGTGTGAGTCTCACCTGAGACTCAGTAGAAAGTAGTGCCTGCTGACATTTTATTCTCATGGACAGTCGGAGCAAAAAAAAAAATTTGTTCAGCTGAACAGCCCTAATGTATAACATTGATCAGTGCACTGTCCGTGTGCAATCTGATCACAAATCAAGACAGCAAAAGGCTGTAGATGCTGGTCTGCATGAGCCCCAAGGCCACATCCACACATCCATTGTGAGAGTTAGAATCCAAGAGGAACAGACCAATGTGTCCTCAGGTGTCATCCTAGTTGTACCTATTTAAATCTGTGCGTTGAGGAGTCTATGCTTCCAAGGCAATAAAAACCTTTGAAAGATCATGATTTTACTCAAGTTTATCACTAAGGATGAAGTCCGTGATGAAAAACGGAAGGAAATGTGATGTCTCCGATCTGCATCCGTGTCTCACGGATCACCATAGACCTGAGTGACCCAGTCTAATCAGCCAATAGGATCAGATTAAGACCTGTTCTGAGTTACAGGGATCTCACTACCAGATCTATGGTTGTAACAATGTTGGAATACATCTATTCTACTTGATGGGACAAATATGGGAAAAATAACATTGGACAGCACCCGGACGCAGTCATACAGCCGAATAACTCGGACGACGACGATCGCAATGCTTGTACTGACCGGCGGCTCTCGTCACCCAAGCATTACTGGTGTATAGAAATACACTCAGGTCAGGAGAGCCGCCGGCCAGTCCGAGCACTGCAATGTGATAGTCATCCAAGTTATACGGCCTCCTGACTGCGCCTCAGGCTAAGGTCCTGCAATGAGTATTTTGCTACATGCGGTTTAATGCGTTTCAACACATATAGCCCAGCAACCCCATATGTACCCCCATATATAGCTATGCATATGTACCCCTGCAACCCTGATATATATCACAGAATCATAGAATAGTAGAGTTGGAAGGGACCTCCGGGGCCATCTGGTTCAACCCCTGCTCAAAGCAGGATTCACTAAATCATCCCAGACATATGTCTGTCCAGCCTCTGTTTGAAGACTTCTATTGAAGGAGAACTCACCACCTCTCGAGGCAGCCTGTTCCACTCATTGATCACCTTAACTGTCAAAAAGTTTTTTCTAATATCTAATCTGTCTTCTCCCATTCAGTTTCATCCCATTCCTTCTAGTCATTCCTTGTGCAAATGAGAATAAAGATGATCCTTCTACAATGTAAGATATTTGTAGACTGCTATTAAGTCTCCTCTCAGTCTTCTATTTTGCAAGCTAAACATTCTCAAATCCTGCAACCGTTCCTCATAGGACATGGTTTGCAGACTGGTCACCATTCTGGTGGCTCTTTTCTGAACTTGCTCCAGTTTGTTGATGTCTTTTTTAAAATGTGGTGCCCAAAACTGGACACAGTATTCCAGATAAGGTCTGACCAAAGAGGAGTAGAGGGCAATAATGACTTCACATGATCTAGACTGTATGCTTCTGTTAATACATCCAAGAATTGTATTTGCCTTTTTTGCTGCTGCATCACACTGTTGACTCATGTTCAGTCTGTGATTTATTAGTATACCCAAGTCTTTTTCACATGTGCTGTTGCTTAGCCCTATTCCTCCCATTCTGTATATGCTTTTTTCATTTTTATTGCCCAGATGTAGTACTTTGCATTTTTCCCTATTAAAAACCATTCTGTTAGTTGCTGCCCACTGCTCCAGTTTATTTATATATTTTTGAATACTCTCTCTCTCTTCTCTAGTATCCCTCCTAGCTTTGTGTCATCAGCAAATTTAATCAGTTTACCCTGAATTCCTTCATCTAAATCATTGATAAAGATGTTGAACAATACAGGGCCCAGGACAGAGCCCTGTGATACCCCACTTGAGACATTCTTCCAACTGGATGTGCAGCCATTTACGATCACTGTTTGGGTCCGATCACTAAATAGATTCTTATGAATCCACCTAACAGTTGCCTTGTCCATTCCATACTTAGTCATTTTTTCAAAAAGGATTGTGTGAGAAACGTTGTCAAATGCTTTGCTGAAGTCAAAATATACTATATCTACAGCATTTCTCTGATCCACCCAGTCAGTGATTCTGTCATAGAAGGAAATTAAGTTAGTCTGACATGACTTATTAGTTACAAACCCATGCTGACTCTGTTTAATCACTTCATTCTTATCCAGGTACTTATATACATGTTGCCTGGGTCCACCTTCTACCCCTTTTTGAAGATAGGCATAACATTTGCTATTCTCCAATCTTCTGGGACTTCTGTTGTGAATACGTTGGAGGTGACTTCGGAGCTGGGGCTCCCTTCGGTGGTTGCTGAGGGTAATGAACTAATTGCTGAATGGCTTTCAGCTGGATCCGAATGGTCTGATATAAGTGATCTGAACTCCCAGCAGCCTTGCTGGTAATCAATTGTTCTTCAGGTCTTGCTTGGAGCTCAGCTTGCATTCCTGCTTTCATTCAGATAAGTGATTTGCTGTTTGTTTTTTTTCCTCTGGTTGGATTTTCCTTGTTGGTTTGCTGCCTTGCAGTAGACTTCAGCCTGGTCCTCTTTTGGGGCCTGGCGTTGCATTTGTGCTCAGTTGTGTTTGCACTTTTGCTCTGTTCCAGTTACACTTTTTATTTGCTGAATTGCTGTGTCTTACACCAGAGATCTGATTTAGGTGGTAGAGGTAGTGTAATCTCAGGTTTTTTGTTAATCAGAAGTGTTGGTATTTTTGTCAGGGTTTTTTGGGTTGCAGTCAGAATTCTTTCCTATACTTTTCTATTTAGACAGTATTGGGCCCCAGTGTTTGCTCATTCTATTTTCTGTCTGTGTTCATATTTTCCTCTTGTCTAACCGCCATTACATGTTTGGGTGCTTCCTATTTCTTTGGGGGTTCTGCTACGGGGCAGTTAGCTTTCATCTTTCTGCCTTTAGGTGTAGCTGTCTCTCCGGCTGTGACGAGGCGTCTAGGATCACCGTAGGTACGCTCCATGGCTATTTCTAGTGTTGCGGTTAGTTCAGGGCCCTGCAACCCAATAGTTTCCAGCTTCTCTGGAGTATTGTTACTTTGCTATTTTTGCTATTTCTCCTCAGTTTCTGAAGCATAACAGTATTACCGGCCAAACTGAAAATTATATGGTACTCAACAGAAGGGAAAAATAGTAAAAAAGGAAAAAGAAAAAAGGGAGTTGTCAGAAATTTTTTTTCTGTTTGTTGCATTTTTTCCCTCTTTTTCTCTGAGGAGGAATTTTTTTACCTCAGTGGAGTTTGCATAGTTGTCTGGCCATGTGGAGCGGATTGCCTCTGAGGTTAAGAGTATTGCTACCTATCTTGCTAGGTTGCCGGTTGTGGAAACTAGGATCCCCATACCAGATTTATTTTTGGGGGATCGGTGAAAATTTCTGAATTTCAAAAATAATTGTAAGTTGTTTTTTGCCTTGAAGCCTAAGTCCTCAGGGAACGCAGCACAGCAGGTTCAAATTGTCATCTCTCTGCTGCGCGGCAACCCTCAGGATTGGGCTTTTTCCCTGACACCGGGGGATCCTGTTTTGAATGATGTTGATGTATTTTTTCAGGCTCTGGGGTTATTGTATGATGAACCTAATGTCACTGATCAAGCTGAAAAAACCTTGTTGGTATTAAATCAGGGTCGTGAAGACACTGAACTGTACTGTCAGAAATTCCGAAAGTGGGCAGTCCTGACCAAATGGAATGATGCTCCTTACTGACCAAAATCCCACAATGTCTGTCTGCTATTTCTGCTTTCTTCTCTGCTCGCTTTCTAAAACTGAACATGGACAAAACAGAATTCATCATCTTTCCCCCATCTCACTCTACCCCCCACCAGACCTGTCCATCAACGTCAATGGCTGCTCACTTTTACCTAGTCCCGCATGCTCGGTGCCTCGGAGTGATCCTCAACTCTGCTCTCTCTCTTTCAAGCCACATGTCCAAACCCTTGCCTCCTCCTGCCGTCTCAAGCTCAAAAATATTTCCTCGATCCGTGCATTCCTTGACCATGAAACTACAAAAACACTAGTGCATGCCCTCATCATCTCCCGCCTTGACTACTGCAACCTCCTACTCTCTGGCCTTCCCTCTAGCACTCTGGCACCACTTCAATCCATCCTGCACTTTGCTGCCCGACTAATACACCTGTCTCCCCGTTATTCCCCAGCCTCTCCTCTCTGCCAAGCCCTTCATTGGCTTCCTATCGTCCAGAGGCTCCAGTTCAAAACCCTAACCATGACCTACAAAGCCATCCACAATCTGTCTCCTCCATACATCTGTGACATGGTCTCCCGGTACATACCCACACGCAACCTTCGATCCTCTCAAGATCTCCTCCTCTACTCCCCTCTTATCTCTTCTTCCCACAACCGCATACAAAGCTTCTCCCGTGCCTCTCCCATACTCTGGAACTCTCTACCCCAACACATCAGACTCGTGCCTACCATGGAAACCTTCAAAAAGAACCTGAAGACCCACCTCTTCCGACAAGCCTACAACCTGCAGTGATCATCAGTCTACTGAACCACTGCACGACCAGCTCTAACCTCTCCTAGTGTATCCTCACCCATCCCTGTAGACTGTGAGCCCTTGCGGGCAGGGTCCTCTCTCCTTCTGTACTTGTGTGTGCCTTACATTGCTCATGTTTACTGTACTTGTCTATATTTGCCCCTCTTCACATGTAAAGCGCCATGGAATAAATGGCGCTATAAAAATGTATAATAATAATAAATAATAATAATAATGATGCTTTGGCAGCCCTTTTTCAGAAGGGTTTGTCAGAAAATGTAAAGGATTTTATGGTGGGATTCCCTGTTCCCTCTGATCTCAATGATTCTATGTCTTTGGCTATTCAAATTGACAGATGTTTGCATGAGCGCAGAGGTATGCGTGAGATAGTGTTGCCTTGTGAGCCAGCTCCTGAGCCCATGCAGTGTGATGGAGTGACTTCTGGGGCACAGCGTCATGAGTTTCGAAAGCGCAATGGGTTATGTTTCTACTGTGGTGACGCTTCTCATGCTATTTCCGTCTGCCCTAAGCGGGGAAGACGTTTTGCATGCTCAGTTGTCTTGGGTAGTGTTCAGACAAAATTTCTGTTGACTATTACCCTGATTTGCTCCCTGTCCACATTTTTGGCTCAGGCTTTTGTTGATTCAGGAGCAGCTATTAACCTGATGGATTTTGACTTTGCCAAACGTTGTGGGTTTCCTATGATACCCCTGCAGAAGTCTATTCCTTTGCTGGGCATTGATTCTACCCCTTTGGCGGAGAATAAACCCCAGTTTTCTACTCAGGTGATAATGAGGGTTGAGCCAGATCATCAGGAGAGTTGCAAATTTCTGGTATTGCATAATCTGCATGACATTATTGTACTGGGTTTCCCTTGGTTACAGACTCATAATCCTGTTTTGGATTGGAAATCTGTATCTGTGACCAGTTGGGGCTGCCAATGTGTTAATACTGACACTCCTGTTTTTTCTGCCTCTCCCCAGTCTCAGGATGTCCCTGACTTTTTTACTGATTTTTCTGATGTGTTTAGCGAGAGTAAGTCTGCATCCTTACCTCCTCACAGGAGCTATGATTGCGCTATTGAGTTAGTGCCTGGTGGTAAATTTCCTAAAGGTCGCCTTTTTCTTTTATCTGTACCTGAACACGATGCTATGCGATCTTATATTAAGGAGTCTTTGGAGAAGGGTCATATCAGACCATCCTCTTCACCTTTGGGCGCCAGTTTTTTCTTTGTGGCTAAAAAGGATGGTTCATTGAGGCCGTGTATTGACTATCGCCTCATGAATAAAATCACTGTTAAATATCAATATCCGTTACCCTTGATTTCTCACCTATTTTCCAGAGTGAAAAGTGCTAGTTGGTTTACCAAGCTTGACCTCAGGGGGGCGTATAACCTTATTCGCATTAAGCACGGGGATGAATGGAAAACGGCGTTTAATACCCCAGAGGGGCATTTTGAGTACCTAGTGATGCCTTTTGGGCTTACTAATGCCCCTTCCGTCTACCAATCCTTCATGAATGATATTTTCAGGAATTTTGTGGATAAATTTCTGATTGTTTATTTGGATGATATCTTGATTTTTTCCAACGACTGGGACTCTCATGTGAAACATGTTCGGACTATGTTCCAGATTCTGAGAGACAATGCACTGTATGTGAAGGGATCAAAGTGTATTTTTGGCGTACATAAGGTCTCATTTCTGGGATTCATTTTGTCTCCGTCTGTTATTGAAATGGACCCGGTCAAGGTTCAGGCCATCTGTGATTGGGTTCAACCTACTACATTGAAGGCTCTTCAGAGATTTTTGGGTTTTGCCAATTTTTATCGTAAATTTATTGGTAATTTCTCCGGTATTGTTAAACCATTGACTGATTTGACCAAAAAGGGTTCCTATGTGAATTGGCCTCCTGCGTTTCAGGAACTTAAGCAGAGATTCATTTCTGCTCCTGTTCTACAGCAGCCTGATGTTTCTCTGCCGTTTCAGGTGGAGGTTGATGCTTCTGAGATTTTTGGCAGGTGCCGTTTTGTCCCAAAGGGATGCAGAGACCTCTAAGAGTAACCCTTGTGCCTTCTTCTCTCGAAAATTTTCTCCAACTGAACGTAATTATGACGTGGGTAATCGGGAGTTATTGGCCATGAAGTGGGCCTTTGAAGAGTGGAGACATTGGCTGGAAGGAGCCAAACATCAGGTGGTGGTCCTCACGGACCATAAGAACCTGGTTTATCTCGAATCAGCCAAGCGACTTAATCCTAGACAGGCCAGGTGGGCCTTGTTTTTCACACGTTTTAATTTTGTGGTTTCCTTTCTTCCTGGCACTAAGAATGTTAAGGCGGATGCCCTCTCGCGGAGTTTCTTTGCAGATTCTCCTGAGTTAACTGATCCTGCTGTTATTCTGAAAGAGGGTGTAGTGTTATGTTACGGTAGCTGAGGAGTGCAGGTAAAAAAGGAAATACACCAGAGCAGTTGGAATCTATGAGATTGCAGTACCCTGACTAACCACCGCAACTAGAGGCAGCCGTGGAGCGTTCCTACGTTGGTCCTAGACGCCTCGTCACAGCCTGAGAAACTAACTACACCTAAAGATAGAAATAGGAAAGCTATCTGCCCCGGAGCAGAACCCCAAAGATAATAGAAAGCCCCCAAACATGTAATGGCGGTTAGACAAGAGGAAATACTGACACAGAAAGAAAATAGTATGAGCAAACGCTGGGGCCCAAACTATCTAAATAGAAAAGGACAGGAAGGGTACTTACTGCAATCTCAGAAAACCCTGAAAAAACACCAACTCTACTAATTTCAAAATCACCTGAGATCACATGACCTCTACCACCTAAATTAGTTCTGGTGTAAAAAAATCAAAACAGCAGCCAATGAAAAAACTGGAAAAAGCAAAAGTACAAACATCAGTGGCTGAGCTAAACTGAGAGGGCAAAACCCCCGGAGGGGACCCTGAAGGCCCCACAGAAGTGCAGGACAAAATGCAAAAATATAGCAAAAACACAAAATAAGAAATTGTCTTATCTGATAGCAGGAGATGCAGACACGACACAGCAGGCTACAAGGGAAACTGGAAAGAAGGATTCAGACCAGAACAATTGATCACCGGCAACCCTCATGGGAAAATGACTCCCTTATATAAGACCAATCAGTAACACCTGATTCCCAGTCCTCACAATCCTCACTAGTACCGCTTGTAACAACCAGAGGGAGCCTCTGCTCAGAACTCATCTCAAACCCATTCACAACAGTACCCCCCCCTTGAGGAGGGGTCACCGAACCCTCATTTGAGCAACCAGGTCGGTCAGGATGAGTTCTATGAGACGCACGGATAAGTCTCCTAGCATGGATGTCCGAAGCAAACACCCAAGAATTGTCTTCCTGACCATAACCTCTCCATTTAACCAAATACTGGAGTCTTTGTCTAGAAAAACGAGAATCCAATATTTTCTCAACCACATACTCCAGATTGCCCTCAACCAAAACAGGGTCAGGAGGCACAGCAGCAGGAACCACTGGCTCAACAAACCTCTTCAACAAGGACTTGTGGAACACGTTATGGATCTTAAATGTCCCTGGAAGAAGCAAACGAAAAGAAACAGGATTAATAATCTCCATGATCTTATAAGGTCCAATGAACCTAGGCTTAAATTTAGGAGATGCTACTCTCATAGGAATATTCTTTGAGGACAACCAGACCAAGTCCCCCACTTTAAACCGAGGACCATCAGTCCTATGCAGGTTAGCAAACCGCTGGGCCCTCTCCTGAGAGAGGGACAACCTCTCCACTACCTGGTCCCAAATCTGCTGCATACGCTCCACAACAGAGTCAACACCTGGACAGACAGAAGCCTCCGTCTGTCCTGAAGAAAATCGAGGGTGAAACCCAGAATTACAGAAAAACGGAGACATCAAAGTGGCAGAGCTAGCCCTATTATTAAGAGCAAACTCAGCCAAAGGCAAAAAAGAGACCCAGTCATCCTGATCAGCAGACACAAAGCATCTTAGATAAGTCTCCAATGTCTGGTTTGTTCTCTCAGTTTGACCATTGGTCTGAGGATGAAATGCCGAGGAGAAAGACAATTGAACACCCAGTTTAGAACAAAAAGTCCTCCAAAATCTGGAAACAAACTGGACTCCTCTGTCAGACACAATGTTCTCAGGAATGCCGTGTAAACGAACCACGTGCTGAAGGAACAACGGCACCAATTCAGAGGAGGAAGGCAACTTAGGTAATGGCACAAGATGTATCATTTTGGAAAACCTATCACAAATTACCCAGATGGTGGTCATTCTCTGAGAAACAGGAAGATCGGAAATGAAATCCATAGAGATATGGGTCCATGGTCTCTTGGGCACAGGCAATGGCATCAACAAACCACTAGAGCGAGAGCAAGGCTTGGAGCGAGAGCAAGTCCCGCAGGACTGCACAAATTCCCTGACATCGCGAGACAAGGTAGACCACCAAAAGGACCGACTAACCAAGTCTCTGGTACCAAAAATTCCGGGATGCCCAGCCAATGCGGAACAATGAATCTCAGACATCACACTCTTTTTCCATTGGTCCGGGACAAACAATTTTCCAACAGGGCAGCGCTCGGGCCTATCCTCCTGACACCCCACCAGAGCAAGTCTCAAATTGGGCGAGATGGCGGAAAGAACTACACCCTCCTTCAAAATAACAGAGGGATCAGATAGCTCAGGAGAGTCCGCAAGGAAACTCCTCGAGAGGGCATCCGCCTTAACATTCTTAGTGCCAGGAAGAAAGGAAACCACAAAATTAAAACGTGTGAAAAACAAGGCCCACCTGGCCTGTCTAGGATTGAGTCGCTTGGCAGATTCCAGATAGACCAGATTCTTATGGTCCGTAAGGACCACCACCTGATGTTTGGCTCCCTCCAGCCAATGTCTCCACTCTTCAAAAGCCCACTTCATGGCCAATAACTCCCGATTACCCACGTCATAATTACGTTCAGTAGGAGAAAATTTTCGAGAGAAAAAGGCACAAGGGTTACTTTTAGAGGTCTCTGGATCTTTTTGGGACAAAACGGCACCTGCCCCAATTTCAGAGGCATCAACCTCCACCTGAAATGGCAGAGAAACATCAGGCTGCCGTAGAACAGGAGCAGAAGTGAATCTCTGCTTAAGTTCCTGAAACGCAGAGACTGCCTCAGGAGGCCAATTCACCACATCAGAACCCTTTCTGGTCAAATCAGTTAATGGTTTAACAATAACCGAGAAATTACCAATAAATTTACGATAAAAATTGGCAAAACCCAAAAATCTCTGTAGAGCCTTTAATGAAGTAGGTTGGACCCAATCACAGATGGCCTGAACCTTGACCGGGTCCATTTCAATAACAGATGGGGACAAAATGAATCCCAGAAATGAGATCTTCTGTACGCCAAAAAGACACTTTGATCCCTTCACATACAGAGCATTCTCTCTCAAAATCTGGAATACAGTTCGAACATGTTTCACATGAGAGTCCCAGTCATTAGAAAAAATCAAGATATCATCCAAATAAACAATCAGAAACTTGTCCACAAAATCCCTGAAAATGTCATTCATGAAGGACTGGAAGACGGAAGGAGCATTAGTGAGCCCAAAGGGCATCACAAGGTACTCAAAATGCCCTTCAGGGGTGTTAAATGCCGTCTTCCATTCATCCCCGTGCTTAATCGAATAAGGTTATACGCCCCCCTGAGGTCAAGCTTGGTAAACCAAGTAGCGTTTTTCACCCTGGAAAACAGGTCAGAAATCAAGGGTAACGGGTATTGATATTTCCAGTAATATTGTTCAAGAGACGATAATCAATACACGGCCTTAATGAACCATCTTTTTTGGCCACAAAGAAAAAACCGGCACCTAAGGGTGAAGAGGATGGTCTGATATGACCCTTCTCCAATGATTCCTTGATATAAGACCGCATAGCGTCATGTTCAGGTACAGACAAGTTAAAAAGGCGACCTTTAGGGAATTTACTACCTGGCACTAATTCAATAGCGCAGTCATAGCTCCTATGGGGAGGTAAGGATGCAGATTTACTTTCGCTAAACACATCAGAAAAATCAAACAAAAAGTCAGGAACATCCTCAGCCTGGGGGAGGCAGAAAAAACAGGAGTGTTGGTATTAACACATTGGCAGCCCCAACTGGTTACAGACACAGATTTCCAATCCAAAACAGGATTATGAGACTGTAACCAAGGGAAACCCAGCACTATAATGTCATGCAGATTATATAGAACCAAAAATTTGCAGCACTCCTGGTGATCAGGTTCAACCCTCATTATCACCTGAGTAGAAAACTGGGGTTTATTCTCAGCCAAAGGGGTAGAATCGATCCCCAGTAAAGGAATAGACTTCTGTAGGGGTATCAAGGGAAACCCACAACGTTTAGCAAAATCATAATCCATCAGGTTAATAGCTGCTCCAGAATCAACGAAAGCCTGAGCAGAAAATGAGGACAGAGAGCATATCAGAGTGACAGTTAATAAAAACTTAGTCTGAACACTACCCAAGACAACTGAGCGTGCAAAATGTCTTCCCCGCTTAGGGCAGACTGAAATAGCATGAGAGGCATCACCACAGTAGAAACATAACCCATTGCGCTTTCGAAACTCATGACGCTGTGCCCCAGACACCACTCCATCACACTGCATGGGCTCAGCAGCTGGCTCACAAGGCAACACCACTCCACGCATACTTCTCCGCTCACGCAAACGTCTGTCAATTTGAATCGCTAATGACATAGAATCATTGAGACCAGAGGGGACAGGGAATCCCACCATAACATCCTTTACATTATCCGACAGACCCTTCCGGAAAAGGGCCGCCAAAGCGTCGTCATTCCATTTGGTCAGGACTGCCCACCTACGGAATCTCTGACAGTATAACTCAGCGTCATCAAGCCCCTGATTTAATGCCAACAAGGCTTTTTCAGCTTGATCAGTGACATTAGGCTCATCGTACAATAACCCCAAAGCCTGAAAAAATGCATCAACATCACTCAAAACAGGATCCCCAGGTGTCAGGGAAAAAGCCCAATCCTGAGGATCGCCGCGCAGGAGAGAGATGATAATTTGAACCTGCTGCGCTGCGTTTCCTGAGGACTTAGATTTTAAGGCAAGAAACAATTTACAATTATTTTTGAAATTCTGAAACTTAGCTCGATCCCCTAAAAACAAATCTGGCATGGGGATCCTAGGTTCCACAACAGGCAACCTAGCAAGATATGCAGCAATACTCTGAACCTCAGTGGCAAACTGATCCACACGGCCAGACAACTGTGCAAACTCCATTGGGAGAAAAGATCCTCCCCAGCACCCAGAGATACAGAGGGAAAAAAAAAAAAAAATGCAACAAACAGAAAAATATCTCTGACAACTTTTCTTCCTTCAAAATATTTTTTCCCTTCTGTGAGTACCATACAATTTTTATGGCCGGTGATACTGTTATGTTACGGTAGCTGAGGAGTGCAGGTAAAAAAGGAAATACACCAGAGCAGTTGGAATCTATGAGATTGCAGTACCCTGACTAACCACCGCAACTAGAGGCAGCCGTGGAGCGTTCCTACGTTGGTCCTAGACGCCTCGTCACAGCCTGAGAAACTAACTACACCTAAAGATAGAAATAGGAAAGCTATCTGCCCCGGAGCAGAACCCCAAAGATAATAGAAAGCCCCCAAGCATGTAATGGCGGTTAGACAAGAGGAAATACTGACACAGAAAGAAAATAGTATGAGCAAACGCTGGGGCCCAAACTATCTAAATAGAAAAGGACAGGAAGGGTACTTACTGCAATCTCAGAAAACCCTGAAAAAACACCAACTCTACTAATTTCAAAATCACCTGAGATCACACGACCTCTACCACCTAAATTAGTTCTCTGGTGTAAAAAAATCAAAACAGCAGCCACTGAAAAAACTGGAAAAAGCAAAAGTACAAACATCAGTGGCTGAGCTAAACTGAGAGGGCAAAAGCCCCCGGAGGGGACCCTGAAGGCCCCCACAGAAGTGCAGGACAAAATGCAAAAATATAGCAAAAACACAAAATAAGAAATTGTCTTATCTGATAGCAGGAGATGCAGACACGACACAGCAGGCTACAAGGGAAACTGGAAAGAAGGATTCAGACCAGAACAATTGATCACCGGCAACCCTGATGGGAAAATGACTCCCTTATATAAGACCAATCAGTAACACCTGATTCCCAGTCCTCACAATCCTCACTAGTACCGCTTGTAACCACCAGAGGGAGCCTCTGCTCAGAACTCATCTCAAACCCATTCACAACAGTGTAGTTCTTTCCGCCATCTCGCCCAATTTGAGACTGGCTCTGGAGGGTGTCGAAGGATAAACCTGAACGCTGCCCTGTTGGGAAATTGTTTGCCTCAGACCAGTGGAAGAAGAGTGTGATGTCTGAAATTCATTGTTCCGTGTTGGCTGGTCATCCAGATATTTTTGGTACCAGAGACTTGGTGAGTCGGTCCTTTTGGTGGCCTACTTTGTCTCGTGATGTCAGGGACTTTGTGCAGTCCTGTGGGACTTGCTCTCGTTCCAAGCCTTGCTCTCACTCAAGTGGTTTGTTAATGCCATTACCTGTGCCCAAGAGGCCATGGACCCATATCTCTATGGATTTTATTTCTGACCTCCCTGTCTCTCAGAGAATGACCGTTATCTGGGTAATGTGTGATAGGTTTTCCAAGATGATACATCTTGTGCCATTACCTAAATTGCCTTCCTCCTCCGAATTGTTGCCTCTGTTCTTTCAGCACGTGGTTCGGTTACATGGCATTCCTGAGAACATTGTGTCTGACAGAGGAGTCCAGTTTATTTCCAGATTTTGGAGGACATTTTTGTTCCAAACTTGGTGTTCAGTTATCTTTCTCCTCTGCATTTCACCCTCAGACCAATGGACAAACCGAGAGAACAAACCAGACCTTGGAGACTTATCTGAGATGTTTTGTGTCTGCTGATCAGGATGACTGGGTCTCTTTTTTGCCTTTGGCTGAGTTTGCTCTTAATAATAGGGCAAGCTCTGCCACCTTGATGTCTCCATTTTTCTGCAATTCTGGGTTTCACCCTCAATTTTCTACGGAACAGTCAGAGGCTTCTGTCTGTCCGGGGGTTGACTCTATTGTGGAGCGAATGCAGCAGATTTGGGACCAGTTTGTGGAGGGGTTGTCTCTCTCTCAAGAGAAGGCCCAGCGGTTTGCCAACCGGCATAGGACTGATGGTCCTCATTTTAAAGTGGGGGACTTGGATTGGTTGTCCTCGAGAAATATCCCTATGAAGGTTGCGTCTCCAAAATTTATGCCAAGGTTCATTGGACCTTATAAGATCATGGAAATTCTTAATCCGGTTTCCTTCCGTTTGCTTCTTCCAGGGACATTTAAGATCCATAACGTGTTCCACTAGTCCTTATTGAAGAGGTTTGTCGAGCCAGTGGTTCCTATGGCTGTGCCTCCCGACCCTGTTTTGGTTGAGGGCAATTTGGAGTATGTGGTTGAGAAAATATTGGATTCTCGTTTTGCTAGACAGAAACTCCAGTATTTGGTTAAGTGGAGAGGTTATGGTCAGGAGGACAATTCTTGGGTGTTTGCTTCGGACATCCATGCTAAGAGACTTATCCGTGCCTATCATTGAGCTCATCCTGATCGGCCTGGTGGCGCAAGTGTGGGTTCGGTGACCCTTCCTCAAGGGGAGGTACTGTTGTGAATACGTTGGAGGCGACTTCGGAGCTGGGGTTCCCTCCGGTGGTTGCTGAGGGTAATGAACTAATTGCTGAATGGCTTTCAGCTGGATCCGAATGGTCTGAAATAAGTGACCTGAACTCCCAGCAGCCTTGCCGGTAATCAATTGTTCTTCAGGTCTTGCTTGGAGCTCAGCTTGCATTCCTGCTTTCATTCAGATAAGTGATTTGCTGTTTGTTTTTTTTTTCCTCTGGTTGGATTTTCCTTGTTGGTTTGCTGCCTTACAGTAGAATTCAGCCTGGTCCCCTTTTGGGCCTGGCGCTGCATTTGTGCTCAGTTGTGTTTGCACTTTTGCTCTGTTCCAGTTACACTTTTTATTTGCTGAATTGCTGTGTGTTACACCAGAGATCTGATTTAGATGGTAGAGGTCGTGTGATCTCAGTTTTTTGTTAATCAAAAGTGTTGGTATTTTTGTCAGGGTTTTTTGGGTTGCAGTCAGAATTCTTTCCTATACTTTTTTATCTAGACAGTATTGGGCCCCAGCGTTTGCTAATTCTATTTTCTGTCTGTGTCATATTTTCCTCTTGTCTAACCGCCATTACATGTTTGGGGGCTTCCTATTTCTTTGGGGGTTCTGCTACGGGGCAGTTAGCTGTCATCTTTCTGCCTTTAGGTGTAGCTGTCTCTCCGGCTGTGACGAGGCGTCTAGGATCACCGTAGGTACGCTCCACGGCTACTTCTAGTGTTGCGGTTAGTTCAGGGCCCTGCAACCCAATAGTTTTCAGCCTCTCTGGTGTATTGCTACTTTGCTATTTTTGCTATTTCTCCTCAGTTACCGAAACATAACAGACTTCTTTTCTCCAAGAATTTTCAAAGATTATGGAGAGTGGTTTAAAAATTTCTTCTGCTATCTCCTTCAGTACTCTGGGGTGTAATTCATCTGGACCTGGATAATTGAATTCATTTTGGTTAGCTAAGTGTTTCCTCACTATCTTTCTGGTTATAGATATCCTGGATTCTTCTATTCCCTTAATAGGACAGTGAAGAACAGTTGATGTTACATTTCCTTTCTGAGAGAAAACAGATGCAAAATAGGAATTTAAAAGTTACGCCTTCTCAACATCCTGTCTTATCATCATTTTCATCCTGTAAAAATCCTATAGCATCTTTGACTTTTCTTTTACCTTTTACATATGCCCAAAATCCTTTTTTATTACTTTTAACATCTCTTGCAAGCCTCAATTCATTGTCAGCTTTAGATAATCTGATTCGTGCCCTGCAGGTTCGCAGACAGCATTATATTCTTCTTTAGATATGCCTCCCTCTTTCCATTTGATAAACATTTCTTTCTTCCTTTTTAGCATGTGTTTAAGTTCTATGTTCTTCCATCCTGGCTTCCTTAAATGCTTCCTATTCTTCCCTTTTTTTCAGATTTGTTAACAATTGTGCTTTGAGAATTTCATTTTTCAAGATTTCCCATCCTTCCTGGACATTTTTGTCCTTAAGGATATCCAGCCATTGGATCCCTCCGATTCTCTTTCTGTGTCCCTTAAAATCTGCCTTTCTGAAATCTAACCTTGACGTCCAAGTCTTCACAGGTCTTCCTCCTCTAGTTATCCAAAATTCTAAAATAGCATGGTCCCAGCCACCATTTCCTCCCTGTTTATAAGGATTAGATCCAAGGTAGCAGATCCCCTTGTTTTCTCCGCTACATTTTGGTAGATAAAGGTGTCAGCAAGAGAGGATAAGAATTTCCTTGATCTGTTAGTTTTGCCTGAGAGAGATTCCCAGCAAATATCTGGATAGTTGAAATCTCCCATGACAACTATGTTATATTTTTTGGAGAACTTGGCCATTTGATGCGTAAAGAGTTCATCCATATCTTCAGCTTGCACAGGCGGCCAGTAGTAAATACCTACAATGGTGTCCTTTCCATTGTTCTGTCCTTGTATTCTTACCCAAAACAGTTTCCACAGAACTCCCAGTGTCTGAAGCGTCAATCTCTGTGCAGATATACGCTTTTCTAACATACAATGTGACACCTCCTCCTCGTTTATCAAGTCTGTTTCTTGCAAATAAAGTTGTATCCTTCTAGCCTTGTATTCCAATCATATGTATCATCCCACCAAGTTTCAGTGATTCCACATTAGAGTTGAGCATTCCGATACCGCAAGTATCGGGTATCGGCCGATATTCGCTGTATCGGAATTCTGATACTTAGTTCCGATATTTTCCATATATCGTATACCGGAATCGGAAGTTCCCATAATTCTTTGAGAGGCAATGTGATTTTAGTCAGCCAATGAGGAATCCTAAGAAGTGTGGGCACATCCTGTACTGCTGCGGTCATGTTAACTAATGGCATGGCTGTGATTGGATGCTGAAATGATGTCAGAATGCACTATAAAAGGCGCCGCCGCCATTTTAGCGTCACTGTGCTGTGAATTCAGTAAGGGACAGAACGCTGCTCTGCTGACTCTGAGGGACAGTTAGAGATTGCGATTTTGTGTACTGTGCTCTAAGGCAGGCTAGTTTACCAACCGCTGTGTAAAGCTTCCTTTTGCCAGTGTTGTTTTAACAGCTCTGTGCAAGGTGTGTGTGTGAGTGCAGGTGAGGCTGCAGTTTGCTCTGCATCCAACGCTGTTTGTAGGCATTTGCACGTGTCACATCACAGACTCTTTTTTTTTTTCTTTAGTGTAATTCTTGCTGCTCCATTCAATTGAAATTATAGTGTGACGCGCTTCCATCCGTATCCAATACATTGGTTGCAAACACTATAGAATTACAGAAAGGAGCCTTTCAGAGATAGTGAACAGTTGTGTGCAGTGTTTCACTCTAGTCTGTGAGGTTTTTTTTTTTGAGTGCAGATCACGCTCCAGTTAGTTCTTCAACCACTGCTGGTTGTAGTCTGCTGAACGTGTGTCACTGCCTCATCCTTGTCATTTTTCTCAAATTGGTGCTGCTCCATACCATTTAAAATAACTCAAATCTAATAGTGTGACGCGCTTCCATCCGTATCCAATACATTGGTTGCAAACACTATAGAATTACAGAAAGGAGCCTTTCAGAGATAGTGAACAGTTGTGTTCAGTGTTCACTCTAGTCTGTGAGGTTTTTTTTTTTTGAGTGCAGATCACGCTCCAGTTAGTTCTTCAACCACTGCTGGTTGTAGTCTGCTGAACGTGTGTCACTGCCTAATCCTTGTAATTTTTTCTCAAATTGGTGCTGCTCCATACCATTTCATATAACTCAAATCTATTAGTGTGACGCGCTTCCATCCGTATCCAATACATTGGTTGCAAACACTATAGAATTACAGAAAGGAGCCTTTCAGAGATAGTGAACAGTTGTGTTCAGTGTTCACTCTAGTCTGTGAGTTTTTTTTTTTTTTGAGTGCAGATCACGCTCCAGTTAGTTCTTCAACCACTGCTGGTTGTAGTCTGCTGAACGTGTGTTACTGCCTAATCCTTGTCATTTTCTAAAATTGGTGCTGCTCCATACCATTTCAAATAACCCAAATCTATTAGTGTGACGCGCTTCCATCCGTATCCAATACATTGGTTGCAAACACTATAGAATTACAGAAAGGAGCCTTTCAGAGATAGTGAACAGTTGTGTTCAGTGTTCACTCTAGTCTGTGAGGTTTTTTTTTTTTGAGTGCAGATCACGCTCCAGTTAGTTCTTCAACCACTGCTGGTTGTAGTCTGCTGAACGTGTGTCACTGCCTAATCCTTGTTTTTTCTAAAATTGTGTGACTCCATACCATTTCAAATAACTCAAATCTATTAGTGTGACGCGCTTCCATCCGTATTCAATACATTGGTTGCAAACACTATAGAATTACAGAAAGGAGCCTTTCAGAGATAGTGAACAGTTGTGTTCAGTGTTCACTCTAGTCTGTGAGGTTTTTTTTTTTTTAGTGCAGATCACGCTCCAGTAGTTCTTCAACCACTGCTGGTTGTAGTCTGCTGAACGTGTGTCACTGCCTAATCCTTGTCATTTTTCTAAAATTGGTGCTGCTCCATACCATTTCAAATAACTCAAATCTATTAGTGTGACGCGCTTCCATCCGTATCCAATACATTGGTTGCAAACACTATAGAATTACAGAAAGGAGCCTTTCAGAGATAGTGAACAGTTGTGTTCAGTGTTCACTCTAGTCTGTGAGGTTTTTTTTTTTGAGTGCAGATCACGCTCCAGTTAGTTCTTCAACCACTGCTGGTTGTAGTCTGCTGAACATATGTCACTGCCTAATCCTTGTCATTTTTCTCAAATTGGTGCTGCTCCATACCATTTCAAATAACTCAAATCTATTAGTGTGACGCGCTTCCATCCGTATCCAATACATTGGTTGCAAACACTATAGAATTACAGAAAGGAGCCTTTCAGAGATAGTGAACAGTTGTGTTCATTGTTCACTCTAGTCTGTGAGGTTTTTTTTTTTGAGTGCAGATCACGCTCCAGTTAGTTCTTCAACCACTGCGGTTGTAGACCTGCGAACTGGTCACGGGGCCTTTATACCCTTGCATTTTTCTCTAATGGTGACTGCTCCATAGCCAGTTCAAATAAACTCAAATCTATTAGTGTTACCGCTTCCATCCGTATCCAATCAGTAGGGTTGCAAACACTATAAATTACAAAAG
>JARQOD010000001.1:72001266-72073286 GCA_033576555.1 Oophaga sylvatica | reverse complement strand
ATACCCCACTTGAGACATTCTTCCAACTGGATGTGCAGCCATTTACGATCACTGTTTGGGTCCGATCACTAAATAGATTCTTATGAATCCACCTAACAGTTGCCTTGTCCATTCCATACTTAGTCATTTTTTCAAAAAGGATTGTGTGAGAAACGTTGTCAAATGCTTTGCTGAAGTCAAAATATACTATATCTACAGCATTTCTCTGATCCACCCAGTCAGTGATTCTGTCATAGAAGGAAATTAAGTTAGTCTGACATGACTTATTAGTTACAAACCCATGCTGACTCTGTTTAATCACTTCATCTTATCCAGGTACTTATATACATGTTGCCTGGGTCCACCTTCTACCCCTTTTTGAAGATAGGCATAACATTTGCATTCTCCAATCTTCTGGGACTTCTGTTGTGAATACGTTGGAGGTGACTTCGGAGCTGGGGCTCCCTTCGGTGGTTGCTGAGGGTAATGAACTAATTGCTGAATGGCTTTCAGCTGGATCCGAATGGTCTGATATAAGTGATCTGAACTCCCAGCAGCCTTGCTGGTAATCAATTGTTCTTCAGGTCTTGCTTGGAGCTCAGCTTGCATTCCTGCTTTCATTCAGATAAGTGATTTGCTGTTTGTTTTTTTTTCCTCTGGTTGGATTTTCCTTGTTGGTTTGCTGCCTTGCAGTAGACTTCAGCCTGGTCCTCTTTTGGGGCCTGGCGTTGCATTTGTGCTCAGTTGTGTTTGCACTTTTGCTCTGTTCCAGTTACACTTTTTATTTGCTGAATGCTGTGTCTTACACCAGAGATCTGATTTAGGTGGTAGAGGTAGTGTAATCTCAGGTTTTTTGTTAATCAGAAGTGTTGGTATTTTTGTCAGGGTTTTTTGGGTTGCAGTCAGAATTCTTTCCTATACTTTTCTATTTAGACAGTATTGGGCCCCAGTGTTTGCTCATTCTATTTTCTGTCTGTGTTCATATATTTCCTCTTGTCTAACCGCCATTACATGTTTGGGTGCTTTCCTATTTTTTTGGGGGTTCTGCTACGGGGCAGTTAGCTTTCATCTTTCTGCCTTTAGGTGTAGCTGTCTCTCCGGCTGTGACGAGGCGTCTAGGATCACCGTAGGTACGCTCCATGGCTATTTCTAGTGTTGCGGTTAGTTCAGGGCCCTGCAACCCAATAGTTTCCAGCTTCTCTGGAGTATTGTTACTTTGCTATTTTTGCTATTTCTCCTCAGTTTCTGAAGCATAACAGTATTACCGGCCAAACTGAAAATTATATGGTACTCAACAGAAGGGAAAAATAGTAAAAAAGGAAAAAGAAAAAAGGGAGTTGTCAGAAATTTTTTTTCTGTTTGTTGCATTTTTTCCCTCTTTTTCTCTGAGGAGGAATTTTTTTACCTCAGTGGAGTTTGCATAGTTGTCTGGCCATGTGGAGCGGATTGCCTCTGAGGTTAAGAGTATTGCTACCTATCTTGCTAGGTTGCCGGTTGTGGAAACTAGGATCCCCATACCAGATTTATTTTTGGGGGATCGGTGAAAATTTCTGAATTTCAAAAATAATTGTAAGTTGTTTTTTGCCTTGAAGCCTAAGTCCTCAGGGAACGCAGCACAGCAGGTTCAAATTGTCATCTCTCTGCTGCGCGGCAACCCTCAGGATTGGGCTTTTTCCCTGACACCGGGGGATCCTGTTTTGAATGATGTTGATGTATTTTTTCAGGCTCTGGGGTTATTGTATGATGAACCTAATGTCACTGATCAAGCTGAAAAAACCTTGTTGGTATTAAATCAGGGTCGTGAAGACACTGAACTGTACTGTCAGAAATTCCGAAAGTGGGCAGTCCTGACCAAATGGAATGATGCTCCTTACTGACCAAAATCCCACAATGTCTGTCTGCTATTTCTGCTTTCTTCTCTGCTCGCTTTCTAAAACTGAACATGGACAAAACAGAATTCATCATCTTTCCCCCATCTCACTCTACCCCCACCAGACCTGTCCATCAACGTCAATGGCTGCTCACTTTTACCTAGTCCCGCATGCTCGGTGCCTCGGAGTGATCCTCAACTCTGCTCTCTCTCTTTCAAGCCACATGTCCAAACCCTTGCCTCCTCCTGCCGTCTCAAGCTCAAAAATATTTCCTCGATCCGTGCATTCCTTGACCATGAAACTACAAAAACACTAGTGCATGCCCTCATCATCTCCCGCCTTGACTACTGCAACCTCCTACTCTCTGGCCTTCCCTCTAGCACTCTGGCACCACTTCAATCCATCCTGCACTTTGCTGCCCGACTAATACACCTGTCTCCCCGTTATTCCCCAGCCTCTCCTCTCTGCCAAGCCCTTCATTGGCTTCCTATCGTCCAGAGGCTCCAGTTCAAAACCCTAACCATGACCTACAAAGCCATCCACAATCTGTCTCCTCCATACATCTGTGACATGGTCTCCCGGTACATACCCACACGCAACCTTCGATCCTCTCAAGATCTCCTCCTCTACTCCCCTCTTATCTCTTCTTCCACAACCGCATACAAAGCTTCTCCCGTGCCTCTCCCATACTCTGGAACTCTCTACCCCAACACATCAGACTCGTGCCTACCATGGAAACCTTCAAAAAGAACCTGAAGACCCACCTCTTCCGACAAGCCTACAACCTGCAGTGATCATCAGTCTACTGAACCACTGCACGACCAGCTCTAACCTCTCCTAGTGTATCCTCACCCATCCCTGTAGACTGTGAGCCCTTGCGGGCAGGGTCCTCTCTCCTTCTGTACTTGTGTGTGCCTTACATTGCTCATGTTTACTGTACTTGTCTATATTTGCCCCTCTTCACATGTAAAGCGCCATGGAATAAATGGCGCTATAAAAATGTATAATAATAATAAATAATAATAATAATGATGCTTTGGCAGCCCTTTTTCAGAAGGGTTTGTCAGAAAATGTAAAGGATTTTATGGTGGGATTCCCTGTTCCCTCTGATCTCAATGATTCTATGTCTTTGGCTATTCAAATTGACAGATGTTTGCATGAGCGCAGAGGTATGCGTGAGATAGTGTTGCCTGTGAGCCAGCTCCTGAGCCCATGCAGTGTGATGGAGTGACTTCTGGGGCACAGCGTCATGAGTTTCGAAAGCGCAATGGGTTATGTTTCTACTGTGGTGACGCTTCTCATGCTATTTCCGTCTGCCCTAAGCGGGGAAGACGTTTTGCATGCTCAGTTGTCTTGGGTAGTGTTCAGACAAAATTTCTGTTGACTATTACCCTGATTTGCTCCCTGTCCACATTTTTGGCTCAGGCTTTTGTTGATTCAGGAGCAGCTATTAACCTGATGGATTTTGACTTTGCCAAACGTTGTGGGTTTCCTATGATACCCCTGCAGAAGTCTATTCCTTTGCTGGGCATTGATTCTACCCCTTTGGCGGAGAATAAACCCCAGTTTTCTACTCAGGTGATAATGAGGGTTGAGCCAGATCATCAGGAGAGTTGCAAATTTCTGGTATTGCATAATCTGCATGACATTATTGTACTGGGTTTCCCTTGGTTACAGACTCATAATCCTGTTTTGGATTGGAAATCTGTATCTGTGACCAGTTGGGGCTGCCAATGTGTTAATACTGACACTCCTGTTTTTTCTGCCTCTCCCCAGTCTCAGGATGTCCCTGACTTTTTTACTGATTTTTCTGATGTGTTTAGCGAGAGTAAGTCTGCATCCTTACCTCCTCACAGGAGCTATGATTGCGCTATTGAGTTAGTGCCTGGTGGTAAATTTCCTAAAGGTCGCCTTTTTCTTTTATCTGTACCTGAACACGATGCTATGCGATCTTATATTAAGGAGTCTTTGGAGAAGGGTCATATCAGACCATCCTCTTCACCTTTGGGCGCCAGTTTTTTCTTTGTGGCTAAAAAGGATGGTTCATTGAGGCCGTGTATTGACTATCGCCTCATGAATAAAATCACTGTTAAATATCAATATCCGTTACCCTTGATTTCTCACCTATTTTCCAGAGTGAAAAGTGCTAGTTGGTTTACCAAGCTTGACCTCAGGGGGCGTATAACCTTATTCGCATTAAGCACGGGGATGAATGGAAAACGGCGTTTAATACCCCAGAGGGGCATTTTGAGTACCTAGTGATGCCTTTTGGGCTTACTAATGCCCCTTCCGTCTACCAATCCTTCATGAATGATATTTTCAGGAATTTTGTGGATAAATTTCTGATTGTTTATTTGGATGATATCTTGATTTTTTCCAACGACTGGACTCTCATGTGAAACATGTTCGGACTATGTTCCAGATTCTGAGAGACAATGCACTGTATGTGAAGGGATCAAAGTGTATTTTTGGCGTACATAAGGTCTCATTTCTGGGATTCATTTTGTCTCCGTCTGTTATTGAAATGGACCCGGTCAAGGTTCAGGCCATCTGTGATTGGGTTCAACCTACTACATTGAAGGCTCTTCAGAGATTTTTGGGTTTTGCCAATTTTTATCGTAAATTTATTGGTAATTTCTCCGGTATTGTTAAACCATTGACTGATTTGACCAAAAAGGGTTCCTATGTGAATTGGCCTCCTGCGTTTCAGGAACTTAAGCAGAGATTCATTTCTGCTCCTGTTCTACAGCAGCCTGATGTTTCTCTGCCGTTTCAGGTGGAGGTTGATGCTTCTGAGATTTTTGGCAGGTGCCGTTTTGTCCCAAAGGGATGCAGAGACCTCTAAGAGTAACCCTTGTGCTTCTTCTCTCGAAAATTTTCTCCAACTGAACGTAATTATGACGTGGGTAATCGGGAGTTATTGGCCATGAAGTGGGCCTTTGAAGAGTGGAGACATTGGCTGGAAGGAGCCAAACATCAGGTGGTGGTCCTCACGGACCATAAGAACCTGGTTTATCTCGAATCAGCCAAGCGACTTAATCCTAGACAGGCCAGGTGGGCCTTGTTTTTCACACGTTTTAATTTTGTGGTTTCCTTTCTTCCTGGCACTAAGAATGTTAAGGCGGATGCCCTCTCGCGGAGTTTCTTTGCAGATTCTCCTGAGTTAACTGATCCTGCTGTTATTCTGAAAGAGGGTGTAGTGTTATGTTACGGTAGCTGAGGAGTGCAGGTAAAAAAGGAAATACACCAGAGCAGTTGGAATCTATGAGATTGCAGTACCCTGACTAACCACCGCAACTAGAGGCAGCCGTGGAGCGTTCCTACGTTGGTCCTAGACGCCTCGTCACAGCCTGAGAAACTAACTACACCTAAAGATAGAAATAGGAAAGCTATCTGCCCCGGAGCAGAACCCCAAAGATAATAGAAAGCCCCAAACATGTAATGGCGGTTAGACAAGAGGAAATACTGACACAGAAAGAAAATAGTATGAGCAAACGCTGGGGCCCAAACTATCTAAATAGAAAAGGACAGGAAGGGTACTTACTGCAATCTCAGAAAACCCTGAAAAAACACCAACTCTACTAATTTCAAAATCACCTGAGATCACATGACCTCTACCACCTAAATTAGTTCTCTGGTGTAAAAAAATCAAAACAGCAGCCAATGAAAAAACTGGAAAAAGCAAAAGTACAAACATCAGTGGCTGAGCTAAACTGAGAGGGCAAAATCCCCCGGAGGGGACCCTGAAGGCCCCCACAGAAGTGCAGGACAAAATGCAAAAATATAGCAAAAACACAAAATAAGAAATTGTCTTATCTGATAGCAGGAGATGCAGACACGACACAGCAGGCTACAAGGGAAACTGGAAAGAAGGATTCAGACCAGAACAATTGATCACCGGCAACCCTCATGGGAAAATGACTCCCTTATATAAGACCAATCAGTAACACCTGATTCCCAGTCCTCACAATCCTCACTAGTACCGCTTGTAACAACCAGAGGGAGCCTCTGCTCAGAACTCATCTCAAACCCATTCACAACAGTACCCCCCCCTTGAGGAGGGGTCACCGAACCCTCATTTGAGCAACCAGGTCGGTCAGGATGAGTTCTATGAGACGCACGGATAAGTCTCCTAGCATGGATGTCCGAAGCAAACACCCAAGAATTGTCTTCCTGACCATAACCTCTCCATTTAACCAAATACTGGAGTCTTTGTCTAGAAAAACGAGAATCCAATATTTTCTCAACCACATACTCCAGATTGCCCTCAACCAAAACAGGGTCAGGAGGCACAGCAGCAGGAACCACTGGCTCAACAAACCTCTTCAACAAGGACTTGTGGAACACGTTATGGATCTTAAATGTCCCTGGAAGAAGCAAACGAAAAGAAACAGGATTAATAATCTCCATGATCTTATAAGGTCCAATGAACCTAGGCTTAAATTTAGGAGATGCTACTCTCATAGGAATATTCTTTGAGGACAACCAGACCAAGTCCCCCACTTTAAACCGAGGACCATCAGTCCTATGCAGGTTAGCAAACCGCTGGGCCCTCTCCTGAGAGAGGGACAACCTCTCCACTACCTGGTCCCAAATCTGCTGCATACGCTCCACAACAGAGTCAACACCTGGACCGACAGAAGCCTCCGTCTGTCCTGAAGAAAATCGAGGGTGAAACCCAGAATTACAGAAAAACGGAGACATCAAAGTGGCAGAGCTAGCCCTATTATTAAGAGCAAACTCAGCCAAAGGCAAAAAAGAGACCCAGTCATCCTGATCAGCAGACACAAAGCATCTTAGATAAGTCTCCAATGTCTGGTTTGTTCTCTCAGTTTGACCATTGGTCTGAGGATGAAATGCCGAGGAGAAAGACAATTGAACACCCAGTTTAGAACAAAAAGTCCTCCAAAATCTGGAAACAAACTGGACTCCTCTGTCAGACACAATGTTCTCAGGAATGCCGTGTAAACGAACCACGTGCTGAAGGAACAACGGCACCAATTCAGAGGAGGAAGGCAACTTAGGTAATGGCACAAGATGTATCATTTTGGAAAACCTATCACAAATTACCCAGATGGTGGTCATTCTCTGAGAAACAGGAAGATCGGAAATGAAATCCATAGAGATATGGGTCCATGGTCTCTTGGGCACAGGCAATGGCATCAACAAACCACTAGAGCGAGAGCAAGGCTTGGAGCGAGAGCAAGTCCCGCAGGACTGCACAAATTCCCTGACATCGCGAGACAAGGTAGACCACCAAAAGGACCGACTAACCAAGTCTCTGGTACCAAAAATTCCGGGATGCCCAGCCAATGCGGAACAATGAATCTCAGACATCACACTCTTTTTCCATTGGTCCGGGACAAACAATTTTCCAACAGGGCAGCGCTCGGGCCTATCCTCCTGACACCCCACCAGAGCAAGTCTCAAATTGGGCGAGATGGCGGAAAGAACTACACCCTCCTTCAAAATAACAGAGGGATCAGATAGCTCAGGAGAGTCCGCAAGGAAACTCCTCGAGAGGGCATCCGCCTTAACATTCTTAGTGCCAGGAAGAAAGGAAACCACAAAATTAAAACGTGTGAAAAACAAGGCCCACCTGGCCTGTCTAGGATTGAGTCGCTTGGCAGATTCCAGATAGACCAGATTCTTATGGTCCATAAGGACCACCACCTGATGTTTGGCTCCCTCCAGCCAATGTCTCCACTCTTCAAAAGCCCACTTCATGGCCAATAACTCCCGATTACCCACGTCATAATTACGTTCAGTAGGAGAAAATTTTCGAGAGAAAAAGGCACAAGGGTTACTTTTAGAGGTCTCTGGATCTTTTTGGGACAAAACGGCACCTGCCCCAATTTCAGAGGCATCAACCTCCACCTGAAATGGCAGAGAAACATCAGGCTGCCGTAGAACAGGAGCAGAAGTGAATCTCTGCTTAAGTTCCTGAAACGCAGAGACTGCCTCAGGAGGCCAATTCACCACATCAGAACCCTTTCTGGTCAAATCAGTTAATGGTTTAACAATAACCGAGAAATTACCAATAAATTTACGATAAAAATTGGCAAAACCCAAAAATCTCTGTAGAGCCTTTAATGAAGTAGGTTGGACCCAATCACAGATGGCCTGAACCTTGACCGGGTCCATTTCAATAACAGATGGGGACAAAATGAATCCCAGAAATGAGATCTTCTGTACGCCAAAAAGACACTTTGATCCCTTCACATACAGAGCATTCTCTCTCAAAATCTGGAATACAGTTCGAACATGTTTCACATGAGAGTCCCAGTCATTAGAAAAAATCAAGATATCATCCAAATAAACAATCAGAAACTTGTCCACAAAATCCCTGAAAATGTCATTCATGAAGGACTGGAAGACGGAAGGAGCATTAGTGAGCCCAAAGGGCATCACAAGGTACTCAAAATGCCCTTCAGGGGTGTTAAATGCCGTCTTCCATTCATCCCCGTGCTTAATGCGAATAAGGTTATACGCCCCCCTGAGGTCAAGCTTGGTAAACCAAGTAGCGTTTTTCACCCTGGAAAACAGGTCAGAAATCAAGGGTAACGGGTATTGATATTTCGCAGTAATATTGTTCAAGAGACGATAATCAATACACGGCCTTAATGAACCATCTTTTTTGGCCACAAAGAAAAAACCGGCACCTAAGGGTGAAGAGGATGGTCTGATATGACCCTTCTCCAATGATTCCTTGATATAAGACCGCATAGCGTCATGTTCAGGTACAGACAAGTTAAAAAGGCGACCTTTAGGGAATTTACTACCTGGCACTAATTCAATAGCGCAGTCATAGCTCCTATGGGGAGGTAAGGATGCAGATTTACTTTCGCTAAACACATCAGAAAAATCAAACAAAAAGTCAGGAACATCCTCAGCCTGGGGGGAGGCAGAAAAAACAGGAGTGTTGGTATTAACACATTGGCAGCCCCAACTGGTTACAGACACAGATTTCCAATCCAAAACAGGATTATGAAACTGCAACCAAGGGAAGCCCAGCACTATAATGTCATGCAGATTATATAGAACCAAAATTTGCAGCACTCCTGGTGATCAGGTTCAACCCTCATTATCACCTGAGTAGAAAACTGGGGTTTATTCTCAGCCAAAGGGTAGAATCGATCCCCAGTAAAGGAATAGACTTCTGTAGGGGTATCAAGGGAAACCCACAACGTTTAGCAAAATCATAATCCATCAGGTTAATAGCTGCTCCAGAATCAACGAAAGCCTGAGCAGAAAATGAGGACAGAGAGCATATCAGAGTGACAGTTAATAAAAACTTAGTCTGAACACTACCCAAGACAACTGAGCGTGCAAAATGTCTTCCCCGCTTAGGGCAGACTGAAATAGCATGAGAGGCATCACCACAGTAGAAACATAACCCATTGCGCTTTCGAAACTCATGACGCTGTGCCCCAGACACCACTCCATCACACTGCATGGGCTCAGCAGCTGGCTCACAAGGCAACACCACTCCACGCATACTTCTCCGCTCACGCAAACGTCTGTCAATTTGAATCGCTAATGACATAGAATCATTGAGACCAGAGGGGACAGGGAATCCCACCATAACATCCTTTACATTATCCGACAGACCCTTCCGGAAAAGGGCCGCCAAAGCGTCGTCATTCCATTTGGTCAGGACTGCCCACCTACGGAATCTCTGACAGTATAACTCAGCGTCATCAAGCCCCTGATTTAATGCCAACAAGGCTTTTTCAGCTTGATCAGTGACATTAGGCTCATCGTACAATAACCCCAAAGCCTGAAAAAATGCATCAACATCACTCAAAACAGGATCCCCAGGTGTCAGGGAAAAAGCCCAATCCTGAGGATCGCCGCGCAGGAGAGAGATGATAATTTGAACCTGCTGCGCTGCGTTTCCTGAGGACTTAGATTTTAAGGCAAGAAACAATTTACAATTATTTTTGAAATTCTGAAACTTAGCTCGATCCCCTAAAAACAAATCTGGCATGGGGATCCTAGGTTCCACAACAGGCAACCTAGCAAGATATGCAGCAATACTCTGAACCTCAGTGGCAAACTGATCCACACGGCCAGACAACTGTGCAAACTCCATTGGGAGAAAAGATCCTCCCCAGCACCCAGAGATACAGAGGGAAAAAAAAAAAAAAATGCAACAAACAGAAAAATATCTCTGACAACTTTTCTTCCTTCAAAATATTTTTTCCCTTCTGTGAGTACCATACAATTTTTATGGCCGGTGATACTGTTATGTTACGGTAGCTGAGGAGTGCAGGTAAAAAAGGAAATACACCAGAGCAGTTGGAATCTATGAGATTGCAGTACCCTGACTAACCACCGCAACTAGAGGCAGCCGTGGAGCGTTCCTACGTTGGTCCTAGACGCCTCGTCACAGCCTGAGAAACTAACTACACCTAAAGATAGAAATAGGAAAGCTATCTGCCCCGGAGCAGAACCCCAAAGATAATAGAAAGCCCCCAAGCATGTAATGGCGGTTAGACAAGAGGAAATACTGACACAGAAAGAAAATAGTATGAGCAAACGCTGGGGCCCAAACTATCTAAATAGAAAAGGACAGGAAGGGTACTTACTGCAATCTCAGAAAACCCTGAAAAAACACCAACTCTACTAATTTCAAAATCACCTGAGATCACACGACCTCTACCACCTAAATTAGTTCTCTGGTGTAAAAAAATCAAAACAGCAGCCACTGAAAAAACTGGAAAAAGCAAAAGTACAAACATCAGTGGCTGAGCTAAACTGAGAGGGCAAAAGCCCCCGGAGGGGACCCTGAAGGCCCCCACAGAAGTGCAGGACAAAATGCAAAAATATAGCAAAAACACAAAATAAGAAATTGTCTTATCTGATAGCAGGAGATGCAGACACGACACAGCAGGCTACAAGGGAAACTGGAAAGAAGGATTCAGACCAGAACAATTGATCACCGGCAACCCTGATGGGAAAATGACTCCCTTATATAAGACCAATCAGTAACACCTGATTCCCAGTCCTCACAATCCTCACTAGTACCGCTTGTAACCACCAGAGGGAGCCTCTGCTCAGAACTCATCTCAAACCCATTCACAACAGTGTAGTTCTTTCCGCCATCTCGCCCAATTTGAGACTGGCTCTGGAGGGGTGTCGAAGGATAAACCTGAACGCTGCCCTGTTGGGAAATTGTTTGCCTCAGACCAGTGGAAGAAGAGTGTGATGTCTGAAATTCATTGTTCCGTGTTGGCTGGTCATCCAGATATTTTTGGTACCAGAGACTTGGTGAGTCGGTCCTTTTGGTGGCCTACTTTGTCTCGTGATGTCAGGGACTTTGTGCAGTCCTGTGGGACTTGCTCTCGTTCCAAGCCTTGCTCTCACTCAAGTGGTTTGTTAATGCCATTACCTGTGCCCAAGAGGCCATGGACCCATATCTCTATGGATTTTATTTCTGACCTCCCTGTCTCTCAGAGAATGACCGTTATCTGGGTAATGTGTGATAGGTTTTCCAAGATGATACATCTTGTGCCATTACCTAAATTGCCTTCCTCCTCCGAATTGTTGCCTCTGTTCTTTCAGCACGTGGTTCGGTTACATGGCATTCCTGAGAACATTGTGTCTGACAGAGGAGTCCAGTTTATTTCCAGATTTTGGAGGACATTTTGTTCCAAACTTGGTGTTCAGTTATCTTTCTCCTCTGCATTTCACCCTCAGACCAATGGACAAACCGAGAGAACAAACCAGACCTTGGAGACTTATCTGAGATGTTTTGTGTCTGCTGATCAGGATGACTGGGTCTCTTTTTTGCCTTTGGCTGAGTTTGCTCTTAATAATAGGGCAAGCTCTGCCACCTTGATGTCTCCATTTTTCTGCAATTCTGGGTTTCACCCTCAATTTTCTACGGAACAGTCGAGGCTTCTGTCTGTCCGGGGGTTGACTCTATTGTGGAGCGAATGCAGCAGATTTGGGACCAGTTTGTGGAGGGGTTGTCTCTCTCTCAAGAGAAGGCCCAGCGGTTTGCCAACCGGCATAGGACTGATGGTCCTCATTTTAAAGTGGGGGACTTGGATTGGTTGTCCTCGAGAAATATCCCTATGAAGGTTGCGTCTCCAAAATTTATGCCAAGGTTCATTGGACCTTATAAGATCATGGAAATTCTTAATCCGGTTTCCTTCCGTTTGCTTCTTCCAGGGACATTTAAGATCCATAACGTGTTCCACTAGTCCTTATTGAAGAGGTTTGTCGAGCCAGTGGTTCCTATGGCTGTGCCTCCCGACCCTGTTTTGGTTGAGGGCAATTTGGAGTATGTGGTTGAGAAAATATTGGATTCTCGTTTTGCTAGACAGAAACTCCAGTATTTGGTTAAGTGGAGAGGTTATGGTCAGGAGGACAATTCTTGGGTGTTTGCTTCGGACATCCATGCTAAGAGACTTATCCGTGCCTATCATTGAGCTCATCCTGATCGGCCTGGTGGCGCAAGTGTGGGTTCGGTGACCCTTCCTCAAGGGGAGGTACTGTTGTGAATACGTTGGAGGCGACTTCGGAGCTGGGGTTCCCTCCGGTGGTTGCTGAGGGTAATGAACTAATTGCTGAATGGCTTTCAGCTGGATCCGAATGGTCTGAAATAAGTGACCTGAACTCCCAGCAGCCTTGCCGGTAATCAATTGTTCTTCAGGTCTTGCTTGGAGCTCAGCTTGCATTCCTGCTTTCATTCAGATAAGTGATTTGCTGTTTGTTTTTTTTTCCTCTGGTTGGATTTTCCTTGTTGGTTTGCTGCCTTACAGTAGAATTCAGCCTGGTCCCCTTTTGGGGCCTGGCGCTGCATTTGTGCTCAGTTGTGTTTGCACTTTTGCTCTGTTCCAGTTACACTTTTTATTTGCTGAATTGCTGTGTGTTACACCAGAGATCTGATTTAGATGGTAGAGGTCGTGTGATCTCAGTTTTTTTGTTAATCAAAAGTGTTGGTATTTTTGTCAGGGTTTTTTGGGTTGCAGTCAGAATTCTTTCCTATACTTTTTTATCTAGACAGTATTGGGCCCCAGCGTTTGCTAATTCTATTTTCTGTCTGTGTTCATATTTTCCTCTTGTCTAACCGCCATTACATGTTTGGGGGCTTCCTATTTCTTTGGGGGTTCTGCTACGGGGCAGTTAGCTGTCATCTTTCTGCCTTTAGGTGTAGCTGTCTCTCCGGCTGTGACGAGGCGTCTAGGATCACCGTAGGTACGCTCCACGGCTACTTCTAGTGTTGCGGTTAGTTCAGGGCCCTGCAACCCAATAGTTTTCAGCCTCTCTGGTGTATTGCTACTTTGCTATTTTTGCTATTTCTCCTCAGTTACCGAAACATAACAGACTTCTTTTCTCCAAGAATTTTCAAAGATTATGGAGAGTGGTTTAAAAATTTCTTCTGCTATCTCCTTCAGTACTCTGGGGTGTAATTCATCTGGACCTGGATAATTGAATTCATTTTGGTTAGCTAAGTGTTTCCTCACTATCTTTCTGGTTATAGATATCCTGGATTCTTCTATTCCCTTAATAGGACAGTGAAGAACAGTTGATGTTACATTTCCTTTCTGAGAGAAAACAGATGCAAAATAGGAATTTAAAAGTTACGCCTTCTCAACATCCTGTCTTATCATCATTTTCATCCTGTAAAAATCCTATAGCATCTTTGACTTTTCTTTTACCTTTTACATATGCCCAAAATCCTTTTTTATTACTTTTAACATCTCTTGCAAGCCTCAATTCATTGTCAGCTTTAGATAATCTGATTCGTGCCCTGCAGGTTCTGCAGACAGCATTATATTCTTCTTTAGATATGCCTCCCTCTTTCCATTTGATAAACATTTCTTTCTTCCTTTTTAGCATGTGTTTAAGTTCTATGTTCTTCCATCCTGGCTTCCTTAAATGCTTCCTATTCTTCCCTTTTTTTCAGATTTGTTAACAATTGTGCTTTGAGAATTTCATTTTTCAAGATTTCCCATCCTTCCTGGACATTTTTGTCCTTAAGGATATCCAGCCATTGGATCCCTCCGATTCTCTTTCTGTGTCCCTTAAAATCTGCCTTTCTGAAATCTAACCTTGACGTCCAAGTCTTCACAGGTCTTCCTCCTCTAGTTATCCAAAATTCTAAAATAGCATGGTCCCAGCCACCATTTCCTCCCTGTTTATAAGGATTAGATCCAAGGTAGCAGATCCCCTTGTTTTCTCCGCTACATTTTGGTAGATAAAGGTGTCAGCAAGAGAGGATAAGAATTTCCTTGATCTGTTAGTTTTGCCTGAGAGAGATTCCCAGCAAATATCTGGATAGTTGAAATCTCCCATGACAACTATGTTATATTTTTTGGAGAACTTGGCCATTTGATGCGTAAAGAGTTCATCCATATCTTCAGCTTGCACAGGCGGCCAGTAGTAAATACCTACAATGGTGTCCTTTCCATTGTTCTGTCCTTGTATTCTTACCCAAAACAGTTTCCACAGAACTCCCAGTGTCTGAAGCGTCAATCTCTGTGCAGATATACGCTTTTCTAACATACAATGTGACACCTCCTCCTCGTTTATCAAGTCTGTTTCTTGCAAATAAAGTTGTATCCTTCTAGCCTTGTATTCCAATCATATGTATCATCCCACCAAGTTTCAGTGATTCCAATTAGAGTTGAGCATTCCGATACCGCAAGTATCGGGTATCGGCCGATATTCGCTGTATCGGAATTCTGATACTTAGTTCCGATATTTTCCATATATCGTATACCGGAATCGGAAGTTCCCATAATTCTTTGAGAGGCAATGTGATTTTAGTCAGCCAATGAGGAATCCTAAGAAGTGTGGGCACATCCTGTACTGCTGCGGTCATGTTAACTAATGGCATGGCTGTGATTGGATGCTGAAATGATGTCAGAATGCACTATAAAAGGCGCCGCCGCCATTTTAGCGTCACTGTGCTGTGAATTCAGTAAGGGACAGAACGCTGCTCTGCTGACTCTGAGGGACAGTTAGAGATTGCGATTTTGTGTACTGTGCTCTAAGGCAGGCTAGTTTACCAACCGCTGTGTAAAGCTTCCTTTTGCCAGTGTTGTTTTAACAGCTCTGTGCAAGGTGTGTGTGTGAGTGCAGGTGAGGCTGCAGTTTGCTCTGCATCCAACGCTGTTTGTAGGCATTTGCACGTGTCACTCACAGACTCTTTTTTTTTTTCTTTAGTGTAATTCTTGCTGCTCCATTCAATTGAAATTATAGTGTGACGCGCTTCCATCCGTATCCAATACATTGGTTGCAAACACTATAGAATTACAGAAAGGAGCCTTTCAGAGATAGTGAACAGTTGTGTGCAGTGTTCACTCTAGTCTGTGAGGTTTTTTTTTTTTGAGTGCAGATCACGCTCCAGTTAGTTCTTCAACCACTGCTGGTTGTAGTCTGCTGAACGTGTGTCACTGCCTCATCCTTGTCATTTTTCTCAAATTGGTGCTGCTCCATACCATTTAAAATAACTCAAATCTAATAGTGTGACGCGCTTCCATCCGTATCCAATACATTGGTTGCAAACACTATAGAATTACAGAAAGGAGCCTTTCAGAGATAGTGAACAGTTGTGTTCAGTGTTCACTCTAGTCTGTGAGGTTTTTTTTTTTTGAGTGCAGATCACGCTCCAGTTAGTTCTTCAACCACTGCTGGTTGTAGTCTGCTGAACGTGTGTCACTGCCTAATCCTTGTAATTTTTCTCAAATTGGTGCTGCTCCATACCATTTCATATAACTCAAATCTATTAGTGTGACGCGCTTCCATCCGTATCCAATACATTGGTTGCAAACACTATAGAATTACAGAAAGGAGCCTTTCAGAGATAGTGAACAGTTGTGTTCAGTGTTCACTCTAGTCTGTGAGTTTTTTTTTTTTTTTGAGTGCAGATCACGCTCCAGTTAGTTCTTCAACCACTGCTGGTTGTAGTCTGCTGAACGTGTGTTACTGCCTAATCCTTGTCATTTTTCTAAAATTGGTGCTGCTCCATACCATTTCAAATAACCCAAATCTATTAGTGTGACGCGCTTCCATCCGTATCCAATACATTGGTTGCAAACACTATAGAATTACAGAAAGGAGCCTTTCAGAGATAGTGAACAGTTGTGTTCAGTGTTCACTCTAGTCTGTGAGGTTTTTTTTTTTTGAGTGCAGATCACGCTCCAGTTAGTTCTTCAACCACTGCTGGTTGTAGTCTGCTGAACGTGTGTCACTGCCTAATCCTTGTTTTTTCTAAAATTGGTGCTGCTCCATACCATTTCAAATAACTCAAATCTATTAGTGTGACGCGCTTCCATCCGTATTCAATACATTGGTTGCAAACACTATAGAATTACAGAAAGGAGCCTTTCAGAGATAGTGAACAGTTGTGTTCAGTGTTCACTCTAGTCTGTGAGGTTTTTTTTTTTTTTAGTGCAGATCACGCTCCAGTTAGTTCTTCAACCACTGCTGGTTGTAGTCTGCTGAACGTGTGTCACTGCCTAATCCTTGTCATTTTTCTAAAATTGGTGCTGCTCCATACCATTTCAAATAACTCAAATCTATTAGTGTGACGCGCTTCCATCCGTATCCAATACATTGGTTGCAAACACTATAGAATTACAGAAAGGAGCCTTTCAGAGATAGTGAACAGTTGTGTTCAGTGTTCACTCTAGTCTGTGAGGTTTTTTTTTTTGAGTGCAGATCACGCTCCAGTTAGTTCTTCAACCACTGCTGGTTGTAGTCTGCTGAACATATGTCACTGCCTAATCCTTGTCATTTTTCTCAAATTGGTGCTGCTCCATACCATTTCAAATAACTCAAATCTATTAGTGTGACGCGCTTCCATCCGTATCCAATACATTGGTTGCAAACACTATAGAATTACAGAAAGGAGCCTTTCAGAGATAGTGAACAGTTGTGTTCAGTGTTCACTCTAGTCTGTGAGGTTTTTTTTTTTTGAGTGCAGATCACGCTCCAGTTAGTTCTTCAACCACTGCTGGTTGTAGTCTGCTGAACGTGTGTCACTGCCTAATCCTTGTCATTTTTCTAAAATTGGTGCTGCTCCATACCATTTCAAATAACTCAAATCTATTAGTGTGACGCGCTTCCATCCGTATCCAATACATTGGTTGCAAACACTATAGAATTACAGAAAGGAGCCAATCAGAGATAGTGAACAGTTGTGTTCAGTGTTCACTCTAGTCTGTGTTTTTTTTTTTTTTGAGTGCAGATCACGCTCCAGTTAGTTCTTCAACCACTGCTGGTTGTAGTCTGCTGAACGTGTGTCACTGCCTAATCCTTGTCATTTTTCTAAAATTGGTGCTGCTCCATACCA
Source organism: Oophaga sylvatica (assembly GCA_033576555.1). Taxonomy (NCBI): domain Eukaryota; kingdom Metazoa; phylum Chordata; class Amphibia; order Anura; family Dendrobatidae; genus Oophaga; species Oophaga sylvatica. The sequence goes on along the minus strand of JARQOD010000001.1, from coordinate 72,056,123 downwards.
TTTCAAATAACTCAAATCTATTAGTGTGACGCGCTTCCATCCGTATCCAATACATTGTTGCAAACACTATAGAATTACAGAAAGGAGCCTTTCAGAGATAGTGAACAGTTGTGTTCAGTGTTCACTCTAGTCTGTGAGTTTTTTTTTTTTTTGAGTGCAGATCACGCTCCAGTTAGTTCTTCAACCACTGCTGGTTGTAGTCTGCTGAACGTGTGTTACTGCCTAATCCTTGTCATTTTTCTAAAATTGGTGCTGCTCCATACCATTTCAAATAACCCAAATCTATTAGTGTGACGCGCTTCCATCCGTATCCAATACATTGGTTGCAAACACTATAGAATTACAGAAAGGAGCCTTTCAGAGATAGTGAACAGTTGTGTTCAGTGTTCACTCTAGTCTGTGAGGTTTTTTTTTTTTGAGTGCAGATCACGCTCCAGTTAGTTCTTCAACCACTGCTGGTTGTAGTCTGCTGAACGTGTGTCACTGCCTAATCCTTGTTTTTTCTAAATTGGTGCTGCTCCATACCATTTCAAATAACTCAAATCTATTAGTGTGACGCGCTTCCATCCGTATTCAATACATTGGTTGCAAACACTATAGAATTACAGAAAGGAGCCTTTCAGAGATAGTGAACAGTTGTGTTCAGTGTTCACTCTAGTCTGTGAGGTTTTTTTTTTTTTAGTGCGATCACGCTCCAGTTAGTTCTTCAACCACTGCTGGTTGTAGTCTGCTGAACGTGTGTCACTGCCTAATCCTTGTCATTTTTCTAAAATTGGTGCTGCTCCATACCATTTCAAAATAACTCAAATCTATTAGTGTGACGCGCTTCCATCCGTATCCAATACATTGGTTGCAAACACTATAGAATTACAGAAAGGAGCCTTTCAGAGATAGTGAACAGTTGTGTTCAGTGTTCACTCTAGTCTGTGAGGTTTTTTTTTTTGAGTGCAGATCACGCTCCAGTTAGTTCTTCAACCACTGCTGGTTGTAGTCTGCTGAACATATGTCACTGCCTAATCCTTGTCATTTTTCTCAAATTGGTGCTGCTCCATACCATTTCAAATAACTCAAATCTATTAGTGTGACGCGCTTCCATCCGTATCCAATACATTGGTTGCAAACACTATAGAATTACAGAAAGGAGCCTTTCAGAGATAGTGAACAGTTGTGTTCAGTGTTCACTCTAGTCTGTGAGGTTTTTTTTTTTTGAGTGCAGATCACGCTCCAGTTAGTTCTTCAACCACTGCTGGTTGTAGTCTGCTGAACGTGTGTCACTGCCTAATCCTTGTCATTTTTCTAAAATTGGTGCTGCTCCATACCATTTCAAATAACTCAAATCTATTAGTGTGACGCGCTTCCATCCGTATCCAATACATTGGTTGCAAACACTATAGAATTACAGAAAGGAGCCAATCAGAGATAGTGAACAGTTGTGTTCAGTGTTCACTCTAGTCTGTGTTTTTTTTTTTTTGAGTGCAGATCACGCTCCAGTTAGTTCTTCAACCACTGCTGGTTGTAGTCTGCTGAACGTGTGTCACTGCCTAATCCTTGTCATTTTTCTAAAATTGGTGCTGCTCCATACCATTTCAAATAACTCAAATCTATTAGTGTGACGCGCTTCCATCCGTATCCAATACATTGTTGCAAACACTATAGAATTACAGAAAGGAGCCTTTCAGAGATAGTGAACAGTTGTGTTCAGTGTTCACTCTAGTCTGTGAGGTTTTTTTTTTTTTGAGTGCAGATCACGCTCCAGTTAGTTCTTCAACCACTGCTGGTTGTAGTCTGCTGAACGTGTGTCACTGCCTAATCCTTGTCATTTTTCTAAAATTGGTGCTGCTCCATACCATTTCAAATAACTCAAATCTATTAGTGTGACGCGCTTCCATCCGTATCCAATACATTGGTTGCAAACACTATAGAATTACAGAAAGGAGCCTTTCAGAGATAGTGAACAGTTGTGTGCAGTGTTCACTGCAGTCTCTGCGTAATAACCACACTTAGGGCTTATAACTTTTCTGACTTTCTTTATCAATCTACCAAGATGAAGAAGGCAGGGAGTAAGGCACATGGTCGTGGCCGTGTAGTTTCAGCAGGGAGAGGACGTGGGGATTCTGTGGCTGCTGCCGCCCCTAGTGACACAGCATCCACCAGTTTTCCCCGTGAGCGTTCCTTTATGTGCAGTTTTGTAAGAGCTCGGCGTACCCCCTGCTGCGGGAAGAACAAATTGAAGCCGTTGTTGGTTGGATGGCAGCCAATTCATCGACTTCAATTGCTTCCACCTCCTCTCAGGACCACAACACTGTTGAGCAACCATCTGTCTGTTCACCGCCTGTCAAATTGCCCAGGCAGTCAGAGAGTTCTGAACTGGAGCCAGCTGAGTCTCTGCTTCTGTTCTCAGAATCTGTTGGCTTGCAAACAGGGGCCCAGCCAAGCAGCATTCTGGAATTTGAAGAAGAGGGAGTATGCAGTGATGAGCAACAGCTGTGTCTCTCTGAATCTGAAGAGGCGGGTGAGCCAGTGCCGATGGTCAGCACACCGCAGAACACATCTCATGATGATGAGACTCAGTTGCCAGTTTCTGTTGAGCATGGTGCTGTCCAGACCACCCAACAGCAGCAGGTGTTGGAAGAGGGTAGTGGAGATGATGAGGTCCAAGACCCAACATGGCATGAGGAACAGGAAGGTGGTGGGAGCAGCTCTGAGGAAGAGATTGGCCCAACGGTACAAACAGGAGGGAGAGGTAGGCTGCAGACTCGGTTGCCTGTAGCCTCCATTTTGGCACCTGTTGGGAGCAGTTCTCTTCCAAAAGTCAAAACGGGCGCTCCCAGGACTTGCACTGCGTGGTCCTTTTTTGACGCACTTGCAGATGATATTTGCTATGTCAAATGCAAGCTGTGTAAGCAAAAAGTAAAAAGAGGTAAAAGTGTCAGTAACCTCAATACCACTAATATGTGGAAACTGGAAACATGTGCGGACAAAGCACGTAATTGAGTTACAAAGACACACTGGAGATGTAGGCCAACCTACAGCAGCACCTACATCTTCAGGTCGTGTTGGAGCCTCTTCCTCCAGCTCACACACAGCTGGTTCGGCTTCCTCACACGATCGCCATGGAAGAACCTCGGTCACTGTTGTCCAGAGACAAAGTGTTATTCCACCCACAGCTGCAAGTTCCCTGTCATCCTCACACTCCCAGGCCACTGTACAGCCATCGGTAGTACAGGCATGGGATAAAAGACGGCCATACTCGGCAAACCATCCACGAGCACAGGCTCTGAATGCTGGCATTGCAAAACTCCTGTCCCTTGAAATGCTGTCATTCAGGCTGGTGGAGACTGACAGTTTCCGGAAATTAATGGCATTGGCAGTCCCACAATACAATGTGCCAAGCCGATTTTATTTCAGCAGGCAAGCCGTCCCTTCTCTGCAAAAGCATGTTGAGGGAAAAATTAAACATGCGCTACTAAACGCCGTCAGTAGCAAGGTCCACCTGACCACTGATGCGTGGACCAGTACCCATGGCCAGGGACGATACCTTTCCCTCACTGCCCATTGGGTCAATGTTGTGGAGCCGGGTACAGATGTTGCGAGTGGCGCTGTACGTGTTCTGCCAACTCCAAGGATTGCTGGAATCCAGTCTGTACACATTGACTCCTCCTCCTACTCCAGTTCCTCAGAATCATCGCTGCTTGAGCCGTCACGGTCTACCTCCACATGGACCCGTGAACGCTTACCTGTTGCGACCGATATGAGCACAGCCGTGGCCAAACGTCAACAGGCCATCCTGAAATTAATTTCCATGGGGAATCGAAGCCACACAGCGCAGGAGGTCTGGAATGCCATCAAGCAGGAGAGAAACGTGTGGTTTTTGCCAGCGAATCTCCAGCCAGGCTTGGTAGTGTGTGACAATGGCCGAAATCTGGTGGCAGCTCTGGCCCTTGGCAACCTCACTCACATACCATGTCTGGCACATGTGCTCAACTTGGTCGTGCAGAGTTTTTTGAGGGACTATCCGGATCTTGATGCACTGCTGCACAAGGTCCGCCTAGAGTGCGCTCACTTGCGACGTTCCAGCATGGCCAGATCGCGCATTGCAGCTCTGCAACGCAGATTGCGCCTTCCTGAACATCGCATCATATGTGACGTACCCACCAGGTGGAATTCCACGTTACATATGTTGGAGCGGTTGTGTGAGCAGCAGACAGCAGTAATGGAGTATCAGCTGCAACAGGCGCAATCAACACGCAATTTGCGCCGTTCACACTTCACCACTACTGAGTGGGCCTCTATGAAGGACATCTGCCACGTTTTGCGTGCGTTTGATGAGTCAACGCGGATGGCGAGTGCAGATGATGCACTAGTCAGCCTGACTGTCCCCTTATCTGCCTGCTTCAAAAAACACTGGAAGCACTAAGGGATGAGGTTTTGGAAGAGGTGGAGGATGAAGAGACACAAACTCCATCACCTTTTGGACAGTCAGCACAACGTGGTTCCTCCCAAAGGGCTTTGCAGGGCTCACTTTGTGAGGAGGATGAGGAGGAGTCAATGGAGGAGGAAGAAATCGCTACAGAGGGAGGTACACAACGCTCTAGTCAGTATGTAGAGCGAGGGTGGGGTGATACAGAGCAGGTACAGATGACGCCTCTTACAGAGGACAGCGTTTGTTGGCCAGTTGGGAGTCTGCAGCACATGGTTGATTTCATGTTGCAGTGCCTGAGAAACGACCGCCGCATCGCCCACATTCTCACCATGTCTGATTATTGGGTGTACACCCTCCTAGACCCTCGCTACCGGGACAACTTACAAAGCCTCATCACACCGTTGAACCGGGAGCGTAAAATGCGGGAGTACAAAGACACACTGGTGCAATCCATAATGTTCTCCATTCCAGCCAAGAACGCTGCTGCTACTGCTTTACAAACAGCTCTGTGCGTGGAGGCAATGGAGACAGCTCTGCAACAAGAGGGAGCACAAGCAGCGCCTCTACACAGGGGGCAAGACCAGTATGTTCCAAATGTGGCGAAGTTTTGTGTCAGCGCCACCAATGTCTACACCATCCGAGACGGCTCCAGTCACCAGGAGGCAACGTTTCCGTAAGATGGTGACCGACTACTTGTCTTGCCCTCTCAATGTACTCCCAGATGGCTCTTCCCCTTTCAAGTTTTGGGTCTCTAAGCTGGATACATGGCCAGAGCTTAGCCAGTATGCATTGGAGGTGCTGGCTTGCCCTGCTGCCAGTGTATTATCGGAGCGCGTCTTTAGTGCTGCAGGTGGTATACTGACAGACCGTCGCATGCGACTATCCTCCGATAATGTAGACCGGCTTACTTTTCTGAAAATGAACAAGGCATGGATCTCGCCAGAATTTGCCTGTCCGTTTTCAGATTAAATAACTGGTTGGCAATGTTATCAATTTCTCCTGTTATGTTCATCTATCTACCACCTGAACTCTACTCCCTGTGATACAACACTGCCAGTCTGAGGGGAATGATCAGTTAACAACCAAAATGTTATCCCCAACAGATAGTAGCGCAACGACTCCAGTGCCCACTTGATCGACAGGCACTCTCTCTCTCTACAATGCTGTATCTGGTTTCAGCTGGAGTTAGCTTTCGACTCTGGAAAGTAATGTGATGCTTCTCCCCGTTAACCTCCTGAGACAAAACGGCCCCCACACCTACCTCTAACGCATCAGTCTGGACAATGAATTCTCTTTTGAAGTCGGATGTGATCAAAAATGGTGACACACACACACAGTGCCCCTTTTAGTTTTACAAACGCTTCTTCAAGCTGATCATTCCATCGCACCATTACTTAATTCCTGCCTTTTAGGCAGTCATTTAACGGCGCCGACAGTGTTGCAAAATTGTGAATAAGCCGCCGGTAGTATCACACTAACCCCAAAAACCCTTTCACTTGTTTAGTGGTGAGGGGACGGGGCCAGTTTTGGATTGCCTCCACTTTGTTTATTTGGCCTTTGATAACTCCTCTCACAATCACATACCCCAGGTAGCGATCTTCCTCCAACCCTATGGAACACTTCTTTGGGTTGGCAGTTAGCTCTGCTTGTCTCAGCGAATCTATCACCGCCTGTACCTTGGCTAAGTGACTTTCCCAGTCTGTACTGTACACCACAATATTGTCCAGATTGGCCGCGGCATATCGGCGATGAGGACGAAGAACAACGTCCATTAACCTCTGGAATGTCGCTGGAGCGACATGCAACCCGAAGGGTAGGACTATATACTGGAACAGTCCCTCGGGTGTTAAAAAAGCCGTTTTCTCTCTCGCTGCTTTTGTTAGTGGCACCTGCCAATACCCTTTTGTGAGGTCAATGAGTGAAAAATAACGTGCCTGCCCAAACCGCTCTATTAACTCATCGACCCGGGGCATGGGGTAGGCGTCAAAGTTAGAAATTTCATTCAGTTTTCTGAAGTCATTACAGAACCTTAGTGTCCCATCTGGCTTTGGTATTAGGACTATTGGGCTGGCCCACTCACTCTGGGACTCTTCAATGTCGTCTTACAAGATGGCTTGCCGCCGGGCCTCAGGCACCCGATATGGCTTTAATCGTACTTTGCCCTGCGGCTCAGTGACAATGTCATGTTGTATTAGGGAGGTACGACCAGGAAGTTAAAAAAAAAATCTGTATTTCGGCTAACAAACTCTCTGACTTCCTGAACTTGTCTGTGCGACAAAGTGTCTGATATTTTGACGGCGGAGAGGACTTCTCTTGCCTTCTCCTGAGGCAAGGAAGCCATCTGTACTGGAAATGCAGGCCGTGGACAATCCTGACCAAGCGGGTCTCTGTCTTTCCATGGTTTGAGCAGATTCACATGGTATACGTGTTCTGGCTTTCTCCGCCCTGGTTGGTGTATTTTATAGTTTACTGGTCCCACCTTCTCTATAATGTCGTAGGGTCCCTGCCACCTTGAAAGGAACTTACTATCCACTGTAGGCACAAGTACCAACACCCGATCCCCAGGGTTAAAGGACCTTACCCGTGCCTCCCGGTTATAGACCTGCCTCTGTGAACTTTGTGCTGATTCCATATGTTCTCGGACTAATGGTAGGACTGTCTCCATTCTCTCTTGCATTTTGGCCACATGTTCTATCACACTTTTGTGTGGAGTTGTATGGTTTTCACAGGCCTCTTTAGCTATATCGAGTAAGCCACGGGGAAGTCTGCCATATAATAGTTCAAAGGGCGAGAACCCCGTAGATGCCTGGGGCACCTCCCGCACTGCAAACATCAGGTATGGCAACAAGAGATCCCAGTCCTTAGCATCTTTAGAGACTTTTTTTTTCAACATATTCTTCAGGGTTTTATTGAACCTTTCTACTAAACCGTCTGTTTGGGGATGATAGACCGATGTGCGCAACTGTTTAACACGTGGCAGAGTTCCTTCATGATTTTTGACATAAAGGGGGTCCCCTGACCTGTTAAGATTTCTTGAGGGATTCCCACTCGAGAGAACATACCCATGAGTTATTTTGCGATCAGTTTTGACGAGGTGTGTCGCAGGGGAATAGCCTCAGGATACCTGGTAGCGTAATCTAGAACTACGAGGATGTGTTGATGACCCCTTGCTGATTTATTAACCGTCCACACCAGATCCATTGGCTATTCTCTCAAACGGTACCTCTATAATTTGTAATGGCACCAAGGGACTCTGAAAATGAGGCTGCGGACTGGTTACCTAGCACACGGGACAAGAGTAACTGATATGGAAATTTAATTAGGATAAAAATATCCTTCAGTGTTTGCTGCTTGCCATGTCCAAATCTCTATATAATGTCTTCTTTGAGCGCTCAGAACGAAATGAAAACTATCCACAACGCAAGTGTCAGTATAACAGTTCGTCAAAGACATACATTTATTATTCATTCAAGGTTTTATACGTTTACAAAAAGGGGCTGGTTAGTCAATTAACATACAATTAAAAGCTGCTAGATTATTGGCTGTTCTAGTGTAAATATGATAATTATGATAATCATGGCAAAAGAGCTGAAGTTGCAGAATTATTGTTTTATATTCTTGTGACCTAGTTGTCTTGCATAACTATAAGGTAAACAACAGATATCTAATAGGACTTTTTGTACTTCATGTATTTGTTTCTTACGAAGGCCTTATGAAGGCCAGATTTCTTTAAAACGACTGATTATAGCTGGCCTAGAAATATGTGAGCACAGGGTTTTTTAGCAAGTGAGATCTATCTAACTGTGAACTGTGAATACATATATGTGAATATACTTTGAATATATGGAATACATATATATTTGCATGACAGTCCCCCCTTAGATACCACTTGCCCTAAAAACCTGCTCCTGGCCCAAAGCTCTGCAACTCTTTTGTGCTGCCGGCGGGTTGAGAATATGCCTAGCGCATGTCTCCCCCACCGAATACAGACTTTTCGCAAATGGGCGGTCAGGAGGACTGTCCCTGTTGGGGGTTTATGTGTTTGCAATCATAATCTCATAGTTGATAGGATGTTTCATCAAGGATGTGTATTCTCAGTCTGGAGGTAGTTCGGAGATCTGGTCAAGCCAGGCAGTTCTATCCGGACTGGTGCGAGGTCCAAGATGGTGAGTGGCATCAAATTGGTTGTCTCCTGAACAGTTTTTTTTCCATTATCCTGCGGATACAAGGAATTACACATCAACCAGTAATTAATGCAAAAATGAGAAACCCCATAGTGGCTGTCCCAACCTGTGCTAACATTTTCTGCCACCCACTCATCCACCCAAAGTATCGATCCCATGGGTCAGTGACACCTGAGTTCTGTTTCAGTTCCTCTGATAACTCAGTAAGTTTCTGTATTGCCATTGTGACTTTATCATTTGGGCCAGTGTTGTCTGGGATGTGGGTGCAACAGGTGTCTTTAATCATTTTGTAAACACCTCCTTTCTCAGCTAGAATCATATCCAAAGCCATTCTATTCTGGAATGCCATAATGGAAGTGGGGCCTAACTGTGCTGCCAAACCTTTTACAGCATCTATGGTGAAGTTAACGAATCTCTGCTGGTTATAATAGATGTAATTTATCCAATCAACATTTTTGTTTATAGTTACTAGTGGCAATAGTGACTCAAATCCTGCTTTAACTTGGTCTCTGGCCTTGAACTCATCAAGTAGGTCATCTGTCTGGTCAGTCAGAGCATCCACGACATCCTTCATGGCTTAGGTGTCTCTCCTGGTACGGGAGCTTCCTTGCAATGCGATACGTGGATCCAAACAGGCTTTCCCTCTAGTTACACAGAGGTTGGTGTCATCTGGGGCTCTTGGACAGGATAATCAAATCTGGCAGTGAGGAGAAAAACTCGAGAATGGACATTAGTTTTTGACCAATTCAATTACATAAGTGTTATGATTTGGTAGCTGAGGAGAGCAGGCAAAAAAAAGGCAATACACCAGAGAGGTTGGAATCTATGGGATTGCAGTACCCTGACTAACCACCACAACTAAAGGCAGCCGTGGAGCGTTCCTACGTTGGTCCTAGACGCCTCGTCACAGCCTGAGAAGCTAACTACACCTAAAGATAGAAAGATGAAAGCTATCTGCCCCGGAGCAGATCCCCCGAGAACATAGGAAGCCCCCAAACATGTAATGGCGGTTAGACAAGAGGAAATACAGACACAGACAGAAAATAGTATGAGCAAACGTTGGGGCCCAAACTTCCTAAATAGAAAAGGATAGGAAAGGCACTTACTGCAACCCCAAAAAACCCTGAAAAGTACCAACTCTACTAATTACAAAAACACCTGAGATCACACGACCTCTACCACCTAAATTAGTTCTCTGGTGTAACAAAAACTAAACAGCAACCACTGAAAAAAAAACTGGAAAAGGCAAATGAACAAACAACAGTGGCTGAACTAAACTGCAAGCACCAAAAAACTAAAAGAAGAAAATGTCTTATCTGTTAGCAGAAGATGCAGGCACTAAACAGCTTTTCTGGGTCTCTGGGAGTGTGCCTTACGCTAAACAGTGCAATTAGAAGTGTGTCATGCCATGGTTTGCGTGTCTCTTGGGCAATTTTTCAGCATTCTATTCTTAAGTGTTTCGTTCAGTTTTTTTCTACCTTCCTGCTGCTCAGGGGGTGGTAAGGAGTGTGTAGGCCTAGGTCTGACCCTACTGCTAATCGGATCTCGTGTGTCAGATTTGCTGTGAATGCGGGTCCCTGATCACTTTCTATCATTTCTGGAGCCCCGTATCTGCACACTATTTTCCGAAAGTAGCTTCGTTGCAGTAGTCTTTGCTGATTTGGAAAGCTTCTGTTCATCTTGAAAATACTTCTTTTGACCACAATGGCGTATTTGAATCCTTCACTTGGCGATATCTGGATGTGGTCTATCTGGATCCTTTGAAGCTGGTAGAGTGGTCTTTCCAGATGAGGTGAGGGGGACTTTCTTCCATACGTCCAGGCTTGCATTTGCCGCAGGTCAGACAGCTGCTGGTGAATTTGGCTGTTAGGGTGGAGATCCCTGAAGCGAACCAGTAAGCACCAATCAGATCATTCATCTGTGTCTTTGATATGTGGATGTGGGTCCATGTACCCATTGGACCACCATAGGGTGCATACTTTGTGGTAGGCAGAGTTTGAAGTCTATTATTGATAGCCTTCCTTCTTCACGTGTTGCTTTTTTCCCATTCAGCTCTTCTACTCCTTTTGGATCTTGGTCTTGTAACTTCTTGAGCAGATTCCAGGACGTCTCTTTGTCAGGTTTCTTGTCTTCAGTCGTCATGTAGTAGCCGTCCGGCTCTACGACCTCTCCCACTTCTCCATGTTGTCTTCCTTTGTCTGCTTCTTTGGCTGCCATGTCTGCCATGTTATTGCCTCACGCCTCTTCTGTTTTCAGTTTTCCATGCACTTTTGATTTTTCAAATTGCCACCATTTTGGAAGTTGGAGTATACCCAGTAGGTCCCTGAAGGCTCCATGATGCTTCACGGTTGTCCCGTTTGCTGTGATGAAGTCCCTTGTAGCCCAGATGGGTCTAAAGTCGTGTGCTATGCCATGCGAGTAACTGTAGTCCGTGTAGATGTTTGCAGTCTTGCCTTCTGCCATCTGGCAGGCCTTCGTCAGCGCTATCAGTTCTGCTTCCTGGGCTGACAGGCTAGGTGACAGACTTCTGGACCACAGGATTTCTTGATTGCTGGTCACTGCACTTCCTGTGTTGAAACTTCTTCATCATCTGCAAATCTGGAGCCATCCAAGTATCCCCCCTTGGGAGTGGGAGTAGAGTGGCCGGGCTGAGGACTGTAGGTCTGGAGACGGTGACATTATGAGACAAAGGCAATAGAGGCGCCACAAAGATGCCTGGCGGCAGGGAGATTACTGTTGGTTGAGCTTGATTGAAGATTGCCAAGATGTCATGCGGAGTGAGAGTTTCCAGTGGCTGTCCAAGAGTGATGTCAGCAACCTTGTCCAGGAGGGTGTGTGCTGCGGATACTGCCATCAGGCAGGAGGGTGCTCTTCTTGCAACTGGATCCAAGCGGGCTGAGAGGCAGCCTAAAAGTCTCTGTTTTCCCCCGTGAATCCGTGCCAGGACTCCAGTAGCATGACCTTCTTTCTTCCATCAGGTAGACGGAAAGACTTTTCATAGTCAGGTAGGCCTGGTATTGGCGCTGAGACTGTGGAGTTCTTCCAATCTCCTGAATGGGTTGAAGGCTGCGTCTGATAGAAGGAGCGGGGTTGCGTTGATGCAAGCGCACAGAGGCTGCATTAGGACTGAGGCATCAGGGATCCAGGTTCTGCAATACAGTGTCCCAGGGATGTAACTTGCTTCTGGCATCACTGGACTTTGTTCTTCCAGACCTTGCGTTGCTGTTCTTCCAGGTAGAGTAGGAGAGACAAGGAATAGACTGTGCAGGTGTCGATGTCAACCACACAAAAGAGAAAGTCATCCACGTATTGTAGAAGAGTGACTCTTGCATATTCTGCAATCCAGTTGACGAGGATGGAGGACATTGTCTTGGTGAAACTTGAAGGGCTTGTTTTGAGCACCTCGAGACAACACTGTCCATATGCACTGCACTGGTGCGTGAAAGCAGGCCTCCAGGTGGAGGGGAAACACTGAAGAAGGTACTGGCCAGGTTGATCACCGTGAATACCGTTGCGGTGACTGGGACTCTTGAGAGCAGAGTGTGATGGTTCAGCACTGTTGGGGTTTCAAATACCGTAGCCTCTTTCGCGGCCTCCAGGCCTTGCACCATTCTGAACTCAGTGGGGTTTACAGTCTTTTTCTTCACTGTGGAAAGCTGGGATTGATTCCGATGCGCGAGGCAGCCCAGTTTGGCCTTGTCCTTCAGTATGCGGCAGGGGACTCCCATCTGCTGGTGCAGAGCTGGCGGGAAAACAAGCCGTCTACTAGGATCCACATCATGAGAGATGATGACCAGCTGGCTTTCTTGTTCTCCACCAAGACAGTCACTGTGTTAGCACCTGCTCTGGTCACAGGGGGTCTTCTTGTTGGGACGTTTCCTTAAACGGCTGTTTTTTTCTCAGCATGGGCCATCAGTAGTTTCTTTTTCTCCAGCTCGGTCTCAGGTCAATATTTGTGCACAAGTTTGAAGAGCTGAGTGCCCTTTTGCCGGTCTAGGGCCTGGGTGAACTGGTTGATTGCAGGGGGCACCTCCTGGTGCTTGCAAAAGATGAACCTCTGGCGTTAGAGCTGGATGAGGTGTTGCCATTCCATGAAGCGAGTAGGGTCCTTCTTGAGTTGAAATATCCTGGCCAATGTCAAAGTTCTCAGGCCGTCTTCTTAGGCGAGTTCACTTAGACCTTCAGTTGGTCAGAGACATCTTGACTCTGGGTGATGGAGTGGCTTTTCTGGTACTATGTCCAGCACCTCCTGTGATAGGTCTGCAGTGTGGTTGTTTGAGGTTCCTGTTTCTTCTTGGGTCAGGGGTGAAGAAAGTGTCATGGTCCCATCTTCCTGGAACACTCTGGTCGCTTTCAGCTTCTGCAGTAGGTCCACTCCCAATAGGTTGAGGGTGCAGGTTTTTTACACAACAAACTGGGACATGATGGAGTGTTCTGGCTGAGTCCACACGCTCAGGGGCTTCATAATCTGGAAATATCTGACTTGACCATCAATTCCCATGCAGGAAGCAGAAGATTCTGATAGGTAGGTGAGGTTGCGGAGTTCCACAAGAAAAGATATGACTACGCCATCCACTCTCAGGATATTGGTCCCACTGGTGGGGTTCCTTGTGGACTTGGTGTGCTCTTGTCCTATGGACGGGAATCTTCACTGCTTTCTGTGTTTCTTCTTTTTCTGGGTGAAGTCAGTGTTCTGCACCGGTTCCGGAAATGACCAAACTTGCCACAGTTGTAACACTTGACATCCCTTCTGTCCCGGTGGGACTCAATCCTTTTTGCTACTGTGAGCAGGGTATCCATTGTTATTGACGTGTACTCAGGCCTGGCTGCTACCAGTGGTTTCCTGATTGATTCTCTCAGTCCATGCACAAAAGCCTGTGCCAACCTCCGTCTGTGTGTCTGATCATGGGAAATGAGGCCCAAATCTTGAAACACTTGCATTACTTTGCCATGGAACTTCTCCACAGACTCTGTCTTGTCTTGACTCGTGACATGTAGGCTGAGAGTTTGTCCTGTCAGTCTGCTTTTGGCCCATTCTCTGAGTTGCTCAATTAGCTTTGGTCCTGTCTCCCAGGCATACGCATCTAACTCTGCTGGAAGCTTGAAGTGTTCTCTCATAATTGACCAGAATGCATCACCTGCTTTTATTTCCATTTCGGTCCAAGATCAATCCAGGCTGCTTTCTGCTGGATCTGCTGCATTTTTTGGCAAAATAGCATGGGGTGTATCCCTGGGTCTGGCAGCATACTGATCACCTGGCTTGGGATGAAGGGCTCATAGGATGGTGCCTCTACCTGTCCCTGCTCTATTGGTGCTTGTGTGTTTTCTTCCCTAGTATTGGGCAGCATGTGTGACGTTGCATCTTCATCTTCATCAGATAAGAAGTGACATGGTGTACTTGGTGCATACACTGGGGAGATTTGGGCTTTAAAGTTGTCTTGCTGAATGGGGATTTCCCACTTCCTTGCTGAGGCTGCGGTGGATCAGTGTCATAGCAGCCCTGTAGCTATACCACCCCCTGTGAAGCCCTAGCTGTGGGCTGTTGTGTCTGGGGGCTACATGTAGCGTTTTGTGTAGGGAGATTTGCACTTTCTTCTCCTGATATAATGACTGGCAATGTTTGTACTGTGCTTGGGATAGATAGGGTGCCCTGTGCTGGAGACACAGACAGAGAGAAAAGTCTGAAGAAGAAGGAGAAAGGGACTGGGAGAAGAGAAAGGAGAGGGTGTCCCCCCTGTGACTCTTGAGAGGGGATGGTTGAAACAAAAATGCCTTCTCCCTGTGGAGAGAGGCGGGGAGCGTTTTTCCCTGTACGAGGCTCCTTACTCAATGAGAGCAGCCTACACCTGTCCCGTGTCTCCACATGATGGACATGTGATGTGTGTGACTCTGAATTCTGCTCTTGTGACATGTCAGTGATCTTTTTCTCACAGATGATTTAACACCTTTTCAAACTTATTCACATAAAAAAAATCACTTCCTGGTCAGTTCAAATTAACTTGCTGTATCTTTTACACGATGCACCGCTGCTCTTTTATAGCAGATGGTAATCTATTAACAAATTTTCCCGTTACCTTTCAAATAACAAAAAACAAGAAAAAAACATTTCATTATGCAGCGTAAAGGCTGCCTGTCTATTTGCTTCTCACGTACTGTGTCTATTCCAAAAACCTATTCAACAAAGGTGATTTAAAAATCTGAAAACTGCTGCACTCTGGTTCTGTTTGTCAACGCCGAATGCCCGACGGGAGGGGCTACTCAAACCGCTGCGCAGTTTGTGTCTGCTCTCTCTCTCAGCCTGTAATTCTCCTTATCTATGTGACCTTGGTCTAAAGCAAGCTTGTAGAAAAAAAAAATGGCTGGAGAAATAAAACTCTAAAATAAATTGCTTAGAAGAAAAAAATCTCTCCAAAGTTATTTAAAAATGTACTTAAAAGAAAAATTTTAAAAAGAAAAGTTAGATTTAGTAAAAAAACTCTAGAAAAACAGAAAAAAAAAAAAATTCACCAAAAAGGGGAGAAAAGAAAAACCGTATTAATCATAAAACTCTGAAAAACAACCCTTGTTGCTAAAACAGCTAATTAAAAAAACAGAAAAGAGGTGGAAAAATTGATTGTAAAATGATAAAAACAAAAAGAAAAGTGCTTTAAAACTTCTGTCTGGTAGCGTAGGTTTTTTTTCCTACCGCTCTCTGGAATGTCAGCTGGCTGCTGCCAGCACTTCCCCCCTCCCTTCTATCTCTGCTTGCTGTCTCTCCAGACATTGAAATCACGTAACAAAAAAAAAAATTATTATTCCTCAGAATAGCAAAAAAAAAATGAATATAGTTCAGTCTGAATGCCTGATAATTTTCACGTTAAAACCTGTAGCCAAAAAACTAGCTTAAAAAAAATAAAAATCAAAGCCAAGAAACAGATGTGACAACGTGATTAGCAGAGGAGGGGGGTCAAAGGGGTTTTCTCGCTGCTGCAGCCAGCACACTGCTCTGAATGAGATACTGACAGAGCGCACGGAGATGTGATTTAAAGCGACAGTACCTGATACAGACAGTTGACACGTACAATGAGACAGACACCCGGGAGAATACGAATCCCTCTTTTGATGATCTGTGACACATACAAGCTGCTCTGGTAACTGATAACTCACCAATTGCACTGAGCGCGGTGAGGCTCAAGGTTCTATCGCTCTCTGTACCGTACGCCCTGGCTGGTGCGCCGGTCACAGTAATCTGCAATAGCCTTCATCAAAATTCTCACTATCCACGTCTGATTTGACTGGGATGGCCTCACGGTGCGTGGACGATTATTGTGAGAACTTATCAAAACAAAGCTTCTGCCCTTCACGTCTGATTTTACTGGGATGGCCTCCCGGTGGGTGAAAGTTTTCTGCAGAAACTTAACCGAACAAAGCCCTCGCTTCTCACAACTGGATTTTTTTTTTTTCCATGACATAACAATAACGTTTAACTTATTCATAGACCCATAGCCAGTAAAACCATTGTAGAATTCTGT
Source organism: Oophaga sylvatica (assembly GCA_033576555.1). NCBI lineage: Eukaryota > Metazoa > Chordata > Amphibia > Anura > Dendrobatidae > Oophaga > Oophaga sylvatica. The sequence goes on along the minus strand of JARQOD010000001.1, from coordinate 72,040,005 downwards.
CTAGGGTTTTCTTTGGTCCCAAATGTCCCCCTAGTACATGCGCATGCGCTAAGTCCATTACCAACCTCCGATATGACTGCGGTACCAGCAATTACTCGACAATTTCCCCATGTATTTTTTAAACCCCATACAGCAAATCTTGGTTCAGCTCAAATCGGGTAAATACTTTAGCTGCCCTGGGGTGTTGGGGTTCCCCATTGACAACCAGTACATTTTCCCTGGCTCGAGTCAACGTAGGGTCCCGTAGTTGCGCCGTACCAAAATTGTCACCTGCCACATTTAAGTATGACAATTCTGGTCCGGTGGCAAATCTTCCATCTCCCCACCGAACACTTCTATAGGAGAGGGGTTTTCCTCCTCCACCGAAGGCTAAGGTACTCCTACCGCCAGTACATCTTCCTCTGGGCCACCAGGTTCATGCCCAATTTCTGGAGAATGCAACCTGTTTGCCACTGGTGCCGACGACTGTTCTGTGGGAGAGGTAATTACAGGCCAAAGCACATAAAATAACGGAAAATCATCACCAGGGTGGTAGGATAATGTTTGAAGTCACCATGTATACACAACACACCCATTTTCCCAGCAGTATACTCGCTGATTTTGACGTGGCTGGCTCGTATTAGGGTCACTCACGAGATTCCCTGAGTCCACTAGAGCCACAGCAGGGTTACCCTCCACCTGCGCTTTACACAAATGGTTCATATTGGGTCCCTCTGCTTTGACCACTGCACACATGTGTTCTGCATAGTGAGGCTGATAGTAGCCAAAGTTGTTGTCCATGGGCTCTGTCAGGTGGGGGCAAACAGCTCTCACATGTCCTGGTTGTTGGCACCGCCAACAGATTATGGGGCCCATTTCGTTCCCCGACCCGTCCTGGGCGGCCCTCCGAGTCTCTGCTCGCCGATCTGTGGGTGAAGGTTTGTGGAATTTACTTGGTACCTTCCGGGTAGTCTCTCCCTGTATCTCCTTGGTAGCCTCATATCTTTCAATGAGGTCTACCATTTGGAGACCATCAGTAGGGGCTGCCTGTCCAAGCCATGTTTGAAGGGTGTGTGGCAAATTTATCAAGAATTTATCAGTCACTATACGATCCAGCATAGCGCGGGGTGACAACACCTCCGGCTGCAACCAGTTTTCTATCAGGTGTATCAAGTCATAATACTGTGACCGAGCTGGCTCGGAAGGGGAAAAGTTCCACTGGTGTACCCGCTGTGCCCGGACCAAAACATTAACCCCAAGACGTGCAAGTATCTCACCCTTGACGCTCTCATAGTCCTCCTGTTGCTTGGGGGTAGGTCCCTAGAGGCTTTTGCGGGTCCTGAATTAAAAAAACGGAGCCACGATCTCGGCCCACTGGTACCGGGGCAGTCTCTCCCTTTTAGCCACGCCTTCCAACATCTCCAGGTACACCTCGACGTCATCTGATTGCTCCATCTTTCGGATCGCTATACGCACCGCTTTCCGGACATCCTGCCATCCCCGGGCAGCTCCTGCTGTCTGCGGCGCTGTGATGTGCTGAATCACTAGACTATTGGTTTCCTGTTGCTGTTGATTAAATATCTGCTGCTGCTCCATAGCCTGCTGCTGTATAGCCTGCTGCTGCTCCATAGCCTGCTGCTGTATAGCCTGCTGCTGCTCCATAGCCTGCTGCTGTATAGCCTGCTGCTGCTGCATAGCCTGCTGTTGCTGCCGCATAGCCTCCTCCAGCATTTTTACTGTGTTCTCCATCTTGGGACAGTTATCCACCGGGTTTTGCGTCACTTTCTTTACCTAGGACATTTACTGTCATGCAGGAAAAAACAGCCTGACCTCACTGCGTTGCCCGCATTGAAGCCACCAATTGTAGGGATCCGCTCTGGTAGGCAGGGCTGGGCCGCAGTAATGAGGCAAACACACACCGCCTTTTACTTCAAATTTCAGTGGTTTTAATCATGAGTTCAACAAAAAGTCCAGATAACAAAATAAAAACAGAACATAAATCACCACAGTTTGGAGAACCACTGGTGCCAGACTCACCCTTGCTTGGGACGGGCTTAACTAAGCGGCTGCAGGTCAGCAGAGACCTCCAGGTCCCATTCCGGGTGGTCTGGTACTCGCTTCCTGGTGCACACTGGCACACAGTAACAAAACAATCTTCCAGGCTGACTACAGCCAAAAACCTTCCTTCCACACACCAACTACAACAGCTCCTTGTTTTATAGGCCTACTCCACACCCTCAGGTGAGGTACACATCAGATGACCAGATCACGTGACTATGACCTTATCACAGGTCCTTGTGATCATGGAAAATCCGGAGGAAACTTCAGTCTGCTAGAAGAAATATATCTCACATCCAGCAAGATCCCCTTTGGTGTACCACAGCGGCAAGAAGTCTCCTGTTCCCTACACATGCACAGAAAAACCCATGTCGAACATGCTCCAAATAGGGAAGAGCCGTCACCCTGATTGTTATGCTTAAAACAGGAAAGATTTAAGTTTTCAAGGGCTAAAATGAAAATTTTTTATAAGAAATATGGACAAATATTAATTTGTCATCACAGCGCATATCTGCACATGGCTAGTAGAAATGGTAACAAAAAATAAAACATAGTGTTTACTTTTTTAAATTAATGCATAAAAATACATTTCATAATCATCAATTAATGCTTCTTAAGGAACTTTATCTGTACCTGTAAGATACTGCAGTCAATGGATGTACGAATCATAAAGATCATCATCATCATTATCATCCTCACGAGTTTTATTTAATGACAGACATAATAAAATACACAGAGTGAGGACAACTGTAATTTCACACACCATATATGAAATGGCCATCATGTAAACCTGGTAATAATGCGCAATAATAAATAATTACACCAAGAAAGTGCATCATGCATACAAACAATAGGTAGTTAGACCTGCAAGTGCTGTTGAAACAACCACAACAGATTTAAATTAATAATGCTATATAGCTATCACAGTGCATAGTTACTCATGGACAATGTCGATCTAATACTGTAACTCAATAAAGGCTGCGTCACCCATCATGCTTGTTTGTCTTGTAGATTGTTGAAGAGGTTTTTTTTTTTTTTTTTAAAGTTCCTTTTTATTTAGATTTTCAAAAAAAAAAAGGTGCTATGTATGGCTTCCACCGGCGGAGGTACCTGAGAATCTTTGTGCGCTTCTCCGGCGCACGCAAGCCTTTGACATTCCAGGAGATGATCTTCATGTTGAATGGGCGGCAGAAAAATTAAGAGTGTGCTGGAGGAGACGGTGTACCCTCTTATGGCCGTCGTTGGCACCAACCTGCGAGGAAAGGAGGAAGCAGCACCACAATATCAAATACCTAATCAAGATATATTGACAATTCCAGGATTAATTATTGGAGAGAGGTCCCTTGCTACCCTTTTCTAGTAACTCTTGTTTACCAATAAACCGCTGTAAGCGGTCGTAGTCTCTCCACCACTACCTGTGTTTATGTGACTTCCTTTTTTCTAACCTGTGAGGAGATTACCCCCATCCTCCCAGGCTATTCAGTGTACCCCCCCATGTGTCCAAAGCATGAAACCCCAATAGCCTGCTTCACTTATTGTCCCTCCATATGTAATGTTTAACTCATTTGTCCCACGTTTATCAAGACCCCCACTCTCATGAGAGATCTTCAACATCTAATATCAATTAACTAATTTAACCATCTAAAATTGCAGCAAAACTATCATGCTTTAGCATAGGTATGAAGGAACTCCAATAGAAACGGCTCAAACAGCAAATATATCTCATATGTCATTTAACGTAGAGAGAATCTCTTTCATCTTTCCTGATCTCCTTCATGAACTGCCATCTTGTCGTCGTCTGTGTGGGGAGAACCTGGAACTGCGTCGCTGTACTTCCCTATCACTTTGTTGATTTTCTTCCAAGGCTGCTTCGGCTTGTTCTGGTGTGTCATTAATTACATATGTCCCGTCAGATCTTTGGAACCGCTAACGCGCTGGGAACAGTAGTTGAAAGCGAACATCTCGCTCAAACAACGTTGTGCAAATTAAAGTGAATGCCCTCCTCTTCTTGGACACCGATACTGAGAAGTCATCAAAGAGCAGAATCTCATAGCCATGGAGTAGCACTGGGCGCCTCGCTTCTCTGAATGGCCGTAACAATGAAACTTTTTCGTTATAATGTAACAGCTTAATTATTACTTGCCGTGGTCTGTACATGTCATGTGTGCATCGCCACGAAGATCGTCGCGGTTGCACATTCTGACTTCTCACAGCTGAGTTGCTGTTTCTTTGTGTTTGGCAGTGAGGGAGTTAATTCTGTCTGTGCTCGGTTCTGGGACTGGGTTCAGTTTCTCCCAGCTGCAATTGATTATTTGTTGATTGGTTTCCTTTAAATCCTTGGTTGTCTGTTGGGGAGTTGCCAGTGAAATTCTTCATGCAGACCACAGATAGGATTGTATCTGTATAGACTTAAGTTAAAGAGCTCCTTAGTTGTTTTAAGCTCACCTTGCTTAGAGTTTAATATCCCAGATCATTTATGTTCCTTCTGTGTTTGAGTGTGTATGCAAGTCTGTGTTTTCTCCAGTCTGTCTTATATGTCTAATCTGTGTATTTAGCAGAGATCAGCCCATATCCCTTTGGTGGTAATCAGAATCCTTCTTAGGACTGATTACAGGGTTCAGGGACTGATAGGAGACAGGGTTAGGCTGGAGACTTGGACCTCTGAACCATTATCAGTACCTCCAAGGTGAGGGATTAGTTAGGACCCCAGTTTAGGGTCAGGTTAGACCCCCGGTCCTCCTCTTTCCTGTGACAGTGTATCAAGTCCTCAAGATTAACCCTGAGTTCAACGGATATCGTGTCAGGTAAATCTATTCTATATTTACATGCTGATGTTGCTAATCTATATGATGTATAGAGTGTTGTTCTTTTAAGAATAGTTTACTGACATCGTACACATATCATAAGACCGCGTGACATTTTCACTGGCCCTTAAAATTATCCCCAGTTGCCATGGATCCAGTAGCCCAGCTGGCTCTGCAGTTGCAGGGATTATCCATGGAGCTGACGGACATTAAGTCCAAAGTTTTGTCTCCCCTGGAGCAAACCAGATTTGAACCTAAAGTAGCTCTCCCGGACAGGTTCACTGGTGGGCGAGACAAATTTTTCACCTTCCGGGAAGCATGTAAATTGTATTTTCGGCTTCGGCCTCGATCATCAGGGAGTGAAGAGCAGAGAGTGGGAATTGTTATCTCGCTCCTACAAGGGACCCTCAATCCTGGGCATTCTCCCTTCCTCCGGGATCCCCGGCTCTACAGTCTGTAGATCGATTTTTTACTGCCCTGGGTTTGGTATATGATGACCCAGATCGGGTCTCTCTTGCTGAGACAAAATTACGTAAGATACAGCAGGGAGATCGTCCGGCGGAGGAATTTGCTTCTGAGTTCCGTAGATGGGCCACAGATACTCAGTGGAATGACCCAGCTCTTAGGAGTCAGTTTTGTCATGGGCTTTCTGACAAATTAAAGGACGTTTTGGCTCAGTATGATTCTCCTCCATCACTGGAGGCTGCTATGGCCCTAGCTATCCGTACTGATAGACGGCTTCGGGAGAGGGGTGAGGTAACTCCGCCCCCAGTAGTTGCTCCACCTACTACAAAAGTCCCTTATGTTGAGGTTCCCCTTGTCTGTTCAGAGGAGCCTATGCAGTTGGGAGGGACATCATTTCGTAGGAGGGGATTGGTGGTACACAGCAGGACTAGAAGGTGTTTCTTCTGCGGGAAAGAGGGACATTTTGTTGGGGATGTCCATCCCGTGCCTTGTTGAGCAAAAAGTTGCCGGAAAACTGTTAATCCCAGGTTGTGTGGTGGACGACAACCTGGGAGTATGTATTTCGTCCGCTAGTTCTTCTCAGTTCCTTGTACCAGTGGAGATGGTGGTTGGTACGAGAGTGGAGAGATTTTCTGTTCTTCTTGATAGTGGGTCCGGGGCTAATCTGGTTGACGCTCAGTTTGCTCAGGCTCAAGGTATGCCTCTGAGTGTATTGGCCAAACCGATCCCTATATTCTCCATTGACGCCAGGCCTCTCGGCCAAGGTAGCTTTGTTCATGAGGTCCATAACATTGATATTCGGGTAGGGGCGATACATAGGGAACAATTATCTTGTTATGTGTTGGAGGGTCTACCTACTCCCATTGTGTTGGGACTTCCTTGGTTGGTTAAACATAACCCTGTGATTAATTGGCAGTCCAGAGAGATAAGCCAATGGGGTGAGTTTTGCAAAAGTAACTGCATGAACACAGTCATTAGTGCGGTCGTGCCTAGTACATTGCCTCCTTTTTTGGAGGACTTTGGGGATGTGTTCTCTGAGGAGGGGTGTCAGGAGTTGCCTCCTCATCGCGTGTATGACTGCTCTATTAATCTCCTTCCTGATGCTAAGTTGCCTAAAGCTAGGTTGTATAACCTTTCTGGTCCTGAGAGGCAGGCTATGAAAGACTATATTTCGGAAAGTCTGGCCAAAGGGCATATTAGACCTTCATCTTCCCCAGTAGCCGCGGGGTTCTTCTTTGTGAAGAAAAAAGATGGAGGCCTACGCCCTTGCTTGGATTTCCGCGAACTTAATCGGATTACTGTTCGAGATCCGTATCCTCTCCCTCTTATTCCTGATCTCTTCAATCAAATTGTGGGCGCCAAATGGTTCTCTAAATTGGATCTCAGGGGGGCGTATAATTTGATTAGGATAAAAGAGGGGGATGAGTGGAAAACGGCGTTTAACACGCCGGAGGGACATTATGAGAACCTTGTCATGCCTTTTGGTCTGACTACTGCACCAGCAGTATTCCAACATTTTGTTAATGACATTTTTCGTCACCTTGTGGGGCTGTTTGTGGTCGTATATTTGGATGACATTTTAATTTACTCGCCAGATCTTGTGTCTCACCAGGAGCATGTGAGACAGGTGTTGCAGATCTTGCGAGACAATAAACTATACGCCAAACTGGAAAAGTGTGTATTTGCTGTACAGGAACTTCAGTTTTTGGGTTTCTTGGTGTCAGCCTCCGGTTTCCGTATGGACCCTGAAAAAGTGAGAGCAGTGCTTGAATGGGATCAGCCAGAGGATCTTAAGGCTCTGCAGCGTTTTCTGGGGTTTGCTAACTACTACCGGAAATTTATTTGTAATTTCTCATCTGTTGTCAAACCTCTCACTGACATGACAAGAAAAGGGACGGATTTTTCTAAATGGTCGGACAAAGCTTGCCAAGCTTTTTCCTCTTTGAAAAAATGTTTTGCTTCGGCACCCGTTCTCATCCAACCAGATGCATCACAGCCGTTCATTGTGGAGGTGGACGCGTCTGACGTAGGGGTGAGTGCAATATTGTCCCAGGGTCCGTCCCCTGGTAAATGGCATCCGTGCGCTTTCTTTTCTAAGAAGTTGTCGTCCGCCGAAAGGAATTATGATATCGGCAATAGGGAACTTTTGGCCATTAAGTTGGCTTTTGAAGAATGGCGTCACTTTTTGGAGGGGGCAGTCCACCCGGTTACCGTCATTACTGATCACAAAAACCTGCTGTATTTGGAATCTGCTAAGCGTCTGAATTCCAGACAAGCTCGATGGTCGTTGTTTTTTACCAGGTTTAATTTTGTCGTCACATATCGCCCTGGGTCTAAGAATGTTAAGGCTGATGCCTTGTCTCGCAGTTTCCCAGGGGCCGGGAAAACGGATGACCCGATTCCTATCCTTCAGGAGGGGGTGGTAGTGTCGGCTGTATTTTCTGAGCTTGAGGAGGAGGTGTTAGAGGCTCAGGGGGACGCCCCTGCAGGACCTTCAGGGAGACTGTTTGTCCCAAATCAGTTGAGACAAAAGGTTATTGAGGCACATCATAATTCTGCTTTAGCAGGACATCCAGGGAGTAAGGCTACTTTAGATCTCCTTTCTCGCCGGTTTTGGTGGCCTAACGTTAATAAAGATGTTATAACTTTTGTCGCGTCCTGTGGGGTTTGTGCTCGCTCTAAGACCCCGCATACCCGTCCGTCTGGGACCCTCTTACCCTTGAAACTTCCGGAGCGTCCATGGACTCATTTGTCTATGGACTTCATTACGGATCTTCCTCCGTCGTCAGGGAAAACTGTCATACTGGTGGTTGTTGACAGGTTCAGTAAGATGGCACATTTCATTGCTCTTCCTGCCCTCCCTAATGCTAAAACTCTGGCACAGGTGTTCATTGGGGAGATTGTGAGACTTCATGGGTTGCCTTCTGATGTGGTGTCAGATAGGGGGTCTCAGTTTGTGTCTAAATTTTGGAGGGCATTTTGTTTACGTCGGGGGATGCAATTGTCATTTTCCTCGGCTTTTCATCCGCAGACCAATGGTCAGACAGAGCGTCTGAATCAAAGCCTTGAGACTTATCTTCGGTGTTTTGTCTCAGAGAACCAGGAGGACTGGTCTTCTTTCTTGCCTCTGGCAGAGTTCGCTCTTAACAACAGGCGGAGCGAGTCCACTGGTAAATCCCCGTTTTTTGGGGCATATGGTTTTCATCCCCAGTTTTGTACTTTCAATGGGGGGGCCCTTCTGGGGTTCCTGAGGAGGAGCGTTTCTCGTCGTCACTTGCTTCAGTGTGGAGAGGTGTATTGAATAATCTGAGTGCTATGGGGAACCGTTATAAACGTATGGCTGATAGGAGGAGAGTTTCTGGTCCAGATCTGAATGTGAACGATCTGGTATGGTTGTCTACCAGGAATATAAAACTTAAAGTTCCCTCCTGGAAACTGGGTCCCAGATTCATCGGGCCGTACAGGATCAGTTCCATAATTAATCCTGTGGCATTTAGTCTGGACCTCCCTCCTACGTTTAAAATCCACAATGTGTTCCACAAGTCATTACTTAAGAGGTACGTGGCACCAGTCATACCGTCACCTCTACCTCCTCCTCCAGTGGTGGTCAATGGTAACTTGGAGTTTCAAGTGTCAAAGATCATTGACTCACGTCTGAATCGCCGGTCCCTTCAGTACTTGGTGCATTGGAAGGGGTATGGTCCAGAGGAGAGGACGTGGGTTCCTGCGTCTGACATTAACGCAGATCGGTTGGTTCGGACCTTCCACAGAACTCACCCGGGCAGACCTGGCCATGAGGGTCCGGAGGCCCCTCGTAGAAGGGGGGTACTGTCATGTGTGCATCGCCACGAAGATCGTCGCGGTTGCACATTCTGACTTCTCACAGCTGAGTTGCTGTTTCTTTGTGTTTGGCAGTGAGGGAGTTAATTCTGTCTGTGCTCGGTTCTGGGACTGGGTTCAGTTTCTCCCGGCTGCAATTGATTATTTGTTGATTGGTTTCCTTTAAATCCTTGGTTGTCTGTTTGGGGAGTTGCCAGTGAAATTCTTCATGCAGACCACAGATAGGATTGTATCTGTATAGACTTAAGTTAAAGAGCTCCTTAGTTGTTTTAAGCTCACCTTGCTTAGAGTTTAATATCCCAGATCATTTATGTTCCTTCTGTGTTTGAGTGTGTATGCAAGTCTGTGTTTTCTCCAGTCTGTCTTATATGTCTAATCTGTGTATTTAGCAGAGATCAGCCCATATCCCTTTGGTGGTAATCAGAATCCTTCTTAGGACTGATTACAGGGTTCAGGGACTGATAGGAGACAGGGTTAGGCTGGAGACTTGGACCTCTGAACCATTATCAGTACCTCCAAGGTGAGGGATTAGTTAGGACCCCAGTTTAGGGTCAGGTTAGACCCCCGGTCCTCCTCTTTCCTGTGACAGTGTATCAAGTCCTCAAGATTAACCCTGAGTTCAACGGATATCGTGTCAGGTAAATCTATTCTATATTTACATGCTGATGTTGCTAATCTATATGATGTATAGAGTGTTGTTCTTTTAAGAATAGTTTACTGACATCGTACACATATCATAAGACCGCGTGACAGTACATCGTTGTTTTCGATGCCTCCCCTCGCGCTGTTGTTGTTTTGCGGCGGTCCCACACGATGTGCACGTTACACACGACAGTAGTAGTTAAGTCACAATATTTTCGTTAGATCATTCTCACAGATGGATTGTAAGTCTGCTGATTTAAACGATTCAGGCAGTCCGACGAGACGTAAATTGCTTTGTCTCGAGCGATTTTCCAAGTCCTCTGTTTTGTCTATCAAATTTTGTAACTTCTGCTGAAGGTTCTGTTCTCTGTCTTGGCCAAGTTGCTTCTCCTGTTGTAGCAGCACCACATCCTGTTGCAGCTTGGTAATTGCAATGGTATTCAGGTGTACAGACTTTTGTATGGAAGACAATGACGATTGCAATGCCGACTCCAGCAGCTTCTGAATGTCTGGTAAGAGAAGGGCTTTGACCTCTCTTCAGCCATTTTCTGCGAATCAAATTCCTGAGGAACTCTCAGGTCACATGGTGTTTCTGATAATAGCTCTTGCTGCATGTCTATGGCAGCGCTCAGCATCGCGCCTCTTTCCTCTTTGTCTCCTCCATGCGCCATCTTGTCCTTCTGCTTCAGTTGGATAGGTAAACCGTTCGGGGTCTGTTGTGAACTCCGTAGCAAGTAGCGCTCCATAAATTATGTCCCCACGAATGTAAAAGGTGTCAGTGTTCCCGGGGGTGGTTTTACTGCTCTCCTATGGGCCCGATTTGCTTGGATACCTGGGAGGAATTCAGGATCATCTCCAAACTCCCTCCTCACATGTCAGCGCAGGAAACAGAAGAGGGAACATGCTTGTTTTGTTGCTCATAGGTGGAGTTTTATACAGTAAATGATTACTGCTGTCGTATTTTTGGCGTCCCTAGGGCAGAATAAGGCTGCGTAACGTCACATTTTAGAGAGAGTCATATAATAGACACACGCTACCCTACCCGTGACACAAGGAAGGTAGTGTTGCCGGATAAAGCCTTGCGCAACCAGACATGCCCCTGGAAAATGACTGCTGCTGCAGGCTAAACTCAACACGGACAAATACTGTTGTAATTTAAAACTTTTGTGACAGCAAGAACGCAAGGATGAAAAATTCATACTTTTACAGATTACAAGTACAGGAATCTCTGTCCAAAATAAGAATATGATGAAGAAGATGAAGATGAAGTAGAATATGAAGAAGAATAATAGTTTAATAAGAACAATATGAGTAATGTTAACAAAAAGATGAATAGCAAGAAGTTTAAGAAGAAGATAAAGAAGGTGAAGATGAAGAATAATTTGATGAAAAAGATGATGCTGCTGAAGATTATGAAGGAGAAAGTGTGTCAAAAGTTAAAAAGGTGAAGAGCATGGAAGTTGTGAAACATACATATTTGCCAAAATAGAAAAAACGTTAACAACATTGTCAATTTCTTTGTCAATCCGAACATCTTTAAAAAAAAAAAAATTAATGCTATTCCATTTGATTGGGTTAAACATCTATGCCTTTAATGTCTCCTCAACCTTCCCCAATACATTCTACATTACTCTTTGTTGTTTTCCTTCATGTACAATTAACCAACAAGGCAAGAATGGGCTTTTTTTAATTCCGATATTTTGTTCCCATAGACTTACATTGGATTTCCGGTATCGGGTATCGCCGATATTTTTGGGGTATCGGCGATACCATTCCGATTCCGAAACTTTTGGATATCGGAAAGTATCGCTCAACTCTAATTCCAATGACATCATATTTCTTTTCCTGCGTTAGTAGTTCCAATTCTCCTTGTTTGTTGCCCATGCTTTGTGCATTCGTATAGAAACATTTTAGTTTGTGATTGCTTTCTCTCCAATATTTTTATTATTTAGATTTTTTTGTCTTTGTTCTTTCCTTCCACTTCCAATAGCAGAATTCTCAATAGTATTTGTCAGGTGTATGGCTTTTTCTGGCCTTTTGCTTCCCTTCCCACATTGTTCTAATTTAAAGCTCTCCTTATGAGTGTAGCAAGGCGACTTCCATAAACATGTTTTCCAGTCTTCATAAGGTGCTTCACTACGTGATCCAGAAATCCAAATCCTTGCTGACGGCACCGTCAACGTAGCCAGTTGTTCACCTGCAGAATCTTTTTCCACCTCCTTGTTCTATGGCCATCCACTGGGAGGATGTAAGAGAATACCACCTGCGCTCCCAGTTCTTTCACTTTCTTACCTAAGTTTTCAAAGTCACTGCAGATGGTTTCCAGGTCAATTCTCGCTGTGTCATTTGGCCCCACATAAAATAGCAGGAATGGGTAGTCATTAGTGATGGGCGAGAAGCACTGCTGCTCGGGTCTTGTAGACAGGCTTAATACATGTGGGAATTCCCTAGCAAGCAGGCATTCCACACATGTATTCAAGCTGTCTAGCAGTCGCAAATCATGCTGCTGAGGCGACGAAAAATAAATCTCAGAGCACGCCAAAATACTCGGAGATCACCCGAGCATGCTTGGGGTAACTGGAGCAATGAGTATACTCGCTCATCACTAATAGTCATCTTTAGGTCTGAAGAGTCCTGATATCCTGTCAGACACATCTTTAATTTTTGCACCTGGAAGACAGCGCATTTCTCTTGAGGTTATATCCGGTCTGCAGATAGCGGCCTCTGTTCCTCTCAACAGGGAATCCCCCATGAACACAACTCTCCGTTTCTTCTTCACAACATTTTTCTTTCTCCATCCAGGAGGACTCTGAAGGCATACAAGTTTTTCGTTTGTTGGTAAAGTCTTATCCTGATGTATTTCTTCATCGTTCTCCTGCTTAAGAGCCTGATACTGGTTCCTGAGCAGTATGGGTGCTGACTGCCTCCCGATCCTCCTGCTTCTGTGGGTCACATGCTTCCATTCCGCTGTTTCTTCAGGCGCACTTCGAATTTCTTCTCTTTCTGTAACATGAAGAGATAATTCTGCACTGTCTAAGAACTCTTTACCTTCCTTAATTATTTTCAATGTAGATAACCTCTCTTTAAGATTTTGCAACTTTTCCTCCAACAGGGACACAAGCTTGCATTTCTGGCATGTGAAGTTTGGCTTTTCCACTGGTAAATCTGTGAACATGCAGCAAGAAATACAGCTCACCAAATGACTCCTGGCCTCTTCCATGTTCTTCTTGTTAAAGAGATGAGGTGAAAAATGTGCTAAAATTCGGAATATGCAAATTCTCTCCTCAGGACTCTTCCCCTAGTTAACTGATTTCCTCCTTTCAGCTGCAACGGCCAAAATCCAGTGTTCTTTGAGCTGGCGGAGACTCTTCACTTATCCCATAAAGCACTGGAAATATGCAAATTCTCTTCTCAGAACTCTTCCCACGGTTTACCGATTTCCTCCTTTCAGCTGCAACGGTCAAAATCCAGTGTTCTTTGAGCTTGCGAAGACTGTTCACTTATCCCAGAAGACAATGGGAATATGCAAATTCTCTCCTCAGCACTCTTCCCTACCACCATGAAGCCCTGCACCCCCCAGGCAGAGGGTGGGCAGGGTGATAAGTGACGGGTGATGCCCCCAGACAGGAGCTCGAATGTAGAATCGGTGGTGACTGGGGCAGTGCAGATGGCGGCGGGTGGCAGACATTGCTGCGGGTGTGCACCATGTGACTGGCGGTGGTGGTGGAGGATGCGCAGCGCGGTCTTACCTGCCTCTTCCCAGGCTCCGGCGCCACGCTCTCCTCCGATCTTCTCCCCGTATCCCCCCGGCTTTAACCTGTTATGTCCGGCTGCTCCTGGAGATGATGATGTCAGCGGTCCAGGCATGTACACTAACTGTTCCGCCCTCCACGCTCCCAGAGCCACCGACAATCCCACTGTTTTCCCGATACAGGCCGGGCTCCAACTGCCGAGCATGTTCTCTTAGGCTATAAACTTCTGATAACATGTCACCAAATATCCAAGCAAAAAATTTTGCATTTTTTTCCTGACAAAGAAAAATGGTCAAAATTAAAAGAAAAAGTGCTTTCAGACCTCAAATAATGCTAAGAAAACAAGTTCAGAATCATTTAGAAACAATAATACTAATGTTTTAACGCAGGAAGAGTTCAGAAATCAATATTTTGTGGAATAACCCATGATTTTTAAAAACAGCTTTCATGCGTCTTGTCATGCTTGCCACCAGTCTTTCACACTGCTTCTGGTACAAAAATTTAGGTTGGAACTCCTTTATTTGAAATAAATACTCCCCACTTTATTTTACTCATATATTAGTGTAAAAACAAAAATAATAATAATAAAAAAAAACAGTTTTCCTCACCTATCCGCTGTAATCAATATGTCCCATGACATGCTCCCACTCAGCTACATCTGGATGCAAAGCTGAGCAATGGCATGATGCAAATGCTCAGTTGTGCATCCAGGAGACACTAATAATGAGAAGTAAATTGCATGATCTCTTGTTATTTTACGCTATAATCTAATCTTTTGAATTCTTTTTCACTGGTACCTGTCTTCTTTTTTTATTTTTACTTGTTTTTGACTTACTTCCTGGCTTTCCCGTATTATATGACTATACCTCAGTTCCCTAAATAGTAATTTAATTGACATTGTTTACCTGATCTTGGTAGTCCATTTAAATCACAGGATGGTATGCACTCTGAGAAGTGCAACCTGAGGATTCCCCTGTCTAGAAACTGAATGCCACTTTGTCACAGATGTTTCCTATTTTCTGATTTCCTGCACCTTGTATACCACAATAAGTCAACATTCATTGTACTGATGTAGCATTTTTTAATTTCATATACAATGTGTTAATTGCACCATGTTACTGAAAATATCTTGATGTAGAAAACTACTGTATAACTTGACACTCAATATAGGACAAGTCATTGCACTTCTCAAGTTAGGCATTAAATTAGTGTTTTCTGCATCAAGATATCTTGCTGCATTGTGATATGCAGGTGCCTCTCACAAAATTAGAATATCATCAAAAAGTTAATTTATTTCAGATCTTCAATACAAAAAATGAAACTCATATCTTATAAAGGGACAACAGAGTGATCTATTTCAAATGTTTATTTCTGTTAATGTTGATGATTATGGCTTACAGCCAATAAAAACTCAAAAGTCATTATCTCAGTAAATGAGAATACTTTATAACACCAGCTTGAAAAATTATTTTAAAATCCAAAATGTTAGCCTACTGAAATGTATGCTCAGTAAATGCACTCAATACTTGGTCAGGGGCTCCTTTTGCATCAATTACTTCATCAATGTGGTATGGAATGGAGGCAATCAGCCTGAGGTGTTATGGAAACCCAGTTTGCTTTGATAACAGCCTTCTGCTGGTCTGCATTGTTGGGTCTGGTGTCTCATCTTCTTCTTGACAATACCCAATAGATTCTCTATGAGTTAAGGTTAGGTGAGTTTGCTGGCCAATCAAGCACAGTGATACTGTTGTTTTTAAAATAGGTATTGCTACTTTTGGCAGTGTGGACATGTGCCAAATCCTGTTGGAGAATTAAATTTCCATCTCCAAAATGTTTGTCGGCAGAAGGACGTATGTAGTCCTCTAAAATTTCCTGGTAGATGGCTGCACTGACTTTGGTCTTGATAAAACATAGTGGACCTACACCATCAGATGACATGGCTCCCCAAACCATCACTGATTGTGGAAACTTCACACTAGACCTCCACAGCTTGGATTGTGGCCTCTCCATTCTTCCTCCAGACACTGGGACCTTGATTTCCAAATGAAATGCAAAATTTACTTTCATCTTAAAACAACACCTTGGACCACTGAGTAACAGTCCAGTTCTTTTTTTCCTTGGCCCATGTATGACGCTTCTGGCATTATCTATTGGTCATGAGTGGCTGAAACAAGGAATATGACACCTGTAGCCCATGTCCTGGATACATCTGTGTGTGGTGGCTCTTGAAGCAATGTCTCCCCCAATTTTTGAATGGCCTTTTCTTAACAATCCTTTCAAGACTGCGGATATCCCGGTTGCTTGTGAACCTTTTTCTACAACACTTTTTCCTTCCACTAAACTTTCTATGAATATGCTTGGATACATCACTCTGTGAAGAGCCAGCTTCTTTAGCAATGACCTTTTGTGGCTTACCCTCCTTGTGGAGTGTGTCAATAACTGTCTTCTGTACATCTGTCAAGTCAGCAGTCTTCCCCATGAGTGTGCAGCCTACTAAAACAGACTAAGCAACTTTTTTAGACAATTAGGAAGCCTTTGCAGGTTTTGTTTGTTAATTTTACTAATTTACTGAGATAATGACTTTTGGGTTTTCATTGGCTGCAAGCCATAATCATCAACATTAACAGAAATAAACACTTGAAATAGATCACTCTGTTTGTAATGACTCTATATAATATATCAGTTTCACTTTTTGTATTGAAGAACTGAAATAAATTAACTTTTTGATGATATTCTAAATTTATGAGAAGCACCTGTATGTTTCAAGGTCGAAAATGTTGCATCTGTAGCTCAAAAACATTTTACATGCCATTAAGCGAATAGTATTAACTAACATATTTAATGTAAATATTCAAAGTTCTTTTTCTTAATAGTTTTAGAAAGAAAAAATACAAATAAAACATAACCTCTACAGGTAAATAGATGCAATCTTTATTCTGAATACGCTATAGTTGCATAACTGCTATTTTTATAAAATAATATTTTTTTGCTAATAATAGAAGGCTAGTCATGGCATTTGAAGGGAGAAACAGTACAAGACTATAAAATATTAATTTTTGTTAATGTCTACACAGTCAACAAGAAACAAATTATTAAATTGTAAAGAGACCAACAGCTTTCAATTAACCAGCAGGTAGATTTTCCCAATAAAATCACATGAAAAAATTATAATACAGAAGGTCATAAATATGCTGTCCATCTGCTGGGGACACGCAATTAGATAATATAAACACCTGATAAAAAGAGGCTATAAAATATTAAGTAGGATTAATTAATCTGGATGCCGATTCATAGAGTGTACAGTTCTGTGCGCACATCTGTCATCTTGACATGACTCCAGACCTCCTTATTGGTCTCACCTATCATGTCTATGTAATAATTTTTTAGTTATGGCTTCAATTTAGTAATATAGTATATTTTTCAGTGAAATAGAAACACTTTTTAGTACTCTTAGGCTATGGTCACACATTGTGTTTTTGCTGTGTTTTTTGCTGCGCTTTTTAATGCAAATTTTCAGCTTCATTTTACAGTACCAACAAAAACTGAGATTTCAGAAATCTCATGCACACACGTTGTTTTTTTTTTCCTGACTGATTTGGAAAACTGCAGCAAGTCACTTCTTTCATTGTTTTTGCAGCATTTTTTCACCCATAGAAAGCAATGAATAAGTGCAAAAATGCAGCAAAAACGCAGGTACCAGGTTTTGTTACTTTTTTGGCATAAAAACCTAAACATGCATACTAAAAACACAGAAAATGCACAGCAAAAACTCAGCTAAACCAAACCTGCTTTTTGTTAGCAGCTTCTTTACTGCAAAGAGAGCAGGTTTTGCCTGTAGAAAAAAAAAACAACAAAAATGCAACTTTTGAACATAGCCATACATCCTCCCGTACATCAATCATGGCCGCCAAATGCCCTTACTGCTGTATGAGGCCCGGGAGTGAGGGTGGGGAGAGAAATTGCTGAATTGGGAGTAAGAGGTGGGGAGAGCAAATGACAAATTGGGATTGAGGGGTGGGGAAAGCAAATGCTGAATTGGAATTGGGTGGAGAGCAAATGACGAATTGGGAGTGAGGGGTTGGGAGAGCAAATTCTGAATTGGGAGTGAAGGGTGGGAAGAACGAATACTGAATTGGGAGTGGGTAGTAGGAGAGCAAATACTGAATTGGTAGTGGGGGTGGGGAGAGAAATTGATGACTTGGGAGTAAGGGGTGGAGAGTGCAAATGATGAATTGGAAGTGGGGTGGTGAGAGCAAATGATGAATTGTGAGTGGGGGCTGGGGAGAACAAATGATGAATTGGGAGTTGAGGAGGGAGATCAAATAACACATTGGGATGAGGGGTGGGGAGAGCAAATACTAAATTGGGAGTGGGGGTGAGGAGAGCAAATAATTGAGAATGGGGGTGCGGAAAGCAAAGGACGATTTGGGAGTGGTGTGTTGTGAATGGGTTTGAGATGAGTTCTGAGCAGAGGCTCCCTCTGGTGGTTACAAGCGGTACTAGTGAGGATTGTGAGGACTGGGAATCAGGTGTTACTGATTGGTCTTATTTAAGGGAATCATTTTCCCATCAGGGTTGCCGGTGATCAATTGTTCTGGTCTGAATCCTTCTTTCCAGTTTCCCTTGTAGCCTGCTGTGTCGTGTCTGCATCTCCTGCTATCAGATAAGACAATTTCTTATTTTGTGTTTTTGCTATATTTTTGCATTTGGTCCTGCACTTCTGTGGGGGCCTTCTGGGTTCCATCCGGGGGCTTTTGCCCTCTCAGTTTAGTCCAGCCACTGTGTTTTGTACTTTTGCTTTTTCCAGTTTTTTTTCAGTGGCTGCTGTTTTGATTTTTTTACACCAGAGAACTAATTTAGGTGGTTGAGGTCGTGTGATCTCAGGTGATTTTGAAATTAGTAGAGTTGGTGTTTTTTCAGGGTTTTCTGAGATTGCAGTAAGTACCCTTCCTGTCCTTTTCTATTTAGTTAGTTTGGGCCCCCAGCGTTTGCTCATACTATTTTCTTTCTGTGTCAGTATTTCCTCTTGTCTAACCGCCATTACATGTTTGGGGGCTTTCTATTATCTTTGGGGTTCTGCTACGGGCAGATAGCTTTCCTATTTCTATCTTTAGGTGTAGTTTGGCTGCTGTTTTTGTTACACCAGAGAACTAATTTAGGTGGTAGAGGTCATGTGATCTCAGGTGATTTTGAAATTAGTAGAGTTGGTGTTTTTCAGGGTTTTCTGGGATTGCAGTAAGTACCCTTCCTATCCTTTTCTATTTAGATAGTTTGGGCCCCAGCGTTTGCTCATACTATTTTCTTTCTGTGTCAGTATTTCCTCTTGTCTAACCGCCATTACATGTTTGGGGGCTTTCTATTATCTTTGGGGTTCTGCTCCGGGGCAGATAGCTTTCCTATTTCTATCTTTAGGTGTAGTTAGTTTCTCAGGCTGTGACGAGGCGTCTAGGACCAACGTAGGAACGCTCCACGGCTGCCTCTAGTTGCGGTGGTTAGTCAGGGTACTGCAATTCATAGATTCCAACTGCTCTGGTGTATTTCCTTTTTTGCCTGCACTCCTCAGCTACCGTAACATAACAGTATCACCGGCCATAAAAATTGTATGGTACTCACAGAAGGGAAAAAATATTTTGAAGGAAGAAAAGTTGTCAGAGATATTTTTCTGTTTGTTGCATTTTTTTTTTTTTTTTTTTCCCTCTGTATCTCTGGGTGCTGGGGAGGATCTTTTCTCCCAATGGAGTTTGCACAGTTGTCTGGCCTTGTGGATCAGCTTGCCACTGAGGTTCAGAGTATTGCTGCATATCTTGCTAGGTTGCCTGTTGTGGAACCTAGGATCCCCATGCCAGATTTGTTTTTAGGGGATCGAGCTAAGTTTCAGAATTTCAAAAATAATTGTAAATTGTTTCTTGCCTTAAAATCTAAGTCCTCAGGAAACGCAGCGCAGCAGGTTCAAATTATCATCTCTCTCCTGCGCGGCGATCCTCAGGATTGGGCTTTTTCCCTGATACCTGGGGATCCTGTTTTGAGTGATGTTGATGCATTTTTTCAGGCTTTGGGGTTATTGTACGATGAGCCTAATGTCACTGATCAAGCTGAAAAAGCCTTGTTGGCATTAAATCAGGGGCTTGATGACGCTGAGTTATACTGTCAGAGATTCCGTAGGTGGGCAGTCCTGACCAAATGGAATGACGACGCTTTGGCGGCCCTTTTCCGGAAGGGTCTGTCGGATAATGTAAAGGATGTTATGGTGGGATTCCCTGTCCCCTCTGGTCTCAATGATTCTATGTCATTGGCGATTCAAATTGACAGACGTTTGCGTGAGCGGAGAAGTATGCGTGGAGTGGTGTTGCCTTGTGAGCCAGCTGCTGAGCCCATGCAGTGTGATGGAGTGGTGTCTGGGGCACAGCGTCATGAGTTTCGAAAGCGCAATGGGTTATGTTTCTACTGTGGTGATGCCTCTCATGCTATTTCAGTCTGCCCTAAGCGGGGAAGACATTTTGCACGCTCAGTTGTCTTGGGTAGTGTTCAGACTAAGTTTTTATTAACTGTCACTCTGATATGCTCTCTGTCCTCATTTTCTGCTCAGGCTTTCGTTGATTCTGGAGCAGCTATTAACCTGATGGATTATGATTTTGCTAAACGTTGTGGGTTTCCCTTGATACCCCTACAGAAGTCTATTCCCCTACTGGGGATCGATTCTACCCCTTTGGCTGAGAATAAACCCCAGTTTTCTACTCAGGTGATAATGAGGGTTGAACCTGATCACCAGGAGTGCTGCAAATTTTTGGTTCTATATAATCTGCATGACATTATAGTGCTGGGTTTCCCTTGGTTACAGTCTCATAATCCTGTTTTGGATTGGAAATCTGTGTCTGTAACCAGTTGGGGCTGCCAATGTGTTAGTGCCAACACTCCTGTTTTTTCTGCCTCCCCCCAGGCTCAGGATGTTCCTGACTTTTTGTTTGATTTTTCTGATGTGTTTAACGAAAGTAAATCTGCATCCTTGCCTCCCCATAGGAGCTATGACTGCGCTATTGAATTAGTGCCAGGTAGTAAATTCCCTAAGGGTCGCCTTTTTAACTTGTCTGTACCTGAACATGACGCTATGCGGTCTTATATCAAGGAATCATTGGAGAAGGGTCATATCAGACCATCCTCTTCACCCTTAGGTGCCGGTTTTTTCTTTGTGGCCAAAAAAGATGGTTCATTAAGGCCGTGTATTGATTATCGTCTCTTGAACAATATTACTGTGAAATATCAATACCCGTTACCCTTGATTTCTGACCTGTTTTCCAGGGTGAAAAACGCTACTTGGTTTACCAAGCTTGACCTCAGGGGGGCGTATAACCTTATTCGCATTAAGCACGGGGATGAATGGAAGACGGCATTTAACACCCCTGAAGGGCATTTTGAGTACCTTGTGATGCCCTTTGGGCTCACTAATGCTCCTTCCGTCTTCCAGTCCTTCATGAATGACATTTTCAGGGATTTTGTGGACAAGTTTCTGATTGTTTATTTGGATGATATCTTGATTTTTTCTAATGACTGGGACTCTCATGTGAAACATGTTCGAACTGTATTCCAGATTTTGAGAGAGAATGCTCTGTATGTGAAGGGATCAAAGTGTCTTTTTGGCGTACAGAAGATCTCATTTCTGGGATTCATTTTGTCCCCATCTGTTATTGAAATGGACCCGGTCAAGGTTCAGGCCATCTGTGATTGGGTCCAACCTACTTCATTAAAGGCTCTTCAGAGATTTTTGGGTTTTGCCAATTTTTATCGTAAATTTATTGGTAATTTCTCTGTTATTGTTAAACCATTAACTGATTTGACCAGAAAGGGTTCTGATGTGGTGAATTGGCCTCCTGAGGCAGTCTCTGCGTTTCAGGAACTTAAGCAGAGATTCACTTCTGCTCCTGTTCTACGGCAGCCTGATGTTTCTCTGCCATTTCAGGTGGAGGTTGATGCCTCTGAAATTGGGGCAGGTGCCGTTTTGTCCCAAAAAGATCCAGAGACCTCTAAAAGTAACCCTTGTGCCTTTTTCTCTCGAAAATTTTCTCCTACTGAACGTAATTATGACGTGGGTAATCGGGAGTTATTGGCCATGAAGTGGCTTTTGAAGAGTGGAGACATTGGCTGGAGGGAGCCAAACATCAGGTGGTGGTCCTTACGGACCATAAGAATCTGGTCTATCTGGAATCTGCCAAGCGACTCAATCCTAGACTGGCCAGGTGGGCCTTGTTTTTCACACGTTTTAATTTTGTGGTTTCCTTTCTTCCTGGCACTAAGAATGTTAAGGCGGATGCCCTCTCGAGGAGTTTCCTTGCGGACTCTCCTGAGCTATCTGATCCCTCTGTTATTTTGAAGGAGGGTGTAGTTCTTTCCGCCATCTCGCCCAATTTGAGACTTGCTCTGGAGGGGTGTCAGGAGGATAGGCCCGAGCGCTGCCCTGTTGGAAAATTGTTTGTCCCGGACCAATGGAAAAAGAGTGTGATGTCTGAGATTCATTGTTCCGCATTGGCTGGGCATCCCGGAATTTTTGGTACCAGAGACTTGGTTAGTCGGTCCTTTTGGTGGCCTACCTTGTCTCGCGATGTCAGGGAATTTGTGCAGTCCTGCGGGACTTGCTCTCGCTCCAAGCCTTGCTCTCGCTCTAGTGGTTTGTTGATGCCATTGCCTGTGCCCAAGAGACCATGGACCCATATCTCTATGGATTTCATTTCCGATCTTCCTGTTTCTCAGAGAATGACCACCATCTGGGTAATTTGTGATAGGTTTTCCAAAATGATACATCTTGTGCCATTACCTAAGTTGCCTTCCTCCTCTGAATTGGTGCCGTTGTTTCCTTCAGCACGGGTTCGTTTACACGGCATTCCTGAAAATGTGTCTGACAGAGGACCATTGTTTTCCAGTTTTTGGGGACTTTTTGTTCTAAACTGGGTTTTCAATTGTCTTTCTCCTCGCATTTCACCCCCAGACCAATGGCAAACTGAGAGAACAAACCAGACATTGGAGCTTATCTAAATGCTTTGGTCTGCTGACAGGATGACTGGGCTCTTTTTTGCCTTTGGCTGAGTTTCCCTTTTTAATAAAGGCAGCTCTGCCCTTTGATTCTCCGTTTTTCTGTAATTCGGGTTTCCCCCGATTTTCTTCAGGACAGACGGAGGCTTCTGCTTTCCAGGGTTGACTCTGTTTTGACGATGCACAATTTGGGACCAGGTAGTGGAAGGTTGTCCTCTCCAGGAAAGGGGCCCGGGCGGTTTGCAACCGGCATAGACGATGGTCCTCGTTTAAAGTGGGGGATTGGTCGGGTTTTCCCAAAAAATTCCTAGAGATAGCACCCCCCAATTTAACCTAGGTTCTTGGACCTTATAAGATCATGGAGAATTAATCCTGTTTCTTTCGTTTGCTTCTTCCAGGGACATTTAAGATCCATAAGTTTCCAACAAGTCCTTGTTGAAGAGGTTTGTTACCAGTGGTTCCTGCGCTGGCCTCCTGACCCTTTTTTGGTTGAGGGCACGGAGAGGGTGGTTGAGAAAATATTGGATTCTCGTTTTTCTAGACAAGACTCCAGTATTTGGTTAAATGGAAGGTTATGGTCAGGAAATAATTCTTGGTGTTTGCTTCGGACGTCCTGCGGGAGACTTATCCGTGCGTATCATAAACTCATCCTGACCGACCTGGTTGCTCCAAATGGGGGTTCGGTTTACCCCTCCTCAAGGGGGGGTACTGTTGTGAATGGGTTTAGATGAGTTCTGACAGAGGCTCCCTCTGGGGGTTTAAACGGTATAGTGAGGTTGTGAGGACTGGGAACATGTTACGATTGGCTTATTAAGGGAAATCATTTTCCCATCAGGGTTGCCGGGATCATTGTTCGGTCGAATCCTTCTTTCCATTTCCTTGTAGCCTGCGGTCGGTCTGCATTTTCCTGCTACAATAAACATTTCTTATTTTGTGTTTTTGCTATATTTTTGCATTTGGCCTGCACTTCTGTGGGGGCCTTCTGGTTCCATCCGGGGGCTTTTGCCCCTCAGTTTAGCCAGCCACTGTTTTTGTACTTTTGCTTTTTCCAGTTTTTTTTTAGGGCTCTGTTTTGTTAAAACCAGGACTATTTAGGTGGTAAGGTCGGGTATCTCAGGTGATTTTGAAATTATAAGTGGTGTTTTCAGGGTTTTTCTGAATTGCAGTAATACCCTTCCTGTCCTTTTCTTTTAGTTAGTTTGGGCCCCACGTTTGCTCATACATTTCTTTCTGGTCATTTTCCTCTTGTCTAACCGCCATTACTTTTGGGGCTTTCATTATCTTTGGGTTCGCACGGGGCAGATAGCTTTCCATTTCTTTCTTTATGTGTTTTGCTGCGTTTTTGTTACAAACCAAGAACTAATTTGGTGGTAGAGGTCGTTACTCAGGTGATTTTAAATTAGTAGAGTTGGTGTTTTTCAGGGTTTTTTTGGGATTGCAGAAATACCCTTCCTATCCTTTTCATTTAGATAGTTTGGCCCCAGCGTTTGCTCATACATTTTCTTTCTGTTCATATTTTTCCCCTTGTCTAACCCGCCATACATGTTTGGGGGCTTTCAATATTTGGGGTTCTGCTACGGGGCAGATAGCTTTCCATTTCTATTTTAGGTGTAGTTATTTCTCAGGCTGTACGAGGCTCTAGGACCAACTAGGAACGCTCCACGCTGCCTCTATTGCGGTGGTTATAGGGTACTGCAACCAAGATCCAACTCTCTGGTGTTTTTTTTTTTTGCCTGCACTCCTACTACGAACATAACAGGGTGGGTGGGGGGAGCAAAAACCAAATTGGGGTGAGGGGTGATGAATCAAATACCAAATGGGATGGGATGGGAAGAGTAAATGAAGAATTGAGGGTGGGGAATGGGGAGAAAAATGATGAGCAAATGCGAATTGAAGTGAGGGGTGGGGGGAGCAAAACGAATTGAATGGGGGTGGGAGAGTAAATGCGAATTGGGAGTGGAAGTGGGGAAGCAAAAGAAATTAAGTAAGGGGGAGTGCAAATGCGAATTGGCAGGGAGGGGTTGAAAAGCAAATGACAATTGGGAGTGGGGGGGGTGGGGAGCAAATTACGATTGGGAGTGGTGGGTGGGAAACAAATGACAAGGAAGTGAGGGGGGGGGAGAGCAAAACTGAATTGGGAATAGGAGTGTGGAAGCTAATGAGAACTGGGAGTGGGGGGAAGCAAACAGCGAATTAGGTGTGGGGAAAAGGGGAAAAAACAAATTCGGAGTGGGGGGGGGGTAAGAAAAGAAAATTGAGGGTGAGGGATGGTGGAGAACAAATTGAATTAGGGGGGGAGAGCAAATAGAATTGAGGGTGGGGTGTGGGAAAAGAAAAGAAATGAATTTGAGGGTGGGGGAATGTAAATGAATTGAGGGTGGGAAAACAACAAATATGAGAATTGGGTTGGGGGATAAATGATGAGGGGAAAAAAGGGTGATTTGGGAGAGAGGGCATACATAAAGAATTGGGGCAAGTGTGCATGTAAATAATTAATATGGGAAGCGTAAAGGAGGGCTTTTGAGGATAACGAGTTTGACTGGTAATAAATTGGGGGAAAGGCTCAGGTGCTAATTAATTTAATATTATTAATTAAAAGTAGTTAAGTATTTAGGGGGGCACTGGAGTGGATTTACATTTATATTTGGAATGGTGGGTTCACAATAACTAATTATATATTTAATGGTGGGTGCAAGTCTGTATTCAGCTGTGAATGAAAATTTTGGGGAAAAATGGCCTGAAGTGGTGCCAAATAATTGGTTTATTTATGAGAGACGGCTGTAGAGACTGGTGTAAGAAATAAAAGGCGGTCTGCTCTGGAGATGGAGAAAAACAAAGAAAACTTCAACTGAACATCACCGTAAGTCAGTTAGTTTACTTACCTGACACATACACTATATACTGTGTACAGAACTCCTGTGTATAAGCACGGTGACCCTATTTAACCTTTACCTGACACTATAACAGAGCTCCTGTGTATAATGCACTGGATCACTGTATTATCTGACTATAACTATAACGATTCCTGTATATAAAACACTGTATTCCCTTTTTCATTATAACAGACCCGTTATAAAGCACCATTGATCAGTAATTACCGTAACTGACATTATATAAGAGCTGCTGTGTATAATTCCGATGAAATTGCTTACCTTTACACATATACAATTCCGTGTATAAGTCACTGGTGATCCCAGTATTATCTGTACACTGACACTATGAAAGCTCCTGTGTATAAAGTACCAGGATTAGGTTGACAATACTTTCCGATATCCAAAGTATCGGAATCGGAATGGTATCGCCGAACACTAAAATACGCATACCCATACCGAACCGGGAATCCCATGAAGCATGGGAACAAAAACGAAATTAAAAAAAACCCATTCTGCCTTTTTTAATTGTACTGAAGGAAAACAAAAAGAGAAATTTTTTTTGGGAAGGTTGGGAACATTAAAGCAAAAGTTTAACCCAATCAAATGGAAAGCAAAATATTTTTTTTTTAAAATGTTCATTGACGAAGAAATTGACAATTTAACGTTTTTTATATTTGGCAAATTGTATATTACACAACTTCCATGCCTCACTTCACCTTTTTTACTTTTCACACACTTTCCCTTCATAATCTTCTGCAGCTCATCTTTTTCATCAAATTATTCTTCATCTTCACCTTCTTTATCTTCTTCTTAAACTTCTTGCTATTCACTTTGTTAACATTACTCATATTTCTTATTAAACTATTATTCTTATTTCATTTCTGCTTCACTTCTTCATCAATTTTTTATTTGTGACGAGAATCCTGTACTTTAATCTGTCAAAGTATAAAATTTTTCATCCTTCCTTCTTGCGTCACAAAAGATTTAAATTACAACAGTATTTGTCCTGTTCAGTTTAAGCCTGCAGCAACAGGCATTTTCCCCGGGGCACCCAGGAGAACGGACTCACCCCCATACACTGCTTATCTTTTCTGCTTAGAATTTAGAGCATATATTTGCTCTTCATTTTTGGTCTTTACTTCATTTCTTCTGCTTTTTTGATCTTCTCTTATTGTTCTTTGTCTCTTGTTCCGTATTTGTATTTGTAGCACAATCTTGTACCAGCTGAGTTACTGGACAACGGTTACTAAGCGGAGGACCTGGCTCCAAAGCACTACCAAGCCAGCAGACTTGCTGGAACCGGATACCGAGATGGAGGCACCTAGGCCAAAGGCACGCGGAAACCATTGACGGAACTGAAACCCGGAACGGGACAAAGGGACAAGACCAAGCAAAACGGACCAGCTGACTGGCGGAACCCGGGGGCACAAAGGAAAAGAGCCAATGGCACAACCGGGACCACTGACGTTTTCGGGGACCTTACTAAGCGAGTACCTGTGCCAAACACACCAAACCACAACGTTGCTGAACTCGGATACCGAGAGGAGGCACCTGGCCAAAGGCACTGCAGAACCATTTTACGGACTTGGAACCCGGACGGTGCAGAAGGTACAAGAGCCAAGCAAGTAACGAGGACCAGCTGACTGTGCGAACCCGGAGGGGCAGCAAAGAAAAGACCAAGGCCAAACCGAGGACCCTGACGTTACTGAACCCCAGTAACACAGGAGCAAGTGTGACTGGCTAACAGCACTTTCCGGCAACAACGGCGGTTTGGAGCCCAGGTCAAGGAGGGTTTTAAATACTAGATAAGTAATTTCCTTGTTACCGTAATTTTAAATGTCTATACTTCAAACAAGAGAAAGTAACCTTTACTACCATAAGATGATGATTTCATTTAAACAATATCTAGATAAATAAAGAAAAGACAAACAAAACACATACATTAACCATGTTGAACAGCAATGCAAACCACAAATAAATTATTAAGGAATCGCTATCGGTTGTAAAAAAGCATACAAACATACTAATCCATTAATGATGGATAAACAAGTACACCATTTTATTGAAACAATAATGTCTGACTTCAAAACATCACAGCATACAATTATCTTGAATTACAAAATTTCCATTTGCTGAATAATGTCACAAATTTTTTACAAAATTAACATTTCCATCAGTAAATCAAATTGTGGCAAAAACATTTTATTAACAAACAAACTTTAAAAATGCATATCATATGAAAATTGCATTTATGGCTGACTGTGACTGCGCTTGGAAGCAGACAACAATAGATAAGGTTTTTGGTAGATAGCGCATACCCAGAGGGAATTCGATGAAAACTTACCCAATAAATTCCACTACAATAATTTTTTTTAATAGCTTTAAAAACAGGGTACATGGATTATGCTTTTCCTTTGTTTGACCACCAGACGCCTTTCCGCTGAGACCATTGGTATGAACAGTTGTGTCAGTGTTCACTGCAACCTGCGGAATAACCACACAACCTTATAACTTTCAGACTTTTTCTTTATCAAAAAACCCAAGAAAGAAGGCGGGAGTAAGGCCGGGTCGGGAGTTTCTTCGGGAAATGGGATTTCTGGGCTCGCGCCCCCAGTGCCACTCCACCATTTTCCCCGAGCGTTTCCTTTATCGACTTTGTAGGAGCTCGGAACCCCCCTGCGCGGGAAGAAAAATTGAAGCCGTTGTTGTTTGGATTCACCAAGCATCGACTTCAAAGCTTCCACCTCCTCTCAGACCACACACTTTTGGGGCAACCACTGTCTCTTCACCCCTGGCAAATTGCCCAGGCCAGAAGTTCTGTACAGAGCCAGCTGATGCCCTGCTTCTGTTCTCAGAATCTATTGCTTGCAAACAGGGGCCCACCAAAGCACTTCTGAAGTAAAGGAGTTGAGTGATGCCAAAACTGTGCTCTCGAATCTGAAAGAGGCGGGTAGACATGCCGATGTCAGCACACCGCAAACGCATCGAGATGAAACCCAGGTCCATTTTCTGTTGACATGGGCTGGCCAACCACCCAACAGCAGGTGTTGGAAGAGGGTATGAGAGATGAGTCCAAACCCAACAAGCATGAGGGAACAGGAAGGTGGTGGGGAGCGCTCAAGAATAATAAAATATTTATTTATATAGCGCCATCAATCCGCACGCTTTAACAGTTTACAGTTTCAAACACAAGTCATAAGTAACAACGTTAACAATACAAAATTTAAGCTAAATAAGTCGCCCCTGCTCGTGACGTTACAATGTACAATAGATGGGGAATACAAAGTTAGGTGTTTTAATACAATGTGCTTTACAATGTGTTCCACCTCTTAAGGGCTGAGGGAGGGAGAATAGTGAAATGGCTAGAGAACACACACCTTACACAGAATACATTAAGACTTTGATTATGAATGTGATAGGCCCTCTGAACAAATGTGTTTTGAGGGAGGCCTGAAACCATGCAAATTGTGGAAGTCCTAATTTTTTGGGGGTAAAGATTCCAGAGGATTGGGCCTAGAGCGGAGAAGTCTTGGATCGGAGGGGGGAGGTACTATTAGTGCAGAGGTTGTAGAAAAGCGTTTGCAGACCGCACAGCTGTTAGCCGAAGATAGAAATAGGAGGAGATGAGGAGGGTGCGCACGTGGAGAGCTTTGTGGTGAAACCATACTTTGGTTGAAACTGGGAGAGGCCTAGAGAATGGTAGTGATAGAAGGAAATAGAGGAAGACATTGCCCCAACGGTACAAACAGGAGGGAGAGTTGCTGCAGCTATCGGTTGCCGTACCTCCATTTGGCACCTGTTCGGAGCAGTTGCTTCCAAAATCAAAACGGCGCTCCCAGGGGCTTGCACTGCGGGTCCTTTTTTCACACACTTGCACATGATAATTCTATGTGAAAAAGCAAGCTGTTAATCAAAAATTAAAAATACTAAAATGTCAGTCACCTAAAACCACAAATTGTGGAAACAATTGCGGACAAACACTATTGAGTTACAAAGACACACTAAGATTAGCCACCTACAGCACACCTACATCTTCAGGTTTGTTAAGCCTCTTCATCGAGCTCACACACAGCTGTTATGCTTCCCCCACAGGATCGCCAGGAAGAACCCGGCCACTGTGTCCAAGACAAACGTTTTCCACCACGCACAAGTACCCTGTCACCCTCAATCCCAGGCCACAAAACAGCCCGGTAGCCAGGCAGGGATAAAAGACGGCCATATCCGCAAACCAGCACGAGCACAGGCTCGAAGCTGGATTGCAAAACTCCTTCCCTTGAAATGCTGTGATTCAGGCTGTGGAGACAGACAGTTTCCTAACTGAATACTTGTCAATCCCCAAACAATTGCCAACCGAATTTCATTTCAGCAGGCAAGCCGCCCTGGCTGCAAAAGCATGTTGAGGGAAAAAATTAAACAAGCGCTACTAAAAGCCCCAGTACAAGGTAGACCACCGATCGGGACCATACCCTTGTTAATCCACAACCATAAGGAAAGAAGGGAATTCTGTCCCACAATAAAACTAAGCTGAATCCCTACATGAACGGGGAACCTGATCCTGCACCAACCCGCTAATCCCATCTAGTTAACAAGACCTATAGTTGCGAGGGAGTAATCCCTACAAGATCTAGGGACTGTGAGAAAAGTACCCTCCTAACATAAAATGTACATAAATTAAACAGAAAAATAAAATACTTTGTGATCCAACATCAACAAAACTGACAGATTAAGGCACCTAAGCCCCGCAGCTTTAACATAATAATACAATGAATCAACAAAGCCAAAGGGGGGAGCCAGACAAATAGGGAAAAAAGGTCATGTGACCAGCAAACGAAACAAAACCAAACAAGAGGGTTCAACACCCATGCCAGGGACAATACCTTTCCCCACTGCCCATTGGGTCAATGTTTGCAGGCCGGGTACGATCTTGCAGTGGCGCTGTACGGTTCTGCCAACTCCAAGGATTGCAGGAATCAATCTGTACACATTGATTCCTCCCCTATTCCATTCCCAAATCACGCGCAGGACCCGTCCGGCTACCTCCACATGGACCGTAACGTTTACCGTTGCGCCATAGAGCACAGCCGCCAAATGCAACACCACCAAATTAATTTCCTGGGGAATCTTAGCCACACAGCGCAGGAGCTTTTAATGCCATAAACAGAACACGGTGTTTTGGAAGGAAATCCAGGCAGCTTGTATGTGTGAAATGCCGAAATCGGTGCAGCTCGGGCCTTGGCAACCTCACTCACATACCATTCTGTCATAATGTGCTCAACTTGGTCTGCAAGTTTTTTGAGGGACTATCCGGATCTTGATGCACTCGCACAAGGTCCCCTAATGCGCTCACTGCGACTTTCCAGCATGGCCAGATCGCGATTGCACTCTCAACGCGATTTCACCTTCATTAACATCGCATCATTGGACTACCCACCAGGGGAATTCCCTCTTACATATGTTTGGAGGCGGTTGTTTGAGCAGCAGCCAACAGAATGGAGTACAGCTGCTCAGCGCAGTCAACCGCAATTTGCGCCGTTCACCTTTCACCACTACTGAGTGGGCCTCTATAATTAAGAAAATAATATTATTTATTAAAGCGCCATAATATTCCGCGTGCTTTACAGTTTAACATTTCAAAACACAGTCAAAGTAACAACGTTAAAAAAAAATAATTAAAGCAAAATTCCCGCCCCTGCTGGTGAAAGCTTACAATCTACAATGGGTGGGGGAGATACAAAGTACGGGTTTGTTTTAATACAATGGTTTTTTACAATGATGGTCCACCATTTTAAGAAGGGGGATGCTGGAGAAGGAAGGGCTACACACACAGAATTACACATAAAGACTTTGATTAGTAATGTGAAAGGCCACGGAACAAATGTTTTTTGAGGAGCGCCTGAAACCATCCAAATTGCGATAGTCCTAATTTCTTGGGGTAAGCATTCCAGGGATTGGCGCACGCGGGTGAAGTCTTGGAGTTTGGGAGGGGAGGACGGATTAGTGCGGTTAGTCGAAGGTCGTTTGCAGATGCAGCAGTCTTAGGCCGATAAATAAAATAAGGGGGGAATGTAGGGGGGTGCGCGCTGTGGAAGCTTTGTTGGTGAAACCATAATTAGAATTGGATCCTAAATGAATGGGCAGCCACTCCAGGTAATATGGCAAAACTCTATGAAATATCTGCCACGTTTTGCGTGCGTTTGATGAGTCAACGGGGGAGGGCGATGCAGATGATGCACTATCAGCCGACGTCCCCCTTATCTGCCTGCTTCAAAAAACACTCAAGCACTAAGGCATGAGGTTTTGGGAAAAGGTGGAGGATGAGGAGTCACAAATTCCACCCTTCTGGACAGTCAGCGAACGTGGTTCCTCACAAAGGGCTGGGGACTTTCAAAGTACCAGCATCAACAATTGAACCTCCGAGCCTGTCTATATTTTCATAACCATTAAAACTTTTTTAATTATTTACAAAGCACATAAGTAAATTTTTTGTCATCCTTTGTAATCTATTTTTGTTTCCATAAACTGATGTTACAGAATTATGATACAAAGTTTTAAATTTTGATTTTAAATTTTAAATTTTATGTTTTTGAAGGACTTTGTGGGGGAGAGGGATCAATGAGGAGGAAGACTCGCTCCAGAGGGAGGTAAACAATGCTCAGTCATATGAACCAAGGGTGGGGTGATGCACACAGGCGGAGATGACGTCTTGCAGGGGACAAACTTTCTTGGGGCCCGTTGGGATCTGCACCATGGTTGATTTCATGCTGCAGGGCTGAGAAACGCCGCCGAATCAACAAATTCACACCACGGCTGATTTTTGGGGTACACCCCTCCTAACCCTCGCTCCGGGACAACTTACAAAGCCCACACCCGTTGAACCGGAGCGTAAAATGCGGAAGACCAAACCCCTGGTGCAACCTAATTTCTCCATTCCACCGAGAGCACTGCTGCGCACTGTTTACAAAGCAGCTCTGTGCGTCGAGGCAGTGGAGACGCCGCAACAAGGGGACACAAGCAGCGCCCTGCACAGGGCAAAACAGTATGTTCCAAAATGTGCGAAGTTTTGTGGCAGCGCCACCAATGTCTACACCCTCCGAACCCCCGTCAGCAGGAGGCAACATTTCCGTAAATGTTACAGACTACATGTCTTGCCCTCTCAGTTACTCTCAATGGCTCTTCCCCATTCATTTTGTGTCTCTAAGCTGGATACATGGCCAAGCTTACCATATGCAGGAGGTGCTGGCTTGATCTGCTGCCATTATTATCGGAGCGCTCTTTACTGCGCAGGTGGTGTACTAACAACCGTTGCACACTATCCTACGATAATTAAACGGCTTACTTTTCCCCGAAAATGAACTAGGCATGGAAATCTCGCCAATTTGCCTGTCCGGTTTTTTAGATTAACTAACTGGTGGCAACGTTTTTCCAGTCTCCTTTTATGTTATCTTTCACCACCTGAGCTATACTCCCTGGGCACAACACTGCCATTGGCTCAAAAGTGCGTGTCCACAGACCAAAACACAAGCTATATGATAGTGGGTCAGTAACGCCCTGTTCCCTCTTGTGTCCGCAAAAAATTCTGCACCTAGCTCACATGTTTAAAAAACATGACATGTTAAAGTGGCTATGCTACAATAGATATCAGGCTAACCCTTATTTCTAAGCGTAAACAATGAAACGCAATTTAAAACCTTCAAGATTAGTGTTGTAACAAATCTTAACTAAATAATTTACATATTAGCAGATATCCACATGTTAACCAAATGAAAACAAAACAACTTATCATGGGTTCTGAGGTGAACCTTCCACTCCAAACTTTGACCAATCCAACTCACATCTGCCTCAAATGCTAAAATTTGGAATGCATAATGTGGGTTGAACTTTGACACAGCTGCAGTGCAAGGTTATCCTTCTGTGGTTCTTGCTTTAAATAAAACAACAAGTAAATAAAATAATACATTGTTGATTAAGGGACTAGAAACACCTGAATATTCAAACAATGGATGTAGACTATTCCTCTCAACATTACTTATATTTGTGTCATTTGAAAAAATACATATTTTAGTTAAAAATTAAAAACCCATGTTCATACTGTGAAAGGCCGTTTTTACTTCTATATTGTTTGCAACCAAGTATTGTAACGATGGAAGCCGCACACTAATAATTAGATTTATTTTTAAATGGAATGAAGCAAAACCCCTTGGAATAAATGAAAAGGATGAGCCACTGAGACCGCCCCACAGGTACAAGCACAGTCTTAACAGTAACTGGACTGATGTGCACTCAAAAAAGTTAAAAACACAGACTGAAATGAACACGAAACAACACTGTCCACAATCTGTGAAAGGCACTCCTTTGGTCTTCTATATATTTGCAACCATGATTGATACATGGAAGCGTCACACAATAATTGATTTTTTAAATGGAATGTACAGAACCAATTGGAGAAAAAGAAAAGGATGACCACGAACCCTCAGCAAGTACAAGCAGCAGTGCTTGAAAAAAGTAACTGGAGCGTGAGTGCCCCCAAAAAAAAGTAAAAAACACAACTGAAGTGCACTGAAACACAACGTCCCAACTGTGAAAGGCACTCCTTTGTGTACTTCATATATTTGCCCAATGTATTGTATAGGAGGAAGCGCGTCACACTAAAGATTAATTTATTTCCATAAAATGGAGCAGCACCAATTAAGAAAAATGTAAGGGAAGGCAGTGACACACGCTCGCAGACTACAACCACATGTTAAAACTAACTGGAGCGTGACTGCACTCAAAAAATAAAAACCCCCACAGACTGCAGTGAACCTGAAACACCAACTATTCACATCTTGAAAAGCTCCTTTCGTACTTCTTAGTTTTTTGCAACCAATTATTGTATAGATGAAGCACGTCACACTAAAATTTTGATTTTTTCTAATAAATGGAGCTGCACCCAATTCCCTAAATAAAAAAAAAAAAAAAAAAGAGTCAGTGACACGTGCAGAGCCTACAAACAGCGGTGGATGCAGAGCAAACTGCAGCGTCACCTGCACTTCACACACACACCTTGCACGACTGTTAAAAAACACTGGCAAAAAAGCTTTACACAGCGGTTGGTAAACTAGCCTGCCTCAACACATAACACAAAATCGCAAACAACTGCCCTCAAGTCACACGCACGTTCTGCCCAAACAGTTCACACACATGACGCAAAATGGCTGCCGGGGCCCCTTTTTTAGGCATTCTGACATCATTTTCAGCAGCCAATCCACCATGCCATTAGTTAAGATACCGCACTTAAGGATGTGCCCAACTTCGTAGGTTTCCTCATTGGCTGACAAAATCACTTGCCTCTCAAAGAATTAGGGGGAAAATCCATTCCGGTATACTATTGAAAAAGTTCGAATTAATATCGAATTCCGATAACGCAATACGCCGATACCCGATACTTGCGGTACGGAATGCCAACACTACCGTACCCCTTAAAATTTCCTGTACACAACCTATATACAGACTTGGTGAAATGTCACTGGACACTTTATTCCTGTACACTGACGCATAAAATTACAGAGCTCCTGTGATAAGGCACCTAGGGTAATTTAATATTATATTTGGGATTATTTTTATTATGAACAGGATTGTAGTTTCGGCCACTATGGGTGGTAAATTGGTGATCTGGTGTGATGGTATTTGTCCCGGTTTCGGTATTATTCAGCACTATTAGAGCAAATGGACTGGTCAGGTGAAGGTATTTTCCTTGTATGGGATTATTCGGGCACATGTGGGGTATTGGTTTGGCAATAGATGAGGTACTTGTCCCTTGAGAGGTATTATTATATTATAGATTTTTTAGCCCATTTATTCCATGGCCTTTTACAGTAAAGGGGCAAATTAAACAATACAGTAAACATGAGCAATGTAAGGCACACCAAGTACAAAGGAGAGAGGACCCGCCCGCAAGGGCTCACACACAGGGGTGGGTGAGGATCCACTAGGAGGGGTAGAGCTGGCGTCGGTGGTTCAAACTGAGATCAAGCAGGTTGTAGGCTTGTCGGAAGAGGTGGTGTTATTTACGGTGCTAGGGTGCAGGTAAAAAAGGAAATACCCAAGCATTGGAATCATGAGATTGCGTACCCACTAACCACCGCAACTAAGGCACCTGGAGCGTTCCTACGTTGGTCCAGACCCCGTCACAGCCGAAAACAACTAACCTAAAGATAGAAAAGGAAAGCTATCTGCCCCGGAGCAGAACCCCAAAGATAATGAAAGCCCCCAAAATGTAATGGCAGTTAGACAAGAGGAAATACTGACACCGAAAGAAAAAATAGTATGAGCAAACGCGGCCCAAACTACTAAATAAAAGGACAGGAAGGGTACTTACTGCAATCCAAAAACCCTGAAAAAAACCAACTCACTAATTTCAAATCACCGAATACACGACCTCAACCACCTAAATTATTTTTTCTGGTGTAAAAAAATCAAAACAGCACCACGAAAAAAAAAAAAATGGAAAAAGCAAAAGTAACAAAACACAGTGGCTGCTAAACTGGAGGGCAAAAGCCCCCGGAGGGGACCCTAAGCCCCCACAAAGTGCAGGACAAAATGCAAAAAAAATAGCAAAAACACAAAATAAGAAAAATTTTCTTATCGATAGAGGGAGCAACACGACAAAGCAGGCACAAGGGAAACTGGAAAGAAGATTTAGACCAGAACAATTGATCACCGGCAACCCTGATGGAAAAAGACTCCTATAAAACCAATCAGTAACACCTGATTCCCATCCTCACAATCCTCACTAAACCGCTTGTAACCACCAAGGGGGGCCTCTGCTCAGAACCATCTCAAACCCATTCACAACAGTACCCCCCCCCTTGAGAGGGGTCACCGAACCCTCATTTAGCAACCAGTCGGTCAGGATGGTTCTATGATACCAGGGGATAAGTCTCCACTGGATTTCCGAAGCAAACACCCAAGAATTCTTCCGACCATAACCTCTCCATTTAACCAAATACGGAGCTTCGTCAGAAAAACGAGAACCAATATTTCTCAACCCATACCCAATTGCCCTAAACCAAAACAGGGTCAGGAGGCACACACAGGAACCACTGGCTCAACAAACCTCTTCAACAAGGACTTGTGGAACACGTTATGGATCTTAAATTCCCTGGAAGAACAAACAAAAGAAACAGTAAAATCTCCATGATCTTATAAGCCAATGAACCTAGGCTTAAATTGGAGATGCACCTCATAGGATATTCTTTGAGACAACCAGACCAAGTCCCCCACTTTAAAACCGAGGACCACATCCTTGCCGGTTACAAACCGTGGGCCTTCTCCTGAGAGAGGGACAACCTCTCCACTACCTGGTCCCAAATCTGCTGCATACGCTCAAACAGAGTCAACACCTGACAAAAACCTCCGTCTGTCCTGAAGAAAATCGAGGGGAAACCCAGAATTACAGAAAAACGAGACTCAAATGGCAGGCTAGCCCTATTATTAAGAGCAAACTCAGCCAAAGGCAAAAAAGAGACCCTTCATCCGACAGCAACACAAAGCATCTTAATAAGTCTCCAATTCTGGTTTGTTCTCTCATTTGACCATTGGCGAGGATGAAAGCCGAGGAGAAAGACAATTGAACACCCGTTTAGAACAAAAAGTCCTCCAAAATCTGGAAACAAACTGGACTCCTCTGTCAGACACAATGTTCTCAGGAATGCCTGTAAACAACCACGGCTGAAAAAAAAAAAACAACGGCAACCAATTCAGAGGAGGGGAAGCAACTTAGGTAAGGCACAAATGTACATTTTGGAAAACCTATCACAAATTAACCCAATGGTGGTCATTCTCTAGAAACCAGGAAAATCGGAAATGAAATCCATAGAGTATGGGCCATGGTCTCTTGGGCACAGCAATGGCCAACAAACCACTGAGCGAGAGCAAGCTTGGAGCGGAAGCAAGTCCCGCAGGAACTGCACAAATTCCCGACACGGAGACAAGGTAACCACCAAAAGACCGAAACCAGTCTCTGGTACCAAAAATTCCGGGATGCCCAGCCAATCAGAACAATAATCTCAGACATCACACTCTTTTTTCCATTGGTCCGGACAAACAATTTTCCAACAGGGCGCGCTCGGGCCTATCCCCTGACACCCCTCCAAGCAACTCAAATTGGGCGAGATGGCGGAAAAAACTCACCCTCCTTCAAATAACAAGGGATCAATCTCGGAGAGTCCGCAAGGAAACTCCTCGAAGGGCATCCCCCCTTAACATTCTTAGTGCCAGGAAAAAGGAAACCACAAAATAAAACGTGTGAAAAACAAGGCCCACCTGGCCTGTCTGGATTGAGTCCGCTTGGCAGAATTCCAGATAGACCAGATTCTTAGGTCCTAAGGCCACCACCTGATGT
Source organism: Oophaga sylvatica (assembly GCA_033576555.1). NCBI lineage: Eukaryota > Metazoa > Chordata > Amphibia > Anura > Dendrobatidae > Oophaga > Oophaga sylvatica. The sequence continues at coordinate 72,002,189 of JARQOD010000001.1, read as the reverse complement.
TTGGCTCCCTCCAGCCAATGTCTCCACTCTTCAAAAGCCCACTTCATGGCCAATAACCCCGATTACCCACTCATAATTACGTTCAGTATGAGAAAATTTCGAGAGAAAAAGGCACAAGGGTACTTTAGAGGTCTCCTGGTCTTTTTGGGAAAAACGCACTGCCCCAATTTCAGAGGCATCAACCTCCACCTGAAATGGCGAGAAACATCAGGGGCCGAAACAGGACAAATAATCTCGCTTAATCCGAAACGCAAGACTGCCTCAGGGGCCAATCACCACATCAGAACCCTTTCTGGCAAATCATTAATGGTTTAACAATAACCAAAATTACCAATAAAATTTTTCATAAAAATTGGCAAAACCCAAAAACCTGAAGGCCTTTAAGAATAGGTTTTGGACCCAATCACGAGGCCGAACCTGACCGGGTCCATTTCAATAAAAATGGGGACAAAAATGAACCCAGAAATGAGATCTTCTTACCCAAAAAACCTTTGCCCCTTCACATACGACATTCTCCTCAAAAACTGGAATACAGTTCAACTTTTCACATGAAGCCCAGTCATTAAAAAAATCAAATATCATCCAAATAAACAATCAAAACTTGTCCACAAAATCCCTGAAAATGCTTCAGAAGGACGGAAGACGGAAGACATTAGGAGCCCAAGGGGGGCATCCAAGGTACTCAAAAGCCCTTCGGGTGTTAAAAATGCCGTCTTCCATTCATCCCCGGCTTATGCGAATAAGGTTAACCCCCCCGAGGTCAACTTGGGAAACCAAGTAGCGTTTTTTCACCCCTGGAAAACAGGCAGGAAATCAAGGGTAACGGATTGAATTTCCATAAATTGTTCAAGAGACTAAACAAAACCGCCTTAATGAACCATCTTTTTTGGCCACAAAGGGAAAAAAAAACCCGGGACTAAGGG